>OY728145.1:940881032-942081032 GCA_963277665.1 Viscum album
ATAAATAACATATTACCTTTTGAATTTATTTATAAAGGAATATTTTATGGGATCCTCAAGTTTATAATTTTCTAAAACAAATCTTCTTGGGTGCATACTTATACATAGTCTCATACTAAGTGTTATTACTAGGGTTCTCTAATATTAATGCCCAAATTAAATAAACCGTCCTCTGATACCAATAATATTGACCCTGATTTTTCATAAATTACTATTAAATATTTATAAAGAAAATCAACATATTATCATTACATAATAAAGATCCAAATGTTTAGTGTCTTGGTAAAATTATGACCATACACAATTTTGGAAAAATAAAACGTAAACATTTATTTAATTACTTATTATCTATCTTTTTATTGGCCCTTGATTTCTTTTTGGATCATGTAATTAACTGAGGATATAACACAAAAAGGAGTGGTTTAAAATACCAATAAAAGGATAGATAAGAACATGAAAAAATATAACATGGTTGAGTATTAGCATATCATCATCATCATTAGATAAGTATAAGATCATAATAATGAGAGGAAGTCATTAAGATAAGGCTTGGAAAGTGGAAATTCATAAAAATGATACATCATGTCTTATTGGTCAACTACCACATATTGTTATGGAAAAATCTATCATCATGTTCACTATTGTTTCAATTTTCTTATTAGTTACACTATATTACCCAAAGCAGTGGAGTACTATATAATTCTGGGTTCACCCATCACATCATAACATTTAGATTATCAAGCATAACACATAGAACATATATCAATATTGGACATAAAATAATTCATGTAAATGAATATTTTTGATATAATAAGAATACATTCATAATCTTTTGGTTCCCAAATTAAATTGGGATTAACATACTTCAATCATCAACCTTGGGTGAATAAGAAACTATCTTGAGAAGTAAAAGGTGTGTTTTTAGAAAGAATATTTCTTTTAGAAAACATTGTGTTTGTTATAAGCTCAAGTTTAAAAGATCTATATCCCATTAAATGTAATATAATAGTGAAAAAATGATATTTAAGTAATATCCATACTCAAAATGGGGTGAAATAGACAAAACCCAAAGAAATAGAGTTGTGTTTGAGAATTCCCCTTACCATGTGTCTGAATACATTCTTCACTTTAATGTCTTATATAATCACATTAGATTAAATAATTAACAATTAAATAACATTTTTATAAATTAATTGCATTCATTATTGTTTTATTATGTTCATTTGTTACCCTTTATATGAGTTAAGGAGGTTAATTTCATCTTTTGTGGGAATTCATTTTCTTGGTTTTCATGATCAGTTCACTTGTGTACACAAATTGAAGTTCATGTAAAATGACAATAATTACCCTGAATTGTTATTATATGTTATTAATTATATTATAGAATTTTAATTGACCTTATAATTAATTTTCTTATATACCGTGAAGATGAATCATTAGAAAAAATTTCATAATAATTGTTTCAGCTTAATTTTGGTGGTTTTTCGATCACAATGAACACGTTTTATTTTATCATTTATGATTATGTATAAAATTTTAGTTACAGAACATAAATAGGGTTGTATAATACACATTACAATATTTTTTTAACAATTTGATAATTTTATCAATATCCTTTAAGTATTTTATTAAAAATTAATGTGTATTTACCACGATGTCGGTAAATAGACACATCATAGGTGGAGATTTTATTTTTATAATAATAGAGTGGGAGGGAGGAGTTTAATGATTAATATTTCATTAACAGGATATAATTATATTATATGTATGGTAATGGATTTATCATGCCATTTTTATGAAGGTATGTGATGGGAGAATAAGAAAGTAATTGAAATGGAACGGAAAATAAATGAAAAAGAGAGGATTTACCTCTTGAATTCTTCTCTTGATATCCTTTTCAAGAAACCTAGGATTCTTCTTTTAATGAGACCGAGAGATATTATATGTGGGGGAGGTGGTAGGGAATACGTTTTTTAAAAAGTTGGTTAAGGATAAAATCTTGATATTTGTGAGGAGAATTGGGTGTGAGGGGTGGTATTTATAGTGGAGGAGAGAGGTATTATCTTATTATTTAATTCGTTAGTTTATTAGTTTTCTCAAGACATGATATAGTGTGGATTCTTGAGACTAAATACAATAATTAGATCATGTGGGTTTGAAATAATGTTTCTTACATCAAATATGACTCAATGAATAGTGTATTTATCTTATAATGTATATATACTATAAATTATTGTATTTCACTATTCACCAAAAATTCATGTAATTCAAAAAAATCCCAAAAAATCACCCTTACCATTTTTCAACATGTAGAATTCAAAAATGAACTCCATTATATTATAATAATTTTCTAAATATGATTAATTTTTTTTAAATTAAAATCAACATTTACGTGGAAAATATTGATTTTAAAATTATAACTAATTTTATAACACTTTAAAATTTTACTTACGGTATCATATTGTTATCTTAAAATCATATGACATAAAAATATTAATTTATGAATAAATTTTCGGAAAATAAATTTTATTTTTAATTATTAAATTAATCATTAATTTATAATTACATATTTATAACTTATAATAATACAAAAAATTAATTAATAATTTTTAAAACATTTATTTACATGCACTGATATAATTATACCATAATTTTATTTATAAGATGCCTAAATTTTATTTATACTTTCATTGGTGTGTCTACTGTTAATTTGGCTAGTTTACTTTTCATAAGGGGTATATTACTATTCCAAAGGTCGAGTTACTATTTCATCAGTATTGGTTCCACAAATTCTATAAATACATCTTATTTCATTAATTATTTGTTTATGATGTTTTTATTATGGTCGATAAGTGATTATATGTGATTTATACTATATGAAATTAACATAAGAAGGGAGAAATTTCATTGATAAAAGTTTTGGTCATTACAAAAAGTCTATAATTTTATGTAGTGAGAAGCATATCTTGTTCTAATTAATAAAAAATTGATATATATTATGCACTGAATAAAAATATTATGTATTGATTTAGAATATTGAAATATTACATATGTTTTTTATTCTATATTTTTTAAATATAGAAACATATATTTTAATGATTTGGATATTGGAAATCCTTCATATTGGGAGTTATTTCTTTGTTAAAAAAATACATATGAATCTCTAATTAGAATGTATTATGTATTCACTGAATATCATAGAAGTTAATCTCAATGGAGAATTTTTAAATCAAGTGATCTAAATATAATGTAGTATAAAATATTATCAGGACTGATATTAGTATTATCACTCATGACTCATGATTGGAAATTGTTTTATTTTTTTATACTAGTGAGAAATTTTTAGGTCATTATTATATATAAATATTATTTTGAACACTCGATATTCTATTACTATAAATAATGATAAATTTTCAAGAACATTTTATTGAATATTTAAATATATTGAAATTAAGGATATTATTTTAAATTATTTTAATTAGAAATTAAAGTTTCTTAAAGACTGTTATTTAAGGGGTACAATCTATATTTTTTTGATTTATTAATATTATTTTTAGAAAATAATTTTTCCATTGGTAATGATGATCTGAAGAAGTATTATCAAAATAAATATTATTTTTTATTCAAATATATATAGTGTCATAAATACTGATTGTGAAAAACTAGAGGGGAATTCTAAACTAGTTGACTTTGAAATATTGTGATCATACTACAAATGAAATTATTTAAAAAACATCAATATATAGAAACTCATTAAAGATGTGATCAAGTTTCATCATCTTCAAGCCTTAATATTTAAAACTATTTATTGTGGTGTTGAAATGTATTTTCTTTATCCATTCATTCACTTTTTATGTGTAAATATTTTATGATTTTCCAACCAAAATCATGGTTTTTTAAAACCACATAAAATGTAGTTTTTTGATTTACTATACATCCATTATAAAAGGAATGTTTCTGTGTAGGTTTTCCCTCCTCTAGAAAAGGCATGTTATTATTACATAGTGAATCTCCTTGAAATGTTATCCTTTATAGTGTGACACACCCCCACACGGAGTAAAGTCATGGGAAGATTAGATGTTTTATGTTTCATATATGAACTATTATATTAGAATTCTCTGACTTTATTTATTTTTTTAATTGTTGATTAAATTTAAAATGCAATCCATTCATCCCCCACCCCCCCTCTTAACTCTCAAACATCTTAACATCTAGGAAACTAGTTGATATCGAAGCTCGATATATTTCATGATATATTCAACTGGTAAATGTATGATAAACATAATAGTTTATGTGAAATATCACATATGATGACAGGTCAATGTTTTAATGTTATTTGGATTCCGCAGATTCAACCCTTATTTTTTAGGAACAACATTAGTTATTGGAAATCTATGATAAAAGCCTACTTTAAAAAATATATCATTAAACATTAGAATTTAAGGATAAATCATTCTATATTCATATAGGCATATATAAAATGATTACGTTAAGTATATTAATATCTGTAAAAGTAAAGAAAAACTTATTTATTCTATCAGTAAAAAACTTATTCATTTTTCTTTATGTAAAACTAGCCATGATATTTGGAAAAAACATTCAAGTTACTAATTGTGTTAAAAATTAGTTGACAATAACTAAGATAAAAATTTTGTAATCTAAATACCATAACCTCATGATTTTGTAAAATAACACTATCAACCAAATGTTCCAAAGATATAAAAGTATTGTATATGGAATGAGCAATATTAGTTAATCTTTAGACGACATGGTCACAGTTGAATGAGTTTTCATATCCCTAAAAAATAAGTTCCATGACATGAATTTTCCATTGATGAAAGAAATAAATTTAATAAGTACATATTTTATGGACTAATTGGACATCCTTTTCAATATCAACTAGAATTAAGGAGGATTTATGAAGGAGAATATACTAAAATAAATGGTGTATCATTTAAATTTGTAAATATGATTTCGTATTCTATATTTTAGGTATAGGGAACTACAAAATAAATTTTAAAACATGTGAAAAAATTATATAAATTCATGAAAATAAATAATGGTTTCAAAAGTCTTTTTACAAAGACTATTGAAGAGTTGATCATGAAGGGAATATGAAAGGTAGTTTTAATTACAATTTTTATAAATTAGATCTAACCCATTATTAATGTTAAATAAATGACATATCGAACCAGGTTGTTCAAGTCTAAAGAATTAATTTTAGGGGAAAATTTCTAAAAGAAAGAAAAATGGGAAATGTATGTGTGATAGAGATACATATTAGATTTTGATTCAAGTGAAAAATCTAAACTGGGATAAAGTCATATTATGTATTATTCATGGAAACTAAAAATGTTGTTTGTGATTTGGATTTTGATTCTAAATTTGGTTAAAACACTAAATAATATGATGATATTTATAGTATTAATGAGTTGAATAAAAATATTAAAAAATTTAAAAGATATAATATCACAAAATTTTCAGTTGTATGAGGGACATTGAAGAAATGGTAAGGATATTATTGAAGGAAACAAGGTTATTTCTTAATAAACTATTATTTTATAAAAAAATTACTTTAATCATGAATGAAATGGTTTGTAATAATTAATAGAACATTCCAAAGGAGAATGAAATCATTAAGAAAAAGATTAAAATTGAGAAAGAAATCCTATAAAAAATAAATGAATAGAAAGTTAAGAAAATCTGTTTGAGTAACAAAAAATTTATTTACTAATATCATTTGGAACAATGTCTCATGTGTACTAGAACTATCTACTAACATTTTTTTCAAGAAATATTCCCCTAATGTATTAAGAAATATGGTTGGTACTTGGATAGTGTATCCTCGAGGACTATGACTAGAGACCCACCAAACATAATTTCTTAAAAAAATGTGATTGAGGAAGTATCGCTATTTGTGATAATTTCAATGGAAAGGTATAAGTTTTTGGTAAGGTTGGTATATTAAATTATTCTGATATTTAAATAGTTATACATGTTTATTGACTATAGAAAAACTTGATAAACTTTTCTTAGTTATATGATATTGAATGAATGTAGTATATTAGAATGATAAATACAGTATTTTTAATGATGATTATGTATTATTTTAAGATGAAATCTAGGATAATATTTATTATATATACCTTAAATAACTAAAAATACAAAATCTAAGGTGTTTAATGATGTGTAAATAGATAAAATAATGTGGAATAGTATATTCATACATATAAACATCTAGTTTCTTCCCAATCGTCCAATAAATCATTTAGTAATACAATTATTAGGACCTAATGGGGGATAATATCATGTATATGATCTATTCAGGAAGGGAAAATATAAAAATTATTACTTAAGGATGATTAATAATTTGAACACCATTAGACCACTTGATTTGGTTCACATTGATTTTTTATACCAAATCAAACTAAAACCCTTGAATGAAAGAAATATTTTTTGTTATTGTGGATAATTATAAGAGATTTACTTTTGTATATGTTCTTTCTCACAAGATTATTACCCTTTATATGTTTTATTGTTCTTATAATTTATTTCATAGTGATAAATGATAAATTATTATTTATTTTAAAAGAGATAGAGGCGGAGAATTTATAAACCTATAGTTTGAGAATTTCTATAAAAATAATGGTCATTCTCAAAATATTTTTACCCCTAATACTCCATAGTAAAATGTTGAATTGATGAAAAATAATATCACACAACAGTAATGGGGAAGGATCTTGCAATATGGGTTAGGTTACCAGATAATTTTGGTCATAATTAATTTATATAGTGTTTCATGTTTCAAATTAAATTATTATCACAAATATTTTAAACAGTTTTCTTATTAATTTTTATCAAAAAATAAGTTGAAGGATTTCTATTTTCGTGTTTTTTTTTAAATAGTAAATTCTAAAAACTAAGGATATATTGGTTATATTTGATTTAAAATATAACAAAATAATTATTCTAGGGTATTATAGTATTAGTAAAGAGAACAGACGTTATAAAAAAGGACCATGGTTATATAAGAATTCACTTATATTGAATTATAGAATATAAATCATAGGATAATTCTATTAAATATTAAATTTAATAAGCAATTTATTAATTTAATTCTTGAGATAATAAATATATAAAAATTCTATCTCATGTGGTTGATTCACTACTTGAGAGGGAGAATAAGTTAGATTAATAAAAGATAAATAAGATGCATCAATATCACCCTATTGTAAGAGTGATTCATAATGATGATTCAAGAGATAAAAATGAATGTTTTTAAGTAATTATTGTGAATGTTATACTTTAATTTCATAATTTCTTTAAATTTTGTCATGAAATCATTAAAATACCCAAATTAATTTATATTTGTACAAGAGGGGATTAATCAGTTTTGATGAATGAGAAATAGTTAAACCACCAAATTTTTGTGAATTTTTGGACATGAATGGATTTTCAAGAATAAACTCATTGAATCAAGACATATTGTATGGAATATTTATGAATTATTTTCTCCAGGTTCCATTCAAGAGAATAAAATAAGCTATGTAATGAATTTTTCACTGGTTTACATGTTAGATGTTTTTTTATACATTAATGGATTATATATTATATCAAGGTTTAAAGTTACATTTTATCAAGGTTTAAAGTTATATTAAATTGATGTGAAATTCTCATTTCTAAATGGTTTTGTTTTATAGAATTTTTAGGTATTAAAAACACTAATATTTTATTATGAGAAGAATATAGATCATGTGTCTGATATTTCTAAGATCATTAAGGAATAAAAAAAAGTCTATATAGTCATTGTATGGGAGTTTCTTATGGTATGTTTTGAATAAAAGCTTTTATAAAGTTAAATTTGATCCTACATTTTATACAAATAAGTATTATAAGAATATTTTATTATTAATTTTATATAGATGATATTTAAGTTTTCCTCTATAGTGAAATTAATTATATTGAATTTTCAAACATAATGACTTATAATCTTGATGTGAGAATTATTATAAAATATAAACTTTTACAATTATAGATTTATAAATAAAATGATGTATTTTTTATAAATAAATGTAATTATGTGACCGAATTATTAGTGGGGTTATGGAATGATTCCTAAAAAATCATGAATACTCTAATAGGTACTACTTATAGCGTGGTTGAATATTCCACCAATAAGTTAATTGATCATAAGATTTTTAAATACGTGAGTAGAAGATAATTATATTCAATCTCTTGTAAAATTAATTTAATATTTAATTTTCATGTGTTAATTATATCAAGATGGTTGAAATAAAATTAATATAACTATGGAAAAGTGAAGTATAAAATATGTTAATTATTATAGTAATCTTTGTTTATTCACTCTAAAAAATAAATATTTTCGGTTAAAGATTGATTTAGAAGTATAATTTGTCTGTTGTAAAGTTATATGAAAATAAGTTGTGGAATATTTCATTTAATTAGTATATTTTTAATTTTATATAGTTCAAAGAAGAAACATTAAATGAATTTATCAATAGCTAATGGTAAGTAAGTAATAGCAGCATTTTTTTGTTCATAAACTTTCTATGTTGTGAAGATATTTTATATTTTGATATTCATTTTTGAATGAATACTAATAATATGTGATAATTTTTTATCCACATATAATTTGAATAATCATCCATAGAATTATTAAAAGTCAACATATTGAAGTGAGGTATCACTTCATTACAGATCATGTGAAAATAGTGATATCGATTTAAAGTTTTCTCTTTCTAAAGAACAATTATACAATATTAATAAAACTTTAGATGTAATAAATTTTGAAAATATTAAATATGATATTTGAATGATGGATGGATAAATAAATTTATCAACATGGAGTAACACAAATAAATTTTTATTCAATCAAGTACTATTTTTTATGACTCCATTGATAATTTTTTCATATATGATATTTTTTCAACAAAATTATTTCAACATCATATCTCTTAAAAAGGGTAATATATTAGGTTGAGGGATAGGACACAATAAAATTTTTATTATTTTTTTTAATTATATATATTATTTATATATTAGATTTATCATGTTATTTATTCAAAATATATATTTCATCTGGTTAGGATTTATATATTTTTCTTTTATTATACTTTTTTATAATTGTTTTACCTTATTGGAAAATTTATTATTATATTGTTTCTTTCTACTATTTTATTTTATGTTTTTTTAATTCTATTTGATTTTTTAAATATATTTCTCAATATTTTGTATTTTATCTTAAAAAATATGGGAGAGTTGTTTAGTTTATTTTATTTATTAATAAATAGGAGAATGTTGAGTGGTTATTTCCTAAATAGATTTAATTGTTTTTATATTTATTAATAACACTTTCTCTGTTTATTTAATATTTTATTGCACTAATGTTTTATCACATTAAATATTATATTTTATTATTCATTATTATTCTCATATTTTAGGTTAAATATAAAAAAGGATTCTATGTTCACTTTTTAACACTTTCACTACATCTAAAAGAAAAGAATGATGTTGACTCTATAAGTGATTATGTTTTGGATAAGTATAATGTCTTACCTATTAAGAATATATCCTCACGCATCATTAGATTTTCAAAAATATTATACATAGTGATATTTATTTATATTAAAAACCATACTCTTAAAGATAAATAATTATATATATTGAGGATTTTCTAAATCTTCCTAAGTCAAAATTTTTATGTACTAAATGATTTTTTACATATTTAATTATCATGGGAGAACATTCTTAGGTATGTAGTATGTATAATAGTTGACCTGATATTTTTCAAAATAATAGTATCTTAAAATTGAGGGATATATTATATTCATGTTTTTAGAAAAGGATAATATGTTTCATATTTTGTAAAAATATTATATATTAGTATCATAAGTCAATATATCATATATTTTGTCTTCGGATGGTTGTTTGATGTTTAAAAACTTATATATGTGTGATTCAACATATAAATATATTAGGTATTAGTATTTATATATAAGGAAAACATATTATGTTTGAATATCAGTTTAAAATATAGTAAATATTCTCTGAAGATCATCGATGTTTTTTAATATAGTTATTTTAGATGTTAAGGAATTACAAGATAATTTTATGACTAATAGAAGTACTACCAATATTAATATTAGATTAATAAATGTTTACTATTCTCCTATATTATGATGATATTATCACATTATTATTATAATAATAAATTATTCCAAGATTGGGTATTCCTGTATGAAAAATATGAATTAATTTTCTGAAATATTATTTAAATTATTTCAATCCATTGAAATAAAAAAATATTTCAAACCCAATTTAGTGGAAGTAAATTTCACTCAAGGAATATTATTTTAATTTTAAAATCATTATAATTTGATTTATGATTTATAATTTTTCAAAAAGGATTCCACTAATGGCCATGAAGATATGAATAAATATTATCCATCTCTTAATTAGTTAATTATTAAATATAATATATTTCTATAAATAGAGATTGATAAAAACCATAAGTGCACACAAATCTAATTGAATTTTAAATATTTTGGTCATGATAACAATTTTATATTTGATTGGATATTAATTTATTGTTGTTCATCAATTAGGTAATAAATTTTCAATCAATTCAAGTCTCCATTATTTAAATCTATTTTTGTTTGTTTTGGATTATATTTTTTTCTCAATTCCTATGTTTTCTAATTGTAAATTGTTCATGAATTTCCCTAAAAAAAAATTTCAATGTTAGTTATACCTCCATTAGAGTAACATGTTAAAATTAATTGTGCCTATATAGTAAAAGGTAGGTTTTTATGTTGGTTATGCCTCAAGTAGAAAAGTCATGTTGTAATTGTGTAGTGAATATTCTTAAAAAGTAATGTTTTAAAATATTTCATGACTTTAACGTAATATAGGTTTGTGAAGAGTATATGCATGATTTCTCAAATCTGAAATTCTATAAAAACATTTTTTGTTCGTATTTACCCTATACATTTTTGAAAAATTAAAATATAGTCATTTCAACCAGATACTCTTCACTCTCTTTTTTCTTCACATCTTAGAAAACATTAGTATCCCATCATAAAATGAATAATTATAATAACCTTATAAAAATAATTTTTATTCCCAATTTCATCAATGGTTAGTAATTCTATTTTTTTTATTTTTCCCTCAATAAAAAATTTGTTATCCCAATTCATTTGATTCATTGAGGTTAAATTCCATGCATGTGTTTATGGTATAAAATGAAAGATCTTATATTAATTAGTCATTCTATTGTTAATAGAGATTATAAATGATTATTCGTTGGATTAGTATATATTCCCAAAATTTATTTTTTAAGGATTGATTTGATAGAGAAAATAAGTTTTAATTAAATAAATTTTTAATTTAATTATGAGTTAATATGGGTGAGAACTTGTTTTTATTGATTACAAGAATAGGATTTCCAAACAAACCATTATTATTATTATTTTATGTTTCATATTTAATTTTATTTTTCCTTATGATACATTTTAAATTTCATTATTTTGAATTTAGTATTTGATATCATGATTGAATATATATATATATATATTATTTGAATGAAATTTCAATGTTACCAAGATTTATTTTCCTTATTTTCTATATATTTCATAGAATAATGATTTTATTCTTTATATACCCCCTACTATGCTCTATATCCTCAACCTATATTTTAATATGAATTTTAATAGTCATAAGGATGAGTAAAAATTGTAGAAAAGTCAAATTTCATGATCTAATTAAAATTAATGAATTAATTAAGTTAAAATAATATGTTTTGTGAAATAATGGTGTTTTAATATATTTTCATACATAACTATGAGATATAAAAAAAGTTTAATAGAAGATATTTTGGTTAAAGTTGATAAATTTATCTTTTTGGTGAATTTTATTATTCTTGTGATAGTTAAATATAAAAACATCCCAATACATAGAATTACATTTTAAAAATGATTATGGAATTAATTGATATTAAATGAGGATAGTTATATTTTTTGGGTTGATGGTTTGCATATTAAATTCGATATTTATTATGAAGTTATTAAATTTGATGAATGTGATGATGTTTAGACTAAGGATAACTAGTTAGAATATAAGGATATTTTTGTATTAATGATAAAAATATAGAAACTAGTACAATGAAGAAAAAACATGTGTAATTATTGAAAATAAGGAGAAAATGATGAAGGAATGATGACCGATAGGATATATGATTTTGAAAAAGTCACTTTGAAAAATGAGGTAAAATAAGGGAAAAATTATTCCATGCATTAAAATTTCAATTTTTTAAGATTTACTTAAATTGGTGGATAAACCATATAGAAAAATAAAATTTTCCACCACAAGTGAGAGTAAAGATTCATTCAATGAAATAAAGAATAACCATTAAAGTGGAGAAATATAAACATAAACCATTTATTGGACTTGAATGGGTAAATTTATTCCATTGTTATATTATATGATATGATCAAGTCATGTTAAGATTAATGACATTATATATTCAACCTATGGGAGGAAACTATTTATTTTATTAATTTCTTATGAATTATTTCTTGGGTTTCATTTTAAGGATTTAATTTTGGATTGTTTTAGGATATAGAAATTTAATAACCATTATTTTTGTGTGTTTTAATGAAATGTAACTCATTATTTAACTTTTTGTATTAATTTAGTATTTCTACATGGAAGTAATAATTGGAAAGAAGAAAATTTATAAAGAGAAAATATAAATAGATTAAATGAATAAGGGAGTGTTTTCTTGAATTCATTATATTTTTTAAAACCCAATTTTTAAATATAATACTAGTTTATGGAATTATCATTCCTTGCATATATTTAAAACAATATTTTAAATTTAACTTTTAATAAGGTTCTATGAGTTGGATCATTAGTGTATTTTAAAATATGTTTTTGATAATATTTATTTATGCATCATTATATTTGATTATTAGTTTATTCATTTAAATGAAATATTAAAAACAATTTTATACATTGATTTTAAAAATAATATTTCATTTAAAATGTTATTATTAATCCAACTTGGATTTAATTCACTAGGGTATTTTCTAATTCATGAAAGTTACTCTTAACTATCTTCACATAAACTTTTATTTACCCACTCTCTTGTTAAATTACATGGATATGCATCACTACTCAATCAATTACATTGATGTGTTTTTAAAAATTAATCTTTTTAACAAACTTAATATTATAGTACACACAAATTAGAAAATTTATATACCATTTAACTTTGAGACCTACCTTATATTTTATCTTCTGATAAATTTATAAATATCCTAGATTTTGTTATATAATAACAACATAAAAAGTAAATTTATCATTTCTATTATATATTTAAACATTTTACATGATTTATATTTAATTATTATCTGAAAAGGATAATTAATGATATTAATGGGGATAAAATTAATTCATATAGGTATAATTTTAGAATATATCATTGGAAATATGGAAAATATATCATAAATTACCTTTCATTATGATATCATAGTGACCTTACATGAAAAAGAAAAATATATATTGAATAGAAGGTGAATAATTTATTGGATTCAAATGTATAATTTTTTATTATTTGATAAAACAAAAACATTTTTATGGGTATAATAATTTTATGGGTTGTTTATTTTTTAATTAATCTTTCAATTTTTTTAAAAAATTTATACATAAAAGTTATACCTTTTTTTTGAGCCTCTAATTTGAATTTTGACATCAATACCCACCAACCTTTTATATTAAATATATCAAATCCATATTCAAAGTCATCATGATTCCTGGGGATTGATTTCAAATTATAAATTTTAATATCTTTCAAGACTATAAATATAGTTCATATACTCGAGATTGAGTGAAATTATTTTTAAAAGATCATAAGTGGATAATGAAATAAATTTTTGGTGTGTTATATCAGATGTATGTATGGATATTAATAAGAAGTTCAAATATGTCAATGGAAGGTAAGGGAAGTATAATTAATTATAAAGGTTAAGTAAAATACGTAGTTTATCGGAATTATTAATAAGAGAGTGAAAATTTGATGTCATTATATGATTCCTAAAATTCAATTTCACATTGATAATAATTGTTTTTATTCTATTATAGTGTTTAAAGCATGAATATATTGGATTCTCTTTATGATTATGTGGAGATCTAGGCATGAGGAAAAGAAATTATTTAGGAATAGAGTACTTTGGTAGATCATAAATATAAATATATTGTATCATTAAAATGTTAATTGAAAAATGGGTTAATATTTCCTTATTCATATTTTTAAATTTTATAATAAATAATTATTAGTCAAGAGGATTTAGGGCGAGTTTCAAATAAATTGGAGTAAATTATAGAATTTTATTCCATGAAGATTTCTAGAACAAGTAATGGTTTAATGTAGAGGATATAATAACTAATTAATTGATTCTATAAGACTAAGAAATGAAATATAGTGATTTTGGAATGTAAATTGAGGACCATTATTTTATTTCAGATGTACGAGTTTGACATGATGGATATTGTACATGTAAAATAGGATGCGAGAAATGGCCATTATAAAGCATACATCATCGAAAATGTAATCAATTTTTAATCAAGAATACAATGATCATATTCATGAAGATGTGTGATATGATTTAATATTAATAGGGATACAAGATAAAACAACACACATTGCCTTTGGTTAGTAGGGAAAGTCCACCCCCCCTCCCACCAAGGGTTGGCATTCTTTATTGATAGACCATTAAAATAATTAATCCTAAAGAGCCACCATTTTATGGCCTAAAATCCCTTCTAACATAACTGAATGTCACATAACAACATTTTGCAAAATACTAGTCTGTACCATGGTCATCACCCCTGCCTACATCATCACTCACATCATCGGCCATAAAAAGTCTAGAAATCACCCCCAAAATAGATTTTTATAATTATACAATACTTATATACAGAATTATGGGATGAAAATACCACCCATTAAATCACTAAATAGAAGGATATGAGATATTATTGCAATTACCAAAAATATATAGAAACAGTTTAGTCTGAGTAGATTTTAAATTTCAAATTCAATAAATGAATTCAATAATAATTACATAATGACATATGGCAAGGAAAAAATTATTTTTTGAAGAAAAAAAATGAAAAATTTTATGATATGTGAGGAGATTTTAGAGGGTTTTTAAATTATTAAAAGGGTTTATTTTATTCAATTTATGATATTGTGATTTTAGGGGATCCAACCTAATGTTTTGGGGAAATAAATGGTACTAGGATGAGTTTATAAATATTTAAATTCTTCATAATGAACTATAGCAAGGACCATTTTATTTTTCAAGTCTTTGTTGATGTTATATTTTTTTTCTCCTATGAACCCTTTAGATATGGATTCCATGAAATAAAAAAGACTCTGATACCTTTTTTTCTACAATATTTTCATAATGTTGAACGTTTTATATCTCTTAAAAAATATTAAAACTAAGAGGGAACTTTTCAAATATATTTCAAACAACCCACATGTCAATTTAGAAAAAAAAATTAGTTTTATTCAAATAAATTCAAATAAATAGGTATTGGGTTACCGAAATTGATATAAGATATATATTTTTTCATAAAACAAGGGCTATGGACAAGAGATCAGAACTCATTCATCAACTAAATAGAAAGGGACATCAACTAGAGGATCTAGGAACATGAAATCTGGGGTTAGAAATTATAATATAATTTTCCCTCATCTATGTCATTTATTACATATATCAATCTTTTTTATGAAAACCTTAGGGTGTAAATATCCTAATATTTTTTCAAATGAAGGGTTATTTAATGGATGGATTGTTTTTTAAATTATAATTCTTGTTGTATTAATTCATTCATTTATTCTTATGCATCTCTTCATTTCTCACTATACGTAATTAACGTTCATTAATAGATGAATTTATCTATAATGTTATAACATGTTCATATAATGCCTCTTGATCATGGAATTTATTTATTTTTTAAGTTTAAATATGGGATTGATCACAAAGTTATTAAATTAATCAAAGTAATTTCTCATAATAAAATAGGATTTTAATAATTAGAGTGTAAAGTCCATGACCAAAGGTTAAGTTTTATTTATATTTGAAATAAACAAGGGCATTGATTTAAACATTTGAATTTAAATTATATAATTTACCAAGATTTATAAAAACACGGTATGCTTTTATAATTCATAGTTATTAATTTAGTTTTATATTTAATTATAAACCCTTTTAATTGTGAGTCTCAAAATTTGAATAAAATTATTCATGTTAATAAAAACTTTTATCTATATTTTTTCCACATATTTTCCAATGATTATGCCTTGTTAGTTAGTGATTTTAATGAGTAAAATTAAAAATTCTAAGCCTAGTTCCTACTTAGAATTAATAATTCCTCGTGGGATATTAAATAAACTAAAGTCATGAAAATTGATGAAATGATCATACCATTAAGAATAGAACAATATAGAACCTAATCTATAGAAGAGGACTACCAAAACATTATATGTTTATTAATGGAATATGAAACTATAGTGATTTTAGTACTAGTTGTGGAATAACTAATTCAAAATGATAGTCAATAGAAGATTACCTGAGACTAAGTTATATTTTGGAATAGGAATACTGAAACTATATAAAAGCATTATCATTTTCTATGGAATCAAACCATAATATACCCATTTTAGGATCCCTAAATGAAGAAATAAATCAATATTTTAATTGCATATCTATCACACAAAAACATTAAATATATAATAGATTTTCTTTTCAACTAATTTAAAAATATATTAGTAAGTTTAAAAGTTTATATCATCTTCATCACCTATCATGAATTGACCCACTTAGTAATCCATCTAATCCAGTAATTAAATTTAGTGTTACCCCCTAAATTCAACTTAAATATGTTGTGGGTTAAAGACCAATAAAAAGGGTATATCCTCACACATATTTCTACGGTATTGGACTTTTAAAATTTATTTGAAAACACAAAAGGTAATATCAATGCATATCTAGGCCGAAAACACATGTCTATGTATATAAACCATAGGTAAAGAAATTCATTATAATAAAAAAGGCACCAAAACAACATGAAAATCAAATGAATCCTTTATTTTTTTGAGAGATATAAAATAAAAAAAATTGTGATACAAATATTCTGCCAAAAGGTAATTCCATATCAGACCACCACCCAGCCTATCCAAATCATATGAAAAGGCAGCATATATAAGGCATGGATGATAAAATACATATACTTTATAGGTTTCTCTATAGAAATATCGTGTTCCCCTGAGAAGAAAGAAAAAAGTGTATAAATAAATTATGTTAATTAAAAATAAAATATGACAATTTTCCCCATAGTCAACCTCCTCCACTCATCCATCTAATATATCATAATCAACACATCACAAATATTACAAAATCACATAGCTCACCCCATAAAAATAAAAATATTCAACAATTCAAAAAAGTCTATAAAATGTTTTTATTATATGGACCTTAAAAAAATATACAATTGTACTCAAAACTTATAACCATGAAAAAGCTTGTTAATAATGGATATAAACCAAAAAGTAATATCCCAATTATATAAAACACCTATATTACATCACCTTATTAAATAATATTTGGGTTGATGTCAACCCTCAACGACACCCATTATTTCTGTTTGTCCAACCATACAAACTTTATACACCTTATCCTATCTCCACGTCGTCAAAATGGTTTCGAAGTTGTCCACTCATTGGGACTCTCTCTATTTAAGGGTATCCACCCATAGGGAATCTCCTTAGTTACATATAAATAATAAAAACTATATATATATATATATATATATCCAATCATAACAACATATTACAAATCACTATCACATAACAATCCCCAAACTAAATATCATCATCATTAAGAATCGTAAATGGATCAAAATAGTGATTATTAATTTGTTCATGTCATCAACAATATCATCATCATTATTAATCATGGTAAATAGATTTATTCACCCACCATCCATATTATATCTATCTTAAGAGAGCCACGTATATAATGCTGATAGAAAATATAATCATACCAAGTGGATAAACTATACTCCCATGTTTGTTTACTATAGTTTACCGGACTATGTAAGTTATATTTATTCCCAAATAAATGGTTGCTTTATTATATAGATTTATACACATACAAAACATAAAGAAACTAAAGGATCTTTATTTCTGTAATGGATATTGTTATAATAGTCATCAACTAAATCCATAAAAAATTTAAATATTAAAATGGGACAAATATTTAATATAAAAACCCTATTGGGAAAAAATAGATAATTTTTATCAACTAAAATTACCCCCACCCATTGAACAACACTAAAAAAATGAAATATTATTAGTAAACCAATTTACGTCCTAGAGAAATAAAATATAATAGCTTTGGAGGGATTTTTGTGAATAATTTATCAAGGAATGAAGATGTATTTATTGGAGGTATTATGACCATTTGAATAATAACATGAATGTTAGAAAAAGTAACATAACAATTGAGAACAGTATAAGATCATTGCAATAGTGATTTAATCTCAAAATAATATAATTTAATATAAATCATATTTATAATTATTAATTTAATAAAAAATACATATTATAATATTATATAATAAATGATTAAAAACTCAATGAAATTATAAAAACTTTTTAAAAAATTATATTTCAATTTCTTTCACAAAAAATCATAATTTTTATGTTAAAATTTATTATTATATATTATATAAAATTTACTTCAAAAAATGAATCTCATTTTTTTAACTATCATGTAGAAATTTTCTATGGGTGAATTTTTGATAATTTTTTAAGAAACTAACATTATTAACTTAACAGAAAGAAAAATGTATCCCAAATACAGCATGTTTTATAATATAGTGATGATGTAATAATAACATCACAAATTTTGAAAAAAAATTATTTCATCCAAAAAAAATTTAAGTCAAATGGTTCCTTTAAAAATAAAAAATATAATTTTCAAATATAGAATGTAATTTACAGAGCCTAAATTTCCAATGTGTCCCAATAATTTTTTTCATTTTTCTCATTTTATTTTGTTTAAAATAAAAAATTACAATTATAAAAAGATTAAATGTCCTAAAATAATTTTATTTTATGAAAATATATTTCATAATGTTAAAATATTACCATAGAACGGTTTACATAGGATATAATAATTTATTAAACATTTTATCCTCATAATTACCCTCCCCTTAACTATAAATAAACCATCAAAAATACCTTGGAATCCCACTTACCTTCCATTTACTCAAGGATTTTAGTTCTATAAAAACTATAAACCCAATGAAGAGTGTATTTGTTTCATTATCTTCTCTTCTAATATTCATCTTCTCTTACTCTTTTTCTCTATTTCTTTCAAACCCAAATCTTATAATATTAATTGATAATTATTTTAACATTAAATTAGTTATTTTATCCAACTATAATTATTATATTTATAATTTGTTTATATTTCATAATTCTCTTTTCTCTTCTATTTTCAATGTCTCGTTACTAATCAGTTCTCATCCAAAAATCACATGGTAAATTATTTTCTTTTCACCAACTTTTTGGATGGTTATAAAAAAATATTCATAGTATATAAATGTATAAATATATTTATTTGTAATATTATATAAATAATATTAATAATTTACAAACAGAAATAAATAAACATCCTTAAATAGAAATAATAAGGGATATTTTATAAAAAAATATGACATCAAAACATTTCACTTTTAACAAAGGGAATAAGAGACAATAATCTAATTAATTAATTGATCAAGAGTGAAAAAAAGAACATGATTTATTTCTACTTCAATGTTTTAATAAAAATATTATTTTTATTTACATAGTAGAAAATCAATTAAATAAAGATGGATTTAAGGTATAGGGATTCTAGAACCAAATTCCGTTTTTTGGGGTTATCTTCTGTTTCACATTATTCTCAATATGGATATTCTTTTATTTTCCATAAATTCTCCTTTGAAATTTATTTCTCTTTTCATACCATGTGTATACATGTCTATACCATATCCAAGTAACATGTAAGACAATTAAAAATTGTTTTTTAAAAAGCTATTTATTTATTTCAAACTTCTCTTTGGCCACTATTGAATTATTTCTTCTTCAAGGAAAAACGATATTTTATTCAAAAATATGACATACCTAACTAATTTTTAAACCCCAATGGTTATTATATAAAGTAATATTTATTTCACCCTTATGAAATGTATTCCTCCCCATGGGTTTATTTCATGAGTATGATTGTTATATGTCCACCTTCCATGTTCTATGCATGGTTATGAGAATTTTATAATGTTTCATGAGGGACTAAAATTATATAGTCCAAAAATAAAATTGGTAATGTGGTTAATCCCATGATTCTATTTGGATCATTTGTGAACACGATACTATATTTTTTTCTTAATTATGATATTAAGACTTATGAACATATGTTATTCTTGAACATGATTCTAGATTTGTTCACAAATAAATATGGAGTTTGGCCATTATGTTATGATGATTAATTATTATGAATTTTCCACATTATATTCCTTTATAATAAATTTCCATAATTATTATAATGGTGATCATATGCTTCTGATATGATGATGGTGATTATTCTCACCAATGTGATATTGAATCATATCCTTTATTCCTCCCAATATATTCATCCCATTTATGGTAATTTAGTACACCAATTTCATTGATGTATATCTATATTTTAATACATTTAATATAGAAAAATTGATATATTTTTAAGTATAAATATTAGGGAGTTAAATAATGTTATGTTTTATTATGTACAAGTGACATATGGACATAATTTCCCATGGTACTAAACCTTTCTATCCTCTATTATATTAATATTATATTGTTTATCATAAAAAATATGTAATAGTCACTTTATAAAATTTTGGGTTACTTATGTTGGTAAAATAGTTATCATTTTGTTAATTTTGGTATTAGGACTATAAAACATTAGTGAAAACCCTAGGGATGTGTTTGTGTTTTTAGAGAAACATCCTAATATTTTGGTAAAGTATAAGACTTTGTGTTTTCTTACAATAAAGTCCATGTTTAGATACTAAAAGTGGATTGTCCTCCAGTGCATATGTACCTAAATTAAATAACCCTAAAATGTGAGTATTGTTTGTTAACTATATCATCACCTAATGCATGAAATAGGGGTCGTACTGTACACCTTGTTTGACACTCCCATGGTATATTAATTAGTTAATCAAAATCTCTCTAAAACTAATTATTAAAAAAATATAACTAAATTAATTATCCCTCTTAATGTTCGAAAAATATTAAGGTACATTGTTCAAAAATAATAATTTAATAAAAAAGATAAATGTCTGGATCCCATAATATATCTATTTTTATTTTATTTGTGTATAAGAATAATTTATTTATTCACGTTTTGTTGAATTATGTTTTGTTCAAAAAAAAATCAATTTTATAAATTGGGGTGAACCAAGATAAACCAAACCAATAACCCATGTGAGTGGAAATTCAATGAATATCCGAATGAAATTCCACATGACATAGGAGGTGGAGTTCAAAACATCATGGTCATTCTTACCTAACTATCTTAAGATACGAATAGTAACATGACCCATGTGGAATTTTATCCTTCACCTAAGAAGGAGTAACTAACCATCAATCCATTTATGTGACAAGAACCATTGATGTTTAGTGGGTATTCCAATCCACTTTTATGGAATAGTGGGTGAACTTAATGGAAAATAACTTTTATACACTCCATTATTCATGGAAGGAGAAGGTTACTCTACATATACAACATTTACATGGAGAGGATGATAAATAGTGGGTTTTTATAAACAATTTAAATCCCAAATAAGAAATGGAATAAATATATTGGAAAGATAATAAATATTTGTATCATTTCAAATATTTCCCTTAAACTATTCGATCAAAATTAAATATAAAATTATTCTATATTAAGAGAAAGTAGTTTGAATCTATCATTAAATATGAGGAAAAGTCAAAGGGCCTGAATTATAAACCTTGGTTTTAAACAATGATAGAAGAAAAAACATATTCTTAAGTGTTTTAAAACCACACCTATGAAAGGATCTATACATGCAAGACATTGGGATTTATGAAGAATTATTTTGATGTGCTAAACAATTATAGATAGAGTTTAGATAATATTCCCATGGACATGGAGATAATAATATTATAATGGACCTTCAAGATAGATATACAATTTAAAAAGGTGGAAAAAATATAAAACCACACACTTATCAAACTTTTGGGAAGATACAACATGAGAATTTTCTCAAATGGATAAGGAAATGATTCATGTGTGGGAGATATCGAAACCAATCTCATGAATGATGAGAATACATGAAGAAGATCGCTAATGTGATGGAGGAAACTAAGGAGCCATCTAATACAGCACTACGGTGCAATTATTCAACTACATAGGGAAAGGTCACTATATAATCTAGTTCACTAAAACATGATCCATTGATAGTAATCATCATTGGGTACCACAAAATTCAATGTAAAAATTGGAATCTTATTCCATCGTTACCACTAGTGTGGAACATGAAAATGTATTCTTATAAGTTGCACTTCCAATTCACTCAATAATGGAAAAAATTTTATTTGAATCTAGTTCAATAAATTCTTATATTTCATATAAGTTTTCTAGATGTTTTGATTCAAAACCCTCATACTGTGATGTATGGATATCTATAATAAAACCTAGTGGGGTAATCATTACAACCAAAGTATTTTAAAATTTTCATGTTAAAACCCATGGGATGATTCTTCCAGTGAATTTCATAATCCTTACCTTAGTCAAATTTTATTATATATCAGGAATAGACTAGATCTCATTTTATAAAACTCACATGAACTATCAGGAAAATTAAATCTATTTCTATATTCCAAACCATCACATGATCCTATACCAATATAAGGAAAATCATTAATATCCTTCGAACAATCCCTAAATGGAATGAGTGTTTATGTCTAGTGAAGATACATATCTTTCCAATAATATTGTGTTAAAGGAAAACACCAAACCTAATGAAATTCCCATTGTAAAGGAATATAATGATGTATATTATACCCAGATTCCCTCGTATCTCCAAATTCCTCTATGGGATGGGCCAGATTGAACTGTCTGTGTTAAATAAGTAACTGTAAACTAATTTTAAAAAATGATTTACACACCATAGTGTATCTCATTGGATAGTTCTGGTGATCTTTTCTATGAAAGGTCTTGGATCAATGTGTTTTTTATCAATTATCAATCACCAAATGAGATCACCATAAATAACAAATATCATCCACAAAGGATATTTGAATTTTTTTTATCAACTATAAGGTGTACATTACTTCTAAAAGGTGGATATAGATTTTTGATAACATCAATATAAGGTAAATAATCAATATATTCAGAATACAACTATCTATACAACTTTTAGACAACAGGAGATCATACTGATTCACTTTAGACTTACTAATTCCCATGTAATTATAACAAACCAACTCAAGTAAACTATAAACTAGTCACCTGAGTTGGCTGGTTACAAGAACCAAGAGGCATTCATTTTCCTCCCTGGATATAAACAATTGTGGGGCATCAAATACAACTCATTTGGGAAAAATTTATACAATAAGAGAAAAAATAAATAAATATCCACAACAATAATAAAATATAAACTGGAAGTGGAATGAAATAAAACTAAATATACCTTCATGTGACCTTCTGATTCAATACTAACAAAAAACCACACTTGCTTCATGATAAATTTAGAACTTTTTAGGACTTAAAACTAAGAATTATAATGTGTGTGTGAGCACTAAGATTCTCAGTAATGTTTCAAAAATAAGAACCATGAAACATTTCTTACCTCTATAGTGAAAACTATTTCTAGATAGTTTTAAATTTTCAATATATAACAATATAGTTTCCTATTTCTTTTTAATAAAAGTATCATGATGATATTATATCAAATAAATTTTCCTATTTTTGTTTTTAAAACCACTTATAATGAATAATACATTTTCAATTATCCATTTATATGGAGGATCATAAAATAAATAAAACATTTTAGTATGAAAGTATAATATAAGTTTCTATAAAATGGGAAATTAAAACATTATTTATATTATTTTATATATAAAAAGTAAACTAAACATAATACAATTTAAAAATTGTTCCATATAAAATGGGAGTAAAAAGGGAAAGAACCATGGAAAACCCTAAGTTTCTAGGTTAGTTATAGTCATAAGATCCTGGTACCTTTAGTTACTAATCTAGAATAATCATTCTTGTGAACAAGACACTATAGAGGAAAACATAGAGTTATAGAGGTAACTATAGTAATATACTTTGATTAAATGGTGTTGAAAAATAATCGGGTCTAGGATCCCAAAACCATGCCATGATAACTCGACTCGTGTACTTGTCAATAGTCCATCCACCTAGGCACCATGTTTTACTATATTCCATTGTCAAATGGAGTTTATTTTTTATCATGCAAGAATATTCACATATAACACATTATTTTTTATGAAAATCACATCCACCTTTTCACCTGTAATCTCTATATGTACGTGATGCCCCTTTCAAATTCACATACTAGAGGCATAAAATTTTCCATTAAGTATAGTTCACAAATCTTTCATTTATTATATACATTAGATTTCTAAGTCAATAGATCATTCATTATGTGGTGTTTGAAATTTCAAAAAAAATTACAATTATCCATCCAAGCCTCATCACTTAAATAGAAACACTTCCCTATATGAATAATCCTTTGAAAAATTATCACTTTTATGATAGATACAATTTGAAAAATCCATTTTAACATTTAGGTTCATACACTATTAAAAAATAGTAATACATGATTAAACAAAGGAAATCCATATTAAAACCCAAGGATAAAATATATTAAACAAGTGATAATTTATTTCTAAGAACCAAAACCAATTACACATAATATATAAATTTTATATAAAAATAAAAATAAACTTTTAAACTTTGAGAAATAATATATTTCAAATTTAAGGATTGGACATAGGTATCCTACCTAAAAAAATGTCACTATTGATGATGGTCAATTGAATCCAATTAAAATAGGTCCAAAGAAGCAAGAGAGACTGAAAATAATTCTAGAAAAGTAAACCGCCCCTTTACACTTTAAAGGATATGCACATTTTTAGACATATATATAAGCTCCTATTATAACATTATACATATTCACACTTCCATGAGTGAATTTGTATGAATATGGTAATTATAAATATATTCCTACCAATTTATACATATATAATGCACACTCAACAAGGACGGCTCAAATCCACCAAAAGGAGGTTCAGAAAAGAATAGAAAAATATGAGAAATCCAAAAAATACCAAAAATCTAATCATAAACACTAGTATAAATTAAATTGTATGAATCACAACCTGAATTTGGTAGAAAACTTGTTTCCATTGATGGTCATGGAAATAACCATCCATAATCAGGGCACAATAACCTTAATTATAAATAATAATGAAAATAATTACCCAAAATTAGGTTAGGGTTTGGTTAGGTCATGCATGATGTTGGGGAGGAAAATAAACAATAATAAATAGAGGAAGGAGGAAGAGGAGGAGGATGAGAGGAAGACAAACTCAATAGTGGAGATAGCACCAGAAATTAGGAGCATAATTAAATCTACTGTTG
This sequence comes from Viscum album, assembly GCA_963277665.1. NCBI lineage: Eukaryota > Viridiplantae > Streptophyta > Magnoliopsida > Santalales > Viscaceae > Viscum > Viscum album. The sequence goes on from OY728145.1 coordinate 940,906,844, forward strand.
GAGGAGGGATAATGTTTAGCCTCTTTAAGTCATGGGTCATGGCGTACATGGAAGGGTATGGGCGAGTAGGGGTATACCTAAAGATAAATGGGGGGAGGGTATTAGAAAATAATAATTACATTAATAATATTACTAATAATAGAAATATAAATAATAATATTATTATTAATATTAAAAAAGTTTCATTTATTTTAATTCAGGGAATGTCGCAAGACTGTGTCACACAAGCTACTAGACATCACACCAACCAGACAGGCACTCATTCACATAAGAGGATGTTGTCAAATTGTCTGTTAGGGGAGGTCGCACTCCCATGCTATTAAACATCAGGGATCACTAGTACCACTGAATGGACCTTGGGGATTATAAAGGGTTGGAACATGATTTCTACAAACCATGCACCAACCATGTGTCATTATCTAACTTTACAAAATATAATTTTTAAGAAACAAAACACCAATCAAGAAAAGATAATTTAAAAGAAATCAAAAAATAAATTTTATAATATCATAGTTCTAGGTCGAGGTGTGAAAAATCTCTCCACATTGGAACATTCGACCCCAATAAAGTCCCAAAAGGTTCTAATGGTAAAGATACAAGATGATGATGAATAACCATTCATGTTGGGACTTGGAAACATAATGTCTATTGAATGAAAACCCATTTAATCCTATAAAAAATGAAACTCTGAAGTCAAATAAAATTGGTAAGACCATCATATGGGAACCAAATTATCCTTCCCAGAATATTCTAATGTGACCGTTGTGAATTAAACTATTAAATTAAAAAACTAGAATGAAGGAATAAATATTTAAACATACTCTCTAAATAAGGAACATTGTGGCCCCTAACATAGAATTCACCAAATAAACTTATCATGGTCAGTTCGGGATCACCACAGTCATAAATTAAAATTCACAATATCCAATCCAACAAAAAACTATGATCTGTGTCAGTTGGGTGGAAATAACGACTCACACTCGAAATTATAATTCAAAATCCCCAAATAGAAAATTCATGGACTAGAAGAATTGGTTCACCATATACTTCCTTTATCCAAGATTCCCTGTCATTTTTGGACTCCAGACAAACCATAATTTCCTATGCCTAAACATCTCAAGAATTTAGATAAGACCAAAGATATGATAGACAAGACATATGATAAGGAACACCTCCCCATTATAACAAAAAAATAATAATACTTTTCCAAAAATATACTTCTATTGAAACATAAATTTGTAAGAAAAGTAAAAAAAGGAAAAGGATCCCATAATAGACCACAAACACCAAACATCCCTCAAAACCACTCCCAAGGATTTAGGTACTCTTAAAAAAGATACCTCAGGGAACTAAAATCATTCAAAAAATAAGGTTATCCATTCAAGATGGCACATCTGAAAGGAACAACCATAAGGATATCAAGATAATCCACTAATACTCCCTAGATAAAAGTGTTTCCAAAAACAAAATACCATAGTATTGAAAAACTCGAACTATTTATACTCTATGTCATAAAAATTAATTTGTTTCAACAACCACCATACCTTGAAACTCCAACACTATGTGAAAATATTTAATCTAAGAAAATATTCACTCTTGAAAAATCTATTTCCCTATAGTTAAGAGATGATAATCCCCAACTAAAACATCTAATTTTTATAGAGAAACAAATATAATCCCTTCAAGTAACCCAATAAGACACAAAAAATAAAACATCTTATTATAAAAACAATGAATAAGGAATTCTGATCGTTTTTATCTGATGAAGATGAAGGACAACCCAAGAATAATATAGTGTGGTCGAAGCTCTATAAAGAATCCAATTCCACTACTCAACTCAGAGTTTGGGAAGAGTTGTCAATGGGAATAACCAAAAAACACTAATTTATATTTATTTATATAATCACTACAAAAAGAAACTTATACAAATAGAAATTCATTTATAGATAATATATTTGTTGGAAAATATGAGTATTTCCAACCGATATCATGTTTTTCAAATATTAATTCAATATACCAACAAATATCTTTACTAAAAAATATGTTTGTTAATAATAATGGTTCAATACCAACAGTTTTTTATTAATAGTAAAATCTCTTACTTTGTAATATCAATACCAAAATGTTTTTTACTAACACATTAATATATTATTAATAACCATTTTACCCACATAAATTTTAACACCAGAAAAATATTTCATAATAAACTATTAAATAAAAAATATTTTCTAACTAACAAATTTAGAAAACATTTTAGTTTATATTTTCATTTTTAAGACTAACATTAACATTAAATTTATCATTTTTTGGTGTTTTTTAAAATAACCTACTATATATAGTAAATTAGTGTTTATATTTAATTTCAAGAAACATAAAAAACGAATCAACACAACAAAACAAATTATTAATATAACTTTAATAAATATAAAAACATAACAATCAATTAATTAATACTATTTTATTAATAATTATATTTATATATTAAAATTTTATTTCAAATTATTGAAAAAACCTACGAATTGTTATAAAAATTCATATAATTGATGATATTTGAAATCTTTTTAAACAATTAAATATATTGAATGGTATTTTTGTTTTATTAATTTAAAATTTATTGAATAAAAAATTAATATATAATTTAGTAATTAATTTAGTTTTCATATAACCAATTTACTTTTTTATCCCATTTCCTACAACATGCTATTCTGATCCATTTCTGCATTCCGTCCTACCCTTCAATCATAGTTCACATTGAATCCACTAGCATAGCGTGATTTGTAGTGACCTCTTGAATCTTGAAATCTCTCATAGAATTCATGTACAATCAATCCTCAAATAACTGTATTCTAATTTGTTCATTTATCCATGTATTCCTCTCTGATCAGTTAACCACACATCTTCGAAAAACCTATTTCTATATATCAATTCAATGCTATGTATGTTCAAACAATCTTCACATTGAAACCCCAAGGGATTTTTAATCTCTTAGAGAATCCATCTGCATCATTACTTTCTATTTTCCTTCATAAACCTATTTGAGTTTCCATCTATAGAACCTAACTGTAACACTGTGATTTACCCTTCCATCATCTCACAAGAACCACCTGCAGCAAATGAACCCTTTTTACCTATTTCATGTCATCCGAATATTTATGCCAACTCCAGTTAACACACAAAAATCCTAGATTCGTCTTTACACCTCACATGTTCAACATATCAGATTCATGTTTCTAAGAACCATAACATTCATTCCAATTTATCTACTTCAAAATGAAATTCAGGATCAGGAAGCCTTCAATATCCTTTATATCTATCAGTAAATCATACATGTTTCACATCAGTTGTTTGTCGAAATCTCTCAATATCTAGCATCCTTCCCGTGTGTAGATTCCAGTTCCCTTAATCCCAACAAAACTATATCCTAGATCTTTCCAAGCATTATGTTCATCCATGGAGCCTTTAAAACTCATCCAAGTACTGACACTAGTGATTAGTCAAGTGATGTGGATCAGCTTTCTACCAATTCAAATAAATTTTAGACCAACCCTCCCAACATTATAGATTATTGGGAAATTTAATTATGCATGAGGGTACCAATATACCCATGACATAAATTATTCAGTATGACTCAACACTTTCAGAATATGCACTGGATAACAAAATTTTATTGCAGATGTGCTAGGTGAGCTGAATTTACTGGAGTGGAAGCCGGAAATTCTATGTGGAGGAATATTATTTAAACCACAAGTTGTGTATGGATTTCGAATTTTATTTTGTACATTTTCCCTCCTCTAAAAGTGAGGGTTTGGATATTTAAAAATATAGGAAGGTTGTTTTGTGTGAGGAATTCCATCTTAGATGAGGAAGATACTCACTATCTAATAGTGGTTTTTTTACATGGAATTTGATTGGTAATAGTATTTATATTTCATTGAATTTTTTCATGGTTCTTTCTTATTTCTCTTCTCAAGATGAATCATTTCATAAAAACATGTATTTTTTTATCTATTTAAGATTTTTTCTTTATTATCTAGTTGTCATTGAAAAATGAAACATGTGAAACATGGAAATATAGAGTTGAACATTTCATAACATCTCATGATTATTATGTCAGTTTTCTCTGTCATTTTACTTGGATAATGAAATTCGATTCATCTTATGATCTGTAGATCAAGTTGCATCTATTTTTCAATATTTCAATTTCTAATTCTATTAGATATTCAAGAACAATTTTTCTTCAACTCTTATTCAATAGAATTCATTGAAATATAGTCTTAGAGAAAAATAATTAGTATAGAGTTAAAATATTATTTTAGTATTGGATGAAACAAATTAGTAACCATGAAATAGTCATAGTTATAGATTATTGAATTATTTTTAAATATTGAATTAGTTAAGTTATGTATTCCACCTTGCTCGTCATTTTTTCACTTATTGGTCACTTTGATATTATTTCATTCCATTCATAAAAATTCACAAAAATGAATTTAATATACACCCTTCCTTGGGGATATGATCCTTCACTGATGTACTAGTTATTGTAAGGGATAATATTTTTGAAATTCCTTGAGGATAAGGGTGCTATAAAAAATATAGTTTCATACATAGTGAAAGGCATTGATGTGTTCTTAAGATGTCATTTTTCTTTTAATACAAATAATCATTTAAGAAAATATATTCTGAAACACTTGTAATTACATTAGACATCAACCTTCTCTATTTAATTCTATAGGCTCCTCAATGAAATTTTCTCTTCATATCGTGGTTAACACATCTTTCATTCACTGATACTAGGAGTGGTCTGTTAAAACTTTATACTCCACTCATCTACATATCACATATGTCCAAGACTTTAGGAAATGAATCATTTTTCCTTCTATACATTCCTTACATTACATAATCTTTCATATTTTATTCTCGTATCTTGAATTTGTTTTCTTTTCATATTTCATTTATTATGTATGCTAATTTATCCAAATTTTACACTAATTTTTTTTGTTCTATATATACATAACATATATATGGAACTTTATCCATACTTACGTGAAAAATTATATCAGTTGTGTGTGTGTGTGCCTATATTGTATGGTTTTACATACACACAAACACACAACATATATATTCCATTTTTATACCAAACTATATGTGTGGTCTATATAAATAAAACATATATGTTCCCTCTAATTTTTGGACAAGGCATTTCTGTTTGTGATGGTCATGTCAACATGTACAATGTAAGGAAAATCTAAACCATTAGGTAGAGAGCATTCAAGATCCCTCTATACATGCATACCATGGACAATTTTGCACCTACTTTGTCTACACATCCTACCAACTTCCTCAAAAAAATTTTATAGGAATGAGTATATCTAAAATAAAATCTCTTCAAATCGCCTTCATCTATTTGATTATAAATTGTTTTTTCCATTTTCTTGTCCCTAAGTGTGACCACTATAAGTGATTGTGTTTCTCTATCTGTTATGAGAGTAGCCCCATATATATAATTGTAAAAATTGGCGTGTATTAAATTCTATAAATATGTATATATAGTTAAATATAAAATTATCTATGTATATAGTTTTTAATTTTTAATCATTATATGTTTTCATTTATGATCCTATGAAAATACATGGGAAAAATACTAGTTTTTTTAATTTGGTAAGACACTATACCTATCTCCCCACCAAAATCCTCCATAGAAATTTGACTCTACCATGGAAATATTCTCCTTGGATGAAATCTCCCCACCCACATTGAAATAAAACCACAATGGGTGGAATATATGGTGCCTTTTATGGTTATTTGGGAACATTAATATGGTATTGATAGATTATATTCCTAAAATATTATCTATATTGTTTTTATTATTTTTGAGAACTTTTGAAGTTGATGAAGACCACTATATATCAAAGTGGGTTGATGATTTTAAAGCAAATGTTAAGTCAATTTTTTATCCTCTTTAAATACCTTTTTAACTAGATTCACATGTTGAGTGGTGACCATTCATTTGTAGAAAATTTCATGGTGTTATGGTTTATCAATATAATTGGACTATCCTATAATAAAAACTTTAAGGGAATTTTTTAACTAAAAAAATCTACTAAGAGTGGATCCTAACGATTTTTTTTAATGGAAAACCGAGTAGAAGAGAAACTATAACATATGGTGGTGGTTCTTATTTATCGAAGCTTAGTTAAACAAATGGATCTCAACCACCATGGTATTTTTTTTAAATATGTTAACTTGTTTTATAGGAAACCTCAATTTACCCCTTATTAGTATATTCATTACCAGTTAAGCATAATAACTTGTGGGTTCATGAGGATCTTTATTATTATCTGTTTCCTATGTTTTATCAAAAAATTTGTTGGTGATAGTGTTGTTTTGGTACATAAATTTCATTGTGTACATGTTCTTTATGTTGGAATTGATTGTTATGATACGTTTTTCTTGTCAACCTGATCATAGAAATGGAATATTTTTCTTTTTTCAAAAAAATTAATCATTATAACAAAAATTCTATGGTTTAATGGCTATCACAAAACACAACAACATGATTATGGGAAAACTATATATCACATCATTGTCTTTACTATAAAAATTATTCACTTTCACATTCATACTCGTGTTACTTTACTTAGGTGGGATCTATTTCCCCTGCATGTCACCTTCTTTATGATCATTTTTTAAGATTTATCCGATTTAGGAAAATCCTTATTAAATTCATTGAAGTTAATATTTTACATAAATTTTATTATTTGAATTCGAGTGTGGGAAAAATAAACTACTTTTTTAGGGAGTGTGGGCTGGGGAAGGGAAAGTAACACAAATAAAAATAACATTTCTAATTTTTATTGTTGACATCATATTTCTCTTGTCTTTATAGAGAAAAGGCATGAGGTATTGGTTTTAATCAAAACCCATTTTCTACTTTTCTTTTTAAAGCGGTTCACTTATTTGAGTTCCCATATCATTGAATAATGGGACTATAAGTCTTTCAAAAAAAATTCTTTCCTTGGGGGGAGGGGATATGATTGGATGATTTATCAAAATATTAGGTAGTCCAAATTATAATTTAGTTCTAAATTGAACATAAAAAACTATCAATAATCATCTATTATGTTTTCATGTTCTTTAAATTTTAAGATATAAAAACAATGAATGTGAACTATTATTCAATAAATGAATGTGTAAAATTTATTTTTTTATAACCATTTAAACATAGGATTATTGAGGTAAGTAGATTCATCCATTAATTATGTAGTCAAATCCCATATTCATGTCTATTATCTTTTTTAATGCCCTAACCTGCTCATTGGCATAAATATTATTATTTTTTTGATGCATTTTATACAATGATATAAATTTGTGATAGTATTCAAGAAATTTTATTATAAAAGGTATTGAAATAAAATTTTCTTGTTATATGTGAAAAGTCATAATGCACTTTATGTTGTTAAATGTACGAATTTTATAACAGCAACCTTGAAACAAAGTGCAGTAAATGTTGTCAAATTATAATACTCATGTGTGTTATGTGGTGCATGAATCAATGTGAAATTTCTTCAATAGTAAACCCTATGATATTTTTGGGGTTTCACCTCAAATAATATTGTCAGTAACCTTCAGGTTCTTAATTGGTTGGTTTTTTCATTTTTTACTCTATCTACAAACAATATTTATTATCACATATTAATTTCTTTAAAAATGTGTGGTTCAGTTACCTTAAAATATGTTTTATATGTATTGGGGATTAGTCTACTTTGTTTTTTATCATAAATCATGTCCCAGTTTTCCCTATTTATTTTAAGAAGATTGATTAAAACTAGTTTCATTATCTTGTATCTACATAATTTTTTAGTTTAAATTGAATTCTAAGGGCCTTCAGCATTAGAAACAATATTATTACCTATTCTAGGCCATCATTAACATACTTCTCATCAATATTCTCCTTTGGGTGGATGATTGAGTAATCAAAATTGATGTTAATCTCTTTTTATCACAACACTTGGGTTATTTATTAGCTATAGTTGACAAGCCCCTCGAGAAAACTCAATTGGGAATATATTTTAGGTCTAGTATGATGTTCTTTGTTGAAGTTTTTAGTGATTCTATTGTATTGTTATGGTGTCCCAAAATTGGAATATTTCAATCTCCATTTCACTTCACTAATCTTGGTCAGCATTACATTCTTTATTTCTAACCTATTTGTGTTATCTCTAACCTAGTTTTTCACAAATTTTTCCTTTTCAAAAATAATTCACATTATAAAGATTATTTCTCTCTTGGAAAAGTGAGTTTCAATTATAGGTATTTCAAGATATAAAAAATGTAATTATTTCATTCACATAAGAACCGATAGTTTAAATTAAATGAAATTGAATTTTGATTGAATGCTCATACCACATTGGAATATTGATTTCTGTAGTTGGAATGTATGAAGGTAATATTATTGGGAGTTTGAAAGAAATATATTTAGTGTGTGAATAACTACTGTGATAGCCAATATTAGAAGATCTTGGATGGATGTTAGAGGAGTATGAGATGCATCTTGGGTTTCTATTTTTTTTAATAGGTTGAGTTTCTTTTTCGAATGTACATCTTTATGTACTGCTTGAGTTTCTATTTTTTTACTATATGTTTGTGAATTACTACCTTTATAAAAAATTAATAATGAAGTAAGTTGATGTTATAAGAGAATGTATGGGTTATAGAAGTGTATGAAAAGAAACATGGGCCTCCGATCATGTGGTGGATCAAGATGTGCATGATAATATACCAAAACCTCCTCTATTAAGTTAAACCTGTTTTTTTTCGAAAGCTATTCGTTGGAGGTAGAGATGACCAGATGGCATGGATGGGCTGCTGGCATGGTTGGGACATTGGATCTGGATTTGACTAGATGGAGTGGAAGGGCCACTAACATGAATGGGTTGCTGACATGGATGTTTTGCTAACATGGATGGGTCACTGACATGGATGGATCATCTGGAGGGTGCGGATCCTATTAGAGGATCCAGCATGGGGGGGATTGGGGGATCTAGTGTTTTGTATAAGTTTTTGTATTATTAATATAATTAAATTTTTTCAATATTGAACATTTTTTAAAATATTTCTCAGTTTAATAATTAAAACATATGTATTATATATGATAAAATAATAAATATAATATGAAATATTATTAGTAATTAATATTTCAAATTTTTAATCAAATGTAATTAATAAAAAAATATTTTATATGTTTGTAATATTAATACCAATAGATAAATTTCTCACCAGAACCTTTTTTTTAAACACTTTAACTAACATATATATTATCTGTTGGTATAGTAATAATTACAACAGAACTATTTTATTTGTCATAAAAACATTTTGTGAAAAAAAAATTACCAATATTTTAGTGATATGAACATATATATTGGTAAAACATTTTACCAATAGAAAATTAACTTTTAACAACAGATATTTCCCCATTGGAAAAAGTGAAATATTTTGTTGTGACTCCAAATAACACAAATTTGAGAAGTTCTACCCACTAACAGATAAGAAACACTGATTCCCAAAACTAAACTTCACTTCAACAACTAAAGAAGGAAACCTACACACCAACCATATACCCTCTACTAAGAATCTTCTTGAAAATATTCTAAAAAAATAAGCATAAAACTAAATAAAAAAACATCACAAACTAAAACTCCATGTTCCAATCTCAAAAAAAAAACTGCAAATAAAAACACCACATCAAAAAATCACCCAACACAACAAATCTAGACATCCTAAAACGTAAATAACCAAAAAAATAAAACACCTAAAAAAACTTAGTTATAAAAACATTGAAATCTTTTTTTAGAAAGATTATTTTAAAATCAAAATCAGAATTTTTTTTAAACGCCCACCACTAAAGGTATCTTAAGAAATTCCATATATGTGTTCACAACCACTTTATATTATTTCCATCCATGAATACATACCAATATACACTTTCTAGTTGATCTCTAGTATATTCCATCCCCCACCATCTCAGACTAATGTTTCATTGATCGAAAATAACGAGGAAAATGACCCATAAATGGTCAATATTTCTACGGGTTTGGATGTCAACATGAAGTATGCAGATCCATATTTCATTACCGGAATTATCTCTACCGATGTGTCATTGAATCATAATGGTGAAGGTATGTCCTTTGATCTCAAGTGAAGATTATTATATTCCTTTTAGGATGCCAATTTAGGTCAGATATTTAAAAAGGAGAAATTGATCATGTGATAGAGATGGAGGATATAGTATTGGAGATAATAGTACTCTATTGTCACTCCATCATTGGTCATATCGTGCTTCCAAAGGTTCAAAGTCCTTGGAAATTTGATGACTTTGTTAAGAAACATTCCTCGATTTGGGGATTCTCACACTATAAATGCATTCTAGTTGGACATGGCTTCTACCACTGTATTTTTTCATTTTCAAAACTCAAGAAGAGATCTTGGGACATTGGTTTAATACCTTTGAAACTAGGTACACTCCTCATATAGGATTGAAATCCCAATTTTAATTCCATTTAGGTTATAAATAAATATGTGCTAATAGGGGTTATATTTTTTGGATTGAACTAGATTTTCAAGCACACTAAAATCTTTTTTGACATTGCTTCAGCAATTGAAGTTCTGGTTAAAATTGAAAGGAACAAAAAATAATGTTATATTTGGAGACTTTTCTCAAGTTATCCTTGAAGTATAATTGAATTATATTTTAACAACAAATTTTGTGTTAGTAACACCATATAGGGATTTAAATTTCTATGTAAAGTTTTAGAATTTACATTCATTTTTGTCTATCTGTAAGGATATTGGGAATTCCATAACTTCTTGTAGGAAGTATATAATTTTTTCAATATATTCATTAAGTGGAAATAATGAAACTTTTTGTAATAAAAAGATTAAAAATAAATACCATGGTGCATATGTTAGAGGTTAATACTATTATAACTAGAATTAGGAGAATGTGGCTGAAAAAACAGACTCTTGATGTTCCACTAGGGAAGTCTGATCACACTAAGATTAATGAAAAGGGTTCTGTCTAACAACAACTTGAGTCTTAATAATGTATGTTTTATGAATATCACGGGTAGACAATGGTTTATTAATAGACCACTAATTATGGTCCAAAGGCCTCTAAGAAGGGACTTTGTGTAATAGAGTGCTTCTTCTGAGATATAGGAGAAGTGGATATCCACGGAATATTTGTATAACAACCCTTCCCTTTATTTCACATTTAAACGTCATTTATTAAATAAACTTTTACATAATTAAACTCATAATATTGATATTTCTAGTGTCTTTGAGAAATTAATAACATTACATAACGAAATAAAACATGAAATACAATATCTTTATTGAAAACATCTTTTACATGACCACAACATTCAATCGTAATTAAGACTGAATGGGATAACCTGATGACATACATAAGAATGGGGAAAGATATAAACTGCGTTAATGGAGTAAAAAGTTATAACATGAATAATATAGTACATTTTAGACAATAAGAGTATCAATGAAGCATAAAAAACATGAATATAAATCCATGATAAAGCATGATAATCATAACATGGAAATTTGGCTACAACATAAAACATTACATCAAAAACATATGTCAAAGCTAAACCGCCAAGACATCATGGTGGAAACAAGTCCCATAATGGAATCAGTTAAAATCTTTTCCCAACATATTGTATCATTATAATAAACATTAACCAATTAATTGGAGGGCTATCATGGTTCACCCTACATAATTATTTCAATATCATGATTAATCATTCCACATAGATCATATAACATGGACTCGTTTAACATCATCATTTATTACATGGTCATTGAATTCAAAATACATAAATGTGAGTCCTCAATTAATAAGTATATTTGTATAAATGTGAATACCCAGGATAGATTAATGGGTATAGTATTCACTACACACTGATTTTGGCATGGAAAATAGATGTTCCATTTCAGTATCATAACAGCATCATATAGAAATTCATAAAACAGTTTGATGAGAGTGAAGGGGGTATCTAAAAATTTATACATGAAATTGATAGTAATTATATCATGGGACAAAATATCCCACCATATTAAATTGATCTTAAGAATCAAAATATAAAACAAGTGCATGAATATAATTGAAAAGAAAGAAATCCCTAACCAAATTTAAGCATAGTAATGGCTTTGGTATGTTTCCAAATGAGGTGGAATAAATGATCCCACATTCACATAAAATAAAATGGACTGTAGGGAAAAAATTATAATAGGATTAAATTATAACCAATTGAAATTAAAATGACTAATTTCAAACAAGGTTCTTGAATTGAAAGGAAGACAAAAAAGTATGGATCCCTTACTTGGATTTCTGACTCCAAAGGCTTGGCAGAGGCTTCTTTGAAGATCAAGGGTAAATTAGTAGGACTATATGTAGTAGGGGGGGAGAGTTTGGTCAAGATTTATGCAGTATTAGTGATGATAAATTGGAGGTTGGGTGGGTTTATATGGGAAAGGAAGAGGATTTCATAAATTTTTTGGTTTTGGAAACTACACAATATAATAATCAAAACTAAAAACCATATCATTGTTTTTCCCATGGTTTTTGGAAAAGTGTAGTGGTATAAATTATTTTATATTAATAAGGGTTGAAGATATTAAAATATTTCCCTTTATTATGAGGAGGTTAGTCACAATTTTAATGAAATGGTTTTAAAATCATAAAATATATTATAAGTCTTCGAGGATTCACAAACTCTTTGAAAAATAAATAAAATAAACCTAAAATAACATTATATTAAAGTAAAAAAAGACATGTACTTGTCTCAATATACCTTTTTTAGTATTTATTACATCATTATTGGTCCATTATGATGTCATAATACACATCATATATTTATATAGTATTTAATATTTACTCAGCAATTCGATTGTCTCAAAAAAATTGGAAATATTCACTGTGGGATAATTTTGATGTCATGATTCAAAAAATAATATACATTTTATCTAAATAATTTTATAAATTTGTGTATTTTCAATTTTAAAATAAAAATTATCATTTACTAAAAATTGATGGGTTTTGATAAAAATAATCTTCAAAAAATAATAAAAAATACATTTGACTTTATAAAATGTATATGATCATTTATATTTAACAAAATTAATTTAATAATAATATTTTATAAATGTATTATTTATTTCAAATATTCATTAATTCCTCGAAATAGTTTTCTTAATTAACCAACAATATTATTTTTTCTTTAAAAATTACTTACAAATTAACAATAATATGATAAAAATATATTCATTATTTTATAAAAAAATAATTCACATATTCTTAATGGTATATTATTGATACATACACCTTTATTACACAAGAATACTCCCTAAGATTAAGGCGCTTGATGATGGCACTTTCATGGGGTCGTTCAGTGAATATGCTTTGAGTCATGATCTTAACAAGCTTGAACATCTCCCATAATAACTTCTGATCATGCTTAAGTTGTTGAATCTCAGCTTGTTCTTGGTCTTGGGAAAATACCAGAAATGTTATCTCCCTCATATGCTCTGATAAATGGGATTCATAGGGTACGATCATACTGGTTGAGTTCATCACATCCTTTGTTAGAGTCAAAAGGATTTGTTAAAACCCTATACTTATACTAGTCATCTGATCACTGTTCAAGGTCTATATTATCAACGTTAAGATACTTAATAGTCATTTAAATCCAATAATAAAACAAAATAAGTACATCTATCTTTTACAAAAATTAAACATTTAATTAAATCAAAATGAAAATTTTATTCATAAATGTTTGAGTCGTTACAAACTCCCCCCTTAAGAAATTTTTCCCTAGATATTTCCTTTTCCCATACTAAAATAGATGACAGTAACTCCAATTCATCACATTCTCTACTTACCATGATGCTTCTTCAAACATGTGCATTTTCCAAAACACTTTGATGGGGGAAATTGTGTTTTTTTTAGAACATTTTCTCTACTATCTAAGATCTTCACCGACTTCTACTCATAAGAAAATCCATTCTCCAATGCTACCACCACTGGATTGAGTACACATGAGGGGTCTTGTATGTACTTATTTAATAGGGATTCATGGAATAAATCATGAACTTGAGATAGGTACGATGGGAGTGCTAGTCGATAGACCACTACTTCGGTACAATCAAGAATCTCAAAAGGATTATGTACCTTGGAGTAATATTTACCTTATTCCAAAACAACATCACTCTTCTCCAGGGTGATATGGGTAGGGAAACCATGTCTCAAACATCAAACTCATGATATCATTGATGATTTTCAACAAAGTTTTTTTATCGACCCTGAGCACCTTTAATGTAATTATGGATGCTCTTAATCTTCTCCAACATTTATTCGGACATTTTAGGACCTAAAAATTTTTATTCCCCAACTTCATCCTAACATGTTGGTGTTCTACATCTCTTCCAATAATGGTCTTTATAAGGGGCCATTTGGATGATCAAATGAAAAATGTTGTTGAAAGAGATCTCCACTAATGGAAGATGTTGGTCTTGTCCTCCTTTTTAGTCCATTGAAAAAGTTCTCAACATTTCCTCAAGTGTTATGATAGTCCACTTAGATTGGACATCAGTTTGAGGGTGATAAGTCATACTGAAATTTATCTCAGTGTATAGAGAATTCTAGAGACTTTTCCAAAACATATAGGTGAATAATATATCCCAATCGAACACAATTGATAGTGTAACTCCATAAATTCTTACCACTTCTCTGGTGTATATTTGTGCTAGTTGATTCAGTGATAAATCCTCCCAAATAACAATGAATTCTGCATTCTATGTAAGATTATCCAAAATGAACAATATAGTATTGTTCTCTTTTAATGTATTTGGAAGTTTGATGAAAAATTCCATGGTGATTTTTTCCATTAACATTTTGGTATGGGTAATGGTGGTATCATCCCCTTAAACTTAGGTATTTCTGTCTTTACATGCTGACATACCAGACACTTTGATTTATATTCAGTGATATCTTTCTTTATGTTGTCCAACCAAAAGTTCTATTAGAGATCTCAATACGTATTTCTGTTTCCTAGGTTAATGGATAAAGTACAACTAGGAGAATCTTCGAGAAGATCTTTCATTAACACAGGATTTCAAGGAATATATAATATTGGCCGAGATATCACAATTCAATCTTTATTAACATTGAACTCTGAGGATTTCCCTTTCTGATGGTTTCCACTTTCTTTTTAATTCCTACATTAACTTTTGAGCATTATTTAACCTTTCCAAAAGACACAGTTGTGGACTCATTTTTGAAATGATTAATTATTTTCTTTTATTTATGATTCCCATGTCTATCCTCTTAAAATATAAGAAGATAATATCTTTATCAATTTTCATCAATGATAGAATTTGTGGGTCCATTCTACTTTGAGCATATTCTACCTTGTTATCGATCCCGTGATGGTAGTGGATTGAGCCATCGTAATCCTTAATAAGCTCTATCTATCTTCATTGGCGCATGTTCAGCTCTTTCTAGGTGAATATACATTTGAGACATTTTTTGTCCTTATATAGTTCACACTTCTCCCCAAAGAGATAATGCCTCTAGATTTTCAACGTAAGGATCACAAATACTAACTCTATATCATGTGTGGGATATTTTTTTCATGAATTTTGAACTACCATGAGGAGTAGGCAATGAGGTTATCATTTTGCATCAAAACACATCTTAATCCCTTCTTTGAAGCATTGCTAAAAATTACCAAATGCTCCCCAATTGTGGGTAGTGTGAACACATGGGTAGTGACAAGCCTCCTTTTCAACTCATGAAACTTTCTTCACGTTAATCATTCCAAACATATTTTACTCTCTTATTAGTTATCTGGGTAAGAGGGTTTTACAATCATGATAGATTTATAACAAATTGGAAATAATATTCCGATAACCAAAAGAATATATAGATATATGTCATAGATGTTAGCCTAATCCATCTCTGAATTCAATTTTTATTTGAAGGATACATATATATCACATTACTTCTGATGATATGCCCAAAGAATGATAATTCCTTCAACCCGAATTCAAACTTGTTTTACTTTTCATAGAGACTCTCCTTTTGAAATGTCTCTATCATAGTGCTCAGATGATCATCATGATCCTCCTCGGTTTTAGAGTATATTAGAATATCATCTATAAATAATACCACAAATATTTCGAGATAATCTCTCAAGACTCTATTCATCATGTATATGATGATTTCTGGAGCATTAGTGAGTCCAAATAAAGTCACTATGAACTCATAACGCCCATAACTTGTACGAAAAGTAGTCTTGGGTATATCCCCCTTATTCACCCTTACTTGGTAATATCCTGATCGTAGATCCACCATGGAGAATTATTGTGCTCCCTATAACTGATTGAACAAGTCATCAATTCGTGAAAATGGATACTTATTCTTTATCAAGATTTTTTTGAGCTCACAATAATAAATTTAAAGGAACATTGACCCATTCCTATTTTTGAAGAAGAGGACTAGTGAACCCCATTGTGAAAACATGGTCATATAAACCCTTTATCTAGATTCTCTTGTAGTTGTTTATTTGGATCCTCATGTTCCATAGCAGCCATTCTATATGGAGTATTGGATATTTGAAACACGCCAAATATATTTTTGATTGAAAATTCAACCTCTTGGCTAAGATGAAGACCAGTTAATTCCTCAGAAAACACATTAGTGAATTCCATCACAATAGGTATGTCTTTGAGAATTTTTCATTCATTAGACTCAATCATTTGATCGATATATTCTTGCTCGTAGGTAAATAATATACATGCTTGAGATTATGGTTCTAAATAAGATTCATCTTCCACCTTACACATGTATAGAATTGGTGGTTGATTCAATATATGTAGATTCATTTCACTATCAAAGTAATTAATTTTGTAACTATAAAGGGGAATCCAATCCATGCCAAAATTACATCAAATTCCACTAGGGAAGTATAACATGTTTTTCTGGGATTTTCAATCCACAAATGATGATTAGGGAGATGTTATATTCATGGGATGTAATAATTTCCCAATTTTCCTTTTTCACCAAAACCTCTACTTCCATTATTTTTAGAAATGTTTGAATATTTCTACTAATCTTTTTTGATATAAAAGAATTCATAGAACCTAAATAAAAAAGTATTTTCACTATTGATGAATGAATAAATAGCATACCCAGCACTATTTCATTACCATGATTCATTTTGGTAGTAGTGAGGGAAAATTATCCCCCTTCATTCCTTGGAGGTAGTTGGTTGCCTCTAAAAATCCAAGTCTCAAGGCGCTGGTTTTCAAAGTACTCAAGTTCCTTGCAGATGTATCAATGAAGTACATGTTGATGTTTGATCAGATCATTCATTTACTCTATCACATTGGGGGGTTTCTTCTGTATTCAATCATTGGCTATGTGTCATTCTTTTCCACACCTAAATCATTTCATTGTATCCCTTAGGAAATTTCAAGGTTGTTTCTTTCCAAAAAAAATTAAAAGTCTGATGCTGTAATTTGTTTGTACCTCAGGATTTACCTATCATACCAAAAAAATTAAAGTCCACTTTCCAATTCTTATCCCCATGATTCCCCTAAGATTCACCAGTCCTCATATCTACTTTGAGGGAAAATCAGACAATTTCATCATAGCTATCAAATTCTTATATTTCCAGGTCTTTTCATAGGATAGGATTTATCCCACAAAAGAAGCAGTCAACCATGTATTATTGGGTAATGGATAAAACATAGGCATATCTTGAAAGTATTGTGAATTTTTCTTCATACTCCCTAATAGATTTTTCATCCTTCTTCTTGAGTGCAAGGAAATATCTTTCCATATAAAGACAGAGGGTGCGGGAAAAGTATTTCTCCAAAAATATTTTATGGAATCCCTTCCACTCCATTACATCGATATCTTCCTTAGGATTCATATTCTTGATCAATGTTCACCACTGATCAGCTTCACCATCCATACTACAAATAGCCACAAGAAACTTCTCTTTTTTAAAAAATTTATGAATGGGGAATATATTTTTGATAGAATTTATCCATTTTTCCGCAATTACGGGATCGGATGATCCACTGAAAGTAGGAGGTCTTTGTCACATGAAGCTCTTAGATATGGGTTTCTCTCTCTTAAAGGGGATCGGGTGCTCTTCTTGGCCTAGGTTTCTATTTAGAACATGAGTGAACTAAGATATTATCATCAAAAGGTTTTTGATTCTCACTCATAATGGGTTGGGAATTTCAATGGGTAAATCATCACATTGTCCTTCCCATTGGCTGATGGCACGATTCCTCCTATTTCTAACCATTGTTTAGAATAAAAAATAAATTTGGGATGATTATCTTAGCTAGTTAATCACATAAAGGGGAATCTAATGACATTGAATTTATAACTTATAAATTCAATTTATATCCTTAACTTATGAGTTTTTAGGCTTCAGTCTGTGTTATATTTTTTCTACTTCCTTGCATATATACTTATGGGAGTTATTTTGTTCCCTTAATAATTTTTTAATGAGCTTTTGAATTTACAAAATCATATTCCCTGAGAGTGTCAAACCATGTGTGTATTACGGAATGTTCTCATGTACTAGGTTTCCCCAAGTTAGGCTCAGAACACCTTGTCGGTGTTTTACTCCTAGGTATATCTGTGCTAAAACCACGTCCACTTATAGTATCCAAATAGGGTTTTATTTTCTTGATAAACTAATTACTTTATACTTAACAAAATTTTGGGATGTTTTTGTACAATATTTCTTATCCCAGTGGGTTTTAACTAGGATTTTCTAATCCAAATCCCAACAACAACTAAACATATCCTCTGATACCAACTATAACAACCCTTCTCTTTATTTCACATTTAATCATGATTTATTATATAAAATTTCTGTTAATAAAACTCAAGATTTTGATTGATATATTTTATTTGGAAAATTAGGAACACTTCCTGACAACTTAAAACATGAAATACAACATATTAATGGAAACCTTCTTTTACATGACCACAACACTCCTTCGTACTTAACACTGTATGGGATAACCTGAGGACATAGATAATAAAGGGGTGAGCTATATATCCCAGTAAAGAAGTATACAAGGCATAACATGATGAATACAATACATGTTATACAATATCCATATTAATAGAGGATAAAAGGAACATGAACATAGAGGAATGATAAATCATGATTATAACATGGAAATGTGGAAACAACTTAAAACACTACATCATAAACATAAGTCAAAGCTAAACTGCTAATACGTCATGGTGTAAAAATGTACAATAAATAAATCAGATAAATCACTTTCCCAACTTGATGTATCATGATAGTAAACATTATCCAATGCATTGGAGTGCTATGAGGGTGCACCATTCATAATCATTTCAATCTCATTTTTATGTATGCTACATAGATTATATAACATATACTCATTAAACATAATCATTTATTCCATGATGAAGGAATGTGGAATAAATATATGTAATTTCTCAATCAATAATAATATGTTAATAAATGTGAATACCCTTGACAAAGGAATGGGTATGTTATTAACTACATAATGATTTTGGCATTGAAAGTTGCAGTGCAATTATAGAAGCTTAACGATGTCATATAGAAATTAATAAAATGGGTTTAGGAGAGTGAAAAGGGTATCTAATAATAAATAAAATATATGTATATTAAGGGGATCATGGAACACAATATCTCAACAAATGAAATTGAATTTCATATGCATAATATAAAATAAGTTCTTTAATAGAATTGAGAAGAGAGAAATACCTTAAGGAGTTTTGGTATAGTAACGACATAGGTAAGGGTCCAAATGAGGGAGAATAAATGATCTCTAATTCACATAAAATCAAATGGAAAGTAGGGAAATAATTAAAATAGGATGAAAATATAACCAATTGGAATTAAGAAGACTCATTTTAAACAATTTTCATCAATTGAATGTAAAAGAGGATGGTGAGGATACCTTACATGGATGTGTGTTTCTAAAGGCTTGGGAGAGGCTTCTTGGGAGATTTTAGGTGCCTTGGTAGTAATATAAGAAGTATTTTTAGGTGGTGTTCTAGATTTGAAATGTTTTAGTAAAGAGAAATGGGAGCTTGAGTGGGTTTATATAGGAAAGATGGGTGATTTCTTTATTATTTTAGTTTTGGCCATTACACCAAAAAATATTCAAAACCACCAACCATCCCATGATTCTTTCCCATTGTTTATAGAAAATGGGAGTGGTATACATTATTTTATAAGGATAAGGGCTGAAGAAATTAAAATATTTCACTTTCTAATGTAAAGGTGACTCATACTTTCAAGGAAATGATTTTAAAATCTTAAAATATATTATAAGTCTTAGAGGATTCCCTAACGCTTTGAAAAATAAATTAAATAAACATAAAATTAAATTATTTTAAAATAAAACATGTATTTCACATGTGATACATTTTACAATATTTATTAAATCGTTTTTGGGCCATTATGATTTCATAAAACCTACCATATATTTAAAATATATTTAATTTTTAACAAAAAATTCAACTCCCTTAGAAGATTATTAAAATTTACTGTTGGATAATTTTGATGTCATAATTCCAAAAACAATATTCATTTTATCTAAATAATTATCTATTTTTGTGTATTTTCACTTTTGAAATAAAAACCAATATTTATTGAAAGTTGATAGGTTTTGACAAAAATAGATTTCAAATATTAATAAAAAAATTGACTTCATAAAAAATATATGATCATTTATATTGAACAAAAATAATTTAATAATAATATTTTTTAAAATATTATTTTTTTCATAATTTCATTAATTCCTCAAAATAAATTTCTTAATTAACTGAAAATAACGTTTTTTCTTTAAATTTGTTTTTACAAATTAACAATAAAATGATACAAATAAATTCATTATTTTATTAAAAAAATATACATATTCTTAATGTTGGGGAATTAATACATATCCATTTATTACACCAGCATACACCCTAATAGTAAGGTGTGCGATGGTGGGGCTTTCATGGGGCAGTTCCATGAACATGGGTTGAGACATGATTTTTATGACCTTGAACTTCTACCATTCGTGGTTCCACTCATGCGTAACTTGTTGGATCTCAGCTTGGGATTGGTCTAAGAAAAATCCCTGAAATGTTATCTCCCCTAGAAGCTTTGAAAACTAGGATTCATATGGTACGATCCTACTGGTTGAGGCCATCACTTCCTTGGTTTGGGTCAGAAGGATTTGTTAAAACCCTATACATATACTATTCATGTGATTATTGTCCAATGGATATATTATCAATAGTACAATACATAACATTAATTTAAATCAAATAATAAAAAAACAAGTATATTTGTCCTCTATAACCATAAGAAATTTAATTAATTCAAACGGGGAATGTTATTTATAAATATTCTGGTCATTATATTTTGGATCCACCTAAAGATGTTGGTCTTCATCATTTTGAGATATAAATTATAGTTTATTGTCCTAATAATTCTTTGGCCATGGCATGTCCTCTTACAGAATCTAAAGGGGCCATATTTATGTTATAATTCAAGGGTAATTTTTAAATTTGTAGCCCATTGAGTTGGTTTTTCATGTTTTACAGAATTATTATCATTAATACATAAAGTGGGAGGGAAACACCTCAAGATTTACTAGTAAATGGGGAAATATTTCTGAACTATATGGTAATGAAAAGGTGGAGAAGGATAAATTTTCTAATATTTTTAAATTGATCCATGGTAACAGGTAAAATTATTGTGTAATATCACATGATGCTAAGATGAAATTTAGTCCTATGCGGTCTAATCCTACCATGGGTAGCCCATGAGTATATGGTCTATAACATTGGTTTTCATCACATTAGAGTATTATAATATATTTAGCTCTTTGATTGAGGACTCCTATTGGGGTGAATATGGTTATTCTTATCAAAGTGAATATGATTTTTATTATTCATGTGATGTCTTGGACTCGAAATCCAAATAATATGCACCTTGATCCCAGTTTGG
The DNA here is from genome assembly GCA_963277665.1 of Viscum album. Taxonomy (NCBI): domain Eukaryota; kingdom Viridiplantae; phylum Streptophyta; class Magnoliopsida; order Santalales; family Viscaceae; genus Viscum; species Viscum album. Next base: position 940,928,947 of record OY728145.1, read on the forward strand.
CACATGGCCTCAAGAAAAACATTCCAAATGCTGGAGGCTTCTGACTAGCAGTGAGTGCCTAGGGTGTGTCTGTGGGGGGGGATGTTTCCCTCACTATGAGTGTGGCATAACGCATAAGTATAAATTGAGGTAAGTAGAGAAATCAATATAAGTAAACAGTGAAAAGAAGAAAAAATTAATAAATAAACAAGGATGAAAATAGATGAATCAATTGGAATAACATAAAATGACTAATGATGATATTTCATGTCACTAGAAAACTGGAAAACATGGAGACAAGATGGTAGAAATAACATGTTCCACAAAAGTAATAGGAAATCAAAAGACTATCCCAAGCATACCGAGCACTAGCTCTGTCATCTACTATCAACATCAATCATAAACATTAAGTAATCAAGTATCTGACATCGTATTCATCCATTTTTCAACACCTACACACATTTACTCTACAACGATTACCAAATAGCACCGGTAGAGGGTGTGAGATAAATATAGGTGCTCGACCACCAATGGTGTCTATAACATTAGGCCCGTGTAATGGAATATAACAGTGTTCAAGAATGAATTTATAAATTAATGTAGTATAATTACTATAAATACCCAAGTACCAACATCAACCCTTTGTTGGTGTTTGAACGTGTAATCGTACATTTATTTGATCATCACTACTTTATCATTATGTCACATGTTAACAATTTTGACGGTTCCAAGATGTAACAAGGAAACCTGTAATTATATTTAATAATGGATTTCCTTGGTAATAACTAAGGAAATGTAGACCTCAAGGGTCACCAACTCAGTAATAACTATAGCCTAGCTAAGGGTAATAGTGTAATCCAAGGAGCATAATCCAATGAATTCCACAATGAGATGCTTACTGAGTCCAAGGAGTTCATCCTAGTTAAAATGGGGCTAAGTAATGACTGGTCATAGTGGGATTAAACCCTCGAACCTACTTTTCAATGATAGATCCAATGAGTGTATCCATTTTATCCTATAGTACAACATGAGGAATCATAAGATTTCATATCGGGCATCCAAAGTTATATAAGGATTGGGTTCTAGGAGGGTCTCAACCAAAGAAATCTATATCCTCTAATTCGGAATGGGGTACTCAATAGCTTAAATAATTCCCTCATGAATCAAAGGATATCTCAAGTTAGGCCACTCATATTTTGATAATTATGTCATATAATACTTCGTAAGGTTCAAACCATTACCATTCATTAGAGTGATAAGGATAAAAGGGCATGCAATCATTTAATCAAGTCATAATTAATTAATAAGTCCACTTGTTTCAAGACATTCCTTTAATTAGTGTGATAAAGAGAAGTAGCATGAAACCATTCATTTAATTCAATGATCACTCTACTACATTCCATTAAAATTGTAATAGGTGCTACAAACATGAAACCTATTATTCAATTACATTCATAAAGTTCAAGACATATATTATGTATACATTCTAATTTCCAGTTAATATGTTTTTATCAATTGAAGAACTTACCTTAGGTGGGTCAGGTGGTGAGAATACATGGTATATTATATTATAAAATTATCAATATAAATTAATCCATTTAATATAGAAAATATTACCCTTATAAAGATTAAGCCAAGGCACACCCAAACAATTCCTCAAACATGTCAAAATACTAAAAAAAATATTATGGCAAAACATCAAACATGGTATGGATGGAGTTTTGGTATCAACCACTAAACACTAATCACATATTGGGAAATAGCATAACCATACAGTTCTAATGATTATAATCCTGGCATATAAATTCAATAAATGACACCCAATGAAATCGGTGGGCCCCGCATAATAATTCCAAAATAAACAAACATGAGGGATGATTTAAAAGCAACAAACTTTAGTATTGTATGACTCTATTCATATAGTATTATCCTCTAATTCAGCTTTTAGTTAATTATATCTAAGATAAATATAAAAATTCTCACAGCTCGATAACTATGTCGAGAGAAAGAGAGATGAAGTACAGATCAAATAGACTTGAGTACATATTGTTGCACTTCTAACATGAATAACAGGAGCTCTAATATGTCTCGAATGAAGGAGAACTCTTGATCCGCTGCATAGGCCTTCAAAAAGCTCCAAAATAAGAGAAATGGAGGATAATACCACTGGAAATCGTAATTGGGAAGATGGAGTGTAGAGACCCAATATTGGCATACATGGAAGTTACATTAATTTTTTGGAATACTTAATACATAACAAAAACAGACACCAAAAGACCATAATAGATTAGTTTCTTTGGAATCTTGGAACATAATCTTCTAATATTGGTGAAAGATCTTCAACATCTCCCATAAAGATCATCCACTTTTTTTCTTACCTAAAACCTTTATTTATATCCTGGGGAAAAGAAAACATATAAAGGGTGAGCTAAAATGCTCAGTAATGGTAAGCATGGTGAAAATAAAACAAACCATATGCATTTGAACTTTAAAACATGAACATAAAGTTTTAACGTCAAAATCTTGAGTTGTGAAATAAATCTTGGTAGTATGTAAGGCATAGATCATAAAGGAACATCATTCATGATAAAATAGCATGGGAATAAAACATTTAATTGTGGGAAACCATTAACAACATGATATGATTTCCATAGTAGCCAAGTCATTGCAGCCAAGACCATCTTAGTGAAAAAAAGTCCCTTTCTGAATCGAGTTCACTCCTCATTTCAGTCATGTATCACTGAACCAGATTAACTTACTATTCCAGCCATGTCTATCTCATAAGATATAAATCTTTACCCAATGCATTGGAGGGAGATATAGGTCCCACCCATCTCATAATGAAATCATTCTTACGTGTGCCACAACATAAACATAAGTCATTTATCATAACCCAAAGAATAAAATGGGTTTCATAAAAATCATCCCATCATAACATAATCCATATAAAACAAATGGATATCATTTCAACATAAGAAATGTGAAACCATGTAAATCATAGAGACATTATATTTGAAACATACACATATGAAATAATTTCATCTTAGATGGAAAATGGTTTTGATAAAACACTTGAAATGAATTCTTGAGGAAAATATCCTTTCTTATTCAAAATCATTTTCTTTTCACAAAATTCCATGAAATTTTAAAAGAAAAATAATTTGTTGAAAATATTCATGAAATCTTATAGAGTAATCTTCATGAAAATAAGGCATTATGAAATCGTAAAAATCGGTTTACGCCGTATAAGTTAAAAAACATTCTCCTCGCAATTTTAAAGGAAAAGTCAAATAGTACCTTGTATGGTAAAAAAAGAAAGATTCCTTACATACCATGTAGTAAAAGTAAAAAAATGGGTAAAATGGACTTTAAACATACATGAAACCATTTTTAGAAAACAGGGACATGGACAATAAATATAACCTCAGTAAATACATACAAATAACAATCTTGGATAAGAACGATATTGGAATACTTATCTCTTACCTTAGATATGATATGCTTCGTATGTATCTGAACCTCCTGTATAATAATTTAAATAATGTCATTGACTTATTACAGAATCATATTCATTGTTATGATATTATATATGGTTCACTTATGACTTTATATTACCCTTACTTTTGTAAATTCCATCTTAAAGTAGTGTTTTGGGTAAAATCGTTTTATTTATCGTGCGTGTTTGGACTTGTTGTTCGTGATATTATTATTACTTATATCATGATGTACTTACTTCCAAAGTGTAAATCATGATTTATATATCATATATATTCAGTATATATATATATATATAATAGATAAATTAATTAAATGAAATACACCGTTCATGGAGACGGTAGACCGTACGTAAGCATGAACGATGTTTTCCTTTCCTTATTGACTTGAATGGAATTAAGTAGATGACATACATATATATATACATAAATAAAGTAGCATGATTATGTCATATATTTCATGATTACTTATTATATATACTTTATAATCATTCTTTAATTGTTAACAGGGAAAATTAATCTCATCGTGTCGTGGAGACGGTAATCCGTACGTACGCACGAGCGATGATATCATTCCCATATTTATTGAATGGAATTGGAGTGTATGATATAATATCATAGAATTAGTATGATGTTATAATAATAATATATAGTTATTATTTACACCATTATAACCATCCAAGTAAGGTGGTGGTGGAAAAACTGATTACACAGCGGCGTGGAGACGGTATTTCGTACTTACGTACGCGCGGGGATTTTGTTTCCCGTAGGATCAATAGAAGGTGAAATTTAGTTGTTTAATATTTATAATAAAATATCTATATATTATTGGCATTGGCTTTATTACTTTATAATGAAACAACTAAGGAAGAAGAAGATGAAGAAGAAAGAAACTTGAAAGAATCAGTTGAAGAGAATTCCTTTTCTTCGACGCGCCTTTTTTAAACTTCTTCTTAGGGAACTAGAGTTAGTCTTTTGAGAAACCAGAACCTCTATGATATAACTATATAGGTTGAGAAGAGGAATTTTCAGGGGTTGGCCGAACTTCAAGGCTCAAAAGGGTGTGAAGAGAAGAGGGAATGAGTGCCCTTTTTATAAGGGAGGAGAGGGGTACCTTTGGAAAAACATAAAATATTATTTTTTTAATAAAGCCATATTCGGTTTATAATAGCTCCAAATTGATTTATTTAGAAGATAAAGTGGGTATGGGTCGAAATCCTTTCAACCAATAGGTTTTAGACAAGTTTAGGTTACTATTTTAACCTCATCATTTAGATTTAACCTCTTCAATATAAGTAAACAGTGAAAGAAAAAATTAATAAATAAACAAGGATGACAATAAATGAATCAATTAGAATATCATAAAATGACTAATGATGGTATTTCATGTCACTAAAAAAATGTAAAATATGGATACAATATGATAGAAATAACATGTTCCACAAAAGTAATAGGAAATCAAAATACTATCCCAAGAATACCGAGCACTGGCTCTGTCATCTGCTATCAAGATCTGTCATTAACATTAAGCAATCAAGTAATTGACATCGTATTCTTCCCTTTTTCAACACCTATACACATTTAATCTAAAACGAATACCAAACATCACCTGTAGAGGGTGTGAGATAAATATAGTTGTTCCACTACCAATGGTGTCTATAACATTAGGCCCGTGTAATGGAATATAACAGTGTTCAAGCATGAATTTCTAAATTAAAGTAGTACGGTGACTCTAAATACCCAAGTACCAACATGAACCCTCAGTTGGTGTTTGAAAATGTAATCATACCTTTATGTGATCATCACTATTTTATAATTATATCACATGTTAACAGTTGTGAAGGTTCCAAGATGTAACAATGCAACCTGTAATTATGTTTAATAATGGAGTTCCTTGGTAATAACCAAGGAAATTTGGACCTCAAGGGTCACCAAATCAGTAATAACTATAGCCTATCTAAGGGTAATAGTGTAATCCAAGGAGCATAGTCAAATGAATTCCACAATGAGATTCCTACTGAGTCCAAGGAGTTCATCCTAGTTAAAATGAGGCTAAGTAATGACTGGGCATAGTGGGCTTAAACCCTCGAACCAGCTTTTCAATGATAGATCCAATGAGTGTATCCATTTTATCCTATAGTACAACATGAGGAATCATAAGATATCTTATCGGGAATCCATTATATATATGGATTGGGTTCTAGGAGGGTCTCAACCTAAGCAAGCCATATCCTCTAATTCGGAATGGGGTACTCAATAGATTAAATAATTTCCTAAGGAATCAAAGGAGATATCAAGTCAGGCCAGTAATATAATGGTAAATATGTCATATAATATTTCTTAAGGTTCAACCCATTACCATTCATTACAGTGATATGGCTAATAGAGCATGCAACCATTTAATCAAGTCATAATTAATTAATAAGTCCACTTTTTTCAAGACATTCCTTTAGTTAGTGTGATAAAGATAAGTTGCATGAAACCATTCATTTAATTCAATGATCACTCTAATACCTTCCATTAAAATTGTAAGAGGTTCTATAGACATGAAACCTATTATTCAATTACATTCATAAATTCAAGACATATATTATGTATACATTCCAATTTCCAATTAATATGTGTTTATCAATTGAAGAACTTACCATAGGTGGGTCAAGTGGTGAGAATACATGGTACATTATATTATAAAATTATCAATATAAATTAATCCATTTAATATAGAAAATATTACCCTTAGAAAGATCAAGCCAAGGCACACCGAAACGATTTCTCAAACAGGTCAAAATACTAAAAAAATATTATGGAATAACATCCTACATGGTATGGACGGAGTTTTGGTCTCAACCACTAAACACTAATCACATATTTGGAAATAGCATATCCATACAGTTCTAATGATTATAATCATGGAATATAAATTCAATAAATGACACCCGATGAAATCGGTGGGCCCTGCAAAATAATTCCAAAATAAAAGAACTTGAGGGATGATTTAAAAGAAATAAACCTTAGTATTGTATGACCCTATTCATATAGTATTATCCTCTAATTCATCTTTTAGTGAATTATATCTGATAAAAATATAAAAATTCCCACACCTTGAAAACTAGGTCGAGAGAAAGAGAGATGAAGTACATATCAAATGGACTTGAGTATTTACTATTGCACTTCTAACATGATGAACAGAATCTCTAATATGTCTCGAATGAAGGATAACTCTTGATCCCTTGCATAGGCCTTCAAAAATCTCTAAAACGAGAGAAATGGAGGATAATATCACTAGAAATTGTAATTGGGAAGATGGAGTGTAGAGACCCAATCCTGACATACCTGGACATTACATTACTTATTCGAAATACTTAATACATAACAAAAACAGACACCAAATGATCATAATAGTTTAGTGTCTTTGGAAACTTGGAACATAATCTTATAATCTTGGTGAAAGATCTTCAACATCTCCCATAAAGATCTTCCTTTTTTTTCTTACCTAAAACCTTTATTTATATCCTGGGGAAAAGAAAACATATAAAGGGTGATCTCAAATTCTCAGTAATGGTAAGCTTGGAGAAAATAAAAAAACCAAATATGTTTGAACTTTAAAACATGAACATAATGTTTTAACTTCAATATTTTGTGTTGTGAAATAAATCATGGCAGTATGTAAGGCATAGATCCTAAAGGAACAACAATCATGATAAAATAGCATGGGAATAAAACATTTAATTGTGGCAAACCATTAAGAACATGATATGATTTCCGTAGTAGCCAAGGCATTGCAGCCAAGACCATCTTAGTGAAAAAAAAGTCCCTTTATGAATCGAGTTTACTCCTCATTTCAGTCCTGTAACACTGAACTGGATTAACTTACCATTCCATCCATGTTTATCTCATGAGATATAAATAATTACCCAATGCATTGGAGGGAGATATATGTCCCACACATCTCATAATGAAATCATTCTTATGTGTGCCAAAACATAAACATAAATCATTCATTATTACCCAAAGAATAAAATGGGTTTCATAAACATCATCCCATCATAACATAATCTATATAAAAAAATGGATATCATTTCATCATAAGAAAAGTGAAACCATTTAAATCATAGAGACATTATATTTGAAACATACACATATGAAATAATGTCATCTTAGATGGAAAATGGTTTTAATAAATCACTTGAAATGAATTCTTGAGGAAAATATCCTTTCTTATTCAAAATCATTTTCTTTTCACAAAATTCCATGAAATTTTAAAAGAACATACCTTAGGTGGGTCAAGTGGTGAGAATACATGGTACATTATATTATACAATTATTAATATAAATTAATCCATTTAATATAGAAAATCTTACCCTTATAAAGATCAAGCCAAGGAACACCCAAATGATTGCTCAAACATGTCAAAATACTAAAAAAATATAATGGCATAACATCCTGCATGGGATGAATGGATTTGTGGTCACAACCACTAAAAACTAATCACATATTTGGAAATAGCATAACCATACTGTTCTAATAATTATAATCATGGGATATAGATTCAATAAATGACACTCGATGAAATTGGTGGGCCCCGCAAAATAATTCCAAAATAAACGAACATGAGGGGTGATTTATAGGCAATAAACCTTATTATTGTATGACTCTATTCATATAGTCTCATCCTATAATTCATCTTTTAATGAATTATATCTGAGAAAAATATAAAAATACCCACACATCAATAACGAGGTCGAGAGAAAGAGAGATGAAGTACAGATCAAATGGACTTGAGTACTTACTGTTGCACTTCTAACATGATGAACAGAATCTCTAATATGTCTAGAATGAAGTAGAACTCTTGATCCCTTTAATAGGCCTTAAAAAAGATCCAAAATGAGAGAAATGGAGGATAATACCACTGGAAATCGTAATTGGGAAGATGGAGTGTATAGACCCAATCTTGACATACATGAACATTACATTACTTTTTTGGAATACTTAATACATAACAAAAACAAGCACCAAAGGACTGTAATAGTAGAGTGTCTTTGGAAACTTGGAATGTATTCTTCTAATCTTGGTGAAAGATCTTCAACATATCTCATAAAGATCTTCCCTTTTTTTCTTACCTAAAACCTTTCTTTATATCCTGGGGAAAAGAAAACATATAATGGGTGAGCTCAAATGCTCAGTAAGGGTAAGCATGGAGAAAATAAAACAAACCATATACATTTGAACTTTAAAATATGAACATAAAGTTTTAACATCAAAATCTTGAGTTGTGAAATAAATCTTGGCAGTATGTAAGGAATAGATCGTAAAGGAACATCAATCATGATAAAATAGAATTAGAAATAAACATTTAATTGTGGAAAACCATTAAGCACATGATATGATTTCCATAGTAGCCAAGGCATTACTGCCAAGACCATCTTAGTGAAAAAGTCCCTTTCTGAATCGAGTTCACTCCTCATTTCAGTCTTGTTACACTGAACCAGATTAACATACTATTCCAGCCATGTCTATCTCATGGGATATAAATCTTTAGCCAACGCATTGGAGGGAGATATAGGTCTCACCCATCTCATAATGAAATCATTCTTACGTGTGCCACAACATAAACATAAATCATTCATCATAACCCAAAGAATAAAATGGGTTTCATAAACATCATCCCATCATAACATAATCCATATAAAAAAATGGATATTATTTCATCATAAGAAAAGTGAGACCATGTAAATCATAGAGACATTATATTTGAAATATACACATAAGAAATAATGTCATCTTAGATGGAAAATGGTTTTGATAAAACACTTGAAATAAATTCTTGAGGAAAATATTCTTTCTTATTCAAAATAATTTTTCTTTTCACAAAATGCCATGAAATTTTAAAAGACAAGGATTTTGTTGAAAATATTCATGAAATATTATAGAGTAAGCTTCATGAAAATAAGGCGTTATGGAACTGTAAAAATCGGTTCGTGCCGTATAAGTTAAAAAACATTCTCCTCATAATAACAAAAGAATGATTCCTAACATAACATGTAGTAAAAGTAAAAAAAATGGGTAAAATGGACTTTAAACATACATGAAGCCATTTTTAGAAAACATGGACATGGATAATAAATATAACCCCAGTAAATACTTACGAATAACAATCTCAGAGAAGAACGAGATTGGAATAGTTATCCCTTTTCTTAGGTCTGATATGCTTCGTACGTATCTGAACCTCCTGTATAATAATTTAAATAATTTCATTGACTTATTACCGAATCATATTCATTGTTATGTTATCATATATGGTTCACTCATGACTTTATATTACCCGTTCTTTTTTAAATTCCATGTTAAAGCAGTGTTTTGGGTAAAATCGTTTCATTTATCGTACATGTTTTGACTTGTAATTATTCATATGATTAATTATATCATGATTAAATATTTCCATAATGTAAAAAATGATTTATATATAATATACATTCATCATATAAATATATACAATAGATCGATAAATGGAATGAAATACACCGTTCATAGAGACGGTAGGTCGTACATACGCATCAACGCTGTTTTCATTTACTTATTAAATTGAATGGAAGTAAATGACACATATATATATATAAATATAGTCTAATTATTATTTCATATATTTCCTTATTAATTATTATATATACTTTATAATCTTTCTTTAATTGTTAACATGGAAAATGAATCTCATCGCGTCGTGGAGACGGTAATCCGTACGTACGCATGAGCGATGATATCGTTCCCATATTTATTTAATGGAATTGGATTGGATGATATAATGTCTTAGAATCTATATGATCTTATAATAATCATATATAGTTATTATTTACACCATTATACCCATCCAAGTATGGTGGTGGTGGAAAAACTGATTACACCACAGCGTGGAGACGGTATTCCATACGTACGCACGCGCAGTGATTTCATTTTCCGTAGGATGGATAGAAGGTGAAATAGAGTTGTTTCATATTTATAATAAAATATCAGTATATTATTGATACTTTTGTTATTACTTTATAATGAAACAACTAAAGAAGAAGAAGTTGAAGAAGAAAGAAACTTGGAAGAATCGGTAGAATATGTTACCTCTTCTTCGACGCACCTCTTTTAAACTTCTTCTTAGGGCACTAGAGTTAGTCTTTTGAGAAGCCCATAACCTCTATGATATAACCAGCGAGGTTGAGAAGATTAATTGGTAGGGGTTGGCCGAGCATCAAGGCTCAAAAGGGTGTTTATAGAAGTGGGAAGGGGTGCCCTTTTTATAAGGGAGGAGAGGGGCACCTTTGGAGAAACATAAAATATTATTTTATAATAAAGTCATATTCAGTTTATAATAGCTCCAAATAGATTTATTTAGAAGATAAAGTGGGGATGGGTCTAAATCCTTTCAACCAATAGGTTTTAGACAAGTTTAGGTTACTATTTTAACCTCATCATTTAGATTTAACTCTATGTTAAATAATTTAACTTTTACCGTGTCTTCTTGTTTTCTTACACTATATGGTTAATAAACATAATATAATAATCCAAAAGAACCCCAAGTGGTTCATTATTAATATATATAACCTTATATAAGTCATTTGACAGATCCTTATATTTTTATGGATAAAATAACAATTAATAATATAATATTTGTTTTAAAAACTATTTTATGTCAATTTTGACACTATTTAGTAATTGATTTTTGTGAAAATCATAAGATGATTAGTTCGAAAAAAAATAATTGAATCAACACTAACAAGTCATATTAACCTATAAAATTAGTGTAATTCATAAAAACTCTCAAATTACATTTATTTGTGTATTTACAACATCAATTATGTTAATATTTCATTAATAAGGTAAATACTGCATCATCATTGTGTCATAAATAAATTAAATTATTTAATATCTAAACATTATAAATAAAATATCATTATGTAGGAAATATTTTTATTTTTATAATGAATATTTATATTCAAATTTATCTTATGTATAACTCTATATTAAAATTTTTTTATTTATTAAACATTGATTTTAACTATTTTAACTCTTCTTTAAATAAAATAATAATAAGTGTCCTAATCTAATCAAAATGTTCCTAAAGGGTAATATTTTTTTCCTGAGGATTTTTTTTGGTCGAATTACACTTATCTAATAGAATTAGGATATGTGTTAGGGTAATAATAATATCATTTTTACAATTAATTACCTTATTTACTTTTAACCATGGTAAATAAAAGTAAAAAGTTACTATTCAAAAAAAATATTTTTATCCTATTGAACCACATTTTACTCCTTGATATTAATCATGTTACTCGGATTTTCAAAACTCGACTCACAAAAGCGGTAAAATTATGTTTTATGTAAATTTTTAAATTCTCTTAGGAGTTGGGTAAAAGATGGTGAAATGTCAATAAAATTTTTATATGTCTAAAATTATAATAAAATGACTCCAATGAATTACATTGAACTTATATAGGTATTATGTATCAATTTTGACCTAAAATAAATTTAAATAAAATAAATATTTATTTTAATAAAATGTCGGTTTTTAAATAGTAACTAAGTATTTTCACTATTCATCAAAAATTGAATGTTTTCAGAAAAATACCAAAAATTCACCCTAGGCTAATTTAGATATTCCAAATACAAAAATGAAGTCCATTTTGAAAGATAAAACTTATAAAATTTAAAAAAAATGGGTATTACTATTCATAATGGCTAGTTTATAATAATATTATAATAATATCTTGTTTAGTGAAACTCGGTATTGCGTACTACACACGCTATCGAAGAAGGTATTTATTGCATGTAATTAAAGTCAAGTCAGGGATGCGTGTAGGGAAAGATCTGTTTGGTGTTGCGTATATCACAATCAAAATATATTTCATTTATACATTAAACAAAATCTATACTTAATGTTGCGTAGAATAATTTCCACAAAACTAACTTGAATTTGTGTGTAACACGAGCCAAGAATAGTGTTGCGTATACTGCAAGCTAATACGGTGTTGCGTATATACATTCTAATCTTGGTGTAGTGTATAATAGAATACATCAAAGAAATTAAAAATAATATATCACATAAAATCTTGGGGTGTTACATTCTACCCCCCATAAAATGAATTTTGCCCTCGAAATTCTTCGCGGTTATAAATGGTTTACTACTTTAAAGTTACTTTCATATAACCCACATCATAAAAAGGAATTCTAAAACATCATTTTAAAAAGGTATGTTAGAATCATAACAGTCACTTAAAGTAACTCAGCACTGGGTTTCCACATATGACAACATGGGTGGAAATATGGATATAGAAGAGAAATATAACCATCAACTTCTGATGAAGAGTGGTAGAGGACATGGCTATTAAAAATCCAACAATCACAAAACCATAAATTTGTGATGATTTAAGGTACCATCCAATTCATCAGATATAAGGGCACTAGGACAACATCTTTGGTTTTCAAGATCTAGGGTACCAATATTTTTTGAATTTGAAGAAATTATTTCTTGATTTTGGTACAATCTCACCATTGATCGTTCCTTGGTCAATTTCCACTTCATATCATAAAGAAATGAAGTTGAATTTGTTATTAGGGATGTTTTAGCAGATCATGTGATAGAATGATGGGTTATTCTACCTGTCTCATACAAAAGGCTAGAAAAAGTTATCAAAAATACATAAGTCCATCTATAGTGAGATTATTCATATATGGTTCCTAAAATGGACTTATACTTCATATATAAAACTTATTAATATAATAAAACAGTTTTTACTAACCAGGGACTTCCTATAGGCCAGTGGTATGCGATAAAGGCTTGTCACACTTCGGTTGTGGGTTTGATTCCCACAGCCTTGTCCGATGCGACGGGTTGGTGCCCATCCTGCAGGTTGTCCTTTTTCTAAAACTACATTATTATAACATTCCATAAATAATATTGAAAAAAGTTCTAGCCTTAAACAATACTAACTTATGTCCGACATAATCCATTCAAATCTTTAGGCTTATCCAAAATACTTCTATCCAAGCTCATAGTATAATGAAAACAATTTCTTGAAATGCCATCTATCGAGCATGTGAATGCCATCAATTACCCCCCCATATATCATAGGATATATCTTGTGGGTCAAATTACAATCATTTGAATACCTTAATCATGTATTCTCTTGAAAAATGAATACCCATTGACTCTTAGTGAAAACATGAATGCTGTTAAAATTTAACACTTTCCACATAACAAAATCCAAATGTTTCAATATACTCAAACCATGATATAACTTTGTCCTTATATCAGTCATGAGCTCATTTAATTTTTTCTTTATTGATTCATTATGAGCATATCATCTTCAATCCAAAAATATTTCAATCACTTTTCATAGTTATCGGTACCATATAATTATTGAAAACCAATACATAGATATTCCAAAATTCCACAATTCCATAAATGAGATTCCATGATACTATTTTAAAATCCCATTACATTAACACTTAATCATTTTACAACATCGTTTTCATACTCAACATCACAAATAGTGACCGCATGTGACTTCCCTTTATCCTTTTCCTTAAGAGGTTTCTCACATTTATCATCATTAACCCTTGGATTAGGGCATTGATTAGCATAATTCCCCATTTCCTTTCACTTGAAGCATTGAAGTGTTGGTGGTGCGTTCTCAACAGTCTTCTATTTATTCACATCTTTAGAAACACTTTTTCCATTACTTAGACACTCAGCTGCTCGATGCCCTTCTTTTCCACACATAAAACATTTTCTAGTCCCTTTAAGACAATCTCCACCATGCTTCTTTCCACACTTTGAGAATAAATAAACATTCATCTTCATTTCACCATTTTATATGATTTCTCCTTGAACTCCATCTTTCGTTTCATATCAAAACCATGAGATAGATATGTAACACCAACTTCAATTTCTACCTTGATAGCACAACGCACAATTTCTTCATAGCCACTGAAGACTCTTATAGTTAATGCTCTTTGAAGACTTGGTTTTAATCCACTGAAGAATCGATCAACTTTAATTTCAGGTTGGATGATAAAGCCAGATGCATACCTTGAAAGCCTTGTATAATTCTCTTCGTATATACCAACAGATTCATCATCCTTTTTCTTAAGCTCAAGGAAATACTTTTCCATCTTTTTTCGAAGAATATGATGGAAGTACTTATTGAAAAATAATTTCATGAACTCATCCAATTCCATGGATTCAATTTCATCTTGAGGCCTCGTATTCTTAATTAGATTCCACCATTTATCTACATCAACTTCTAAACGGTAAATATCCATAATGACTTTTTCGTGTTTCGAACAGTGAAGTATGGAAAATATCATTTCAAAGGTGTTGATCCATTGTTCAGCAACAAGTGGATCAGAAGACCCACTGAACGAAGGTGGATGTTTCCTCATGAAGGACTCAATAGAATATTGTTCTTTTCTCTGCTCATTTGGAAGTCCAGAATGATTCATAGCTTGTGTAAGTATAGCAATAATGTTTTTCACTCCATCTCCCATAAAATTGGTTTGTTCTAGAGGACAATCAATGAATTTTCCATTACATTGATCAACACGGTTCTTTCGGGTTCCAACCATCATCTAAAACCCAAAAAGAATAATGTGAGAGGTAAAAAACATGCTAGGGAAAACAGCATAATAAAGGGGGAGTACTTTCAATATATAACATCTTAGGGTTAATTATAATATTTTTACCATAATTCTAGGACTATAACCTATAATTATACTTAACCTTAGGGACATCCCTATACATACCTTATAAATATCTCTAGGTATCTCACTAATGATTTCGCATCCTAGTTTCCAAAGGTAAACTAAACCTTTCATCTGATACCAAATGTAGAGATCCAATCTTGACATACATGGACATTACATTAATTTTTCAGAATACTTAATAAATAACAAAAACAGACACCAAAGGATCGTAATAGTTTAGTGTCTTTGGAAACATGGAACATAATATTCTAATATTGGTGAAGGATCTTCAACATATCCCATAAAAACCATCCCTTTTTTCTAACCTACAACCTTTCATTATATCTTGGGGAAAAGAAAACATATAAAGGGTGAGCTCAAATTCTCAGTAAGGGTAATCATGGAAAAAATAAAACAAACCATATACATTTGAACTTCAAAACATGAACATAATGTTTTAACGTCAAAATCTTGTGTTGTGAATTAAATCATGGCAGTTTGTAAGGCATAGATCATAAAGGAACATGAATCATGATAAAATATAATGGTAATAAAATATTTAATAGTGGAAAACCATTAAGAACATGATATGATTTCAATATTAGCCAAGGCATTGCTGCCAAGACTATCTTAGTAAAAAAGTCCCTTTCTGAATCGAGTTCACACCTTGTTTCAGTCCTGTAACACTGAATCGGATTAACTTACTGTTCCAGCCATGTCTATCTCATGAGATATAAATATTTACCCAACGAATTGGAGGTAGATATAGGTCCCACCCATCTCATAATGAAATCATTCTTATGTGTGCCACAACATAAACATAAATCATTCATCATAACCCAAAAAATAAAATGGGTTTCATAAACATCATCCTATCATAACATAATCCATATAAAACAAATGGATATCATTTCATCATATGAAAATTGAAACCATGTAAATAATAGAGACATTATATTTGAAATATACACTTATAAAATAATGTCATCTGAGATGGAAAATGGTTTTGATAAAACACTTGAAATGAATTCTTGAGGAAAATATCCTTTCTTATTCAAAATCATTTTATTTTCACAAAATGCCATGAAAAATTAAAAGAAAATGATTTTGTTGAAAATAGTCATGAAATTTTATAGAGTAAGCTTCATGAAAACAAGGCATTAAGAAACTGTAAAAATCTGTTCACGTTTTATAAGTTAAAAAACATTCTCCTCGTACTTTTAACGGAAAAGTAAAAAAGTACCTCGTATGGTAAACAAAAGAAATATTCCTTACATACCATGTATTAAAAGTTAAAAAAATGGGTAAAATGGACTTTAAACATACATGAAACCATTTTTAGAAAACAGGGACCTGGATAATAAATATAACCCCAGTAAATACTTAGGAATAACAGTCTCGGATAAGGATGAGATTGGAATAGTTATCCCTTACCTTAGGTCTAATATGCTTTATACGTATCCAAAACCCCTATATAATAATTTAAATAATGTCATTGACTAATTACATAATCATATTCATTGTTATGATATCATATATGGTTCACTGATGACTTTATATTACCCGTTTTTTTTGTAAATTCCATGTTAAAGCGGTGTTTTGGGTAAAATTGTTTTATATATCGTGCGAGTTTGGACTTGTTGTTCCTGATATTATTATTACTTATATAATTATGTACTTACTTCAAGAATGTAAATCATGATTTATATATCACATATATTCAGTATATATATATAATAGATAGATTAATTAAATAAAATACATCGTTCATGGAGACGGTAGACCATACGTACGCATGAACGCTGTTTTCCTTTCCTTATTAACTTGAATGGAATTAAGTATATGACATACATATATATATATACATAAATACAGTATCATTATTTTTTCATATGTTTCTTGATTACTTATTATATATCCTTTATAATCATTCTTTAATTATTAACATGGAAAATTAGTCTCATCGCGTCGAGGAGACGGTAATCCGTACGTACGCACGAGTGATGATATCGTTCCCATATTTATTGAATGGAATTGTAGTGGATGATATAATATCTTAAAATCAGTGTGATGTTATAAAAATCATATATAGTTATTATTTACACCATTATACCCATCCAAGTAATGTGGTGGTGGAAAAACTGATTACACCATGGAGTGGAGACGGTATTTCTTACGTATGCACACGTGGTGATTTCTTTTTCCGTAGGATGGATAGAAGGTGAAATAGAGTTTTTTAATATTTATAATAACATATCAGTTTTTTATTGATACTAATGTTATTACTTTATAATGAAACAACTAAAAAAGAAGAAGTTTAAGAAGAAATAATCTTGAATGAATCAGTAGAAGAGATTACCTCTTCTTCGACGCACCTCTTTTAAACTACTTCTTAGGGCACTAGAGTTAGTCTTTTGAGAAGACCAAAACCTCTATGATATAACTATAGAAGTTGAGAAGAAGAATTTTCAGGGTTTTTCCAAGCTTCAAGGCTCAAAAGGGTTTGAAGAGAAGAGGGAAGGGGTGCCCTTTTATAAGGGAGGAGAGGGGCACCTTTGGAAAAACTTAAAATATTATTATATAATAAAGTCATATTCGGTTTATAATAGATCAAAATTGATTTATTTCGAAGATAATGTGGGGATGGGTCGAAATCCTCTCAACCAATAGGTTTTAGACATGTTTAGGTTACTATTTTAACCTCATCATTTAGATTTATCTCTAAGTTAAATAATTTAACTTTTGTCATGTCTTCTTGTTTTCTTACACTTTATAGTTAATAAACATAAAATAATAAGCCAAAAGAACCCCAAGTGGTTAATTATTAATATATATATCTTTATATAATTCATTTGACCGAACCTTATATTTTTAGGAATATAATAACAAATAATAATATAATATTTGTTTTAAAAACTATTTTATGTCAATTTTGACACTATTTTGTAATTGATTTTTTTGATAATCATAACAACATGATTAGTTCGAAAAACAATTAATTGAATTAGTAGTAACATATCATATTAACATATAAAATAAGTTTAATTTATAAGAAGTCTCAAATTACATTTATTTGTGTATTTATAACATAAATTATGTTAATATTTCATTAATAAGGTAATTACTGCATCATCATTATGTCATAAATAAATTAAATTATTTAATGTCTAAAAACTATAAATAAACTACCATTATTTAGGAAATATATTTATCTTTTTAATGAAAATTTATAGTCGAATTTATCTTATGTATAACTCTATATGAAAAATGTTTTAGTTATTAAACATTGATTTTAACTATTTTAACTCTTCTTTAAATAAAATAATAATAAGTGTCCTAATTTAATCAAAGTGTTCCTAAAGGGTAATATTTTATTCCTAAGGTTGTTTTTTGGTCAAATTACACTTATCCAATAGAATTAGGACATGTGTTAGGGTAATAATAATATCATGTTTACCCTTAATTGCCCTATTTACTATTAACTGTGGTAAATAAAAGTAAAAAGTTAATATTCACCAAAAAAATATTTTTATCTTATTGAACCACATTTTACTCCTTGATATTAACTGTGTCTCTCAGAGTTTCTAAACTCCACTCACAAAAGTGTTAAAATTATGTTTTATGTAAATTTTCAAATTCTCCTAGGAGATGGGTAAAAGACGGTGAAAAGTTCAATAAAATTTTTATATATCTAAAATTATTATAAAATGACTTGAATGAATTAAATTGAACTTATATATGTATTATGTATAAATTTTGAACTATAATAAATTTAAATAAAATAAATAAATATTTAAATAAAATGTCTGTTTTTAAATAGTAACCGAGTGTTTTCACTATTCATCAAAAATTGAAGGTTTTCAGAAAAATACCAAAAATTCACCCTACGATAATTTTGATATTCCTAATCCAAAAAAGAAGTCCATTTCGAAAGATATAATTTAAAAAAATTAAAAAAATGGGTATTACTATTCATAACGGCTAGTTCATAATAATATTATAATAATATATTGTTTAGTAAAACTCGGTATTGTGCACTACACACGGTATCAAAGAAGGTCTTGATTGTGTGTAATGTAAGCCAAGTTAGGGATGCATGTAGTGAAAGCTCTGTTTGGTGTTGCGTATAACATAATAAAAACTTATTTCATTTATACATTAAACAAAATCTATACTTAATGTTGCGTAGAATAATTTCCACCAAACGAACTTGAATTTGTGTGTAAAACAGGCCAAGAATAGTGTTGCATATACTGCAAACTAATACTGTGTTGCGTATATACAAGCTAATCTTGGTGTAGTGTATAATAGAAGACATCAAAGAAATTAAAAATAATATATCTCATAAAATCTCGAGGTGTTACATGGAAGGGATTAATTAGATCATTAAGAGTAAAAAGGTAAGTCAACAAAAAAATAGCATGTTCACATTTTGGCCACAGAATTACCTAGAGAAGAGGGGGCACTGCACAGTTAGGCCACATAGTTTTAGAAATCAGGCGCCAACCAAGTGAGATGGCTCTATCCTAAAATTCGGACCATACATACGATTAGATCTCATCGTGCAGCCTACCCCCATGGTTTATTATAACCAAGCGATATAGAATTTCTATTAAAATATATGGGTTCTTGGCTCCAAAATAGCCTTGGACACCCTCAGGACCTTCACTAACCCACCAGACATCCATATTAGGCCCAAAATAAATAATAATACCAAAATTTAAGGATCCATACCTAAGTTAAAATACAGATTCCTATTGTCCTCCCCCTAAAAAAATCTTCCCAAAGTTTACCTTCCAAAGGTGTAGAAATGCTATTTGAGAACAACTAGGGCCACTGGGCATGTACATCGGACTCTAGCTCACAAGACTCTTACTTTACGTGGTCATGCTTCCATAACACGCATACTCATGGGACAGACCAGCCTCTGAGTGCCTTCATCCTCCGATAAATGGTTTGTACTAGATACAACTCAAAGGTAGCATCGTAATCTAACTCAACTTCCTCAGGATCAAAGGTATGATATGGGTCATTCTGATATTGGAGATTTTATGAAATATGGAAGACTTTGTTCATGGAATGGTACCTCTGAGGTAGTATCAACTGATAGGCTACTATCCCGAATCACTCTTGAATCTCAAACATACCTATGTAATAAGGAAAAATATTCCCTTGCTAATGTAACCATCTATTCCCTAGCTAGAGAAATACCCAAAGGAAAACATGATCCCTGACATTGAACTCTAGAGCCTATCAATAGAGATCGACATAATATTTATATCTAGACTAAGTATTATTCATACACTTTCAGATCAGTTAAACCTGCTCTGAAGTCTCCTGAATGAGATAATGACCTAGTATTTCAACCTCACCTACCTCTAGATATCACATGGTTGAATGGTAAAACCATCCATACAAGTCCTAAAAAGGATCAATCTGAATTGTCTCCTGGAAATTATTTTTATATGAGTACTCAATGAGAGGGATATGCTTCTCCCAAAAACTACCAAAATCACAAACATATGATTAGAAAATAACCTATAGAACATGTATTATCAATTTAAATTTTCTATCGGTCTAAGGGTGAAAAGTTGTGCTTAGAATTACCTATGTTCCCATATCCTTATTCATTCCCTAATAGAACTATGATGTGAAACAATCATCCCTCTCAGAAATGATATTACATGGAACCCCATGTAGTCCTATGATCTCAGAAACATACTATCTTCCCAACTTTTCAACTTAGAAATTCTCCTGAATAGGAATGAGGTGGTCTTATTTCAATAGTCACTCAATAACCACCTGTAAAATATTGCCACCTCTCAGTGATCTAGGTAATCCAACTAAAAAATCTATAGTAATATCCTCCCTTTTCCATTCTAGTACTAGATATGGCTGTAATAAGCCTATAGGTCTCTAGTGCTCTACTTTCACCAACTGATAAAAGGAACACCTAGCGATAAATCCTAAAACCTGATGATTCATCCAAAGCCACCAATTATGTCGTTGCATATCTTGGTACATCTTGGAGATGCCTAGACGAACTACCCACTGAGAAGAATGGGACTTGTGAATCAACTCCTCACTTATATCTATAGAAACCCAGACACATCCATGAATATGTAGGATGTCCTCTATGTCAAAAGAACAATTCAGAGGTGTGGTGTCTCCTGATATAATCTCATGGATAACTAATGCCTCAGGATTCAAAAATATTCTACCCTTCACCTTCTCATGGAGGGAATAAGTAACTGTCAAAAAGGTAAGGTAAGACTACTCATAAAATTTATGAAACTCTAAATGTATCTCAGAGAAGGGGTCTAATAACTTCTATTCATCATTGGCATTCTGTATGACCTTTGAAGGAGTTTTTCGACTCAACGCATCTACAAACACATTGTCTTTCCCAGGTGTGTAGGCAATCTCAAAATCAAAGGATTGTAGATACTCAACAAATCATCATTTTCTAAGGTGGAATTCATTCTATGAAAATATTTATTTGAGTATTTTTTGGTCTGTGTACACCACAAATATCTCACCCAATAGATAATGTATCTAGTAATATAAGGTGTGGACAACTGCTACGACCTTAAGATTGTATGTCGGATAGTTTCTCTCATGATTACTCAAATACTAAGACCCATATGCAATGAATCTATCCTCCAGCATCATCTCTACTCCTAGGGAGATGCCTAATGCATCACAGAAGATGGTATAATCAATTCATGGCTCTGGATGATTCAAAATAGTTGTCGAGACAAGCCTCACTTTCAGCACTTTAAAATATTCCTCGCACACTTCTGATCGTAAGAACTTAACACCATTCATTATAAGAATAGTGATAGGTGAATAAATTCATGATAAGTCCTGTATAAAATTCCTATAATATCCAGACATCCCCAAGAAACATTGAATATAAAAAATGTTCTTGGTCTTTTTTGTAGAAATTATTGCACTAACCTTTTCTGGGTCAACAGATACATCTATTTCTGAGATAATATGACCCAAGAAGTGAACATTTCCACCCCAAAAATGGTTCTTAACAAGCTGGGAATAAAGTTGATGCTCTCTCCGTGTACTCAAAACAATCTCTAGATGATTGAAATGGTAGCTATGAGTGTGAGAATACACCAAGATGCCATCCAAAATATCTACAATAGATGAATTTAAATTTGGGATGGAAAACCCTATTCATTAGAGCCATGAAAATAGTGGTCGTGTTCTTATGATAGAACAACATAATCAGGTATTTGTACAGACCATACCTACTATAGAATGATATAAGAGGTATGTCTAATGGAATGAATCACACCTTATTATATCCTAATCTTAGGTAGATCTTAGAGAAGACAATAGCTCCTCAGATATGGTCGAATAGATCATATATTCAAGGTAGTTGATACCATTTCTTGATAATATGATATTTAAACTATTTTTAATCCATGCATAGACGTAAATTTCATCTCAACTGTTGGTGAAAATCATGGGTGAACCCTAATATGATATAATTAGTTATATAAATCCTTTTTCATATAGATACTCTAGTTGTCGCTTCATCTCCAGGAGATCAAGAAGTTCCATCCTATATGAAGTAATGGACACATTATCTACTCCTAGAATAAGCTCAATCATAAACTCTACATCTCTTTCAATAGGTAAGCTAGAAAATTCATTTGGAAATACATACCTGAAAAGATAGACTATTGGAGGGAAATCAACATTATGTAAACCCAAATACTCCCTGGAGAGATTGGTGATATGGGCGGTCACTCCACCTAGATCATGATTCTCTATACCTACCCTACTGTCCTAGAAATCCCACTCACACTTATGTAGATAATTTTTTCCCTCTGGTGATGTGAAAAATACCCTTTGACGATATTAGTCTAAAAAATCATGATACTGAAACAACCAATCCATCTCAAGAATCACAACAAGCCCTATCATCTCTAGAACAAAGAGTATCCATTAGAAAGGTTAGTTGCCTACATCAATGGGGCAGCCCCTAAATTGGCATATTCCCTCTGACTCCACTCTTAACGGTGTATCTAGGGTCATTACACCACAAGAAATATTGTATCTTAAATCTGAGACTCCCCATGATAGATAAATATATATAAGAGTTTAGAGAACCTATATAATATAAAGTAGATATTATAGTAGATTCCACTAGAATAATACCTCGTACTATAGATGGTCTTGCAGACTGATCCTCGGGTATAGACTACAAAGCATGCATCTGGCCTAATCCACATCCATGTTCAATAGTTGGACTACCATGATCATAACTGCTCTGTTGGCCCTATTGGGGATCAGGGGTTTGGCTATAATGGCCATGACCTCCTCCTCAACTGTTCCTGCCAATTATATTCAAACTCCCCACCTGACATGATGAAAAATAACCTGATTTAAAGGTGGATCCAAAATATATCATTTTCCACTCAAAACAGGTGTAAATATCCTATTGAATCTCTATAAATTCCCCATATAGCTGCAAGACTTCCACTATATTGTGTATCCATCACAATGATGCTTTAGGTGTCCCCATCTTCCACACTCATGCACGCAATGGGGCTATCAATATGGATATAGTAGTTGTTTCTTCCTAGATTACAAACCTCACGAGAACATTTCTTGCCACCGGTAGAACTATTGTCTATCCAAGGCATTGATCATCTATGCTCGGTGATATTTTCATCTCTTATATTTTTCTCAGTGATAAGAGAATTATTGACTATTTCAAAAAATAGGTAGGATAAACACATCCACATGCATAAGGATGGAATACTAAATCCAATCCTCAAAACATCTAGTGTGAAAAATCTCATCACTGGCTAGAAGCGATGAAAAGTGATACAAATCCATGAAACACCCAGAATATTCCATCTCTAACATAGAACTCTGCTCGATATGGATAAAATATCTAGATTTATTATCTCTCAACATATGAGAAAATACCTAATCCTAGAAAATAGTCTTGGGGTCATCCCATATCATTAATTGATATTTATCAACCAGGGTAACCACATCTCACCAATACTATGTTGAATCCTGAAGCATGTATGTAACAATATTCACCCTCCACTATGTAGGCTTTCCAAATGCTCAAAGATAAATAGTATGGACTCTAGAAATGACTTGGAAGTCTGTGGTACACCATCCTTAGAGAAGGTAGGAGGATGTTACTACTGGAAATCGTGAGAGAGATCACCCATATTAGGTGGAAGTCATGGAGCACCATGCATGGATTGCATCAGATGTAGGAAACTATCACGAACATAGGTTTCAGTGCCCAAATTAGGTATAGAACGTGGTGCCTCAAGTGGAACTCTTGTAGTTCAGACTGGTGGCTTAGGGCCCACCACATCTAGAGAATGATCATTTCCACCTACCAAGCATACGATACGAGGATTTCAAGGTGGAATTGGTCAACAAATTCCATTCACATACCTAAAAAATACTTAAGCTAATAGATATGAACACTTACAGAAGCTAAATAATGAAACACTCACTACCCAAAGTGTACAACCCCAACTACCCACTTAGATAGACAAGTTTTGGTACGTAATCAAGTATATGTTTCATTTCATTTTGCATTTAATTACATGGTTGACCCCTTTGCATTTCCTAAATAGGATAAGTTGGGATATGGATGTAAAAATATTTCATATTATAATTCATGTTTCACTTTATAATGGATAGACAATACCATTGATTCAGTGCCCATACACCTCATCAATGAAAGTGACATCAATTTATTTGTAGCATAAAGGCTTGACTCGATAAATTTCTCATCCCAACCAATGAGGGACCATACACCTCAAGAATTGATACAAGAAATCACTAAAACACAACCAATATTAATATAATCATATGCTAATAATTGCAACATCCCACTATAATCACAGGCATATCAAGCAATGAAATGTAGGGAAATACACCTATATAGAATTGAAATATGCATGAAATGATAATTATAGGTTCTTAATATAATGGATGTAACAATACTCCTTTCCCTTATATCATCAAAATAAGGATGAAATAAATCCTCAATCAGAGTAATAATCAACAAATCCACTCAGAATTTCCATCACCAAATGATGAAATGAAAACAAATGTAACAAGGAAAATGAATCAAAAATTATATTTTGTGTAAATTGGATTTTACCACAAACCTGGGTCTGTGACACACAAGCACAACTTATAACCAAGTCCCAGAGAGATCTTAATATGCAATATATTATATCCAATTGGTAAAGAAATAAATGAACCTGCACGGATACCACTTAGTGATGTCTTGGACATGGATTCCACTTAAGAGGTGTCATGATACCAGGGGTTGCATGGTCTTAAAGCGCATATCCTCAAACATCAGAGGCTTCAGACAAGAATCAAGGTAATATCTTGTCTATGTGAGGAGAATATTCCCTCATTAACAGAGTGTATCACAGTGGATAAGTATAAATAGAGGTAAGTAGAGAAAGTAGAAAAAAAGTATAAATAAACAAGGATTAAAATAACAGAATCAACTAGAATAACATATAATAAATGATTATGATATTTATTTTCTATAGAAAATCGGAAAATAGGGATACAACATAGCGGGAATAAAATCTTCCACAAAAGTATAAGGAAATAAAAAGACTATCCCAAGCATCCTGAGCTCTATCTCGGTAATCTTCTATCAAGATCCATCCTAAAATGAAAAAAAATAAAGTGTTCAAATCCATAGTCTTCCACTTTTCAACACCTGCACACATGTATTCTTCCCCAGGTACCGAAAGACACCTGGTGAGGGAGTGAGATAAATCTTAGTGGGCCACCACCAATGGGGTCTATAATATAAGGCACGTGTAATGGAATATAATAGTGTGCAATCATGAATATATAAGTAATTCATTTTAATATAACTAAATACCCAAGTACCTTCTTCATAACTCAAATGGTGTTTGACCATGTAACCAATCCTTTATTTGATCATTGCCAGCTTATAATTAAATCACATGTTTAAAATAGTTAAGGTTCCAATATGAAACAAGGAAACTGATAATGATATTTAATAATGGATTTCCTAGGTAACAACCAAGGAAATAAAGATCTCAAGGGTCTCCAAATTACTAATAACTATTTCTTAGATAATAGTAAAATAGTAATCCAAGGAGCATTGTTCAAGGAATTCTATAGTGATACACCTACCGAGTCCAAGGATTTCATCCTAGATAAAATGGATCTAATAAATGATTGGTCTCTATGGTATTTAACCATGGAACCTACTTGTCAATGTTTGATCCTAGGATTGTATCAATGACAACCTTTAGTACTACATGATCGATTCTATGGTGTCATACTGGGCATCCAAAGTTGGAAAAGGATTGGGTTCAAGTTGGGTCTCAGCCTAAGAAAGTTTTATCCTTGGAATGGGTTCCTCAAGAGATCAAGGCATTACCTTAGTAATCCAAGTAGATCGTGAGTCAATACACTCCAATTTTGATAATGGATTCATATAATATTTCATAAGGTTATATCCATTACCATTCATTAGTGTGACAAGGCTAATTGAGCATGAAACTGTTTAATTAATTCATAATTAATTAACAAGTTCATTCAGTTTGAGCAATGCTTTTCCTTAATGTGACAAATCAATGTACCATGAAACCATTCATTTAATCCATTTAAGTAATTTTCCAAAATTCAAGGTTCACTCCAATACCATCCATTAATATGGTAAGGTGTTCTACACACATGCAACCTATTATTCAATTACATTCAAAGAGGTCTAGTCATATACTTAGTATTCTTTCCAATTTCCATTAATCTTTTGTTAATCAATTGAAGAAATTACCTTAGGCATGTCAAATGGGGAGTATACAAAGTAATTTCTATTATAAAATTCACAATATAAATCAATACATTTAATATAGAAAATTTTACCCATAGAAAGATCAAGCCAAGGAAGACCCAAAATGTTTCTCAAACATGTGGAAACACTAAAACGAAAATTTTGGAATATAATCCAACATGGGATGGAAGGAGTTTTGGTCACAGCCACTAATAAATAATCACATATTTAGAAAGATCATAACCATACATTCCTAATGATTATAAGTATGGAATATAAATTTAATAAACGGAACCTGATGAAATCAGTGGGCCCCACTCGACAATTCCAAAATTAATGAACTTGGGGGATGAGTTATATACCACCCACCTTAGGCATGTACGACTATCCTATTTCAGTATTAGCCTCTAATTTGGATTGGATCAGAGTAGATTTGAGAAAAAGATAAAAATGATCACACCTCAACAACTAGGTCGAGAGAAAGAGGAATGAATAATGGATTAAACGAACTCAAGTACCTACCGTTAGGCATTCAACATGATAAACAGAATATTGAATAGATCTCAGATGAAGGAGATCTCTTGATCCCTATATTACTGTTTTATAAATATCCAAAATGAGAAAAATGGAGTCTAATCCTATTGGAAATCATAATATGGAATAATGAGGGGAATAATTAGATCATTAAGTTTAAGAAGGTAAAATTACACAAAAATTATATTGTGCATGGTTTGGCCGCATGGTTTAATAAACTGTGAGCCAACCATGCATGGGTACCTTGAGAAGTAGGGGCACTACATGGTTAGGCTGCATAGTTTGAGAAAATGTTCAATAACTCTGCGATATGGCTCTACCTAAAAATGCAGACCATCTATACGGTTTACTTTAACCATGATACATGGCCATTTCTCCAAAAAAATATGGGTTATAGGCTCCGAACAATCCCTCAAAACCCTTAGGACCTTGACTAAACCACAATGCATCCATTTTATGTAAAAAATAAATAATTGGACCAAAATTTATGGATCCATACCTGAGTGAAAACCCATGCTCTTATAGTATTCCCCCATTCAAAGAACGTGACACCGAGTTCACCTTCCAAAGTTGGTGAAACACAATATGAGAAAAACTCTGACCACTGGGTTTGTACATCAGCCTCTTATTCTCAAGTCTCCTCTGGCACATGGTCGTACTTCCAGAGAACCCATACTAGAGGGACATATCAGCCTCAAAGAGACTTCATTCCTTGATCAATGATGCAAACTAGATACTATTAAATGTTAGAATCATCTTCTAAATCAAATTATTCAAGATCAAAGTAATGAGACAAAACAGCATGATATTGGTAAAGCAGTGAAACATGGAAGACATCAAGCATGATACAGTAACTCTAAGGCAGTATCAACTGATAGTCTATAGGCTCGGCTCTCTCTGGAATCTCAAATGGTCCTATGTAACAAGGTCATAGATTCCCTTTCTTCTATAACCATCTATACCCTATCCTATGTGATACCTGAAGGAAAACATGATCCCTAACCTCAAACACTATAAGATATTGATGAAGATCGGCATAGGTTTTCTCTCTAGAATGAGCAGTACTCATACACTTTTCGATCAGATGAACCAACTCTAAATTCTCCTAAATGAGATGATGACATATTAGTGCTACCTCTCTTTCCTTTAGCTATCATAAGGGTGAATCGCACAGACTACCATATAAGGCCTCAAAAGGAAACATCTGAATCATCACTTAGAAGCTATTATTATATGTGAACTCAATAGGATAGATAAGCTTCTTCCAAGAAATTCTGAACTCAAGGACACATGACCAAAGCACAACCACTAGAACTAGTATTTTTTGTTCCAATTGTCCATTGGTCTAAGGGTTAAAAGATATTCTTACAAGAACCTATGTTCCCGTAGCCTTCTAGAATCCCAACCAGAACCATGATGTGAAAAACTCATCCCTATCTAATATGATTACACATGGAACCATGTGTAGTCGAATGATCTCAAAGACATATAGACTTCCCATATCTTCAACTAAGAAAGTATCCCACATATTAATGAAGTGATCTACTTTAGTTAGTCAGACAGTAACTTCCCTTACAACATCACTACCTCTCGATGACCAAGGTAAGCCTACTACGTAATCTATAGAAATATATTCCCATTTCCATTCTAGAAGTAGAAGTGGGTGTAAAAATCATGCAGGTCACTGGTTCTATACCTTCACCTATTGAGATGTTGAACACCCTGTGATAAATCCTACAATATGATGTTTCATACTAGGCCACCAATAATGGAATGGCATATCTTGATACATCTTGGAGATGGCTGGATGAACTGTCCACTAAGAAGTGTGGGACTCATGCATCAACTCCACTCTCATATCAGTTGGAACACAGATACATCCATGATTACCCAAGATTTCCTCTCAATCCATAAACCAATCTGGAGGCATGTTGTCTTCTAATATACTCTCATGGAGAAATAATCCCTCAAGATCCAAAAATTTTCTACCATTTACCTTCTCATATAGGAAAGAGGTAGCTGTCAAAGATGAGAAGTCATACTACTTGTAACTATCATGAAGCTCAAGATGAATCTCATATAGGAGGTTCATAAACATTAATTTATCACTGGGTTCCTGTATATACTATGTTTGAGTTTTCTCACTCAGTGCATCTACAACCACATTGCATTTCTCTTGTGTAAAAGAAAACTCAAAATCAATGGATAATAGATACTTGAACCATAATCATTGTATGATGTTCAAGTCACACTCTAAAAGGATATATTTGAGGCTATTGTTGTTCGTGTATACCACAAATTTCTCACCTAATAGATAATGTCTTCATAAATTTAAGGCAAAGACAACTACTACTAGCTCTACGTCATATGTCGGGAACTTTATATCAGGAGTCCCAAACTATCAAGATCTATATGCAATGACTCTATCATCCAGGATCAGCACTTATCCTAGTCTGATTAATAATGCATCATTGAATATGGTATTACCTATGTCTAGATTTAGAAGATTCAGAATAGGTTCTAGGCACCTGAAAGGCTTTCTCACACACTTCTGACCACAAGAACTTGACACTGTTTTTTGTAAGACCAGTGAGAGGTGAATAAAGTCATGACAGGTCCAATATTAATTGATTGTAATATCCATCTATCCCCAAGTGACTATATATATCAAACACATTCTTGGGATTCTCCCACGAAACTATAGCACTAACACTTTTAGGGTCAACAAATACACCAGATTTTTAGATTATATGACCCAAGAAGTGAACTTTTTTCATTAAAAAGTGGAACTTAACAAGATTAGAAGAAAGATGATTCTCTCTCAATGTACTCAGAATGATATAAAGATTATTGACATGGCCACTATGAGTTTTATTATACACAAAGATGTAGTCCACAAAGGATATTAAAAGAGAATCCAAATAGGTATGGAAGACCCTATTCTTTACGGCCCTGAAAATGGCAGGTTCATTCCTTAGACCGAATGGAATAACTAGGTACTCATACATACCATACCTACTAAAAAATAATAGACAAGGTATTCCTAATTTCCTAACTCACACCTGAATATATCCTTATCTTAGTTATATAATATAGAATAACCTAGCTCCTTAGATTTGGTCGAAGAGATCATCTTTTTGAGGTAGTGGATACCGGTTTCTAACTGTATGTTATTTCAACCATCTTTAGTCCACAGATAGACGTAAGGTTCCATATTCCTTTTGGTTAATGTTTGGGAGAACACTATGACGATGCACTGGTCCATATAAATATTTTGTCCTGTATATCCTCTATCTACCGCTTCAGCTCCGAGATATCTATAGTTGTCCTCTTATATGGAGGAATGGACACGTGAGTTTGTCCTAAAACAAGATTGATTGTAAAATCTACCTCTCCCTCAAGAGGTAAGCCAGAAAATTCCTCAAGAAATAAATCCAAGAAATGATGCACTAATGGAGGGAAATATTCTTGATTTAAACCCTAATCCTCTATGAAGATATTTTTTATCTAGGTGTTCACTCCACCAAGCTCCTGATGATCTGGTCCTAATCTATTGGCCCAGACATCCCACTCACCCTAATGTAGAGAATTGCTACCATCTGGTGATGTAAATGATACCCTTATATGGTAGCAGTCTAAAAAAATGTGATAATGTACCAACCAATCCATCCCAAGAATGACTTTTAAGTCTGTCATCTCAAAAATGAATATGTTACACAAGAATGGGTAACTGGATACATTAAGGGAATAGTCCCTATATTGGAATATTCCCTCTGATCACACTCCTAATGATGTATCTATGGTCATTTCACCATATAAATATTGTATCTCTATTCCAAGACACTCCATGATATATACAAGGATAAAAAATTTAATGAACATGTATAAAATAAAACAGATACAATAGTAGATGACACTAGAATAATACCTAGTACTATAGATGGTCTCGTAGCCTGATCCTCAGGTATCAACTACAAAGCATGCATCTGGCTTGATCCATAGCCCTATGCAACAGTTGGACTACCATGATCATAACTACTTTTTTGGAACTACTAGATATTAGGGGTCTAGATACCATTTCCACAACCTCCTTTTATGCATGTCCAACTGGTGTTATTCCAACTCCCTCCTAAAATGGCACAAAAGAATCTGCTCCCGATGGTGGAGCTGGCACAGATCATTTTCCACTCGAAGCGGGTGTAATGGTCATAGAAAATCTCAATAGATTCCCCAAAAGGTTGAAATCCTAGCACTCAATTGGGCCTCCATCATAATGAGGCTCATGGTGACCCCATCATCCACTCTGATTTACACTATTTAGATATCAATACAGATACTATGGTTATCATTTTTCTTATGAGAAACATCGAGATAACATTTCCTCCCACCCAGAGAACTACTAGCCTATCATGGCACTGATCCTCTATGGCTAGTGATATTTTCATCTCACAGGTTATGCTCAGTGATAATATCATGATTGACTATTTCATAAATATTATGTAGGAGAATTATATTCACTTGCATACAAATGGTGTACTAAATCTCATCCTCGAAACGTCTACCACGCGAAAGCTCATCACCGGCTAGAAGCGGTGTACAACACTAAAAATCTATGAAACACACTGAATATTCCATATATAACATAGATTCCTGCTCGAGATGAATGAAATCTCTAGATATGGTAGCTCTCATCATTTGAGGAAAACATTGATCATAGAAAATATTCTTGAACTCAGTCCATATCATGTCTTCATCATGATCAGTCTGGGTAACCACATCCCAACAACACTTGGTTGAATTCTAAGTCATGTATGTAGAAATATTGAACCTAATTTTAGAAGCATTTAAAAATGCTCAAATATATATAAGATGACATCTAGTCAAGAATAAATAGGATATAGACCCCCATCCCCTAAAAAGGTAGTTGGATGCTACTACTGGAACTCGCGAGTCAGGTCATCCATCTTAGGTGCAAGTCATGGAGCACCATGCATGGACTGTATCGGATGTAGGAAACCATCAAGAACCTACACATCAGTGTGAAAATCAAGTACATAAGGTGGTGCCTCAAGTAGAACTCTTAGAGGTGAGACTGGTGGATCTGGGCTCACCATGTATGGAGCATGATCGTCGCCACCTTCTTGGCACAAGAACCAAGGACATTGTGGTGGTATTAGTCCACAAATTCCAAGCACAGCCTCATAACAAGATTTAATCTAATAGATATTTACAATTAAGAAATATAAATAATGAAATTCTCACTACCCAAGGTATATAACCCTAACTACCCGCTTTGAAAACCAGGTACTGGTAAGTTATCAAGTATAAGTTTCATATCATTTAACATTTCATTGCCAGGATGACATCTTTACCTTTCATTAACAAGGCATGGTGATATAAGAATGTGCAACTATTTTATATTATAATTCATGTTTCAATTTATAATGTATATTCATTCCCATTGAATCATCTCCTATACATGTCATGAATGAATGTGACACCCATTTATTTATAGCATCATGGCTCGACATGGTAAATTACTCATCCCACACCATGAGGCCCATGAAACTCATGATTTCAGAGAGGAAATCACTCAATCGCTAACAAGAGTAATACAAACATAAGATAACTATCACAACATCACTCAATAATCCCATAAATATCAACAAATGAATGTAGAAAAATGAAACTATATGGAATGGAATTATGCATGACATGCGAATTCTAGGTGCCTAATATGATGCATGTGACAATACTCCTTGACATCATATCATCAGTACAAGGATCAAATAAATCCTCAATCTGAGTAATAATCAACAACTCCACGTAACATATGGGTCACCCAATAATGAAATGATGTCAACTACAATAGGACAAACAGAATAACAAATATATATAGGGTAACTTCCATTTTTCATAGAACCTGGTTTCATGATGCCCAAACACTATTTATGAATAAGTACCATAGCATATATAATCTCCAATATATTGTCTCCAAATAGTAAATCATGAAAGGAACATAATCTGATACCACTTTTTATCGTCCCGGGCCCAGATGCCACTTAATAGGTTCCCTGAGCCCGATAGGCCACATGGCCTCAAACTCATATCTATGAATGCTAGAGGCTACATACAAGAAGTGAGGGCCTAGGGTATGTCCATGGGGAAATTATGCCCCCATTACAAGTTTGTATCATTGAAGATAAGTATAAATAGAGGTAAGTAGATAATGTAATATAAGTAAACAACAGAAGTAAAAAAAGTAATAAATAAACAAGAATGAAAATAACTGAATCAACTGGAATAACACAAAATAAAAAATGATGATATTTCATGTCACTAAAAACAAGAAAACATGTATTCATCATAGTAAGAATAACATGTTCCACAAAAGTATAATAAAATCAAAATACTATCCTAAGAATCCTGATCCACGTCTCAGTCATCAACTATCAAGATTCATCCAAAATAGAAAGCAATCGAGTGTTCGAAGCTATATGATTCACTTTTTCAACACCTACACACATTTAATCTGCATCGGGTACCAAAGGGTGCGTAGAGAGGTTGTGAGATAAATCTCAATGTTCCACCACCAATAGTGTCTATAAAATCTGACTCGTGTAATAGAATATAATATTGTGCAATCATGAATATATTAGGCAAAGCAATAAAATATAAGTAAATAAACAAGTAACTACTTCATCCCTTGTCTAGTGTCAAAACATGTAACCTGGCCTTTATTTGATCATTACCAGCTTATAATTATGTAACATGTTAACAATAGTAAAGGTTTTAAGACGTAACAAGGAAACCTGTAATGATATTTAATTATGTAGTTTCAAGGTAATAACCAATGCAATGTAGACCTCAAGGGTCACCAACGTAGTAATAATTATATCATGGCTAAGGGTAAGAGTGTAATCCAAGGAGCATAGTCAAACGCCTTCCACAGTGATATGACTACTAATTCCAAGGACTTATTATAAGGTATAATGGGGATAAGCAATGACTAGTCCAGATGATATTTAACCATGGCACCTACATGTCAATGCCGGTTCTGAGGACTATACCCAAAGAATCCTATATCACTACATAAGTGATCCTATGGTTCCATACCTAGAATTAAAAGTTGGAAAATTACCAGGTTCTAGGTGGGTCTTAACTTAAGCAAGTTGTATCCCTGAATTCGAAATGGGGTCCTCAAGAGCTGAAGTCATTCCCCAAAGAATCAAAGGCAAGTTTGACTGAGTCCACTCCAATTTTGATAATGTTGTCATATAATATTTCATAAGGTTCAATCCAATACCTTTCATTAGTGTGACAAGGCTAATTTAGAATGCAACCATTTAATCCAGTCATAATTAATTAATAAGTCTATTTGGTTCAATCCATTCATTTCATTAGTGTGAAAAAATCCAAGTAGCATTCAACCATTCACTTAATCCATTTAAGGCATTTTCCAAAAAAATAAGGTTCACTCTCCTACCTTCCATTAAAATGGTAAGGTGTTTTATGTACATGCAAACTATTATTAAAATATATTCAAAAAGGTCAATTCATATACTTTGTATACTTTCCAATTTCCATTTAAAATTTGTTTATCAACTAAATCACTTACCATAGGTTGGTCAAATGGTTAGCATACATGTTACTTGACATTATTAAACTCACCATTTAAATAAACCCATTTAATATAAAAAATCTTACCCTTAGAACGATCGAGCAAAGTAACACCCGAACGGTGGCTCAAACGTGTCAAAACACAAAAAATACAATTATGAAATAACATCCTACATGGGGTGGATGGATATGTTGGCACAACCACTAACAACTAATCGCATATTTGGAAAGAGCATAACCATATAGTTCTAATTATTATAAGCATGGAATATAAATTCAATAAATGGTGCTGGATGAAATCGGTCAGACCTACATAAAAATTCCAAATTCAATGAACTTGAGGGAAAAGTTATAAACCACCCACCTTAGGCTCGTACTACTCTCTTCATCCAGAATTATCCTCTAATTCATCTTGGATAAGAGTATATTTTAGAAAAAGATAAAAATTATCACACCACAATAACTAGGTCGAGAGTAGGAGAGATGAAGAATGGCTTAATAGGACTCGAGTACTTACTGTTGCGCATCCAACATCTCGAATGGATCCCGGATGAAACAGATATCTTAATCATTAGATTAAGGATTCAAAACCCCCAAAATGAGACATATGGAGGAGAATCATACTAGAAATTATAATAGGGAATAGGTAGAGGCTTAATTAGATAATTGTGGATAAAAAGGTAAAATTACCCAAAAATTAGCGTGTGCACGGTTTGGCGACACAGTTTACAAAACCATGCGCCAACCCTGCACAGGTACCTGGAGATGAGGGGGAACAACATAGGTAAGACTCACGGTTTGAGAAACCATGCTCCAACCATGCGAGATGTCTCTCCTCAAAAATGAATACCATCTATACAGTTTACTCTAATTGTGTGACATGGACAATTTTTCAAAAAAGAAGGTTTTTAGGATGCAAACCAGAAATGAAGACCCTCGGGAGCTTCCCTAACCCAGTAAGTATCCATATTAGGTCCAAAATAAAGATTTGGACCAAAATTTAAGTATCCATACCTGAGTGAAAAACAATGTTCTTACAATCCATTCCTCTTGACTCTTTGTTTTTTGTCTCTGGATTTTGTACATGGGAATAATTTCTTTTTATGACCTCGTGATTTCTTTTTCTTATGCCATTATGTTTTTTATATAATAAAAGGGGCTCTAACCCCAGAATTTTCCATAACTAAAATAAAACATCTGAAAATTACAAAATTATTTTCTAATCAACATTTCCACCAACCTTTCTAAAACAAAAAACAAATTCCATTTAATTTTCTAAACAATATCTGTCTCATTTAATTTAAATCTATGATTTCATTTTAGATATCCAATTGTAATACAAAAAAAAATTCAAACCCAATGGTAATAGTCTAAAACAAAATTAAAATCACTCTAAGAATAATAAAAACTCACTATCTAGAAAACCAAAATCCCATATATTTAAAATGAAAAGATTAAATTTATGGTTTAACTATGTGGTTTGGAAGACTATGCACCAACCATTTTATTACATAAGAGGTTAATATAGGTGGTTTCCTAGTCTTCACATGGTTTCATAGAACATGCATTGTAATTATGAACCCTCCTAAAACCTATACAAACTATTCCAACTTCTTTGTATTCTCAAATAAACCCACTAATTTTAAAATCCACTCACGAACACACAGTATTAAAACAAAAACCTTGGAAAAATGTAGCAACAGTCATGGATATTGAGACACAACCATCCTAGACCACATTGGTAATTCAAGTGGACTTTAAAATAGGTAGTGATCAAGAACCTACCCATGAATTTCTACTTGAATACAAAAATACTAGATCTAACCAACTGAACATACCTATATAACAATGGATAATTCTCTAATTCCATTCTTTAATGAACCAACCTGATTCAACCCCAAACTGGTCACCCAAACTAGACATCAAAAAGTCCTGAGAGGCATTCTTGTTCCTCCATATATAGATACTATAGAAGTATTTGGAATAATTTATCCCATAATACCGCAGATAAATAATCATGAATAATAAGAATAAAATAAACACATGAAGTGGAAATAAATGAAGCTATAAATACCTCTGTGTGACCTCATGGATCACTACCAATAATGAAACCACACTCACGCAGTGATTGAAGCAAAACTGGGATGAAGTGAAACTTAAAATAATAATGTAGGCATGAGGTTTGAGATGATCAGTAGGGCTGATAAGAGAAAATCTACACTCAATTCCTTACCTTTAAAGTGAAAATCCTTTAAAGCTAGTTTTAAATTACAAATATATATAAAAAACTTATTCATTTATTTTTAAAACATGTAACAATTTTACATTTCTTGAAATCCATTTTCTGATTTTTGTTTTAAAAACCATTAATAAATAAAAAAACACTTTAAATAATTCATTTATAATTACGATCATAAAATTAAGGGATCATTTAAGTACAAAATAATAAAATCAAGTTCTATAAAACAGGGGTATATAAATAATTATTTATATTATTTTAGATATGAATATAAAATAAAAAAGAGAATCATTTAAAAATAATTCCATTGAAAATAGTTGTAATGAGAGAAAGTTCCATGGAAGTCCATAAGTATCCATGTTATATGGGGTATTAGGATCCTCATACCCTTAGTTATAAATCTAGAATAACCATTCCCTTGAATGATCCACAAGATAAGATGAATAAAAATTTATAGTGGTAACCATAGTAATATTATATGTTTAGTTAGTGTTGTAACATAATTTACCTAGGGATCCCAGGCCTAAGCCCTACCAACACTACCAGCATACTAGTCCTTAGTCTAGTCACCTCGGTACACTGGATTCTCATGTGCCATTTTCAAATGGAGTTTATATTTTACCAAGATTTTAAATACACATATAACACATTCATTTCATGAAATCCAATCCACCTTATCACATCTGATCTACTCAAGCGCGACCTCTTTCCAAGTCATGTAACTAAGGAAAATTATATTTCATCAATTAAAAATCAAAATTACTAAATTGAACACATGCTTTACACTTCCAAATCCTGGGGGAATTTTTTATTCGGAGTTTTCTATTTCCATACTATATTTTAAAGATCTAATTAGACCTATAACATAAAAAACAGTTACATTTTTTAAAATGCCTCTGGAAAATTACAAATTTTAT
The DNA here is from genome assembly GCA_963277665.1 of Viscum album. NCBI lineage: Eukaryota > Viridiplantae > Streptophyta > Magnoliopsida > Santalales > Viscaceae > Viscum > Viscum album. Next base: position 940,967,300 of record OY728145.1, read on the forward strand.
TAATGAACCCATCTTAAAAATATAATTTAATATTAAGTGTGCTAAAAAAATAAAACAAACAAGAAATATTTGTTAATCCGAGACAACCCATATTTTAAAAAAAAATTAGAAAACATATAAAGTAATATTTGAGCCATTTCTAAGAACCACAACCAATTACATATTATATATACATTTTATATAAAAAGGGAAAAATTTAAACACCGAGAAATTATATACTACAAATTAAATTCTTTAAAATATGGATCCAACCTCAAGACTCATTGTATTTAATGATGATCACCCAAAACCACTTCAAATAGGTCCATAGAAGTAATATATACAACAAATAACCCTATCGAAGTAAAACACCCATTTATAATTACACGTATATACACCTTTTCATATCTATATAACCACCTCTCATATCTTTCTACATATTCACATGACCATGAGTGAATATGTATAAAGAGGTTATTTATATATATGTCCATACCTATCAATACACATGCAAGTCACCTTCAATAATGATGACTCAAATCCACCTCAAGGAGGTTTAAGAAACACTAGAAAAATATATAAAACAAAAAAATTACAAAATCCCAAATTAAAATTAGATCTATAAAAGGAAATTCGATGAAAACCTACCTAGATTCAGTGGATAAATTACTGCCTTTAATGGCCATGGACATATTTTTCCTTAATCAAGGGTCAAGAACCTTAAACATAAAGAATAAACAAAATAGATACCCAAAATTGAAAATGGGTTCAGCTAGTTCATGCACACACAATAGAGGAAAATAAACACCAATAAATAGATGAATGAAGAGAATGACGAAAGGAAGAGGAACTCCCTAGAAGATATCACACTATAAATCTAGAGAAGAATCTGCTCAAAGGATGGAGGAGAGGTGAGGCCAAGCCTAATTTGGTCATGGGTCAGGACACACAGGGAAGGGAAAGTGGAAGGGTGAAACCAAAAGAGAAAGGGGTGGGATGTATTAGAAAATAATAATAATAACATTAATAATAGTAATAATAATAATAACAGTAAAATTAATAATATAATTATTATTATAATTATTATATTTTTAAAAACACTATTCCTTTTTCATTTTTTAATCACAGGTAGGACACAAATTTGTTCCACATGATCTTACAAACTATGTACCAACAATGTGGTCACTTCTGCCTAAGAGGGAAAATGGATGCATGTTCTATTGGGGTAGATTTCACACCCATGTTCCTAATAATGGAGGCTCACCAATACATATACCTAAGCCATGTGGTTATCAAAAGGTTGGATAATGGATTTAACTAACTATAGTCTAATCATCTTCCACTATTTGACCTACTGAAATTTTATTTTCAAGGGAAAACACAACTAAAAAAATAGAAACAAATATAACTAAAAAAATAATTGAATTAATATAGTAATTTTGCGAAGGGGTGTGACAGAAATCTTCATGGACTTAATGAAAAGAGTCTTTAGAGATATACATGAAACAATTGTGGTATACTTTATTAATTATTTAATCATTTACAAAATTTTAGTGGAGGAATATGAAGAGCATCTGAGGATTGTACTAGAGACATTGAGAAAGGAGAAAATGCTTGTTATGATCAGCAAGTGTAGATTTTGGATGCATGAAGTCACATTTCATGGAAACATGATCATAAGATATAAAAACAATTTGGACCCTATAATGAAAAATAAATTGAGTAATTAACCAAACCCTCAATTGTCTCAAACCCCCATTTTTTTATTAGATTACTTGGGTACTACTAAAATTTTGTCAGATATTTATTATAATTGTATAGATTCGTAACTAAGTTAACTTGGGAACGTTTAAATAATGTCTAGAAAACTTAATGTGAGGAAAGAATTAATGATATCATGAATAGGATAATGATTATACCTTTAATCACACTAACATAATTTAATGAACCACATTTCTCATACATAGATATAACATCTTAATAGATGATAACTTGTTACATAACATAATAATCCATGTTGGAATCATATGGGTCTACCACATTTGGAAATTTAGAAACAAAAAAACTAGTTCATAAGTGAACTACATAATCTCTCACTTATTTCTTCATAACTAGCACCTTTCATAGACATATCATACATAATACCATTCTTTGTAACCTAGGGAAAGGAAATAGAAGAAACATTGAGATCAGATACTAAGTTATGGTAAACAAGGGATATATAAATAGAACATTAGAATAAGGTTATGATAATATAATAATAAAATTCATGATTTTGTGGATATCTAGATCATAATATCTCAACATTCTAATAATAATCATTAATAATACTGATAAACAATTAGATTGTAACATAAAACATTTACAAATTTGGAAACTTTTAAATCAAAATCCCATGGAATAATGAACTATATATGGATAGATGTATCAAATAATATTTATAATAATAATAATAATAAGTGAAATTCATCTATATTATATACTAAACAAAAAATTAATAATTGGTGAATATGGAATGTGTCCCACAGAAATAAATGTGAGATGAAAATTCATTACATGCTTGGTATCTTTTAAATCATAATCCCTGTGAAAGATAAAATTAAATGAAACATTAAATATAATTAAAATAAATTAATTAATTATATAAAATTTCAAATTGGTTGTATATGAACCTCATAAAATAATATAGCTTCATAACATAATATATGTTCCAAAGAAAGCTATTTCAGACAAAAATCATCAGCCTCAAGTCTCAACATTCTTCATACACAATGAAGCATCCTTAGTAGTAAATATTGTATTTTTATAAACCTATTAAATAAATATAATTTTATATATCATACCACATATTATTTACTTATGTCCTTTTATTACTCATTTATTAATAATTCCCTTTTAAAATAAAATTTGGGGTATTAACTGCTTATTTTTTCAGGTACATTATGGTTTTTAATTTTTGGTCATTTTATTTTGATCATGGTTCCATAATAGAAAGAAATTTAAACTTTATATACATACTATATATATACATTATATATTTATTTAGATCAATCCCTTAATGTTATATAATGAAAATTGATTACATTATTCACGGAGACTATATGTCGTACGTATGAAAGAACGTTATTTCTATTTTCTCGATCGATGGAACGAAAGAAAATTAAATTTTAATTACCTTTTAAAGATTAAATTTTATATCATATATCTTTTATATATTAATTTAATCTATATCTAGTATCATCCAATTAAAAATTTAAAAAACATATCACCTCGCTTTTTGGATGCAGTTGTCCACATGTATGCATGATCAACGTTATCTTTTCCCAACAAATTGTAAGGTAAAAAGAATGATGTTATATTATAAATTAATAAATATAATAATATCATTAATATCATATATAAACATTAAATCTATCATTATATTTATCAGTGAGATTCGTTTATGGAAAACGAATAACAACTATTCGTGAGGTAGTAGTTTGTGTACACACAATCGACAATTGCATTTCTTTATTGAATGAATAGGAGATAGATGTATGTAATGAAATTAACATAATAATAAATCCATATGTTTAACATATAGATGTTATTATATAATCTTTTTTTATTAATAATTGAATTATTTAGAGGAAGAAATAAAATGAAAATACATAGTTAAAGACTTTACCTCTTATTCAAATATCTTCTTTGGGTTTACACCTAAATCATTCATAGGAGGGTTTAAACATATAAATAATTCTTTTATAATATGGGAATGTATAAAATTAATTGATATAGTTAGGTACCATTTAAATCGAAGTGTTTCGATGTTTTTATAGGAGAGCATATTAGGTTCCTTTTTATAAGTGGGGGAGAGGAGACATTTGGAATTTTTTAAAAGAAAAATGTGTGCCCCCATTTTGAAGATGTTAGAAGGTTAAATGATGGATCACTATCAAACAATATTTCCTAGTTCCTTGAAATGTGTGCTCCAGTTTTAAGAATCCCTATTTCTAGGTGGTTTCCATTGGATTTATTTATGAAACCAAAAACACCCAACAATTCATTATCCAAAAGGGACCATCTTTCCAAAGGTAGATGTTCATTAAGTCTAAACTTTATGATACTTATGAATGTGTATTGGTCAATAGGATGGTAGTTTAGACTCATCGCACCCTTTTGTGGGGAATTATTGTCTACTTAAAGACTATCTTTACAAATTTAGGATATTTTCATGAATCCTTATTAATTCACCAAGTATAACATAAGTTTCCCTTGTAATTCACAATCACATATTAAGATGTGTAAAATTTAGAATCATCTGTATGTATTCAAGGCTCTCCTTTAATGGTATCCTCTCATATAATACAAATAGACTATTTTAATCATCATTATGAAGATACTAGTTTTTAAGCCACTCATGGGGCACTCTAGATTTTGTTGTCATCTAGGGATACAAAATATTTGTTTATATTGGGATTGTACTCATAAAATGGAATACCTACATGTCCTTGTGAATGGAATCAGAACCCTCATAGTTCGGTGAAACTCAATGGGACACATAAAACCTTTTAAGATCATGTGATAAGGACCTAGCCATATAGTTTAATGTCATTTGGTAAAGATATATAAGAGAAAGGTTCTTATTAAGTGTTTTGTGTGAGGATTATGCTGAATAATCCCAAGGAACATCAAAATGATATGGGTTTCAAAGAAATATTAGACCCTATTGGGAATATGGACCAAGGAGAAGAGGGTTGATTTGAATTGTTGGGTTTGAACCTCGAAGAGGTTTCCTACATATCCTATTTGGATGGGAATCAAATCCTAGGTAGTTTGATAAGTCTCATAGGATGGTATAGTCCTCTGAGAGAAATGAGTTTGGAATTACATCCTAAAAAGGGATTCCTTGATGATTTGGGGGTTTAATTTGGTGCTTATTCCTAAGGAGGATTCCCAGATTAATGGAATTAGGGTTGGATTCCTGAAGAGGAATCTAGTGAACTTAGGCCCTGATAAGGTTTCTTACATATATTGATTATGGTGGGAATCAGAGTTCTCATAGTTCATTCACCATGGGAGTTTGTGAAAATGTTCTAATCATCACAAATTTTGAAGCCAGAGTGAGTCATGATTGATGTGATAAAAAAGATGATCTAAAATATTCTACAATGACACACACACTTTTCCTCCTCTGTTGGTCGAAGAGGGTGCACCTACGGTGGCCAGGGTAGACCAGGGTGAGGCAATAATGGATCCCTCTGTTCTCTTTCCATTGTACAAGGGTCCAATGAAAGGAAATAGGTATGAAGGATAGGGGGTTTCACCAGGATAGCTGCCCTAAAATTAATCCTGGTAGGTGATGGAGACTTTCCATTCACTTGAATGGAAAACCAATTGTTAACTGTGCCTTCTCTACCCGAGATCTGAGGTTCGAGGTTTCTTTGAGAGGGAGAGGTCAGAACCCAAACGCTCCTTCAAACAGGGAACTTCATAACATTGTTCCTTGGAGAAAGGTCCATGTGACTACGGATATACAAACCCATAGACATTTCATAAATCCAGACCCCATGGTGAAACAAATGTGGGAAACCTCTGACTATGGATATATAAACCAAAATAGAAGACACGATGATGTGAATTTCTCAAAGGTTTGATAAGTAATGGGGTTTTAGTGGAGGTCTCGATAGAATCCCTTTTATAAAAGGGACCGAAATAAGAAGAATTATTTCCATGAATGGCCTTGAGGAGGGCTAGATGGTTTGTAGAATTAAGATAGTAGGTGAATCAAATATGGGCTCCCAAATAGGTATTGTCACGAAATTATGGGCGTGAAAGTATAATTGGGTTATATGATGTTCACTTAAGAGATGAACAACCTGTATTTTAATACTTGGGTGAGATCTGACTCAATCCTTCAGAAGTGTTCATAGGTATTTCTAGAATTGGGGCGCTCAAGTTCTTGTGAAAGGGATAGGTGGCGCACAAGTGTTTCTAATTTGGCAGAGGTTGGGTGCTTTTGGCACTCAAGTGTTCTGGATTTCAAACACTAATAGGACTCAAGTCATGTGATCCACCGTCAATTCATCTACTCTAGGTGTTAAAGAACTACCTTGAAATTTTTGGAAGACTTGTGCGAAGAACAAGGGTGACTAGAGAAGCAATTGGGCTTTAGGGAAATTTTTCCCTAAAAATGAAGTCCCCAAGGGTCTATTTATAAGTACAAATCGGACCCTCGGTGAAAATAGATTGGGCACGCAAGTACCTTGCACGCCGATGGTGTTTTGGCTACACTGGGGCACCCCTTTGAGGAGTTATCTAAAATCAATACTTCATTCAGCTCCAACATGGTGGAACACATGTATTTGTGCACATGTACCTTGGGGTGATGCTTTGGGGACTTATCCATATTTATTATTCCATACCACAGGGGCTACTCCCCCACACCCCTACTTCGGATCAGTGCCAGAGTTTTCTCCTGACCCTTCTGGATGGTGGCTTCGCTACAGTCAATAACCCCCAATGAAAAAATGTAGAGTTACATTGAAAACATTTTTATCCCAGTTGAGAACATTTTGTAGACAAGTCCATAGAACACATTTTATGGTGTCTACAAAATCCCCCCCTTAAAATTTTATTCACTCCGAATGAATATAATCTTATTCTAAGGTAAAATTAGGGCACATTGATGTGTTCTACCATTATTTTGTTAGATTTGAAGCAATGTCATGTTTGGAAGGATGATCTAATATATTTTTTCATTTATAGGGCCTAGAGAGCATAGTTTGATTATTTATAGGGTTGTATGGACAACTTTACATAATTTTTTATATTTTGATATTTTCTACTGCTCAAAATTACCTAAATCATACCAAATTTACATTTAGTGAGATGGGACTCAACTTTTGTTCAGAGTTCCCTTTGCGGGTTCCCAATCTGGTGAGTACCACGTCTCTTGTTGTTGACAGTTTAGTTTCATTCATGTTGCACTATAAAGGGATAAGGTTTAAGGTTGAATATCATTGACCATAAATTTTGAAATTAGATCCTAAGAAAAACTCAATGGCTGATAATCGCTACAATATTCTTTTAAATATTTCCAAGGGGAATCTTAAGCCATGATTTTTATTATCACAAAATATAAATCTTTTATAAAAATAAGGGAAGTGTCTTTCAATAACAAAGATATCATTATTTGAAAAACTCGTTATGGGAGCTATATTATTCAGGGCCAACTGGGGAATATGTTTCATATCCAAATAGTAGCATCTTTTGACTGACATGCCTTTTTTGTAGGCAACTAATGCATGGCCACTTAAGGGAACGTACTCCATAGTCATGCAAAAGAGCTCTTAAGAATTTAACATTTTACTGTTGGTAGATAATGGAAAATAATATTTGGGTGAATCAAGACCACAGTGGGTGGTTTTTCTAAGGAAATGAATTTTGAGAATAAAGGGTTATCTATGCCAACATATTTCATAAATAGAAAAACCATTTCTATAAAAATTTGGTGTATAATGATTGGTTAAAATTTGTCAGAAAATGGAATTTTTGATATCATACTATGTAGTTTTAAGTCATGAAATGAGGACATTGTACTGTGGAGTTTTATGTCATGCAGTGAAGACATATTACTATGCATTTTTATTTCACGCATTGAGACCATTGTACTGTGCAGATTTCATTCATACAGGGAGGACAGTGTACTGTGCAGTTTTAAGTCATGCAGTGAGGACATTGGGTGTCTTTAATTTATGGTATTTATCTTTCACCAAAGGTATGAGACTCTCCCAATTTATTGATAATATTTTAGGAAACATACTACCGTATTCAGGTATGGAATGGAAAATTGTAAACTATGATTTGTGAATTTCTAGAATCGATGAATGATATGGGAAAATGGCTAAAAGCATCAAAGGAAGTATTTTCCAATAATGAAGTTACCATTATTTTAAAACCCCGTTATGCTGGTTGTATTATGTAGGGCCAACTAGGGCATAGCCAAATAGTGGTATTTCTTGACTAACATGCCTATTATGTAGGAAAATTTTGAGCAAGGCCACCTAGGGTCAGGTACTACATAGTCAGGGAAAATATTTTTTAGAAGTTTGACATTCTATTTATCAAAGATGAAGAAATTTTATAGAGATTCATATTTTCAAATACTAGAGATTGGTTTAGGAAAAAGGTATCTGAATATGGAAATATTATTTCTAATAAGGATTCTAAAGAATCGGAGGAATGTGATTTCCTTCAAAGGTCTGACCCAAACGTAGTAAGTATGATGTTTATTGTTTTAGGTAATACAACTATGACCAAAATGGAAACAGTATATAATATGTGGTCAAGTGATCCAAGGTTATTTAAGATTAAGAGTGTGAAATATGGAAGGGGGTTATGCTCAATGCACATGAGAAATATTTGAATCAATATTGGCCATGATTTTGATGTCCTTTACATAGATCTGACTCATATGAAAAAATGGAGACATTCTTTGTTTCCCTTGAATCAATATTATGTTGTTCAGTTTAGAGTAATGCAATGAGGACATTGTACTATGATGTTTTAATTCATTTAGTTATGAAATTGTAAACCCTAAAAGGAATTGAGACACCTTATTTATATAGAGAATATTTTTACCCAATTCCTAATCCCACGTGGGCTATGCTCGGTGTGAGAATCAAGGATCAGAAAATGCTTCTTCTATAACACAAAGGTGACACAAGTGAAGAATAAAGGTACTATGATTAAGTGATGGATAATCCAAGGCATAGGACCTGAGCTCACTCTGTATCCTGTTGAAGCAAGAATCAGGAAAAATATAGTTATTATATTTCCATGCAGTTTAACATCATGTGGTAAGGACAAAGATGAAACGATGTGAAAAGAAAGACATATTGTTCTTGGACTAACGGATAAAACCCAAATGTTACTACGTGTCTTGATGGAGGCCATAATAAAGCCATGTGTAGTTCTTTAAACATTCCCTATGCAGTTTTGATTCTTATATAAGGAATAAAGGAGTTTTTTTATATCATGGCTGAACCTATGATTTGAGATATGGGGGTCTCTACGTATCTTGTATTGATGAGAATCAAGTTGTATGTAGTTCATTAAACATTAATTTCCTATACCAATTGAGTTTGATATGGAAGAGAGGGGTTTGGGACATGTTCTAGAAGAATGGTTAAATTTATGACACAAAATGGAATAAAGATCAGACCATGTATCTTAAGGGAACACTCTGTATAGATCTGATTTATATACAGGTGAATAGAATGAAATAAAAATTTTGTGGTTGTGGTTGGGCCCAAGATTGGAGATCCAGGCATCTCTACGTATCTCAAATATATGAGAATCAAGCCACATGTAGTTCTTGAAATGAGTTCCCTATGCATAAATGATTCAAACATAGGGAAGAGAGGGACTCATGTGCCACTAAGGAGCAGCAGTGATGTCAGTGATGCTTGCTTATGGAATCTCCTAATTTCAAGTAGATAAGATGTTAGATGTATAATTTATCTTCATGTAATGAGGAAAAATGATGTCATGCAATTTAATGTCATATGACAAGGACAAAGAAGATATGCATTTTATAGTTATGTAGCCTGGACTTTTATGGTTGTTACGTAGTTTAATATCTTATGACTATGACCATGTGATGTGCAGTTTAGAGTCATGCAGTGAGAACGATGTATTGTGAAGTTTTAAGTCTTGCAGTGAGGACATGGGGGATATGTAGTTTTCAGTCTTGTAGTGAAGATGTGGGGGTTGTTCAGTTTTCATTCTTACAATGACGATGTTTTGTGGAATTACACAATGTGTTTCTTTAAGAATCTCGCATTGGTTGGATTTTAATAACCTCTCCATCCATTTATATTAAGGCATAAGCTCCATTTTAGTTAACCTTATGTATGGAATATGGTCCTTCCCACATTGGCTCATGATTTGGAGGTTTCTTTCTGGGTATCATTGGAGTCCTAAGGACCAATACCAATTCTCCTTGTATAAATGAATGGATACGGACTTTCTTGCTAACGGCTCGTGCTATTTTGTTCTGATAGACTTCTAAATGATGCAATATATGCAATAGTTTTTCATCGAATTGTTCCAACTCATCAAACCATTTCTAAGACATCTCATGTGTAGAAAACTGATCACATATTGCAACTTTGAGTGAAGGCAATTGAATTTCAATTGGAAAAACTTCTTCTATTCCATATAGTTATTAATAAGGAGATGCATGTGTGGTAGTATAGGTAGTCATCCGATAATCCCAGAAGGCATGCAAAAGTTTATCAGGCCAAGATTTCTTATCTTTATACGCCATCTTCTAGAGTATATTTGATAAGGTCTTATTGAAAGCCTCTATCTTTCCATTGGCCACTGCATGATAGTGAGATGAATGGTTGGATTTGATATTGTTCTCCTGATATAACTTCTTTACGTCAATAGAATATAAATCGGTGCCATTTTTCTTCAATATATTATAAGGGACACAAAATTTGCTGATGATGTTAGTTTTGAAAAAAATAACAATGCTTTTGGATTTTACTTCTACGAGAGAAATTTACTTGGCCCATTTAGAGAATAAGTTAGTAATAATAATAATATACTAGAACTGCTTAGCCGTAGCTAGAGGATAAGTCTCTACTACATCCATTCCCCTTGTGGAAAATGGACAAGAGTATTTAGCTATATGTAACATCTCTGGCGGTTGATGAATGAAGTTGGAATGCACTTCGTAGGGATGACATTTCTTAGTTAAATCAATGCAATCATGTGCCATTGAAGGCCAAATTTATCCAAGACTTCAGATTGGATCAAAAATCCTATGGCCAGACTGGTGAGAACCAAAAGCTCATGAATGTACTTATTTCATGATCATTGTAGTTTCTTCTCCATCAATACAACTGAATTGGATTTCCTCAAAGAATCATTTATAGAGGATCTTCTGGTGACCTGGACTATCATAAATAGTAAAATTCACCGCTCATCATTGGATCTGTTCCTTTTCAGCTCTATCTGGTGGAAGTACTCCACTTTGAAGATATTCCAAGATGGGTGTTCTCTATCCCATGGTATGACCATATGGCTCTGAAATAGGGTTAATTTCATTAATTTTCTCCATTATTTTTTGAAAAAAAGGTGACACCACATGACGATGGGCTATGTTGATGATTATCTCATCATTATTTTGATATTCCAAGGCTATAACTACATTAGATATTGTATCATCTTGGGTATTTGGTGATCGAGGGACATAAGGTAATGTCGTCTCTGAGGTAAATTCATCAATTAACCCTATAACATAATAACACAAAGGGATTAGATCTTCTTTTCTGAGAGAATATTTCCCATTGATTTGTTGATCAAAAAATCTGAATCACCTTTCACTTTGAAAAGATTCACTTTCACCTAAAGTGACACTTCTAAGCCTATAATGAGAGCTTAGTACGCTACCTCATTGTTTAATCCGCCTTCAAATAACATAAAGGAATAAGGAAACACTATATTTTCTGGGGAGATGAGGACAATTCCTAACCCAACTTTGTTGAGTTCAAGGCTTTCCATTCTCTATCTTATTTGACTTTTGGAGGCACCTTTAATGTACATCTCTCATTTTTGGGGATTATCTTGAATAGAGAATAGCTCTTCATCAGGAAGTTTTGTATTCAATGATGTATTTTCCATAGATGGGTGTTCAGAAATAAATATGGCCCGATCATGGACCTTTATTTCCTTCTAAGGCACGAACTAGATATCAAACTACTGAAAAATAACAGTCCACCATGCCAAATGTCTTGTAATAATAGGAAAACATGAGGAAAAATTTGTGGTGGTTTTTTTCAGACACCGATTAGACCTCATGATGTTGCAGGTACTACCACAATTTATGAACTGCTAAGATTAATTCCAGGAAGAACTTTTCAATACTTGAATATCAAGTTTCTGCATCAAGAATTGTTTGACTATGATAGTAAAGGTTTTTTTCATTCCTAGCATTGTTATTATGGGAAAGTAAGTCACGAAATGATCACTCTAAAGCTATCACATAAATAATAAGTGGTCTTATTTCAATGTGTGTCATTAATATTAGTATAATCAAAATATATTTCTTAAGAGTATTAAATGATTCTTTGTATTCATTCGTTCATTGATCGGTGACTCCCTTTTTCATTAATATTGTGAAGGGAAAAAACTTATATTAAAAATTGGTGATAAAGCGCCAAATATAGGCCATGTTTCTTAGGATTCCTATTTATTCATTCAAATTTAGTTGAGTTGAAATTCAAAGGATTTATTTTTGTTTTCTCATGATCAACTTCGATACCGTGATGGCATACAATGAAGCCAAGGAACTTCCCTGAGATTATCCTGAATACACATTTCCAAGGTTTCATCTTGAAATTATGTTGTCGAAGTTTATTGAATATGATATTCAGAGCAACCAAGTGATTGGAACTTTGTTAGAATTTAACCACCAAATTATCGACATAACATTCGACAAATTTCTCTAAGAAGGGTTTGAAGATATGGTGCATGGCACGCTGATACTTTTCACATGTATTATTTAATCCAAAGGAAATTACCCGATAGAAAAACACACCTTGAGGGGCTATGAAGGCTATAGATTCATTATCTTCTAGACCATATATATTTGATTATACCCAGAGTAGTCATCCATGAAGGAAAGATCAACATATATAGATGTTGAATCAACTAAAAGAACCCTGATCAGAACTAGGAAGTCATATTTAGGACAATACTGGTTAAGATCGCTGAAATCAATGAAAAATATGATATTCTCAATCTTCTTTTTCACTGGGACAATGTTTTCCAACCATTTAGGATATTGAACCTCCATAAAAAAGATATCCTTTATAATCTTATCAAATTAAGCTTTAATTTTAGAGGCAAGAGCTGGGTGTGTTATTCTTGTTACCTGCATGAATCCTTGATGTTCTTCTAGAAAACCCAAATGATGAGTGGATAAATCAAGATTAATTCCTATAATTTCTATATAATTCCAATAAAATATATCTCTATATTTATTTAGAAATGAATTATACACCTATTTCTGTTTAGAATACGTGTCTGCACAAATTACAGTGGATCATAGATATTCTTCCTTTCCCAGATTTATTATTTTGAGCTCATTCATAGTGGTAGAGACACATTCCTCAAATGATAGAGGAGAATCCTTGAGATATTCCTCTTCTTACTCATTACATGTTACTTCTTCTACTTCTACATTCATAGTATATGACGAAGCAAAACTTCTAGAGTTAGGGGGAGTTATTATTAGAAAATCCTGAAGAAGCAGCCACCATTTCATTCCATACGAATGATGAAGGGTCTTCTTATAGTAATAAAGAAAAGATGATGGATTGGGAATCAACGTCATTGTCTTCCTCTAGAATTTCTATAAATTCTTCTTATCTGATTGAAAAAATAGAGTCATGTTGTACTTCAGTGGATGAAATGAATACATCTCCATTTAAGCTTCCATCACTTCTTGGTGAATCAACAATTTCACCCATTTTGTCAATCTTGATTGCCGCAATTGACATTATAGAAGTTACTGGATGAGTGCGTGGAATTTTTTTTACCCTTTAAATTTGATTGAATGGTGACAAATAATTTTTACTAAAATGTATGAATGGGGTTTTTGGGATATTTTCCAAGACATTGAAAGAATATTAAAGGTTGTGTCCTAACGAACAACCATGAAATCTAAATTAAACACAAGATCCCCAAACTGAGTTCTGAGTGTAATCTCGCCCATAGTTTCTTGGTCATTATTTTCATAATCTTACAACATTAATGTGTAAAGAGAGAAGTTGGATTCATTGAGGCCCAATCGATGAATTGTACAAATAGGAATAAGGTTTACATCTGAGAAATTATCAATGAAGGATCGTCGGATATCTATGTCATTGACCTTACCAGATAGATACAATGGCCTAATATGTCCACATACAACATCATCGTCATCTTCATCCATAAATGATATAACTACATGAAATACTGTAGGATCATTTTATATATGGTAAACCGTGGCAGCATTAACTTTGGTTTTAAACTCTTGAAGACTTGACAAATCCTCAATACTTTCTTCTCGAAGATCTTTTGATAAATTTAAAGAATCTAAATTGAAAACTTGGACAGTATTGGGGGAAAATATTTCAATACATCATATTTTTTCCAATATTCTGTGTTTCCTAGAATAGAGATGTGGTTTTTGCAGGTTCCTTGGATGTTGATTCACCTAATGTGTTTGTTCCCTATGTCAAAGAAAAAAACTGGAAATACTCCAAGATTTGGTAGTTTATAATAACAAAGAATATCTACTTACTGAGAGGACGATGGTGTAAACTCTCATAGTTCCTCTAAAATAATCATTTCAGGATCAAATATATCATGCATGGAAGAATCTCCTTGTTCTTGTTGATCCTTATGAAGGGATCTCCCACAAGTTTCTGCTGCATATACTATTCGAGAAGGGGTAGAGTTAAAATAGTACCTTCTAGAATACCCACATATTCCCCTATAAACTCTAACTTGGCCATGTACTCTGGTTCCCCAATTTAGTGTAGGTAACTTTGGATAATTACAATCAGAATCACCATTTTCATAATTATTCGTTATGTGGATAACGTTGATGGAACCAAAGATCAATTCTTCATCGGATGAATATTCTTCTTGACAGGTCAGTTTTGATTATGCCATTTGGCAGGGCGGTGCCAATGCTTTTTAAGTAGATGGCATGAAATATACCAGAATCGAAGATAATTTTTGCCTTGACATGATCTCATATCCTTCTAATTGCTCTTTATCCTTTTGATAACTCCGTTTCTTTAAGGATTTACCTTTAAAAAACTGATCATTTGATGAAGGTGGTTTTGGTGGTGCGGATGTACAGAAGACACAATCAGTTGATTCAACTGTGTTTGTAAAATGTAATGTGTTTGGTTGATTGTTTTCTTGATCATCAAGTCATCATATTTCTGTGAATTTTTAATTTTTAATTCCTACAATTCATCTTCTTCCCATAGACCAGCAGTAGTAACACATGCTACTTGAGTATACAAACTTCACAGTTTCACTTTCCCCAGGTCTACCATTTTTTACAGGAGGTCCTTGAAAACAAAACAATCCTGAATGGGATGCCCCAACATCTAGTGAAAGGGATAATAATTTATAAGATCTTCATCTCTTTCTTTTTTTGGTTTATTCAGGCATGGAAACTGAACCAAATTGTTTTCGAGTGCTGAGATTATGTAACCGAGAACCTATTCTATTTGGAAAGAATAAAATTTTTCCCTTTAGCTCCTCAAACTGTTTCTTCCTTTGATATATTTTATCATATTGACGAGGTGGTCATTGTTGTTGATGCTTGGGAGGTAGAGACCTTCGATATGGTAAAGGTTTTGAAGTAGAAGCAAGTACAGGTGCATGCTTGAGTGTAACTATAGCAGCCTATTCTTTCCCTATTCTCCTTTCCAGAGATGATAGAATTACATGAGTTTTAGATTTATTTTCTATAATGGAATCTTCTATCTATTGAGAAATTGATGCTAGGTCTCGAAATCCTCTTGTGTATTTCAAAGAAATCAATGGTGTACGTAACTCATCACACATATTTTCCATACAAATTTGCAGCAACTCTTATTAAGGGAGTTCCAGATTTAAGTAATATATTAATACTTTCCATCAAGCAATGAAATCTGTAACTCTTTCATTTTCCCTTTGTTTTCAATTTTTAAGATCAAAAATTGTTGTCTTCAGTAATGTGGAGCTAAATTGAAGAATTAATTTCTGATATAGGTCTTCCCATATAGTAATTAATCAAGATTTCCAACTTGTATACCATACAAAAGCTAGTCCTTGTAATGACTGCACAAAACACCTGAGATTTACTGCTTCTTGTGGTTGAGGAGTTTTCATCATGGGATCACAATGAGAAACGGAATTTGTTAAGTTTTTTTTTCTGAATCTCCTGAACCATTAAAGATTGGGAATGTGTTATTCAACAAATTTGGTTTGGTAGGGATCAGATCCACCCATTAGGATTAAGCATTCTTTTCCAGCTAAACCGGGGCACACTATTCTTCCATGGATTCCAATCGAGTTTTTAATGCCTCGATTATCTTTATAAGCACTTAGGGAATATCATGTTGATCCGAGACCTATACAAGTACAATAGTTGGATCTTAAAATGGTGAAATTATTGGAAAACTGCTGGTGGTGGTGCTAGTATTTTCCTTGGATAACTCATAAGAATGGGCCAACAAGGATGTGTTTGATCTTGTCTTGGTTGTGTACCCAATGGAGGTAATTCATTATATTCATCTATAGTGACCACAAATCCTATTTACTGAGGAGGTCCTATAGGATTTTAAAGTTGAGGATCTTCTTGGGGAGTATGTCTAGTAGAGATACTGCTTTGAAGTAACTCTGTATTGAGTCTTTTCAACTATTTTATCTCCTCTTCATGCTGTGAAAATCACTCTTCAAGCAAAAGAGATTGACCTTCTTATTTGGAAAAGTCATATACAATATTAATTTTACCTTTCCCCTTATTATATGCCTTTTGGAGGGTTAGGAGTTGGTTATTTGAAGGAATACCTAAATTATGGGTAAGCCTTTGATTTCTAGTTCATACACAATCTTCATTTTCATTAGTGTGTACCATATTATGGATAAGAACTTCATCTTATGATTCCCCTGAACTAGACTCATTTTTAGAGGATCTTCTACAATAGTGTTAATAACATTCATTGATGCATAATTCATTAATGGATTTATGTCAATATTTTTTTAAGATTGTATCCTTCTATATCTTTTATGAGACTTCGTTACCCTATATGATGAATTCCCATTAATTGTTTGGTAGACATTAACCTGAAGGGAATCTTCGGATTGTTCAGTTGTGTGCTCTCTTTGCGGCTTCTTCCCTAATCCGGATAAAATTGACATCCATTGAGGAGGGGATAATAGATGTGAAAAAGTCCCCAGGCCTGCAGGCTGGGGTTGTTCCTGTTCTTCTTCTTCTTCAAACCATTGAAATTTTTATAATTAATTTGAAGGTTGAATTAAATGATCCCTTAGCCCTACAATCTGGGGTGGCTCTTGAAATGAAATGGTTGTGATTCATGTAGCTGCCCTTTTAATTTTTCAAATTTTGGTTTGGACATATGTTGGTTGAATTATCTGACAACCACACAAATCCACTATTTTGGAAGATAATTGTGCTATTTTAGAAATTTTCATTATATGACGGCTGACATCCTCTAAGTGGGAGGGCTTCTCAAGATTCTTAGATGTTTGCTGTAAAAGTAACTCAACAACTTGTTTTCTCTAGTCCTAACTATGATGAGAGCAAGTTGAGGACTGTTCTTGAGTGTACATTGGGTTACATACAAACTCTGTTGATTGTAGACAGTCGTGGGAAATAACATTTAAGGAGACCACTTTTGGAAAGATTTTCTGATTCTACAGAGTAATGAAATGTAATTTTCTATTTCACCCCATCCTCTCATATGAGCACCAGATGGGCTGTCATAAATTAACTGTCATAGCCTCTTTAGAGCATTGAAGCATGCACACTGAAGGGTTCTCTGTTATTTTTCAACCATTGTATGTTGGGAAACTGAGAGAGATTCCATGTCAATTTGGTGTTGAAACCGTTCAATTACCTTTACATTGTTTTCATATTCATCATATAGTAATAATTTAGTTTTCAAATGATGAATATTCTTCCATTAGTTGAGGTGAACACCATGAATGCAATCTTCTTCTATCAATTTTGGAATGTTGTATTGAGAATTTTCCAAAGTCGAGAACATGACTGGTATTTCTCCTTTAGCCAATTGTTTTCTCATATTTAACATATCTTCATCATCTTTCACTAGAGGTTTCTCCACTTGGTCTGACCAAAGTAGATGTTCTATATTAGAAAATAAAGGATATCAGGGTTGTTTAGAGAATGAATGTTCCCTTAATTTGACTTCTAGTTGATAAAGTATTTCACCCATAAATGAAAACGCATATTACATGATTGGCCTTGTGTTTTCAAGTTCCTAGAAATTATAGGGGTTTCTAATCATTACTTTTCCAATTATAGAATTATCTTGACAATGTGAAATACTAATACGGATAGGACTTTCATATCAAATTCCCTCATGAGGAGGACCACCAAGGTGGATTATAGAAAAGGATAAATCCCCTTGCCCCTTGGTCTTCTAGCCACACGGAGGGTTGTTGTGGCTCTCATCCGAAGATAGGCTCACTTTATTGACTGAATTTTAATGAAGAAAGACTTCATGATGAATTGTGCGACGGATAACATCAAAATTACTTCTAAAACTACCATATTATGGAAATGAGAGGTTAGGATCTTGATTTGTGACTGATAAATGTCTGAGGGCTTTAAGAACTCCAACACTAAGTGGAGTCAGATTGCAGTTTGACTCTTTATTTTTTAACCGTGTTTGGAGAGACTTCTTCTGGGATGTTATCTTACACATAATTGGGTCCACCTACTGGAAGAAGTGGTTATCATGGGAAAGTTTTTATGCCTACCTTGGAGTGGTCACCATAATGGATCGATTTCATCCAATTGGAATGGGTGTATGTTCCTGATCCTATTATCCATATGATATGGGGGAGTATGCCCCATGACCCTCCTGGACTGGAACATAGGTGTGTATCTACTTCGGGATGGCATGCTGATCTGTCATCCCAGGTGTGGGGACATATTTATATTTATGTTACCCTGGTACTGCTGAAGTTTTTGTTATAATAACCGGACATACATCCAAAATATGGGAAATAATTTGTGTCTACCCTTTTACCATTGATAAGATCTGTTTAGTGACTTTTGCGACTGGAACAAGAATATACGTCCATTTTGTATATAGAGTATGTGTATATACCTTCTCCTATACTCCTTTTACTATAAATAGGTATTTAAAATACTCATGTATGGGGGAAGAGAGTTGGGTCTGCCCTAGATTTTTCATCTGAGCTTTCTGACTGACTTAACCAGGTGCAGCCAAACAAGACTATTGATAGGCTTGATGAATGCTACCGGGTGTATGCGCCTACTAGCTATTTTCTATCAATAATGGTTGATGTACTTCCTTAAATACAAGAAGATGAAAATTTCAGCATAATAGGTGATTGTAAGAAGGTGTATTTTCTTGTTTACCAGTTCCCACCATATTTGATAGGCAGGCTTCTTTAAATGTTGTCATATGAGCCTGCTGAGTAGCTGATAATTTGTAAATAGGTTTATGTTCCATTTCATGGTACCCCACCAGATTTTTCTAGTGGGATTAGTAGGTTACATCTACATGAGTATATTGGGAAGAAAAATTAGGATGGACTGGTGTATGTGCCCTCTCGTTGTTTGCCATTTAGTTTGGTTTATGGACTTCTCCGGAGGGGGCAGATGTAAGAAGCTGCTCCCTCTTGACCAGACGTAGTCCCTGGAAGTTCATCTTGCATGCCTGGGTCTGTGGGACCAGATCCAAATGTCTAGATGCAACACCCCCATTATGTTAAGGGTTCACTACCACGTGACTCTGTTGGTGGCGATTGTTGGTGGGAGTCCTTGGGAAGGACCCTTGCATCTTTTGAATTAAGTCCCTGAGTGACCTCTTTATCAACCTCTCTATAGAATGGGAGGGAATGGTTGTTGAATTCAAGGGATAAGGACCCTAAATGGTTGAAGACAGTGGTTGGAATCATCTGCTTCTTGATCAATGGTCATCGTTGGCCAGACAATCGAGGATTCTTATTGACCTAGACAGTCTGTCAGGTTGCCTCCAAGGTTGGGATTGTACTGTGATGATATTACTCCTTCACTAGCACATTGTTGACCCAGTGTTGAAGATGTTGTGAGGGTGATAAATTTCTTCCCATAGATGAGGAACTAGCCTGAGTATTGGTTAATAAGTTCACAAATATCGTCTTGATGAAATCCATTTTGGACTAAAGGGGGGTTTGAGAAAAATAACATGAAACCACAACAACAAACTCCATTAAAGTGAGATCTTTTAGATGGATACATGAGTGATTGATTCGTTGTTTGTCATTCCTTTATCAATTGATAGAAACCTCACAGGTGTTTAACCTTGTTAACTTGGTTAAGGATTCATGTCGAGTTCACCATTTTTGTGTCCTAGTAACTTGAAATGTGTGTTCTAGTTTAAAGAATCACTGTACCTAGGCTGTTTCCATTGGATTTATTCATGGAATTAGAAACACCCAACAGTTATTTATCCAAATGGAACCTACTTACCAAAGGTATGCATTCATTATGTTTGAACTTTAAGATACTTAAGAATGTGCATTAGTCGATAGGATGGGAGGTCAGACTCATCACACCCTTTTGGGGGGAAATATTGTCTACTCTATGACTTTCTTTAGAAATTTATGATATTTTCATGAATCATTATTAATTCACCTAGTATAACATAAGTTTCCCATAGAATTTACAATCACTTACTAACATGTGTAAAATTTAGAATCATATGTATGTAATTCGAGGTTCTCCATCAATGGTATCCTCTCATATACTACTTAGAGATTCTTTTAATCCTTATTATGATGATACTAGTTTTTAGTCCACTCGATGGGGTACTCAAGAATTTATTGTCATCTAGGGAATTGATGGATTGTTTTGATATTGGGATCTTACCCATAAAATGGGATACCTATGTATTCTTGTGAAAGGAATCAGAACCCTCGTAGTTCTATTCCTCTTAATGGGACACATCGTAACTATTATGGTCATATAATAAGGACCCAGCCATACAGTTTAAAGTCATGTGGTATTGAAATATAAGTGAAAGGTGGTTAGTCAAAGTTTGGTGTGGTGATTATGCTGAAGAATCCCATGTAACGGGGAAAGGATATGGGTTTCCAAGTAAGATTATACCCTGTTGAGAATATTGCCCAATGAGAAGAGGGTTGATTTGTAGTGTTTGGTTTGAACCTCAAAGAGGTTTTCTATGTATCCCATTTGGATGGGAATCAAAGCCCGCGTAGTTTGATATGTCTCATAGGAGAGTATAGTCCTCTGAGAGAAATGATTTTGGACTTACTTCTTAAAAAGGAGTCCTTAATGATTTGGGGGGTTTAATTTTGTGCTTATTCCTAAGGAGGATGCCCCGATTAAAGGAATTATGGTTGGATTCTTGAAAAGGATGTCCAGGGAGCTCGGGCGTGGAGAAGGCTTCCTACATATCCTAATTATGGTGGGAATCAGAGTTCTCATTGTTCATTCATCATGGGTGTTTTTACAAATGTTGTAATCATCATGAATCTCTAATCCCACATGATTCATTCTTGATTTGAGAAACAAGAGGATTCCAAAGATTCAATAATGACACACACTCTTTTTCACATGCGCTGGTGGAATTGAGCACACCTACGGTGGCCAGGGTGGATGAGGGTGAGGCGATGAGCCTTCCCTCTATTCTCTTTACAATGGACAAGGTTCAAATGAAAGTAAAAAAGGGATGAAGGTTATGGGCTTACACCAAGATGGATGCTGTAAAATTGATCCTAGTAGGGGAGGGAGGATTTCCATTCACTTGTATGGAAAAGAAATTGTGAACCATAGCTTCCCTACTAGAGACCTCATGTTTCAGGTCTCTTTGATAAGGGAGAGGTTAGGATCCAATCCCTCCTCCAAATCAGGAACTTCCCAAAATTGTTCCTAGAATAAAGGTCCATGTGACTACAAAAATACAAACCCACATATGTCTCATGAATTCTAATCCCAATGTGAAACAAATGTGGAAAACCTCGGACAGCCGATATACAAACCCAAATACGAGAAAAGCTGATGTGGCTTTCTCAAAGGTTTTATAAGTCAGTAAGTTCGGGTGGAGGTCTCGATAGAATCCCTTTCAGAAAATAGAGATAATTAAGAAAATTCATTTCCATGAATATCCTTGGGGAGGTCTTGATGGCTTGTAGACTGAAGAGAGTAGGTGAATAAAATAGGGGCACCCAATTTGGTATTGGCGCTAAACTATGGGTGCACAATTAGACTTGGTTGACCAGATGTTCACTTAAGAGACGAACAACCAATATGTTAATAATTGGGAGGGATCTGACATAATTCTTCACGAGTCTTCATAGGTATTTCTGGAAGTGGGGTTCTCAAGTTCCCGTTAAAGGAATAGGTGGTGCACAATTTTTTATGATTTGAGGGAGGTTAGGCTCTTTAGGCACGCAATTGTTATGGATTTCAAACACTAAAAGACTTAAGTCCTATGATCATCCTCCAATTCCTCCACTATAGGTTTTAAATAAATTCCTTGAATGTTTTGGAAGTCTTGGGCGAAGAACTGGGGTGAATAGAGCATCAATTGGGCTTCAGGGAAATTCGTCCATACAAATGAGGGCCCCAAGAATCTATTTATAGGAAAAAATAGGATCCTGAGTGAAAAGAGATTGGGTGCACAGGTACCTTCCATGCTGATGGTTTTTTGGCTATACTGGGGTGCCACTTTGAGGACTTAGCCAAAATCATTAATTTATTCAGCTCCAACATGGTGGTGTGCAGGTATTTGCATGTAGGTAACTTAGGAACCACTTTGGGGACTTAGTCAAATTTATTTCTCCATACCATGGGTTTTTCTCATCCACACCCCTACTTGGGATCAGTTTCGGGTTGATGTCCCAGCCCTTTGGGTCGGTGCCTTCACTACCATCACTGAATCCGATGAAAAAAATGTTGAGTCGCACCGCAAACTTTTCAAGCCCGGTTGAGGACATTTTGTGGAGAAGTGCATGTCACACATTTCATGGTTTTTACAAACCATATATGATATTATCTCAAAATATGTCCATAAAATTGTATTTGGACACGTTTTTAGGACATTTTACCAGTTATCTTTTTAGTTTAGCTCCCTTTGTAAATTCATTTTATCTTTAACTATAGTTATTAATTTTTTTATTTTTACGATTAATATTGAAAAAAAATTAATTTGAAATTAATATATAAAAATAAATATTCTAATTCCAGTAATGGAATCTATTTTTCATAATTCCATTTATATAAGTGTCAAAAATTTACTTAAAATTAAACTCATAGATTCAATAAAGAAACAGTTCTCCAATGAGAAAATGTTCGTAGGTAAAGAGATTTTTAATAAGACAATTCTATATAAAATTGATTAATGTGAACTAAATTGAAATAATAAACATATAATTGAAATAATTTTACTAATAAAACCGTATTAAAATAAAATTCATATTATAAAGAATTTAAACGAAAAGTAAGTTTTTAGTAATATTAGTATTTTTTACTATTCATCAAAAAAAATTAATATTTACGGAAAATTCTCAAAAATTCACTCAAAGATAATTTTGACATGTAGATTTAAAAAAGGAACATTAATTTTTTAAATTCAGATTCTAAAAGTGGAAAAAATTAATGATATTAATTTTCACAAAAAGAAACAAAATACTTTTGTGAGGAAAATAAATTTCTGATGCATATAAAAGATTTACCAAAAACTAAGTAATTATATTCAATGTAATTTACTTATATGAAACCTTTAGGATTATTTTTTAATATGTGGTTATTCCTATTAATTATACACAGTTTAATGGGTTGGTTATAATGGTTGTGTTTATATAATAATATTAATGGTATACTATGGTTCGTTAAAACTCAGTGATCTATGTAATGAAATCCATTAAAGAAAATAATTTTATTTGAAATAATATATATTACAAAATCTATGGTTGTTAGATTATAATCCCTTAAAATTAATTTTACCCTCAAAATTCATTAATATAATAAAAATAATATGGGATGTTTCTGCCTCATCATATCATAAGGTTCCCACATAGACTTTTAAAATTGATGGTTTCACCATAGTACTTTGAGTAGGTGAGTAGCCCTATTTCATAGCACATTCTCTCTATGATATAAAATATCCACCAAATTATCTTTATAGTAAATATCATGTTATATTGAAATGACCTCAAATTTTATTACATGTGAAATATTTGTTGATGAATTCCTCTGAAGATATACATAGAACGTATCATGAACATGAGAGAGGTTCATTAGAAGTTCCATTCGATAAGATATAGTCCAAATACGATCAATAATTCCAAAGAGAATGATATATATATATGGTTTAATTTGAACTTATTTACTAACATAAATACATTCTTCCATTTACAAAATCTTAAAAACCTCATGACACCAACTGCAAATTCTAGATCACATTTACAATTTTCAACAAAATGTTTCTTTTTGACTTTGAGCTACCCTTATGTGTTGCTGAATGGCTATAACCGTGTCTACCATTTTTTCATCTATAGAAATTACTAATAGAATTTTTTATCAAACATTATCATATTAAATTATAGTTCTACACTTATTTCCGTATATATATTTATAAGTATCCATCTAAATTCTAGAGTCAAATTAAATGTTTTATGAAATATCAACCCGATCATGATGTTGATATAAACCACCATTAAATTCCATATAACAAGATCAAAAATTAACATATATGGTTTAATTAATCTCTACAATTGAACATATATAGTTGGATGATATTAATTCATGAATTTCATCTCTATATCAATATATTTTTTAAGACATCACTATAACATTTAGTTTAACCTTAGAACCCGATCAGATACAATGGAACGTGGTACTCCATGAAACATTACCACTCCATTAATGTATATCCTAGAAATATAATCTACAGAAAACATCTCTGATAAAAATGAATTGTGCATACATTATAAGGTCATCAAATACAACCCATATTGCATTATACCATTCATATTTTTTGGGGAGTTTAACAACAAAATCCATAGTGATGTTTTTCAATTTCCAGTATGTTATAGGTAATGGAAGTAACACTCCATTAGACTTTGGTCACTCAACCTTAAATTGATGACATACCTTGAACCGATATATATATTCTACTATATCAATATTCATTTTTTACCAATATACAAACTCATTTAGATCTCTATATATCTTCAAAATTCCATATTGAATAGATAATGAAGATCAATGGGCCTCCTATAATAGTACCTTTTATAAATCTGGTAAGGATGTAACACATACACGGTTTATGAACCTTACCATTCCATCATAAAAGGGTAAAACTCTAGAATATTTCAGACCTTCTTCTATAGTTGTATTACTTCCTTTAGGGCCTCTTTAAAATTTACATGGATGAATGGTTGATCACTCATTAAAGATACATAATATGTATCCCCTTCCTTTAATATATAAATATATATTCTCACAAAATCCATAAATATTGGGTATTTTTTATCCAAATCATAGATAATATAGAATGAATCTTTTGAATCAAAGCATTATCTACATAGTTCTCATTCCTATGGGGATATTGTATTGAATGATCATAATATTTAATCAGATCCTACCATATTATATGGAATATGATCAACTCCTTATGTGTGGATATATAATTTAAAATTTTATAATCATTATATATATACCACACTTTTCTCCATAAAGATAATGCCTCAATATTTTTAATAAAAACTTTCCACAGCTATCTCCATATCATGAGATGGGTAGTTTTTCTCATGAACCCCTAATTGTCATGTGTCGTAAGTTATCACCATATTATTCTGTATAAAAACACATCCAAATCCATTTTTTGATGCATCACTATATATTACATATCTTACTTCAATGTAGGCTATTGTATGTAATAGTCCAATGCCTAATCTTCTCTTCAGTTCTATGAAATTACCCTCATATACATATATCTATAGGAACATAACTCTATTCTAAGATAACTTGTTATATTGATTTCATAACCATGAGATTTTATACAAACTATCGATAATATCCATAAAAATTAAGAAAAAATTATACCTCATTAAAAGTGTTTGGTCTGTTCCAAGGTTCCATAACTTTCAACTTTTATGGATCTACAAATATAGCCTCTCTCTTGATTATTTGACACAAAAATGAATCCTTTTAAATCCAAAATTCTCACTTAATAAAATTTGTATATAATTTCTCCATAATTTGGGTTCTTATCACAATTCTCATGTGATCTACATATTATTCCTTACACTCTAAATATATAATAATATCATCTAGAATGACTACCATAAACTATCCAAGGTGATACATAAATACTCTATTCATTAAATCCATGAAGATAAAAGGGGAGTCAGTAAAACCATATGGTATCACTATATAATTGTAGTGTACACACCTTGTATATAATGTTTTCTTATGTATATCATCTTTCTTAACCCCCAATTGAAGCCATACAGAATCAATTTCAATCATGGAAAAGTATTGAGCCCCACACGAATGATCAAATAATTCATCGATATTGGTAAAAGGATACTTTTTCTTGATTTTTGTCCTATTCTATTTTTGATAAAAAAAAATGTATAGTCTCATGTATCAATAATTATTCATAAAACAAGGACATTTTCACCCCAATGTGACACACTTGGCAGAATAAAATCCCTTTCCTAGATTATCCCAGAGTTTCTTATTTAATTCTTATAGCTTATTTATGTTAATTATATAACGATTCTTCGAAATAGTTGTGGTAAAAGGTAGGAGTTCAATTGGGAACTCAATTTCAAATTTCGGTGGAAGACTAGGGAAATCTTATAGAAATACATAAACAAACTACCTCACAATAAGAATATCATAAATGTTGAGTTTCTCCCCAAACAACTATTATAAAAAACCCCTTTTAAATTGTAATCAAGGCCCACACAATGGGTGTGATTTCCATTTGAACTTCATATTTATCTTCACTCTAATAGACAATTAAATATTGGTTTGGAATATCAAACATTACTATCCTTCATCATAAATTTATGTGAGATTTATGTATAGAAATCCATTACATGTATTATATGACATCAAATTCAAATAAAATATAAATGACATGATTTTTAGGAAGTTAATTACCACAAAAATCATTTGAATCTGAATAATATATGTTAGATTTGATCATCAAACCATTAGGATTTTTTGCTACTAAATAAATATATCTTAATTGAGGATAATAATTTACATTCAAATAAACATCTTATGATATAAGGTAATCCATATAACTAATATCAAATAATATGCTTGAATATCTATGAATACTTATCACTTCCCCAACAATTTCATTCTCTCTTTATTCCCTTTTTAAAACCAAAATGGTTAGCATGACTATCAGGAATCTTTGATCAGAGTTATCAATCATTAATAAGATGTATAAATCATGAAACATTTTTTCAATTTATGAATCCTTGGGTTTATCCTAGTCAATTAAATTCTATAGTCTATTAAAATCATTCATAATGGTTCGTAAATGGTTTGTGAATTTCCAAAGAATATCCCCCAAGAGATTCAAATCAAGCATAAAACAAGGCTCATTTTCAGGAAGCATGTAATGATCAAGTGAATTTCAAGGTGCCCTTTTCAAAGTTACAAACCCTAATAAAATATATTCTAGATCCACATATGAATTTAGTATCAATATAGGGATGTAATTTCTTAAAAACCACACAATATATCCTTTTTTATAATTCTCATACATTTGTTATGATTTGACTTATACTTAGACTAATCCTTTGTGACATCCTTATGGATTTCCCTCAAGTTATCTCATCCTAGTTTCAAATGTTTAACTAAGAATTTACTATGGTAAAAACTCTAATGACACAAAATTTTTGTATATAGAAAACACATATTAGTATATGAATACTCAAAATATAACATAACAATCCATCCTATAATCTTATGAGTCATGTTCAATTGAAAACATGGATACGTAAGTAGCTAGTTCATAAGTGAAATAAATCATCTCCCACATAGTTCTTCCAAACTAGAATTATTATTATACATATAATACCAAATAAATATCTTCATAACCTAAGGAAATGGAAAATATAAAATGGTATGCTTAGATTCTCATTAAGGGAAAACAAGGTGATATCAACTAACATGAGCATAAGGTTATGATAACAGGAGAATAAAATTTTAAAAAAATAACCAACAAATAGTACATCATAATATTGAGTCATGATATAAATTTTGGGAGTTATTAAGACATAAATCATAAAGTAATAAAATAACATGATCTCTGAGATCATAACAATGGCATAAGACAAGGATTTTGGGTATAAATATAAGAATAGAAAACTTTATATCAGCAATACACCCCATAAAATTCATAACATGTTAGGATTTGGATAACCACCAATATAACTAATTTGGTACAAGAATAACCACCCATGTACCCCCTTTTATGGATCTGGATAACCTTCCTTGTATCCTCTTTTTTGAGCTTGCGATAAACTCTTGTGTAAGCACTAATCTCATTGAACATTAATAATTACTCAATTCATTGGAGGGAGATATAGGTCCTATCCGTCATATAAAAAATAAATTATTGTTCCAAAATAACGTAAAATATTCATCTTATCAAAAACCATATAAAAAATGGATTTTATAAAAATTTCATCATAGCATGCCCCACATAAAGGAAATGGGTTACATAGTCATCTCATCAATTCATCATAGAGTAACCTATGGAAAAGTAATGGGTTTTATAAATATATATTCATTGTAATCATAAATCATCCTTAGAATAATAAGGATGGTACAATTATATCATATCCCTATCAAAACATAATCAAAAACCAAGGATGTTTTCATTTATGAATAGAAATTCCAAAACATACCACTAAATCATTCTTGAAGAAAATATCCTTTCCAATTTGAAAAGACTTATTTGAAATATAAAATATTATAAAATATTGAAGAAACATTTTCTTTAAACATTACCTTAAAATAATTTAATATAAATTTAAACCATTTATTGGTCATGATGGTGGAAGATATTGTTCATTTTATACATGTTAAAACGAAGATTCATTTCATATTTTAGTTAAAAATTCAAGAGAACTTGTTCAGAATATTATAAGGAGATTCCTTTTAAATTGATTTTTAAAAATTTAAAAATGTTTAAAATTTTCTTGAAACAATAATTTGATAACATTGAAAACTTTTTTTAAACTACTTTTAGAAAACATGTACATGGAAGAAAAAAGTGATTTCGACAGAACAGATAAATAAATTTGGTTTTTTCGTAAAATAATTATTTTACAATATTTATTACATGAATAGAGTAAAATAAAATAAAATAACATTATTTCAAGAAATTACCTGAGGAGAATAAATTTCACTAGTTTCATGATAGGTTTATCATAAGATCTCATCATTGGATACTTAATCTTAAATAATCTCGATAAATAATGAGAATAAAACCTTAAACTTATACCACTTTGGTATCTATTGAATCCTAATACAAAAAAAAGAAAGAACTATATATTAATATTATTATAAATTATTTATCATGAGATTAATAATAAAATATATTTTTGGATAGTATATACTTCACACCAAAGAAAGAGGTGGTGAATATAGAATGTGTCCCACGAAAATAAAAGTGAGACGAAAAATTCATTTCTTTTGTTACTTGTAAATCATAAGCACCATGAAAGAATAAATTTTAATTAAACATTAATTATAATGAAAAATAAATAAATTAATGATATAAAATTTAAATGTTTCTATATATACACCTCATAAAATAAGATAGGTTCATAACATAACATATGTCCTAATGAAGACAATTTGAGACAAAAATCCCTAACCTCAAGTATCGAAGTTATTCATACACAATATAACCTTCTATATAATAAATATAGGTTTATTTAATATATATTCTAGAACCATAATTATATATATCGTAACATATATAACTTACTTTTATCCATTTACTTATAATTTATTAACAATTCCTCGTCAAAATCACGTTTTGGGTAAAAACTACTTCATTTTTCATATATGTTTTGGTTTGGTATTTTATGTCATTTTAATATTATCAGGGTTACATTATCTAGATAATATTAAAAATGAAATAAATATAATATATATTCACTAAATATGTATTTAAATTAATCCATTAATGTATGAGATAGAAAATGAATTACATCATTCATAGAGGTGGTAGGCCCTATATATGCATGAACGTTTATTCATTTACTCGACAGATGGAGTGAAAGAAAAGTAAATATTAAATAACATTAAAATAATATTTTTTATAAAATATATATCATATATATTAATTTAATATATTCTCATTACCACACAAGACAAAATAAAATGAAAAATGTATCTCATCACTTTGTGAAGGCAGAAGTCCACACGTATGCACGAGCAACGTTATTATTTCCCAACAGATTAGAAGGTACGAACATAGATTTTATATTATAAATTAAAAAGTATAGTCATATAAATAATATTATATATAATCATTAAAACCATCATTATCTCCATACGTGAGTGTCGATGATGGAAGAGGAATTGCATCGATTTGTGAGGCGGTAGCCTTCCGTACACAAGATCGATGGTTTAATTTACCACATCTTGTAAGAGGAGATACATTTAGGTCATGATATTAACATAATAACATATTATTATATTTTAAATAAAAATTATATTACATTATCATTGTTGAAAAATATTTTAAGGAGTTAGAGGAAGAAATAAAATTAAAATGCATGGTTAAGGACATTACCTTTTCTTCAGAGAACTCCTTTCGGTTTACACCCATAGCCTTATTAGAACAATTTATTAATCCAAAAAAATCATATAGGATTTGGTCAGGGATAATGTTAATGTATTTTTTCTCGTATTTTCCAATAATAATGGTTTTAGAATAATTTTGATGAGATGAGAGGGGGTGTACATCTCTAACTGGGGGAGAGGACACACTTGGCACTTTTGAAAAGAAAAAGGTATACCCCATGATAACCCTGCCAAAATGATCCAAAAATTGATAATTATCTAATATAAAATGATATAGTTTCTAAATATGTCCATAAAAGGTTATTTTGAAATACTTATATGTCATTTTAATCCTTATCTTTGTTTTACCCATAGTAAACTCATTTTAACCTTAACCGTGGAAATTAATTTTTATTATTCATTATAACAAAAAATAATGTTCACCTTATTATATTATATTAATAATTTTGAATAAAAATATGGAATCCGTTTTTTCCAATTCATTTCACAGTTGAGGAAAAAGCTAATTAAAAATTAAACTCGTATAGGCAGTGAATAACAAATTTCTAAAAAGAAAATTTGTATAATTCTAGAATGTTTTAATATCAAAATTATTTATGAAATTAATTACAATGTACTAAATTAGATTAATAAATATATAAATGAACTTAATTTTTCTTTTTAAAACATATTAAAATTAAATATATATTATAAATATTTTAAACGAAAATCCCTTTTTTAATAAAAAATAGTATTTTTTTATTTTTCAATGAAAAATTAATATTTATAAAAAATTAAAAAAATAAAAGATAATTTTTAAATTTAGATTTTAAAAATATTTTTTATTTTTTCAAATAAATTTTCTAAAAAATAAAAAAATTAATAAATTTATTTTTTCACAAAAATAAATATAAATCATTTTTTGAAAAAAAAAATATATTTTTAAAGCATATAGATACATTACCAAAAATTAATTGTTATTTATCAATATTTTTTTATATAAAACATTCATTCTAATATTTAAAAAATTTGGCTATTCATATTCATTTGATAACGTTTCATTTCATAATTAAGATGGTCAGGTCTAAATAATAAGATTAATGGTTTAATGTATTTCATTAAAACTCTGTGTTGTGGGTAACAAAATCCATTGAATAAATTAAATATATTTGAAAAATAATATTTCACAAACTATCAGGATGTTACACATCAATTTGACAAGAATTTTTTGTTAATAATGATTCTTCAAATAATGAGTTAAATTGTTTGGTCGAGCAGAATGATGATGTGATAATCAATATATCACAATAGTTAATGATCCACGACCTAAGAAACCTGAAACATGATCTAGAGTTTTAATTTTTTAACTTTTCTGTGAAGATTTGGTCGAATTATCTATATGGTCAGAAGTGTGACATATATGTAGAACATATAAGCCCAAATTATATATTCGCATAGAATGATATGAACATGAATCAATGAATATGGTTATAACTGATCAAGGACTATGATTTCCCTATTAAATATCACCCTGTAAAGGTGAACACTATAACTCATGCTCCTATAATAAAATAACTTACTACTCATCCATGATGCTGATTGATAGAGACCTAATCTTCATGGATATACACATGATAGATCTATAAATCATAACTGAAGGCAACACATCATACCCTGGCCAAATAATTATCAATAATCTATCTTAAAGAAGACCATGGAGCCATAAATGGATGACATGGACCTTCAAGATAAGGTGGAAGTAGTAAAGGGGGATAAGCTTAAGGAATTCCATATCAATGAATATAGTTTAAATTGGTTTTGAACTAGATTTGTTTATTATATCACATAATATAAAGAAATATGTATTTTATAATGAACATAGATCATATTTCTCCATCCATCCTAGAAGTACCAAGATGTACCATGAACATTAAGAGAACTTTTGGATGGAGAAAATGAATAAGGAAATCACTGACTACAGCTTAAAGTGCTTAGTATGATAGACTGTTAAAGCCAAGTGATGGGAGTATAATGGGACAATGAGACTATTTCTCACACATATATGTAAATGGGAAAATAACACCATTTATTTTGACAATATTTTCCCAAA
The DNA here is from genome assembly GCA_963277665.1 of Viscum album. Classification (NCBI taxonomy): domain Eukaryota; kingdom Viridiplantae; phylum Streptophyta; class Magnoliopsida; order Santalales; family Viscaceae; genus Viscum; species Viscum album. The sequence goes on from OY728145.1 coordinate 941,000,008, forward strand.
TACATCCAAAGAAAGTAATGAGATATGGATTGTGGTGTATCGACTAACCAAGTCTACCCACTTCATCATTATTTAGGAAGATTTGTCCCTTTAATAACATTATAAGATATATATAAAGGATGTGATTAGGATTCATGGGGAACCACTTTTTATCAACTCTAATCATGATATAAGGTTCACTTATATGTATTGGTGAATTCTTCCACATGATCAGAATATTAAATTAAATTTCAATACATCTTATCGTCCCCAAAATAACGGGAAATATGAAATAACCATTTAGACACTCAAAGACATTCTAAGAGTGAGTTCTATAGAATTTAAATTTAGAAAGGGTCAACGTATCAAATTAGGTATGTACCCAAACAACAAAAAATTCTACTTGATAATTCAAATGGATCTATATGAAGTTCTTTATGGGAAGTTATTTAGAACTCTTACTTATTGAGATGAACTTGGTGAATTAAATCTACTTGGAGCCAATTTTAAGAAAGAGACGATAGAGGAGGTTCAATCCATCCAATAAACAATAAAATAATCTCATAGTCAGTACAATATATATTCTAAGAACTATTGAAGGGTGTTAGAGTTTGAAGTTAGATAAAATGTTTTTTATAGAATATCATCATGGAATTGATTCATTATGTTTGTAAAGAAAGTAAATATTTGATCTATATATATTGGCCCCTTTTACACCCTTGATCACACAGGAGTATTGGGTTATCATCTATAACATCCGCCAAACATGGATCAAGTTTAAAATATATTCCACATATCTCTCTTGAATAATTGAATACCTAATCCCATATAAGTATTAAATCTGGAGGCATCACAACTGGAGCATGACCTCTCTTGATATGAGAAGATAGAAAAGGTCTAGTATTGTTGGGACAAAATTCTATGTAGCAAGAAAAATCACCATGTCAAAGAGCTACATATGATCCATAAATAAGAAGAGGATATGTGGGTTCCCAAAAAAATGATGAAATAGAATTAGCCTATTATATTTTAAACTGAGCATATTAGTTAAAATTTTAGGAATAAAATTTGTAACGGGGGGAAGAATATAATTACCCTAAATTTATAAATTATATTTTTCCATGGATAAATGTGTGTTATATTATATAGAATTATACACAAGTACCATAGAGAGAGGCTAATAGAAATTTATCTTATTAATTGAGATTTTTTTATATTAGTCATCAACAAAACTGATGAAAATTCCAAATATTATAGTAATAAAACATATTTAAAGGAAAAAATAGATTGAAACAACATGGATAATTCCATTCTACTATAATTATCACTCCAATAAATAAAAATATAGAAAAGGAAAAAATTATTTGTAAACCAATATAAAATATATAAAATGAAAATATAAAACCTTGGGGAAATGTAGTGGATTGCATTTAAAGTAAAGAAGAGGTATTTACAGGAGTTAATGTGACTGAAGAAATAGTAATATGACCATTAAGAATGGTAACCTAACCATTGGTAATTGTTATTTGACCATTGGAAGAGTAATTTGACTTCAAAATAATAAAATGTAATATTAATAATAATTGTGATTAATTTAAGAAAATATAAATATTATAATAAAATAAAAAAACATGATTAAAAATCAAATAAACTATTATCACTTTTTAATAAATTTTATTTTAATTTCCATCCTAAAGAACATAATTTTTTATGTTAATAAATATAATTATCTGTGTAAAAAACAATTATTTTGAAAAAAATTATTTTTTTAGAATTAGTGTGTTGAAATTTCCTAGTGGTGACTTTTTGATAATTTTCTCAGAAACATCCATTTTTTACTTCAATAGTGAAAATAATATTTGTCAAATACTACATGTTTTATGAAAAATTATTATGTAATAATTACTTAAAAATGTAAAATAGGTAATTTAAGCCAGATTTTATTTTAATATAAATGGGTTTTTTAAAAACAATAAAAATAATTTCTAAACCTAAAAAGTATTTTCCAAATCCGAAAATTTTAGATTATACCTTTATTTTTTTTTTATTAAAAAATGTTTTTTAATTATAATGTAATTAAAAGTATTCAAATCGTGTTATTTTTTGAAAATATATTTTATAATGTAAAAAATATTAATATTTAAAAGTTTTCCTTAGATATATAAATTTATTCAATATTTTTTCATTAAAGTTTCCCTCTCCTCATGTATAAAGAACACCTCACCCCTCCCTTTTATAACCACTTACCTTCCACTTAAAAATTCAAATATCTTCCAGAATAACCTATATTAATCCCCTTATAATATTTAGGGAATTTTAGATCCACTCCATTCCAAGAGCTCAGAGATTTTAGTTCCATAGAGAATAAGTAACACCAAGAAGAGGGTAAGTATTCATTTACTTCTCTTTTTATTATCCTCTTCTCATCCTCCTTTTCTCTATTATTTTCGAACCCAAATCTCATAATATTAATTAAAAATTATGTTAGAGGGAAATTAATGATTGTATATTACTATAATTATTTTTTTTAATATGACTTTATATTTCATACTTTTATTTCTTCGTCTTTTGATAATGTCTCATTAGTGGTTGGTTAACCACCAATAAATATGTTTCCAATTATTTCCATATCACCACCATTATGGCTAGTTCAAATAAATTATTTATAATATATAAATTAATAAATATAATTATTTTGAAGATTATTTAGTTAATTGTAATAATTAATAAAAACAAATAAATTGTGTCTATTAAGTCGAAAAAAGAGGATATATTTTTTAAAATTGATATCAAAACGTCTCACCTTTAACAATGGGAATTAAGGAATAGAATTGATGATTATAATTCATCGATAGAGAAAGAAATTAATAAAATTCAATATTGGTTCAATGTTTTAAAAAACATGTAATTATTATTCAAGAGTTAGAAAAGTGATGAAATAAAGTAGGATTTAAGTTAAGGTGATTCTCAAACACAATTCCTTCTTGTTGGGTTATCTACACTTTCACATTATTCATAGTATAGATGTTTCTTTATTTTATTTAATGTTTTATTTCACTATTATTTACCTTTTATTTTTACGTATATATGTGTTTTTACATTGTTAAAAAAACTTCTAAGCTTGTTATAATGAATTTTCAAAAAAAATTATTTTTTCAAACTCCTCTTTGACCCTTATTTTATTATTTCTTCTTAAAAGACAAATGTTATTTTATGCCAAAATATTATCTCCTTTATTATTTTGGGAACCCAAAAGTTATTTTCTTTATGTATTATTTATTATACCCTTATGGAACTCATTCCTTTACATGGATTTATAAAATGACAATGATTGTTGTATATTCTATTTCCATGTTTCATGTAAGATTATTAGCATTTTATAATATGATAGTGGGGCCTTGAACTATATATCATCCTAATGAATTGGTTAATGTGATATATATCATGAGATATTATTTATTATGCATAAACATAATGATTTATTTGTCACAATTATAGTGTTATGATTTATGTAAATTTGTTATGAATAAACATTATACTAGCCTTATTTACAACTATGTGAGGTATTTGACCACTATTTTGTGATGTTTCATTATTCCTTATAAGCTTAATTAAATTCCATTATCAAATGATTATATCACAATTATGAGTATGTTCCCAAGCTTATTGTATGAAAAAGTTAATTATTCTCACCCATGTACTGTTTATTCATGTCCCTTATTCATCCTGTGGTATTCCTTCACTTGTAGGGATTTTGGATTGCTTCTTTCATTGATTTGTATCCTCGCCTGATTACATATACTAAGGAAAATATGATTTCATTTGGGATGATAAATAAGAATGATTTAAATAATTAATAAGTAATATTATATATAACTAATGTATGATGTAAATTTTCCCATGATACTAAACCTTTTGACCCTTGACTGTATTTCTATTATGTTGTTTATCTTAAAATTTTCATAATATAAATGTAAAAAAATAATCAAATTATTTAACATAAACTACTTCATTATGAGTTAATTATAACAATTATATCATTCCTTATGTCTTAGTCATAACAAAATTTCAACCTCTTCACAAGCCATTTTACACTAAAAACCTAGTACATATAAAGTGTCTCTACTAAATTCTTTCTATATAAACTTGAATCCCATTTCAAAAGATATATTCTAAAATCCACACAACTAAATGGCTTCCAATTTTGACATAGTACATTTTTGTTCCTATGTGGCATGGATCATATGAAAAATATAACTTCCCCAAATAACTCATTGGGAAGAAGTTCATCTACACCGAAATATGTAAAATAAATGTGACTAAGTGGAATTACACTAAGTAATTAACTACCTCATTTCCCAATATTACATTAACACTAACAAAAAATGTCATAAAATGTTCCATGACACCAGTTTTGATTTGGCATGACCCAATCCAAAGTTTTTAAAATTCTTATTATTTTTATTATTAATATTTTACCCAATATATCATCAGACTGGTAATATTAGCACCATAAGTTCATAGTAGTTTACTAGTATATTAATCATAAACAATAATCATGACCAATTTAAATCATTGTAAACTTATTAAAAAAATGTATCAAAAATTTTTATCCATTTTTTGGTTTTAAAAATGCATCATCATAAATTCATATTCCAACATAAATCCATGTTAATTTTTAAAAAATTAATATCTATATTTAAAAAATATATTTTCCATTAATTATCATATTTAATTTCTATTATTACTATTTCACTCCATTAATCAGTGAAATCACAATTAATAATTACTAAAAATATTTATTAACAATATATTTTCTCTCAATTTATTTTACATGATAACATAATTTAAATTTTCATAATATAATATTTGTATTAGATTATCATGCATTATCCAACCAGCACATAACAAAAAAAATAATGATAGATTCAAATAAATTAATAAATATATTATAATCTTAAGTCATATTCCTTAATTCAATAGCCATCAACAATCTTTGATAATCATTATTTGTTTTCAATTGTTTCTCTTCATATACCTAGCTTTAATTATCCACAACACACATATTCCAAGGATTTATTTCTTAGGATAATTATGAACAAGAGAGAAATTTTCTTTAGGGAAAGATAGATAAATCTTAGTAGAAGATATATACCCCTCAAAACAAAACAATAACCAATAAATAATTCCTAGTTGAATTTACCATAAAAATTCCTACATAAAGAAACACTATAGACAATGATTCATGACATGGACTTAAAAAAATTTATCCTCTAATTATTCTAAAAATATCATTACATCGGTACTGCAATTACTCACATTTATATTCTTTGAAAACAATCCAATAAATTTTAATTTACTTAAATAAAAACTTAAATAAATAAAATATATAAAGTACTGATATTTTCTGAAAACTCACACCATCTAATAAAAATATAAATATTAATCCCAATGGTAAATAATGGGACTCAAATCCAATAACAAGATCAAAATATAATTCTAATAAAAATTAGATTATTATCTTTCCCTTTAGATTTAAAATATTTAAAATAATCCAAAAATTTAACAAACTCCAGACTTCAAATTTACATATACAAATATTTAAAAACCCAAAATATTTTAACCCATGTATTAATTAAACCATATTTATACAGATGGAAAAATATGAAAAAAAATCTTATAACATAAATTTTAATTATTAATGAAATATTACATTGAATACATCAACAATAATTTCAAACAACTAATCATATTTCAAATGCATCTAAAATTTCTTATCACATGTTCTTATAATAATCCCATAAATATTTCACAAGGGGAATTAATTTCCTACAAAATGCATTCTCTCTATGATCCTATATTTCCTTAATAAACTCAATAAAATAAATCACATGTGAAATAGCAAGATAGTAAATATGAATCTATTACACATGGAGCACATCATAAATCCTTTTTAACTAAGAGGTAAAATCAACCAATTTAAAACTTCTCCAACATGATCATACACCTCAATGGGATAATGAATCTAGTAAAAAATTAGAACCCTTACAAAATCATAATTTTGTATCCATTGTGAAACTCATATAAATATAAAATCTCTTATATAATTATTCATTGTTATCCTCCTCTAACCCAAAATGATTTTTTTATGTTGAGTTATCCCAATTTTATATTGAATAATATAAACATGTACCATCATATCCTTTTCAATAACTAGCATAAATATGTCTTTGATAAAAATAAAAATGATTCATATTAGAAAATAAATATTATCTACTACTAAAATTCAAATAACATTCCTTCAAAATTAAATGATAGTAATTTTTACTAAACATAAACTCAGCTGATAGAGAATTATTTTCCCAAAATCATTAAAAATCAAAAATTCCTTCCCTCTCCATATCATCTAATGTCTGAATAGTTTTCTAAGTTTATTCATAAAATTATAGGTTAAATACAATTCTAAGATATTGTTGGGTTCTGAAATCATGTTTCAATCCCCTCCATATTCATGCTTTTGACTAATAATCACTATCATAAAGCATCATACTCAGAACTCCATGAATATTGATTATCTTTTTATATGTATTATTGTTATAATGCCCTAAAATATTAGTTATTAGTATATATAAAATTTTAAAAATTTATAGTATATTGTTTTCGCCTTAAAAGATACTTTTCTGCTTATAGTTAATAATATTTTTAAAATATTTTTTACGATAATTTAATTAATTTTTGAAAGGAAAATGGTAATGTGGCTAATTAATTATAATATCATAAAACCTATCAAGATCCATAATTGGATTTAGAGAATGAGATTTATAATTTGGTAATATTTTATAATTTTTAGTAAAAGGGGCATATTTTTATATAATTATGTTTTTCAAATAAATATATAATTATGATTCATTAGAATTACCAAATTCTCTTAAGTGACGTATATATATTTCATTTTATAGAAATTTATTTCCATAAAACTTAATTCTTATTTTATATAAAGATAAGGAGGAGGCATGTGCATGAAACATAAAGTAAGATCAATAGATATATGATTAATATCTATTTCTTTAGATCATTTTTCTTATCATTTATTTAATTCTTTCCATTAAAATTTCATTCCTATTATTTTTAAACGTAATAGATAATTTATAATTTGAAATTTGGTTTTATTAATTCAAATATGAAAAACTAAAAAAATTCATTTGTTTCAATAAGATTTGATCAATGGATTTATTCAATTTAATGAAATTTGGATTCTCAAAACATTTATCTATATTCCATTGGAAAAAACGTTAAATTAAACTTCTAATATTTGAGTATTTTTTACCATTCTCTAATTATTACAAATGATAAAGAGCTTACTGAATTTGGATTTCGAATTATAGGGAGATTAAATCCCATAGTTTTTTTATTTTCAAGATTCATTACAGTATATTAAGAACAATCATGTATGACATATATCCTTTTATAAGTATTTTTAATAAAAAACCAAATTATTTTTATGGAATTAACCAAATAAATGGATTGGAAAATATCTTAAAGAGAATTTGGTAACATTTATAAATTCCCTAAAGAATTTTGATGAATTAATGACTGATAAAAAAATATAATATATTCATTTGTGTGATCTAAGGGATAATTCAAAGGTGTAAACAATGTTTTGAAAAAAAACTGGATCTCTCTTTAGAAACTCACTTCCTATCAACGGTGGAATTAATAAATACTAAGACGAGCAGTAGAGACTTATAATCTATCATATTTACATATAGATGGATGGAATTAAACTACATATATCTCTATTTAACATGAGATACGTTTTTCAATACCCCACATTATGATTTACCAAATCCATTAAATTGATTAATTCGATAGAGTAGATCATTCCACAACAACATACTCGGTATCACATCATGTTATGACCCGAGAGATGAGAAATCATCATATTGAATAACATAACACAAAAATGCATTAACCATTTTGGAATTACACTTACCTAGAAAAGGACTGCTTGATTGACTTCCTCAAACAGATCTATATATGTCCATGTTATTAATTTAGGTATCATCTCAGAAAACACTTAACTAAGAAAGTAGAAATCATTAAGATTAGTTTTTGACATGGAAGGTATTTACATTCTTGATATAGTGGTATGGTGTGATAGTTCAACGGCCCCTAATTTTTTAGGGGTTCCTTGTGAAACTACTAAACTAGTCGAGAGCCTACATTGTGTTTGAGGGAATGATGGTAGGTACATTTCAACCCAAAAAATTCTTAAGGACCCCTCTCAAAGACCCAAAACCATTTTTATCATGCTTGGATAATTTTAACTACCCCAAAAAGACGGATTTGGGAAAAAAATTATCCGTGAGTACTTTCAATTTGATGTATTTATCTCATGCGCTTCAATATTTACGGACCTCACTTTTTACAATGCCAATAAGCATTGAATGTTCATGGAATTACTTTAGTGACGATGTATTGAGTTATAGAATTATTTGGGAATTAATAAAAGAATTAGAATATTACTTACTAGACATATATTAATGAATAATAATATTAGTAAAATGATTTCAGTGGTTATAAAAATTATGTATCTCAAATTAGTGAAGATCATTGAACACCATGGAATATGTTGTTGACTCTTATAGAAAAAAAATAATTTTCAAAAAAGTATTTAATTTCATATATGGTTAAATAAGATAGGACATGATGAAGATAAGTAATTTAATGTATATATTCTTTGTTAATTTTATAGAATCTAAAGAAAGTTATCATGGTATGTATGATAAGGAACATGGAAATTTCAATAAGGTAAGTAACTGCTTGACAAAAAAGGCATTAAAGTCAATAAGTATTGAATACTAATAAATTGATATGAATATTGAATCCATTGAAGTTTCTTAATGATATAAATATGATAAATTATATTAAGCAATGAAATTACATGGGATTATATATAGATATAGTAAAATTCATTCCATAGTAAGTGTATGTGATTCAAACCAGTGTTGATGAGATTAATTGAAATGAAGTGATAATATATCACCGTTAAAAAAATATTACCATTTAGATTAAACACCCACACGAAAGGGGATGAAAGCCACAAATTAATTTTCTATCAAAAATGGAAAGGTTTTTATGGGTACTAATGTGTACTTTAAATCATAATAAGGTGGAATCATAATGATTAGGATTTAGGTGTCATAAAAGTGATTGAGGAAATTAGTGAAGTGCCTTGATATGATTTTGATGACCTGAACACAAATTACTTAATGGAAAGTAATGCCTTTAGTGTAACGATGTGGCTAAATAGGTTATATAATAATAGTATTTATTATTATTGAATTATCACTCACATATTAAGGGTTTAGAAAGTGTGATTCATTGTTGACGGTGTAGTAGCTATATTTCAATCGAAGGAGTCAAATATGACTATTAATAGGGTCATCAGATTATGAATGAGCTATTTTTTAGTGGTTCTCACTTCCTTGGGATGTTATTAAGATTCTTATCGATGGATGTCAATTGTTATAGCATATGGTGAAGGAACTTCATTTCACTCACCCCTTATCCTGGGCTAGAGTGAGATGATAGTGATTTTACCCAATCCCAACCACTGATTGGATTAGAGAATAATTATGAAATGTGAATTTATCTGCCACCACTCAATCATTATTATGTAATTAGATATGTGGTATGTTTCTATTGGTGGTTGGTAAAGGGTAATTCCTCCTCATTTCTAGTCAAAAATAGATGGGTATGGGTAGTTACTCTACTATCTTCTATTTTAGATCGTGATACATGTGATTCTTAGAGATTTTTTGTTCTTACAATATCCTTTGAATTTGAGTGTAATTATAGTAATTCAACTAAGTTTTTAACAACTCACCCCATCCTTCCCATTATTATGATTTAAGTTAATGATGATGAACAAGATATAATCTCTCATCCTCCAACAAAATTTAAATTCAATATGACCAAATATTTAGATATAGCCAAGGGAATGTTTATATCCTCTAGTATTATATCATAAATAATTATCACTAGAGATATTTATTTTCTCTATCATCTAGATATGTATGAACTAAAATTTATAGAGATATGTATTTACTCTGGTACATTATATAGAGACATAAAATTATAATAATTCCATTTTAAATGACATAGGGGGAGATATGTATTTACTCAATAATCTCATAATCAATGAATATAAGGGAAAATACTATGTTGATATTCTATGATGGTATTTTTGATGCATTGATATTCTCTAATACATTTTATCCTTAAGAATTTTTATTTGGTGAGTGATATGGAATTGATCTATGAGTATATTGATATGGTTTGATTATGATTATATCTATGATATTGATGGTGTAGGGGATTTCAAATTTTTAGAACTTGTTTATTATTTGTGAACATTGAATCAAGTTCTTTATTTGGTTCGGTAAAATTCATAGGAAAACAACATTATTTATTGTTAAATTCTCCCTTTAATGTGCAATTTTTCATTGTTTACCTTGTGTGACATGTTCGGACCCTTCAGGGCCCAACCCATGACTCCAGTAGGTAGAAGGTGTCAACCACAAGAAAACTTTAAATCGTCCAATGTTTATTTACTGGTACAATGTAGGCATATTAGATAACATGGGGGTTCATAATCTCAACATGGTCCAAGGTCAATGTGTTTCAAACATACATCTATAATGCCTAAAAATAACCAACAACACAATAATCATATATATATATATATATAATCTTAACTATATAAAACATAGGAATAAAATATAAAATACCAATACACCCCTATATAAGAAAATATAAAGGGAGTGTACTTCCAAAAAATATCTAAATACAACACACAGAGGAAAATATAAAGCTTCTCCTTAATTTTATTATCCTTGTATCAATATCCAATCACAGTGATCTCTGTCATTATCATGAGTCACCATTCTACACCAAATATTACCATTTTTCATCAGGTGTCTTCTTTGAATAAGTTACAGTAACCCCATATCCTCCAAGAACATATCTAACATATATTTTCTTCATAGGAACAATATTTTTGTGATCAAGGATCATGTAGGGTGATTATGAAAACTCAATTGGATGCCAAAAAATCAAAAAATGGATTATAAAGAAAATTCACATTTCAAAACCCTTAGTTCCAAATAGACTACGAGGTAGAAAATAATGTATCCAAATATTTTCAATGTATTGGAATCCCAAGGATGTAAGGAGGGTTTCAATCATAATATCTCTAATCACCAAAATCCAAACCATATGAGAAACCATCATATCACAAAACATATAAGATTACATAAATCTAGATCTCAATGGATTTATCTCTACTACATTTCATTGGAAACCCATGTAAGGTTGAGGAGTCTCAATTCCTGATGAAAAAATCACTTCTCATAACATACAAATACCACACTTCCATAAGATTCCATGAAGATGAGTTTTCCCATTTCAAAAGAATTCGTCTCATTCAAGGTAACACCATAGTCCAAGTCTATCAATATTTTAATACAAATAAAGTATCATTACTACCAATATTAAGAAACTCACATAACCCCACATGATCTATAGTATAGTATCACATGCTCTTAGTGGGTATGAGTTATACTAACCCTATTGGAGGATCCCACCTGCCATAAAATCTATTTATATGGGGAGATACTGACTCTAAAATGGAGGGTTTCCATCCCACCCCTAAAACAAGTCATTGTCCCTATGGAGAAAAATATGTAATCCGGTTATCTCACCTCATAAATGATCTCATATGATCAAAAGACCATTTAATTATGTTCTAAAAGGAAAAATACATAGTATATGAAATCTATTCACTAGATATGGGAACCCCATGAGAAAAAGTAAAAAAATACCATTAGGAGGATGTAAGCCACATGTAATCCCCTAGACATGTCTCATGAAATTTTATAATTTCTAATGTACCCTTGGTATAGAAATAGGAGTGATATCGCCATGTATGGGGTGGTTCATGGGTACAAGGAACCTCAGGTCATCATCCACCATTGTTAACTTCCCATGGTCAGGTCAAGAGAACCCGACTAAGTCCTCTCACCCACCTGACCTATGTGGAGAGGTCTCCTAATCAGATGGGTTGGATACACCTCTATACACTATTTATTGTTTGAACTTTTATTTGAATTAAAATGGATTAGACAGTTAAGGAAAGTTGGGTGTTGGCTTCTCCTCCCATGCGTCACATGTTGTAGCAACACCAGTCCTATATGTCCATTATGCCACTATGGACAAGAGGTCATCGCCTCCTATTTTACACTATCCATACAATGGAAATCCTTGGTATCAAAACTCTATCCACCCAAGTGGTTATACTTAATCTGTACATTGAACTTGTAAAATGATGTATCCAACCATCTCCTTTGTGATTCTTTTACTACCCATATCGACCTACTTCATCTCTTTTTTTTGACCCCCTAATCCAAGTCATGTATCATTTCTTCAACCAAGAAACTATTCCCCATTACCCCATGCTACCCTCATTGGTTAACATCAAGGCTGACAATCTTTGATCCTTATAAAGCGAAGATAAAAACCCAAGTGGGAAGAATGGATAGGGATAGAGAGAGGGAGAGAAAAAAAATATGAAATATAGGATATTCTAACCACATTCCTAGTCAATCAAATCCATCATCACAAAATATTAATATGAGGTTCATATAAATCTACCCTATAAATTACATGTTTTTAGGGATTAAAATATAATTATTGGGTACTAAATAAAATTGAATGATAATAAAAAATAATAGTCATAAATAAATCATCCACAAAGAATATAAATTCTAATACATCATTTCTATATATTATTCTAGAGGAATATAGAAAATAAAATAAAATTTTCATCCCTCAATAAATAATGTCATTACAATGAATAATACATTACAGTATGAAAACTTTTTAAATATCATGGGGTGGTTTTTTTATCCAACCAAAAATAGTTCTTTCTAGTAACTCACAAATTTTGGGGTTCATGTTGCTCACATAATGATTTAAATAAATTTATGTTAAAATAAAAATAATTTCTAGGTCCATAATTTTTTTACACAAAAGAGATATAATAAACTAATATAATAATTTATATTCTAATAAAATTAATCTATCTGTGGAAGTAAAACCCCATGTAATCCCTGATGAGAACAGAAGTTACACCACTCTATGGAAAAATTCCCAATTCAAGAACCAATCCTGAACTTGGTTTTCCAATCTTAAAACATGTTTTAGTGACATAACCAATTCAAAGAATAATAATCTAGTAATAGATAAAAGTACCATTTTTATTAATATATTATTATCGAGACTTTTTATTTCCCACAATTCCAAGATGTCTTAGATCTGGGATAAACATTGAAACTCGGAATCAACAAAACCATCAAGTTATTTCTATGAGGATATTTGCAAGTAAAAAATTACTTTTTACCCCTTGAGAGATCTTGGTTCACTGAAACTCAAAATTAATCAAATTATCACTTAAGAAAACCCAAGTTCAATACTTCATCCAAACCTAAAAAAGCATTCATCCCCCAAAAATAAACAACTGAGTTTTATGAAAAAAGGAAGATAAAAAATACACCCTTCTGTAAAATGAACCAACACCAAAATAACATTCATTATATCATAGGTCTATGCTCAAAAAAACTCAATAAAAACTATATGGGGAGGAATAATCCTCTGTTATTAAAAATATAATAGTTCATTTCCATAATTAAGAATAACCTATGAAAAAACCTCACTTATCTCTAGTTCGGTATTTCCCTTACTCTACACCCAATTCTTTTCATTTGATGGTCATTCTTCCACATAATATGAATTGAAACCATGAACAAGCGACATTTGTCTCAGAATAGTACATCACTAACATTTCCAAAATAGAAACTGCCTCAGTCTCTATTTTTAATGAAAATTATCAATCATTATTCCATGAAAAAATCCATCGGTGTCACACTTCCATTATGAGATCTTTTCAATATTCCACACAGATATTATAAGAAAAACTAGGATTAAAACTCTTTAATATTTATATAAGATTATTATTTGTCAGATTAGGACACTCAAGTGGAGGGTGAATTGAGGTTTGATAAAAAAATTGTTAGAAACATTAGTTGAAAATCCCCTAATTTAAAAACAAAATAGGCCCTTTAATCAAAGTAGTAAATTTTTAATATTTCAACTATTTAAATAATTTCTAAATATATTGATTAATTATTAGTTATATCAATATTAAAAATTGAAATAGCTTTTGAAAAAAATTTACTAAACAAAATAGGTTATAAATATTATCCAAAACTAACTATCAAAGAAAAAGTTAGTTTACTAAAATATGAGTTAAAACATAGTAAACTAAAATTGAAAACACATTGGATAAAACAAGAGGTTCAGTCTCAATCCAAGATATAGTTATATACAGTCGGTTTTCATCTTCCACCAAGTAATATATATATATATATATATGAGATTTTATCCACACCCTCGATCGAGGATTAAATAATAGTATACAAACTGTCCACGTCACCAAACCTCAACCACAGATCTACATGGGAACTAAAAATAGCCAGGTCACACAGGACCTCTAAAAAAGTTCTATGAGGGATATAACAGGTGTATAAAGATATTTTTCAGATGATATCTTTTATCTTTTAGTTCGGTGTAGGAGTTAATGTGTGTTTAAAAGACAGATTCACACACTCCTCGAAAAGTAGTAAAAAAGCACACAACGGAGCATGAAATAAAGAGATAGAGTTTAGAAGGCTCTGTGAGTCATGAAATGTAGATTCTAAATCTTTGGATGTATCATATGTGAAGCCCGAGTCCAATTTTGGAAATAGACACTGAAAATGGAGTTTCGTGAAGCTTGGTGATCTGGTTTTCTAGAAACATGGGGTTCTCCTCCTTAGTATTTTTTTACTGTAAGGATGATTGAAGCCTTAATGCACATTAATCCTCCTTTATTTCACAACTAACAGGAATGAGATTTATTTTTTTTCTTCTTCTCGGATTATTATCTCTTCTCATCTATTATTTTTAGTTGTTCTCTTATTCTGTACAACTCATGCGCCAAGATTTCATTTTATTTCAGGTTTCTTATATTGGCCGACAAGAGGCATGTGGAGGTACATCATTACTCCTAATTTCCACTAACATATTCATTAACTATTTCTAGAAAAGGAATTAATTTAATTAGTATCATTAAAACACTCAAATATGGTCGTTAGAGATAATTTTAAATAAAATAGAATTTTAACAGTTTGTCGGTGACTCCTCTGTCAATGAGTTGTTATACCAGTGAATACTTCAATCAGTGAGTCCTTATATTTTTATAAATGACTCCTTATATTGGTATTAGTGACTCATTTTATCAACAAGTCATTATATCAGTATCACCATGCGTCGGTGGCTCAAGGACTTTGTGAGTCGTTTTGTTCTGTCAGTAAGTCATTTCTTCTTGTTGGTGACTCAATTGTATTGTCGATGAGTCATCTACCAGTGAGTTAGTTTGTATAGTCATTGACGCATTCTTTCTATCAGTGAGATATTTTTTCTATCATTGAGACATTATATCTTTCATTGATACATTCCTTCTATCGGTGTCTCACTTGAACTGTTGGTGAAACATTTACTCTATCGGTATCGGTGGGTCATTTTGTGTTGTCGGTGTCAATGACTCATACTTAGATAATTTTTCTATTTTAACCATCTTATAATATGAATATACGTAGAATGTATTTAAAAAATATTTGATCATATTTAATTATAAATTAACATATTTATAATTAAATAAATATTATTGAAATGATTGGACATGATTGGACATGATTTTTATTATTAAAACGATTAAAACAAAAGAGGGGCCAAAAATATCCCCATTTTTTATGATCACAAATCATGGAATTATAAATTAAAATCAGTTGGTGAATAATATAGTCATTCAACTTATTATCTCCCATTTAATATTTCCATAAGAATTAAAGATAAAGTTCATACACAATCAGAGGTAATCAGAGATAAAAAGGGATAAAGCCTTGTCTTTTTCACCCCATTTTGGGATTATCAAAAAGAGTGAATATATTAAATAATAAAATCAAATAAGTAATGATTCAAAACAGAAAAAATTTAAATTAATGATCATTAAATTTCATAATTAATTTATTGTATTGTTCAGTGGAATTCCACAAAAGTATAATCAAGTTGCCCAATAAAAGAGTGATCCAAACTACTCATTAGGCTCTAGTTTGTACTTTCCTTTTCCAGAAGGATCAATAGATGGTTTAGAGGATGGAGGATGAGAGATTTGAGGATATGAATGAATTTATAAGGGAGGAAGTACAATAGATTTAGGAACAAAAGGGGTATGGGTACCATTGGTTGAAGCTTGAGGCATGATCTACTCTGTGATTATAGGACAGATATGGGTCAAAGCATGAACAACTCACATAGACTATGGAGGAGGTTTCCTAGAGGTACTATGATATACTAAAGAGGTTATAGGTAGTCTGAGAGGTGTAGCTGTTGGAACAACTCTGGATTCACACTGGACATGTAGATAGGGCTTCAATAGATTGATAAAATCTATGATTATCTCCCCACCATATTGCATTTCCTTTTCAAAATAATCCTTGTTCTCAATGAACATGTCAAGAAGGCGTGTGAAGAACTTTAATTTTTGAACCTAATCCTTAAAATCTCAAGTAAAAGGATGAAATATCAAATTCTCTAAAAAATATTTAAAGTATTTGGTGAGATATTTCTTGGAATAAATGCTTCTAAATTAGGAATTAATCCTCTTTGTGAGTTTATCCAATGTAACAGATGCTTCCTTGGTATAAAAGTTGACCATATCATGCACAAGATCAGTGTTCTTATCAATTTTTGAATGTATTTCTAGACCAGAAGCACCAAATAAATATTGAATCTCTTCTCTAACTACAGATATAGCCATTTCACCATCCAAAGATTATGAATGATGAGCAGAGGTAGAAGGAACAACAGGAGCTGAGGTGTATTCTTTAAGAGCACTAAGCATTATCTCCAAACATCCTTTATACTCCGAGGTTAACCCATTTATATAAGAAACTAGTTTTTTCATCTCATTCCCAAGCTTGGTATTGTTCCCAAAAATCCTTTAATCCATTAAAATTAAGTTTCGTTGAATCACAGCTATAAGCTTCTCTGAAACATTGGTTTCATCGGCCTCACTCACGCCAACATCCTAAACTAGATCCAGAGTAGTATGCATATACTGTCTCATCTCTTTAATAAAACACTTTAACAAGTTTGCCTCATCACGTGGAGTAAGAATGGACACAACTTGAGTGTGGACAGATTCCTTGATATATGAGCATAATTCTTCTTTAAAAATATCAAATTCTACCTTAGTGATATAGTCACTTGAAGGGATCTGATCCGTGGATTCTCTTCAAATAGTCAGAACCACCTCATCATCTGAATCTTCATAGTCCAAACTAAGAGATACATATCCATGATTCCTTTCCCAATCAGACATAACATCATCATCTAAAGGGGTAAAAGTGTCAAGTCTAACTCTTCCATCTTGATGCTCCCCCTTAGCTTTATCTCTCATTTCATGAGGTTCCCACAACAAGAGGTGTTCTTCTAGCATACACCAACAATGGTGTAGATACTAACTAATAATCCACTATATCAGCAACTTGAACTATTTGTTCTTCTTCTCTAGCAGCAATTTCTACCTGCTAGAAGGGTCCACATTGTTTCCTTGGTCTATAGGAACATTTATTTCTATGATTCTATCTTGATTATCATGGGGATGACCATAGGAATTATAACTTCCACTTCCTTCACCTCTTTCATCATCTACATTATTTCCATCATTTCCATCATCCCCCTCCCCCTCTTCCTCACTTCTAGATCCACTGAATTTTTATTCTTCTTCACTACTTGATCCACTTCCTCTTGATGCTTCTTCTTCTTCTTTGTCTATTTCTTCTTCATCTTCTGAATCCTCTTCAAACCCACTATACTATCTTTCATACTCCATACTTCTTGAAACATCTATCTCCTCGTCACCATTGTCACCAACATTTGTTTCATCGGAATTTAAGGCTAGAGGTGGAATAATAGGTCCATATAATATACTTTTTTATCATTCATGGTGTCAGTGTCACTTCTATCATCAATAGGAGACCCTTGATCTATATTAGGAGTAGAAGCCTCTTTTTTATCAGAATAAATAGGCTCATAAATCCTCTAGTCATAGACAAGGATCCACTAAATCTTTTGGCCTAATATGATGGTCCACTAGGTTGAATGTTTCAAAAAACTTATCCTCTTCACCAACCCATTCCTTCTTCCATGGGTTCCAAAAGATTTTCATCCTCTAATATCTCCTTACTCAATAAAATTCCACAATAAGCTGAAATATTTTCTTCACCTTTATCCATAAATCCTTTCACATACAGCATGGATAATGTCATCCTTGGTTAGAACAGGAAATTGGACTTACATTAAGGCTTAATTATTTCATTGATATGAACTATAAGGTATCTACATAGATTCACATTGATTCCTTTCTTTAGCAGTTACACTAGGTACACATCTTGGTACTCCAAGGATGAAAATTACCCTATCCTGGGATAGATCTGGTGCTGAATAAACATGATCAAAAGTCTAAACTCCTCATCTAGATGAGTAGAAATACGAATCCTATGCTCCCCATTAATAGATAGATCCTTCAGATATGTCTCATTGAAAAATATGTCACTTCGAGGTGGACTACTTCCTTCATCGTCTTCAAATACTCCATGTGGAACCTTCAGAAATTCTTCACAATAGTTAGAAGAAAAATAAAATTTCCTTCCCTTAAATATAGATTTCATCCAACATAATTCACTACCACTCAAAATAAATCATAATTTATGTAGAACTCATGCACAATATTAGGATATAATGGACTTTCCTAATTTGAAAACCATTCCATCCATCCTTGGTCTTGCAACACCCACAAAAGTAGAGACTTACTCTTTAGCAATAAATAAATTAGAAATTATTTCTCTAGAGTTACCACACAGTTCAAAATAGTTGGATTGACAAGATACGACTTACTCGATTCACCCTTTTTCTTCTTAGTGGGATGAAACTCAACTCCAGATCCTCCTTCAGAGATGTGCTTCATTCTCACCATTTGGTGGTTTGTTTTGAAGGTTGGAAGTGAAAGGTTGAGGGTAAAAAAAACGGTAGGAGAGTGTAAGGGTTAAAGTGAAAGGGTAAGGAATAGAGTGAATCAACTAAAATTTATCATTTAGGGAATTGTAGATCATGAACTCATGAACCACTTTTAAATAAATCCATCAAATTGCATTGTTTTGATTAAAAAATAAAACAGATGTAGATAAAAGGTTGTATCGGTGTGTTCTCAGCTTTGGTGTTCGCATGGCACAATCGACATGACACTATTAGTGTCCGCATGGCAGGATTTTAATAATAATATTAGTGTCGACATGGAAAAATTTTGGCGTCAGTATGAATAATTGTTGGCATGAAAAATTATCAATGTCGGCATGCCATTATCTTCATGACATTATCAAGGTCGGAAAGAAATCTATAATTATTTTTCAAAGAGATTTATAAACATAAGGTCCTTATAAATTAATCATCTATAATTCATGTTTGATATAATTCATTTTTTCAGAGTTCAATTGTTTTGTCGATATGTCAGTAAGCTAATGTTTAGTTCTAAAAAACTATAGTGTTGTATAACCTTTTTGATAATTATATCTCAAAAGGATTTGTATTACATCAATATAATTGGTTATAGATTTGGAAACGTGATTCTTATAAATATTAATAGCACTTTTATTGTCACATTTTATAGTTAAATGTCTGTATTGATATCAATAGTCTTTTAAAGTGTGTTTCATCCACAAAATCTGATCATAACAACTACCAAAAAAAATTATTCAACTTCAAAAATAGATAATGAAACCTTATTTTTCTTTTTACTACACCATGACACTACAGACTTTCCCAAAAATTGGTATGTTCCATAGTTTCTATTTCTATCTGACATAAAACCACCAAAATCAGCATCATAATATCTCACTAAATCAAAAGTTTGTTCTATAGGGTAGAACAACCCTATGTTACTGGTATACTTGAGGTATTGGAAAACTATTTAAACAGCATTTAGATTAGATTCCTTAGGTTTAGATTGAAAATAGGAACATAGAAACACATTAAACATAATGTTAGGGATACTAGTTTTTAAGTAGATTAAACTCCCAATCATTCCTCTGTAAGTGGTTTGATCAACAGATTAACCATTTTCATCAAGATCCAACATATAGGTCATACTAATTGGAGTATAACTACTTTTTTTACCATAAACTCCAAACCTTTTAAAAATATATTTAGTACATTTACTTTTATTTAAAATAGTATAATATATATATACTAAAGATGGGATTATTTCATACACAAGTCGTAACCTCCTTCTTCCACATCACCCCAAAGCAATCCACTCCCAAATGTTCATCAACTGGCTTCCGGTCCAGCCCACAATTTACATCTCCTTCATTTAGGGTTCCCACTAAAAATACATAGCCTACCTGACCTCCATATCCCCCTCCCCTCCCTGAATCCCCTATAATGATACCCTTCCCACCACAATTCCACTCTCTAGTTGTGCCTCTGCATACATTTATGCCTACGCATATGGCTCCACCTCTACGTGTGCCTCTACCTATACCTTACCTCTATCTCTTTTTCCACATATGCTTCCACCTCTGCCCCAGAACCTTGCACTCACACCTCCTTCTTCTAAGGAATATGGTTCCCACGAGTCTTCTCTCGATATCTCCAAATCCACTCCCCACCTCCTCCCTCCCCCTTTGACTCCCTCTCATACAAACTTCCTCCTTGAATCCTCTCTTCTTTTCCCCTCCTTAACTACTACCTACAAGACGGAATCCTCCCCCGGGAGATCCCCCTTACCACCCCCAGCTATACCTCTGGCATCTCCCCTCTATATTACTATAAGTATTCAACTTGGGATCCTACTGATTTGGCTTCTTCTTTGTGAATTTCGACTAATTAGTTTAATCTATTTCCCCCTCCATCGATTTTATGGGTTGTGATCTATAATCTCTAGTCACAGCATGTATCGGTTCCCTCTATCACCATCGGATTATAGTCTTCTTGTAAGTATTATGGATTTCATAATTTATTGTAAATATAGTTCTTTTTATGTCTTCTTATAATATCCTTTTATTTTCTTTACAATTGTAGGATTACATCAATCTTTTTTTGAATATGAGATATCAAACACAAGATTTTCTGTGATGATCATAATTTTTTGTACATTTTTATGGTTAAAACTGGTGATTCCTATCTAATTTTAGTTGGACACCTTCTATACATGCCTTCTTATCAATGATATTTCCCATGTTCACCAATGTTGTTCAGGTGCTGACCTCCTCCATAATACCTCTTAATTTATGAGATATTGTTGCTGGTTTTAGAATTATTTGACTAACATAAGTAAATATTATTCTTATAGAAAACTATTTATTCAATTCATGTAGTATCATCATAACATTCTTCAACACTTGTCTTATAATACTAAAAAAATCCCATACATTTTTTATTTTATTTTATCTTTTGTCACTAAATAGACATTCTTTCATCATAAAGGTGATGAGAATACAATGGTTAGTTTTCTCTTTATTTCACAAATTTTCATTTTTCTTAATTTAAATATGTTTAAAATTTATTTTTAGTGCAGAAAAGATTAGATATTGAAAACACTTCTACTGTTAATTTGTATTTCATTCTCTTTTTTGATGCATGAAATTCAACTAAATATTATTCCCTAAATTTTCTTTTCATAGTTAGCATGAATTTCTTTTCCAGTGTATTCGTTTTTCATGTTGGAGTTTCTAGTTTCTATTACCTACTCACTTGGTTTGAACAATTAATTACTTATCACATTAAAAAGATTTAGGAAAATGGTTTATTTACAGACAATAATATTGTCACGACCTGTCCTCGGGACCCGTGTCGTGACTACCCCAAGCCCGCCTTCCATAGGCCAAGGGCTGGCGATTAGCACCAAAGGCGTAAATCCCGACAAAAGGGAAGGCATTGCCTTTATAAAGTAAACAAACACTACTGAGTAAGCCAGCAGAACTAACACTAAGTAAAACTGGGTACAAGAGTATGTGCGGAAAGTTTTTGGGCCAGAATACAAACCCAAACTGAAAGTAAAGTACAAATGGAAAGAAAGAACAACAACTGAAAGTAATGTAGCAACGTCGAGCCATCCACTAGATGTCCCACCTGAAGGGTGGGTACATATAGCCTCCTCAACTCCTCGGGTCCAGCCGTCCGCTCCGTGTACATCCTGCCCAGTGGTCCACCTCCAGGTACCGACTAGCCCCACAAGCCTCAACCACGATCAGCGTTGTCCGTCGTCTGCATCCAACACAACGTAGTGCGGGCATAGCCCGTGTAGGGATGAGTATACTCTACTCAGTAGGGACCTCGAGACCCCCGAAGGTCTCCCAGATTCCACAAAGGAAAGATAAAATCACGAAGTAACATCCACCACTACTTAGGTATATTCTCATACATATACCTAAGTCATCAATTCCAGTTCGGCTCCAACATCTGTGCCCAAGTTCAATCACATCCACACAAGATAGTACAACCCAATCCACACAGGAAAGCACAACACAATCCACATAGGAATGCAAGACAATCATATCAAAGATAATGATTGAAAGTCAAGACTCAGCTCACACAGGTATACTTCTTCGTAAGGTGATAGAGATGATCAGATATAGCCACTGATTCATCTAAGTTGGGACCCACGTAGGATACTAAACTAGCTAAGCTGTCAGACCCACATAGGATACAGAACAGCTACTCTGCCAGACCTAGGTAGGATAGCAAGAATAGAGTCATCGTCGTCGAACCAACGGTGGATTTCAGTACGGTCTTCATTGCTGTCGAATCCACAGAGGATTTCAGTACAATCTTCATTGCCGTCGAACCCATGGAGGATTTCAGTACGGTCTTCATCACTGCCCAACCCACGGAGTATTTCAGTGCATTCTTCATCGTCATCGAACCCATGGAGGATTTCAGTATGGTCTTCATCACTGCCAAACCCACGGAGGATTTTAGTGCAGTCTTCATCACCGTCGAACCCACGGAGGATTTCAGTACGGTCTTCGCAGTCGCAGCCAGCTCTAGGGTTCCCACACACAGCATGCTTGTTTCTGGGAGGGTCCCCTCCATGAGCCAAAGGGGGTCGATACATCAACTAACACATAGTACAGAGTTGATGTATCCCAAAGTTCCGTCTCAACAAAAGAAACTCAACGCGACAGACAGTGCGTCAATCGGACGCCCGGTCTGAGAGTTATTGGCTTTTTCATTCCAGGGTCCCAGTTGGTTTTTAAGTAAAAACTAACCCGACCGCACTCCAACTACATCCAAACCTCAATTGGAGTAAGCAAAAAGGTCCGTATCACTAAGATGAATCCATCAAAGTCGACGGCACGTCAATCGGACGTCCGGAGCTCATGTTATAAGTGTTTCCGCTCTTAGGGCACGGTTGATTTCGTGTTTGAACCAACCCGGCCATATACAAAGTTCTCCGAAACCTTGAGTGTAATATATCAAAACGACCATCTTGTTCCAAGTATCGTTACCCAATTTACGGTGCGTCGATTGGAGGTTTGTAGCCCAAGATATGGGCAAAAGACCGAAAGTGGTCCGAAAATGGGGGGTCTGGGCCCGGCCTGACCCGACCCAACCCCCCCCCCCCCCCCCCCCCCGTGTCAGCCCGAACCGGGTCGACCCGACCCGGGTCCGGGTACGACCCAGCTGGGCGTGGCCTGGACCGGTCCGCGCATGTCGACCCGACCCGACCGGGTGGCACGCTGGCCCGGCCAGCGAGCGGAGCGTGGAACGTGGCCTTTACGCTCCGCAGACGCGGCGAGCGCCGCGTCCTACTCTCCCGGATCCCATGTGGTCGCGGGGTCCGGCCGCCTGCCGCCACAGCAGTTCCTCCTGGCGGCGCGCCGGGGCACGGCCGCCGGCGCCACCGGTGATGTCTACGGGCCACAGGAGTTGCACTTGTGGTCCCTTTTCAATTCTGTCTGTGCCGATGTTCATCTCGGATCCCGTACTTTACTATGGAAACATCAAATCGCCTCTGCGGCCCATTCCGTCATCACCCATCGATCCGTACGTCAAATAAAAAATCTGCGGAGTCTTCGAATCGCCTCTGCGGCCCCAATTCCGGCCGCAGTTTCGTTCGGCCTCAATGGCGCGGCGTGATGGTGCCGCGCTTCTTCGCCCGTTCTTCTTTGTTTATGCGCGGAGTCGTTGCATCGTGCTACCTTTGTTCGTGCCACGACAAACACATCATCAAAAGGGGGAGGAGGGTCGGCCGTGTTCATGCGGTCCGTCCCCCTCCCGTTAATCCGATATCAAGCGGCTAAGAAAAAGTCGTTTGGACGATCAAGAAAATTCATGAACCAAATATCAAACCCCTACCTCGATGAAGTCACCGAATGAGGTTTGTCGCGGGAAAGGGATGTCACAGAAGACGGCGTCGTGGAAGGAGGATCATCGGCGTCGCAGTACACGGCGTCGCAGAGAAGAGGACCATTGGCATCGCAGTACACAGCATCGTATCGCCGATCTCTGAGGAATCAATGTTATTCGTCGTCCTTCATCGAAGGTTGGCGTTCTTCGTCGGTGATGGCGTGTTCTTCGCATTCTTCAAGGAGGAGGATGATATTCCTCAAGAGCGCAATAGTCCTCCCTTCCTTTTGCACAATGAATCAAACCCTAATAAAATAAGTCTTGTCTTATTTTATTAATACACACGCAAGCCATTAATTTGAAAATCAAACAGATCTCATTCAATTAATTGAATTAATTGAGGAGCGTTTAATATTCAAATTAATTGTGAGGCTTGACTTGCCATTAATTCGGGGTGCGGGTGAGTTACATATTAAAATCACGAGAGAGAGTTTAAAAAGAGATTGAAGGGGTGGGGCTTGTGTGGGTGCCACTTCACTAATATCCTTCCTTATGGTGTTAGGATATTAGTGGGTCCTACTCCAACCACCAAGCATGGGTTTAAACTACCCAGAATAGAAATAATATTGTAGCACAATATTTTATTTCATTCTTTAGTTAACCCATTATTTAATAACCTCACCCGAGCAATGCAGCTCTGGAAAAGCTGTTCCTAAGTAATTATCGGCGCTGCAGTTTCATCGGTGTCCTCGGATTTCGATTTCGAGCACAGGTTCAAAAGTTAGGAAAACTCGCTTGTTCGTTCACTGAATATACCCCAACTAAACTTCAAAAATTGATTCTGGGCACACCAGGCCTCTGAATCAGGTGCCGTCAGAAACTGAATTCTTGTAAAATCCCAAAGAAAACTAAGGAAAAAAATTTCCCCTTGAATTTTACGGTTCTTTACATTACTCCCACCTCAGGGCTTTACATCCCTATAAAGATACATCATAAATTAAGGGAACAAATGTGGGTACTGACCACGCATATGAGCCTCCCGCTCCCAAGTGCTCTCCTGGAGGTTCTCGTGCTGCCATCTGATGTGCACTAGAGGAATCGACCACCCACATAGGACCCGCTCTTGTCGATCCTCGATCTCCATCAGGACCTCCGCAAAAGTTGCCCCATCATCAAGGTCTAGCTCCCCATGGTCAATGATATGCATCGGGTCATGTACGTATCTCCTCAGCTGAGATATGTGGAAGACGTCGTGCACCCGGTGCAACTGAGGTGGTAGATACATGCGATTAGACACCTTGCCTATCCTGCCGAGTACTTAAAAAGGTCCGATGAAGCACAGAGGCAACTTTCCGCCCCAAACAAATCTCCGTAATCCACGTCGAGGTGAGACCTGCAAGAAAACGTGGTCGCCATCCTCGAACTCTAGTGTCCTCCACCTCCTGTCAGCATAAGACTTCTGCCTGCTCTGAGCTGTCCTCATCCACTCATGGATGACCTGGACCTTCTCTGTCGTGGCCTGGACCATCTCTGGTCCCACAAGTGCTGACTCCCTAGGGTCTGTCCAGCACAGATGTGATCTTCAAGGTCGTTCATACAATGCCTCGTATGGTGCCATCACGATGGTGGAGTGGAATCTGTTGTTGTACGCGAACTCCACCAAGGGTAGGTGGTCCTCCCAACTGCGACCAAAGTCGAGGACACATGCATGGAGCATGTCCTCGAGAGTCTGAATGGTCCTCTCCGTCTGACCATCCGTATGAGGGTGAAATGTGGTGCTCAGATGTAGCTGCGTCCCGAATGCCTCCTACAAACCCTTCCAAAGTCGGGAAGTAAAGCGAGCATCTCGATTGGAGATGATAGATGATGGCACACCATGAAGCCATACGATCTCATGAACATAGAGGCATCCCAAGCTCTCCACTGAGCCCTGCTCTCTGATGGGTAAGAAGTGGGCCGACTTGGTGAGTCAGTCAACAATCACCCAAATGGAGTTGTGACCTCTGGAAGTGCATGGAATTCCAGTCACGAAATCCATATATATGCCTTCCCACTACCACTCCGGGACCTCCAAGGGTTGTACCAAGCCTGCTGGTACCTGGTGCTCCGCCTTCACCAGCTGACAGGTGAGGCATAGAGAAACAAACTCAGCTACAGACTTCTTCATAACCGGCCACCAGTGTTGTCGTCTAAGATCCTAGTACATCTTCGCCACTTCTGGATGTACCGATACAGGGGAAGTGTGAAACTCCCTCAGCACCTCCTCCTATAAAGTAGCTGGTACCATGGTACGTCCTCTGAAAAGTATGATGTGCTCTCCACCCACAGATAATCCATCAGGTTCCTGTCCTGAGGATATTTGTGCACGCCGTGTCTCATAGTCAGCGTCCCCATGTTGTGCCTCTCTGCCCCACTGCAGTAGTGGAGGAGTGACTGTGAGTGAATGAAGAAAGGCTGCTCCATCTCTATCCATGAAGGATATCTGCAAAGCGGCTAGCTGCTCCTTCACCTCCCCAAGTAGCTGAATGCCCGTCCTCCTGCAGAGATCATCGGCTACTACGTTCCCCTTTCCAGGAGTATAGACTATCTCAAAGTCATAGTCCTGGAGGAACTCGAGCCATTCCCACTATCTCAGATTCAGTTCCTTCTGTGAGAAGATGTACTTGAGACTCTGGTGGTTAGAGTAGACTATAAAGCGCTCGCCCATCAGATAGTGTCGCCACATCTTCAGAGCGAAGACCAATGCTACTAACTCCAGGTCATGGGTAGCATAGTTCTGATCATGCTACCTCAACTGACATGATAAATAGGTGATCATGGCTCGCTCCTACATAAGGACACATCCGAGTCTGGTCCCTGATGCATCGTAGTAGACTACGTACCCTACTCCCTCATCTAGTAGCCTCAAGATGGGTGTGTTGTTCAAACTCTGTCTCAACTCCTGGAAGCTCTGCTGACATCTATCTGACCACATGAAGGGTTTCCCCTTCTTTGTTAAAGATGAAAGTGGTGCCAAAACTTTAGATAATTCTAGCACAAACCTCCGGTAGTACCCGGCTAGCCCCAATAAACTTCGCACCTCCGTCACGCTCCTAGTTGGCTCCCAAGCTAGCACTGGATCGATATTTTCAGGATCCACCGCAACTCCTACCTCAGAGATGACGTGACCCAAGAAGGGGACCTCACCTAACCAGAACTGACACTTAGAGAACTTAACATAAAGCTGGTGCTCTCAGAGTGTGTCCAGTACAACCCGCAAGAGGTAGGCGTGCTCCTCCTCAGTGGTCGAGTATATCAAAATGTCATCAATGAAGACCATGACAAATCGATCGAGGTATGGCTGAAAGATCCTGTTCATGAGACCCATGAACACTGCTGAAGCGTTGGTTACACCGAAAGGCATAGCCAAGAACTCATAGTGGCCATACCGTCATCTGAAGGTCGTCTTCTGCATGTCTTCATCTCGAACTCTGAGCTGATGATAGCCTGATCTAAGGTCTATCTTCGAGAACCACCATGATCCCTTGAGCTGATCGAAGAGGTCTTCAATCCTCGGTAGAGGATACTTTTTCCTCACGGTCACCTAGTTCAGGTGATGATAATCGACACACAGTCGCAAGCTCCCGTCTGCCTTCTTGTCGAACAAAATCGGGGAATCCCATGGTGAAACACTGGGTCAGATGAATCACTTGCCCTGGAAGTCCTCCAGCTGTACCCGCAGCTCTCAAAGCTCATTGGGAGCCATCCGATATGGTGGAGTGGATATAGAGGTTTTCCTGCGGTACAGGTCAATATAAAAGTATACCTCTCTTTGAGGAGGTAATCCTGGAACGTCGTCGGGGAAAACGTCCACATACTGATCCACCACTACAGGAAAACTCGGACTCCGCACATCAACTGCTCCTAGGATGAGGCTAGCCAACTGATGACTGATGGGTTGTCCTCTCCTCTACGTGAGTACATCCTGTGCTGCAAAGGCTTTCTTCTCACTGGTGAAGGTAAACCTGCTGCCGTCGGTGGGAACACATCGCACCTTGCACCTAATACAGTCGATCTGAGCATGGACTGTAGACAACCAATACATGCCCAAGATGAATTCGTAAGGCCCCGATGCTGCTACAAGAAGATCCCAGCCGAAGCTCTTGCCTCCTAGAGTAAGATCACACTACCACCACTAGTGCGTAATCAGCAATTCTGCTCCCGTACGAGTCTCTAGCCGTAAGGATCGAGCCAATGGATCTGTTGAAATCTCTGACATCCGAACAAGGGCAGCGACAATAAAAGAATGACTCGCTCCTATGTCAATAAGAACTGGAGCAAGGGTGTAGTAGATATAGATAGTACCTCGAATCATCTCTAGCGCACCGTGGTCATAGGCCTCCGCTGCCTGAAGTTGAGCCTGTCTCTGCCCGCCAGCTCCCTATAGTCGGGGTGGACCTCCTGGTGGTTGTGGTGGTAAAGCCTCAAAGCGTCGTCCACCACCTGTTGCTCGGCCAGCTCACCTGCCTCGTCCACCTGCTATTGGCGGACCGCCACAGTTGACCCTCTACCTCTACCTAGGTGACCCCTCAACCGTCTGTTGTTCCTCTGCACAGCGGGTCGGGCGGTCACGAGCCATGTGGCCCTGCCTGCCGCATGCGTAGCACTGCCTGCTCCTCGGAAGGTTGAGTCTGCGCCGTGTGCCCTGCACCTCTGAGCCAGTGTCCTGAGGTCGTCTTCCTAGAGGTCCGGTCCGCCTGGACCCCTGTGATGTCCATCGACTACCAGCTGCAGACAACTATGCTATATGCCGCCTGCTGTAGGTCTCGCTGCCGGTGTAGGCTCAGCAAGAAAGCTCTCAATGATAAGGGATCGCTCCAGTACTCCTGCCTGCGTCGGAATGCTGAGGGAGATCACAGATGCCTGGATCTCATGCCTCTGTCGCTGCTCAAAGGTCCAGGCCCAGAAGAATGGGTCATGTACCATATTCATAAAATATCCCGAGAGATCGGTAAATCTCATCGAGTATTGGGCGACCGTCATGCTGCCCTGCCGCAGCTCTAGAAGCTCCTGAATGTGCACCGCACGGAGGGTGGCTGGGACGAACTCTAAGAGAAAGAGGCTCTCTAAGTCCGTCTAGAGGAGGGATGCCTTGTCGTGCACCTGGAGCATCAAGCTCCACCATCTGCCTGCTGCCGCGTGCAGGAGGCTCGCTACAAGGATCACCATGAGGTCCGCTGGTGTCCCCACTAACCTGAAAACTCACACAATCACCTCCATCCAATCCATGGTTTCCTGAGGGTCCGTCTCCCTATGGAAACTAGGAGGTCTCTGACGTTGGAACTCATGCAGTGCTCTAAGGAAACATGCACTCTCATCGGCTGGGGCTGGCGGCATCGGTGGCTCGGCGGGTAGAGGTATCGCCGGTGCCTCCACTGAAAAAGGGCCCTATACCGAGGCCTTTCACTCGGTGGGCTGTTGTCTCGTACAAAGCTCGGAACCCTAGATGGCTATAGTCGTGGGGCCATCCTGAAAATAAACAGGTGTGCCATGGTCAAAATAGTATACCTGGTGAGCTAACACAAAGTAATCACAAAGAAAACTTTTGAATCACACGTGCAATCAATGTTTTCGCGCATTTAGTCAGAAATTAAAAGTCAGGGTCCTGGTGTACGGATACGTTAGTCGCCGCACCAACACTGGACTCCCTGGACTGATATCCACACTCAATACCCTAAACACTGTTGTTTCACATAGAAGAAAGATCAGAGTCCTGAGTTCTGCGGTAGAACCGAACTCCTCTGATACCAATTTGTCACAACCCGTCCTCGGGACCCGTGCCGTGACTACCTCAAGCCCGCCTTCCATAGGCCAGGGGCTGGTGACTAGCACCAAAGGTGTAAATCCCGACAAAATGGAAGGCATTACCTTTATAAAGTAAACAAACACCACAGAGTAAGCCAGCAGAAGTTATACTATGTAAAACTGGGTACAATAGTAAGTACAGAAAGTAAGTGGGCCAGAATACAAACCCAAACTGAAAGTAAAGTACAACTGGAAATAAAGTACAGCAATTGAAAGTAAAGCAGCAATGTCGAGCCCTCCACTGGAAGTACTACCTGAAGGGTGGGTACAGATACCCTCCTCAGCTCCTCGGGTCCAGCCGTCCACTTCGTGTACGTCATGCCCAGTGGTCCACCTCTAGGTACCGACTAACTCCACAAGCCTCAACCGCGATCAGCGTTATCCGTCGTCTGCATCCAACACAATGTAGTGCGGGCATAGCCCATGCAGGGGTAAGTATACGCTACTCAATAGGGACCCCGAGACCCCCGAAGGTCTCCCAAAATCCACAAAGGAAAATCCACAAAGGAAATATAAAATCACGAAGTAACATCCACCACTACTTAGGTATATTCCCATACATATTCCTAAGTCATCAATTCTAGTTCGGCTCCAACATCCGAGCCCAAGATCGATCACGTCCACACAGGATAGTACAACCCAATCCACACAGGAAATCACAACACAATCTGCATAGGAAAGCAAGTCAATCATATCGAAGATAATGATTGAATGTCAAGACTCAGCTCACACAGGTATACTTCTTCGTAAGGTGATAGAGATGATCAGATATATCCACTGATACTTCTAAGCTGTGACCCACGTAGGATACTAAACCAGCTAAGATGTCGGACCCACATAGGATACAGACCAGCTACTCTGCTAGACCCACGTAGGATAGCAAGAACAGAGTCATCGCCGTCGAACCCATGGAGGATTTCAGTACCGTCTTCATTGCTGGCGAACCGACGGAGGATTTCAGTGCAGTCTTCATTGCCATCGAACCCACGGAGGATTTCAGTACGGTCTTCATCACTACCAAACCCACGGAGGATTTCCATGCAGTCTTCATCACCGTCGCACCCACGAAGGATTTCAGTATGGTCTTCATCACTACCGAACCCATGGAGGATTTCAGTGCAGTCTTCATCGCCGTCGAACCTACGGAGGATTTCAGTACGGTCTTCGGAGTCGCAGCAATCTCTACGGTTCCCGCACACAACATGCTTGTTTCCGAGAAGGTCCACTCCACGAGCCAAAGGGGTTCGATACTTCAACTGACACATAGTCCAGAGTTGATGTATCCCAAAGTTCTGTCTTAACAAAAGGAACTCAACGCGACAGACGGCGCCTCAATCGGACGCCCGGTCTGAGAGTTATTGGCCTTTTCGTTCCAGGGGCCCGGTTGGTTTTTAAGTCAAAACCAACCCGAACACACTCCAACTGCATCCAAACCTCAAGAGGAGTAAGACAAAAGGTCTGTCTCACTAAGAGGAATCCAACAAAGTCGACGGAACATCAATCGGACGTCCGGAGCTCATGTTATAAGTGTTTCTGCTCTGAGGGCCCGGTTGGTTTCGTGTTTGAACCAACCCGACCATAACAAAAGTTCTCCGAAACCTTGAGTGTAATATACCAAAACTACCGTCTCGATCCAAGGATCGTTATTCAACTGACAGTGCGTCTATCGGAGGTCTGTAGCCCAAGATATGGGCTAATGACCGAAAGTTGTCCGAAAATGGGGTGGGTCTGGGCCTGGCCTGACCCGGCCGAACCCCCCTGGGTCGGCCCGAACCGGGTCGCCCCGACCTGGGTCCTGGTCTGACCCGGCTGGCCGCAGCCCAACCCGGATGGGTGCGGCCTGGCCCGGTCCGCGCAAGTCAGCCCGGCCCAGCCGGGTGGCACGCTCGCCCGGCCAGCGAGCCGAGCAGGGGACGCGGTCCCCCGCGGCCTTTGCGCTCCATGGATGTGGCGAGCGCCGGGTCCTGCTCCCCCTGATCCAGCGCAGCCGCGGGATCCGGCCGCCTTCCACCGCGGCTAAAGTCGCGATGGTTCCTCCTGGCGGCGCACCGGGGCGCTGCCACCTCTGGCCGCTGTTGATGTCTGCGGGCCACCGGAGTTGCTCCGGTGGTCCGTTTTCAATTATGTCTACACCGGTGTTCATCTCAGGTTCCTTACTTTACTGCGGAAACATCAAATAACCTCTACGGAATGTTCCGTCATTGCCCATTGATCCGCATGTCAAATAAACAATCTGTGGAGTCATCAAATCACCTCTACGGCCCTGACTCCGACCGCAGTTTCATTCAGCCCCAATGGGGCGGCGCGACGGTGCTGCGCTTCTTCACATGTTCTTCTTTGTTTCCGCATGGTGTCGTTGCACCATGCTACCTTTGTTCATGCTGCGAAAAACACATCATCGAAAGGGGGAGGAGGGTCGGCCGTGTTCGTGCTGTCCGGACCCCTCCCGTTAACCCGATATCAAGCGGCTAAGAAAAATACTTTTGGACGGTCAAGAAAATACATGAACCAAAAATCAAACCCCTACCTCGATGAAGTCGTCGAACGACGTTTGTCACGGGAAAGGGACATCGCGGAAGAAGGCGCCGCAGAAGGAGGATCGTCGGCATCGCGGTACACGGCGTCGCGGAGAAGAGGACTGTCAGCATCACAGTACACGGCGTCGCGTCGTCCATCTCTGAGGAATCAGCATTATTCGTCGTCCTTTGTCGTAGGTCGGCATTCTTCGTCGGTGATGGTGTGTTCTTCACGTTCTTCAAGTAGGAAGAAGATATTATTCAAGAGCGCAAGAGTCCTCCCTTCCTTTCGCACAATGAATCAACCCCTAATAAAATAAGTCTTGTCTTATTTTATTAATACACACGCAAGCCATTAATTTGAAAATCAAATAGATCTCATTCAATTAATTGAATTAATTGAGGAGCGTTTAATATTCAAATTAATTTTGAGGGTTGACTTGCCATTAATTCGGGGTGCGGGTGAGTTACATATTAAAAGCACGAGAGGGAGGTTAAAAAGGGATTGAAGGGGTGGGGCTCGTGTGGGCTCCAATTCACTAATATCCTACCAAGTGGAGTTAGGATATTCGTGGGTCCCACTCCAACCACTAAGCATAGGTTTAAACTACCCAGAATAGAAATAAAATTGTAGCACAATATTTTATTTCATTCTTTAGTTAACCCATTATTTAATAACCTCACCCGAGCAACGCAACTCCAGAAAAGGTGTTCCTAAGAAATTACTGACACTACAGTTTCATCAGTGTCCTCGGTTTTCGATTCCGAGCACCGGTTCAAAAGTTAGGAAAACCCACTCGTTCTTTCACTGATCGTACCTGAGCTAAACTTCGAAAATTGATTCTGGGCACACCGGGCCTCGGAATCAGGTGTCGTCAGAAACTGCATTCTTGTAAAATCCCAAAAAAAATTAATAAAAAAAAATTCCCTTGAATTGTACGGGTCTTTAAAAATATAGTAGTTGTGTTGACTTTGATATTATTTTCTTTTGTATAATTATTTTTTTCAACTTAACAATTTATGTGTAGGTAGTCTTGGGAGAACTTTTCTTAGCCCCTGTCTTTAAAAAAAGAAACAATTATTATTTAGTTTCTAGTAAAAAAATGCGATTCCCTTATTAATTATATTCATAATTTTCATTTATTTTTTATTCTTTATGTCATTTTATACATTTTTTAACTTATGTAATGATGATTCTATAATTTGTTTATTTAGTTTACAAAATTTATATTCATTCCTTTTTATTGATATAATGTGAAATTTTTTTAAATAACACTTTTCATTGTGTAGTTCCTTTCTGTACATTTATTTGGGTTTATCATTTAATATTTATATCCATTTTTAACATTTCATGTTTGAAAAATTTATATTGATAGGTCAATTTTTTAGGCCATTGTTGCTCATATTTTAGATCCATTGAATATATTTTTCAAAACAATGTTGATGTTATTTTCATTGATAATTTGTTATTTTTATTAAACATAAATATTCACAGTTAATTTTTTTCTGCATACAATTAATTCTACAAAAACAAAATTTTATATTAAATATACATATACTCTTGACTTTTTATTATACATGTATTATTTTCAAATATATTCAAACTCACTTAAAAAATATACAATAAATATCATGAACAATTTCTCTATTTGATGGCAAAGGTAAAATTACATTTCTATGATGTAATCGTGTATTTAAACCGTAATTAATTTTCAACTATCCATATTATTTGCATGAAATATATAGATTATAATATAAATTACATTCATAAATATGCATTTTTTGAAGTCATTTCCATATTTTCTTTGTTTAAAACATACATTTAATTTATTCTTTTCAATTTTCTATTGTTAACATTATAATTTATGATTTTATAAATTTTGTTGTCCCAAATATTTTTTATTTATTTTTATAACTCAATTTTGTTTTTAGAGACACCTATTGTGTTATTTTAATGGTAATTATGTGGTGCCACATGATATTTTAATGTGTGGAGACTATGCAGCTACAGAAAACATGACAATGAATTGTAACCCTCTACATAGTCAACATAAAAAAGAAGACTGAAAAGATAATTGACACTTTTTGACTCTGCAACAAGTTAATATTTAATTATGATTGATTACATTATCTTTGATTTTATCTGAGAATGTTTATTTCCTGTAACCACAATATGATATAGTCCTGTTTACACAAGTTTCATTTCAATGGGTCTTTTTAATAGTTTTTTTGTTTTGCATAATAATTTCATATACACAACACAAATTGATATTGCAAGATGTATGTCAAGAAAAATGAATTGCATATATTTAAATTTATATAGATTATGCACTATATATTCAATAGAAATTTAATTTATCAATAAATACATTATGCATTATATTAATAGATCAATATTATTTATGCAATTTATTATCATTACAAACACCATTCCATATAAAATATCCATTTAATTCAAAGTGTATATTATACATGAATTATTTACATACATATTCAATGTCATTTCATAAATATGTAATCAATGGCATGAACTATTTATCCATGGGATGAGAAATATTAAATTACTTTTATATGATGTAATCATGTATTTAAATAGTAATTCATTTTCAATGTATTTATATTCTTTTCATGAAAATTATAGATAATCCAATTAATTCAATTTACAAATACGATTTTTTTGTGAAAATATCTATATATACTATTTTTAAAACATATAGTTCATTTTTATCAATTGGATATTGTTAACATTTTAATTTATAATTCTATGACTAATTTTTTATTTTTATTCTTCAAACTCCATTCTCTTTTGATAAAACCTTATTGTGTGATATTCATGGAAGTAATGCAGGGCAACATGAAATTGTAAATTGTGAAGACTTTTTGTCCAAAACAATCATATCAATGGACCACAACCCTCTACAAAGGTAAATTAAAAAAGTAGTGTGAAAAAATCAATGACCTTTCATGATTCTACAACAACGTAATATCTAACCAGGATTGTTTATCTTATCTTTGATTCCATAATTGGATTTTTATTTTCATTCACCAAATCATTATACATTTCTGTTAATAATACTTTTATTTCATCATTTATTTTTCATACATTTCAGTTTACGTAGTTTTCATTTCATTTTATACTTTATATTTCTATATATTAGTGTTAAATAGTAATAAATTGAGGTTATATAAGTTATAGAAGAAAAGGATAACTGAATTTAGCATCTCTAATTTTCTAGATACCCAGTTATTAGAGTTAGGGCATTGAAGGATGCCACTGGATTAGTAAAGGACATGAAACTAAAGAGAAATTTTGAATAGATGGGTAATTTAATTTAATGGTTTCTCCATGCCTTATTTTTTAGTTTCTATGTTTTTCCATTTCTTGGAGTTATATACAATGAAATTGTTTCTATCTTGATATTCATTCTGTGACATTACTTATCTATTTCATTAATGGTTTTCAAAAAATCATTTCTATGCTTCAAGGTATCCATAATCATCCCTTTGATTTCATTATTTCTAGAATCTAAATTATCCATTACAATCATTTTTTTTCTTTTTTTTCTTAATGATGTTTTGGAATATGATACTAAATATATTGGATTTTCCATTTTACTGGTGGGTTTGATTTCATTATTATGCATAATTTATGACTTAACAAGCAACAGGTTAGTCATCACCCCATTTTTTCATGATCAATTTGAAAAGGAGTAGCCTAAATATGCACATTCTCATTATCATATGTAGGTTCTATATGGTGTTATAATTAATGATTTCTACTTTTCCAGTAATATCTTGATTCAAAAATTTATTTAATTTGTCTCTTCATGTTCAAATTGTTCATTTTCAAGAGACATTTGTGCAGCATGCTAAGTGTGAATCATGTGCATCTTTCATAATAACTTCTATATATTTTTTCCAATTGTATTTTATTATTATGTATCACTATTTTTTAATTTCAAGATTTTGAATAATAATGTTCATTAAAACTTCATCATACTGCAAAATATGTTATGTGACCATTTACATGTAATAATCATGTTCGTTAACTTGTGTGAGCATTAAATTGTAATAATCATGTCCAATGTTAAGTATCACTATTTTGTGATTTTAATATATGTAATTTTACAATATAACATTAATAATATTATTGAATCATGTTCATTAACTATTCATCATGCTATAATATTTTTTTTCAATACTCATACTTCAATTTTGAAACCTATTTATTATAAATTTTTAACATTAATGTACATATATTATTAATAGTCTATAAGGTAGAAAAAATAGTTGAATAAATATGACATGTCCAGCATAAATTATTTTTCTAATATTTTATTACTAATTATCCTAATTTTTAAACATTATATTTATAATTTTTTCAATTGTTATGTACATAAATTCATGACTCATGTCTTTGTTGGAATATATTCAAGTTGAAGACTCAATAACCAAGGCAATGTTTCCTCTCATTTCATAACCATGCTCGACTACACATTTATTTCGGTTCATCACATGCTTGGGATCAACACAGAAGATCAACCATTAAACCTAACTAGTAGGTTCTAGGTCTTATTTTGTGTGAAAATGTATTCTATAAATTATTAGAATATCATTACAACTATATCTGAAATTTATGAAATATTATGATTTCTTTAAATGTTTTACAAATTGTTTTTTATTTATGAATTAAAAATTGTATTTTCTTGGTGGGTATAAGATGCTTCAGAGAGTGCCTTATAGGAAGTGGGATTAGGGGGTTTTCTTTCATGTTTCATTACATTTATGGATTTTTTTGATTTTTTTGTTATTTTTATGTGTTCCCATCACTACAACACTTCATATGAATGTATCTTATATCCTATCTACGATCTCTTCATGCTAGTGGCTATCCTCATATATTTTCCTTATTTACCCCTTGGCAGTTTCAACTATTAAGGGTTTCTGATCTTATATGAAAACTATGTGTTATGGTTAATCGATGATTTTTTCTAGTGTGGGTAGAGTCTCGCACTCATTAATGGCGTACTGGGGGTGATAGAAACTATTGGATGGTGGGGACAGGGTGGGTATCAAAGGTGTAGCTCTGATTATGGATTCTATTTTATGGGTTATTGTGTTCTCTACTCTGGTGGTGCTACAATGTTATTTTTTTCTGGTGGGTTTCTGTGTGTTTTTCAACAGGGTTATTCTCAACAAGTTTAATCAGCACAATGCTTCATCCTGGGGTTTGAATATTCGGATATGCATATCCCTTAGAGATTGTACAATATTATCTCATTATACACCCTATTATCCAATATTCAGATATTCATATCCCTTAGAGACTGTACAATATTATCTCTGTATTTACTTTGATAATTTTGTACCCTTATCCATTTAAAAGTGTATATTTTTATAAAAAAAATAATTGGGTTGAATCATTTTTTATGATGTTAAAAGAATTATCATAATGTTTATTATTATTATTGTAAAATAGTATTCTCTTATTTAAAATAAGCATTTATTTTATAATAATTGTGTGTATGTATGGGTGAGTACTATTACCCTCTTTATTTTGAAAGATTTGAAATCCAAGAAAGAATTTGAGTTCCCCCATTAAACACATTTCCAATTCACTTTGCATAATTTTTGAAAAATCAATGCATAAATAATTCTTTAAAGATCCAAAAATAATATCATCAACATAGATTTGAAAAACTAAATCAAATTTAGTAATTAATTTTATAAACAGATTAAGATCAGTTATATACTTTTTAAAACCTTTGGAAATAATAAAACTACTTAATCTATCATACCAAGCTCTTGGAGCTTTGTTTAATCTATAAAAATCCTTTGTTAATTTAAAAGCATGATTTGGGAAATGAGGGTTTTTAAAACAAGGGGGTATTCAATGAAAACATCTGCAACTATACACCCATTTAAGAATGCACTCTTAACATCCATTTGATATAGATTGAAATTTAGATGTGATGCATATGCATGCAAGATTATTATAGCCTCAAATCTAGCAACTTTTGAAAAAGGATCCCCATATTCAATCCCTTCTTCTTGACTATAACCTTAGGCAACAAAACTAACTTTATTTCTTATAATGTTACTAGATTCATCTACATTATTTCTAAAAACCCATTTAGTTCCTATGGTTAATATGTCTTTATCTCTTTTGAAAACTTTACAAGCTTTATTATTTTCTAACTGAGTTAATTCTTCTTGAATATCCATTTCCAAAAATTCATCATTGATTGAATCATAAATGCTTTTAGGTTCAAGTTTGGAAAAAATGGGTTTATTTTCAACATGGTTTCTCAGACAAACTCTAGTTTGTGTCCCTTTATCAAGGACTCCAACTACAACTTTTAAAGGGTGGTTCTTAATAGTTCTTGTAGGACAAGAGTAAAAAGGGATTATTATTTTAGGTTCATCTGATGGTTTGGGTTCATCATGACAAGTGACTGTAGAATGTCTAGAACATGATGATTTAATGGATTGGTTAATAGTAGGGTTATATAATTATTCATTTATATCCAAATTGGACAAATCATCCTCAATATTTCTAGAGATATCTTGGGTTCATGTGGGTCTGTTTCTTCAAATTTTACATGTACATATTCTTCTACAAACATAGATCTTTTATTAATTACTTTTTAGGCTTTACTAGATGTTTAATTACAAAGAAAGATTCCTTCACCACTTTTGGATGCAAATTTTTCAATATTGTTCTTTGTATTAAGGATATAAACTTTGCAACTAAAGATTTTGAAGTAACTAACTTTGGGTTTTCTACTATTTTATAACTCATAGGGGGGTTTTAAGAACCTGGATCTTTGTTTAAGGTATGTTTTTCCATTTCTGGTCATTGTTGAGAAAAAGAGTAAAATCCGGAAATTTTCAAAGTACACTCTGTGTACTTCGATGTCGCGCCAGGCCATGTGCTGACCATGTCTGGGCCAAACACACGGTGTGTAAGGGCGATGTGGAGGCCACTTAAAGTGGAGTATGGAAAAACTAAGTACACGCCATGTACCCCAGAAGTACATGCCGTGTAGTTTTTTTTTGTTCATTTAATGGACTGGGGTCACGCATAACCGACGAAAACGCCTTCTTCTTCTTCCGGTTCTTCGACTAGGAGCACCTCGTACAACCACGAACGTCCTCCAAGCCCCTGAGACACCGCCTTTTTGCCAAATCGAACATCGTCGATTGCGTTGGAACCACAGCGGTGATCTCTTCCTTCTTCTTGAGTTTCATTCCTTGATTTTCTCTCTTTCTCGAGATATTAGGGGTTGAACGTTTTGTGCATTTTTGTTGATCTACACCATTATAAAGAGAATCAAGCCTTGTGGTCAAAGTATATTGATCTTCTAGCACCAAGGTATGTGGTTTGTGCCTTTAATTTCGATTTATTTAAGTTTTCTGTGCGAATTCCCACCAATACCTGTGAACGAGGTACTGCGTGTTTACTATTTTGCCCCTATTGTTTTCCTGCCATGCTTGTATGCTTGTGTAGAGGTAATTTGATCTTGTATAAGGATAATTGTTGCGCTTAGATGTTTTTCCCATGTCGTGTTATTTTTATGACCTTTGGGTTTTTTTATCCTTCGGTCATTATACCTATTTCCATGCCTTGTGACTGTAGGATGGAACGATATTCATGACATGCTTGTTGTTTTGTAGAATGGTTAGCCAAGTATATTTTAAGGTTTACTTTGGCCTTATAGCATTATTATGTACTGACTGGCATCGGACCATGAGAACCTGGTTCTATAAACTATAAGGGATAGACCGAGTGGGCTTCCTAGAGAGTCTTGAATATTATAGACTGCAAGAGGGTAGAACGAGTGAGCTTCCTCAGATATTCTTAGTTGTTATAGACTACATGGTATAGACCGAGTGAGCTTCCCAGAGAGTCTTGGTTATTATAGACTACAGGATGGTAGACCAAGTGAGCTTCCTCAAAGAGTCTTTACTTGTTTGAATTTCCATAAATCCTTTTCAGTCTAGAGAAGGAATTGACTAAGTGAGCTTCCTTGGAGAGTTTGTGGTAGACCTGAGACTATAGGAGGAATTGACTGAGTGAGCTTCCTCAGAGAGTTTCTAGACCTTGGGGCTATAAGAGGGTTAAGACTGCATAATCTACCTCAGAGATTACCTGACAAACCTAAACTATAAGGGGAATTGACAGAGCGAGCTTCCCCAGAGAGTCTTATAATTTAGTATAACCTAACCAGAGGGGTTAGGATGAGTGCACTGCCAAGAGGGTTGTTGGTACTTCTTGGATAGGACCAGAGGGTTTGGCTGTGAGTACTTCCCAGAGGGGTTCCTATTGTGGTTAGCTATTTTCTTTGTTGTTGTTTGTTGTTCAGGGGATTGATTATTGTTGTATATCATCCTATTACTGTATGCTGATTACTGCCTGCTCTTTACTGTTACTGTTTACTACTTACTATGTTTTTACTTGCCATATTCATACTGACTATTAGGCACAGATCTTTGGGTGGTTGCATGCTGGGATTTAGTCTCACACCTTTTTTGGGTCATGATTTTGGTCCCAAACATACTATTTTGTTGTAGGTATAGACATGTTCAATATCCCTTCGACTTCTGGTACTTGATTGCTTTGGATCAGGAGAGAATGGGACCAAGCTTAGGCTTGCGATGCTGAGGAGCTGTTTACCTTTACTTTTTCACTTGTTTTGGTACTGTTTGTATTTTCATAATTTTGACATATTTGTCTTTTTCCTAGATATGTATCATGCATCATTTCATATATACATATGTGATCCATTGGTTTTATGTTTAGTCATCTATTGTTTACTTGTGTGTTGTTGTTGGATATTTATTGCTTCCGCTGTTGCATGATTGTTTACTTCTGATGTGTACTCTGCCAATGAGGGCATAGTTTCCCCACTATCACACACAAGGCCCTCGCTAGTAGTTGGCAGCCTCTACCATTTGGGGAAATGCACTTGAGGCCATGTGGCCAACCGGGTATGGGGCGCCTCTAGGTGGCTTCCGGAACCGGGATGTTACAAAGTGGTATCAGATGAATTATTTTATATTTATTTACCATTTGGAGCCGGTCAGGAATTATACTGTTTACTGTGATGCTTTGGGTATGAGGCTGGGGGCTGTCCTTATACAGGGAGACAAAGGTGTTGCGTACGGGTATCGGCAGTTGAGGCCACATGAGAGGAACTACCTGGCGCATGATCTGGAGTTCGCAGCTGTTGTCCATGTCTTACGCTGTTGGAGACACTATATTTTGGGAGAGAACTTTGTGGTTTTCACTGAAAACAAGAGTCTCAAATACATATTCACTCAGTGGGACCTGAATCTAAGACAGTGCAGGTGGGTCGAGTTTCTTCAGTCCTTTGACATTGAGCTTGCCTATACGCCTGGGAAGGGCAATGCAGTTGCTGATGCACTGAGTAGGAGAACTCAGATACAGGCAGTTCAGGAGGCCAACAGTGAGTGGTAGCTTATGGCCCTATTCTCTGAGGTGCATTTGGAGGTGCACAATAGACAGGGACAGACTTCTATCTTCCATAGTTGTGACCTATATGCTTCTTGATCAGGTACGGATGAAGAAACTATTAATTTCAGAAGTCCTAGTCCTATGGGATAGTGTGTCAGAAGAGAACCCTCCTCCTGGATGGACAGTGGGAGTAGATCAGATCTTGCATTTCCAAGGACGTGTATGGGTGCCAGTAGACATACACGAGGAGATGATGTGGGATTTACATTCTTCAGTTTGGGCAGTTCATCCTGGTGTCACCAATATGTATCGTGATCTACACCGCCAGTACTGGTGGCCAGGTATGAAGGGATATGTTGCTGGGTTTGTCATGAGATGTTCTACATGTCAGCAGGTGAAAGCGGAGCATCAGCGACCAGCAGGGCTTTTACAGTAGTTACCAATTCTTGAGTGTAAATGTAATGATGTCACAATGGATTTCATGACCTGGCTACCGAGCTCACCTCAGGGGAGTGATGTTGTTTGGGTTGTCATCGACAGGCTTATGAAGGTTTCTCATTTCTTACCGATCAAGGATACCTTCAGTGTTGATGAGCTGGGATGGTTGTACATCCGAGAGGTTGTACATCGGCATGGAGTTCCACACTCCATTGTTTTAGATAGGTATGTGTGTTTTACTTCTCGGTTCTGGCAAGGGCTTCAGAAGGATTTCGTTACACCGGTACTTTTGAGTACAACATACCATCCCCCGACTAATGGCCAGTCTAAGCATACGATCCAGGTGCTTGAAGATATGCTCAGAGCTTGCATTCTAGACTTCGGAGGTTCTTGGGAAAATAATATTCCTCTTGTGGAGTTTTCCTATAACAACAGTTTTCAGGCGACTATTCAGATGGCACCTTACGAGGCTTTGTACAGTAGGCCATGCCGATCAACTTTGTGCTGGATGGAGGCAGGAGAGGTAGCGTTGTTGGGACCT
The DNA here is from genome assembly GCA_963277665.1 of Viscum album. Taxonomy (NCBI): domain Eukaryota; kingdom Viridiplantae; phylum Streptophyta; class Magnoliopsida; order Santalales; family Viscaceae; genus Viscum; species Viscum album. The sequence goes on from OY728145.1 coordinate 941,043,374, forward strand.
TGTCTTGTTCAGGAGACCTCAGAGCAGATATAATTGATTCAGAAGATGATGGATATTGCACAGTCTCGACAGAAGTCTTATGCTGATCAGCAGAGATGACCTCTGGAGTTTGAGGTCGGGGATCAAGTTTTCATGCGCGTCACACCGAGGTTGGGGCACAAGAGGATTTGGAGACAGGTTAAGCATGCACTGCAGTACGTCGGGATTTTTGAGGTGTTGGAGAGAGTTGGGCCGGTTTCCTATCGTTTGCAGTTACCTCAAAGCTACCGGGCTATGCACGACGTCTTCCATGTTTCTCAGCTCAGACATTACTTTTCAGACCCATCTCGTGTCTTTCAACCCGAGGAGGTTGAGATCAAAGAGGATGCATCATTTGAGGAGCATCCTATCCGAATTTTCGATCGCAGTATGTAGGTTTTTTGCAGCCGGTCTGTTCCTCTGGTATGGGTGCTATGGCAGCACGGGCGAGTATAGGATGAGACCAAGGAGAGGGAGGCCGATGTACGATCGCAGTGGCCGGAGTTGTTCGGGATTTCTTCTTCTACGCCTTGCTAGGGAAATTCGAGGATGAATTTCTTAAATGGGGGGAGTTTGTAAGAACCTGAATCTTTGTTTCAGGTATGTTTTTTCTTTTCTGGTCGTTTTTAAAAAAAAAGAGGAAAATATGGAAATTTTCAAAGTACACGCCATAAACTTTATAAGTACACATCATGTACTTCGACGCCATGCCAGGCCGTGTGTTGGCCGTATTCGAGCCACACACACAGTGTGTAAGGGGGATGTGGAGGCCGCTTCAGGCAGAGTAATGAAAAGATAAGTACATGTCGTGTACCATAGAGTTACACACCATGTAGTTTTTTTCATTAAACGGACCAGGGTCGCGCCTAACCGACAAAAACACCTTCTTCTTCAGGTTCTTTGACTGGGAGTGCCCTATACGGCCACGAACGTCCTCCGAGCCCCCAAGCCTCCTTTTTTTCAGATCGACCAGTGTCGATTGCATTGGAAATGCAGCAATGAGCTCTTCCTTCTTCTTGAGTTTTATTCCTTGATTTTCCCTCTTTCTCGAGATATCGAGGGTTGAACGTTTTGAGCATTTTTGTAGATCTACACTGTTCTAAGGAGAATCAATCCTTGTGGTCAATGTATATTGATCTCCGAGCACTAAGGTAGGTGTTTTGTGCTTTTACTTTCGAAGTCTTTGATTTTTATGTGAAAATTCACACCAATACCCTTGAACGGGGTATTCTGTGTTTACCATTTTTCCCCTATTGTTTTCCTACCTTTCTTGGATGCTTGTTTAGAGATAATTTGATCTTGTATAAGGATAATTTTTGTTCTTGTATGTTTTTACCATGCCATGTTCTTGTTATGACCTTTGGGTATTGTTAGCCTTTGGCAGTTATACATGTTTCCATGCCTTGTGACTGTAGGATGGAATGATATTCATGACATGCTTGTTTTTTTATAGAATGGTTAGGCAAGTAGATATTTAGATGTGATTTTTCCTTATAGAAATATTATGCACTAACTGGCATGGGACCGTGAGAACCTGGTGCTATAGACTATAAGAGATTGACCGAGTGAGCTTCCCAGAGAGTCTTAAATATTATAAACTATAGGAGGGTAGACCGAGTGAGCTTCCTCAGAGAGTCTTGTTTGTTATAGACTGTAGGGGATAGACAGAGTGAGACCCCTAGAGAGTATTTCTTAGTATAGACTATAGGAGGGTAGATTGAGTGATATTCCTTATAGAGTCTTTACTTGTTTGAATTTCCTTAAAACCTTTCCAGGCCAGAGAAGGAATTGACTGAGTGAGCCTCCTTAGAGAGTATGTGGTAGACCTGAGACTATAGGAGGAATTGACTGAGTGAGATTCCTTTGAGAGTTTCTAGACCATGGGGCTATCAGAGGGTTAGACCACGTGATATTCCTCAGAGAGTCCCTTACTACCCTAGACTATAAGGGAAATTGAAAGTGAGAGCTTCCCCAGAGAGTCCTATAATTTCACATGACCAAACTAGAGGGATTAGGCTGAGGGCATTGCCCAGAGGGTTGTTGGTACTTCTTGTATAGGACCAGAGGGGTTGGCTGTGAGTACTTCCCAGAGGGGTTCCTATTGTGGATAGCTATTTTCATTGTGGTTGTTTGTTGTTCTGTGGATTGATTAATGTTTTATATCATCTTGTTACTGCTTACTAATTACTGCCGGCTGTTTACTATTACTGTTTACTTCTTACTATACTTTTACCTGCCATATTCTCACTGACTGTAATGTGCAGATCTTCTAGTGGTTGCCTACTGGGATTTAGTCTCACACCTTATTTGGGTCATGCTTTTGGGCCCGAACAGACTATATTGTTGGAGGTATAGAGAAGGTAAAACTCCCTTCGACTTCTGGTACTTGATTACTTTGGAGCAGGGGGGCATGGGACCAAGCTTAGGCTTGTGATTATGAGGAGCTGTTTACCTTTCCTTTTGTACTTGTTTTGGTATTATTTGTATTTACAGCGTTGTGACCTGTTTGGCTGTTTTCTTAGATATGTATCATGCATCATTTCATATATACATATGTGCTCCAGTGGTTTATTGTTTAGTCTTATGTTGTTTTCTTGTGAATTGTTTTTGGATATTTACCACTTCCATGATTGCATGTTTGTTTACTTCTATTGTGTACTCTACCAATGAGGGAATAGTTTCCCCACTATCACACCCAAGACCCTCACTCCTATTAAGCATCCTCTGGAATTTGGGGAAATGCGTTTGAGTCCATGTGACCAACCGGGTACGGGGCGCCTCTAGGTGGCTTCCGGAACCGGGACGTTACAGGGTTCTCTTAAGAATTTGTCTGATTAAGAATTTGTTAATTATATAATAATATGTATTGATGGATTCTTCCAAAAAATATATTGGTAAGTCATATTCATTAAGCATATTCTAGGATATCTCTTGTAAGTTTCTATTTCTTCTTTCTATAACACCATTCTATTTGGGTGTCCCTAGATAATAAAAGTTATGACTATAGCCATTTCCTAAGAAAAAAGATTAAAATTCTTCATTTTCAAACTCACATTCATTTTCAGTTATTAAGGATTTAATTCTAATACCACTTAGGTTTTCTAATTTTCTATCATACTTGGGGAAATGAGAAAAAGCATCACTTTTTTGAATAATAAAGAAAGTCCACGAATATCTAGAATAGTCATCTACAAGAACATAGATATATTGCATCCCATTTATACATGAAACTATAGATGGTCAAAACAAATCCATGTTAATCAAATCAATAGTTTTAGAAGTTGAAACTTCTTTCTTTGGTTTGGAAGATATTTTATGTTATTTAACCATTTGATAAGAATTATAGAATTTGTCATTTTGAAACTAAGGTTCAGGTAGATCCTTAACTATTCCTTTCCTTGTAAGATTTATAAAAGAATGAATATTACAATGTCTTAATCTCCTATGAAAAATACAAGACTCTTTATGAATGTCATTTAAACATGAAACAATTTTAGAAACTAAGGAATCTAAGTTTACAATGTTAACATTTTTCTTTTCTAAAGGAAGTTAATACAAACTCATTTTTATAATTAAAGACATTGCATGCATCATTTTAAAATTTAACATTAAAACCATCATCACATAACTGTGATATAGTAAGCAGATTGTACTTTAATCCATCAAAAAAAGTACATTACAAATTAAAACTAAATTAGAGTTACCAATTTGGAAAAGGCCAATTATTTTTCCTTTAGAATTGTCATCAAAAGAGACATGTACACCATCAATCTTTATCAAATTCTTGAAGCCTGAATAATCTCATGTCTTGTGTCATGAATATCCATGATCCATGCATCATAGACTTCTATAGTATCTCTTCAACTAGTTTTCCTACAAAACAATTAAACAAAAGAAAATTTTATACCCTTATTTGTTTGGGTCCTGTAACATTTGTAAAAAGTTATTTGGGAACCCACATCTATTTCAGGGGTTTCCTATATATAGTTTGTAAATTATTTGAAAAATTGACATTATTTGGTCTAGAAAAACTTGAAATATTAGAAGATATTTCTTGGTTGGAACTTGTAGAAACTTTTCTAGAACTAGAAATAAAACTAGATTTTCTATATTTGGATACAAAATTGGGTTTGACAAAATTTCTTTTACCAGTTTGATAGCCAATACCCCTAGAGTATTTGGGTACAATGTTTTTACCAAAAATTTGAACCAAGATATCTTTTCCATTGGTAAAATTTTCTAAATCCTTTTTCAATTTCTCATTGGAAAATATAAGCTCGTTGTTTTCTTTAAGAAATTTATCATTATTTTCCTTTTCTATGGTAAGATCAAATTTAACAGTAGAAGTAAGAGGATTTTGTTTCTTTAAAGCTTCGTATTTATCATCTAACTAAATGAAAATATATTAAATCTTTTGGAAATCTTCAAAACATTTCCTCATTAGTCATATTTTCATAATCAATTTCATCTCTATAATAATATGAATTTTTTATTGAAGACTCAATTTTTACCTTAGATGTGTTTGTCATGAAACACATGTTTTCCATGTCACCTTTCTCATCATGAGATGATTGTTATTCACTTAAGATGTCCTCAGAGGAACTCCAGGTGTCCTTCATTTCCTTCTCGTATCTTTTATCATTGTCCCCATATTTATTTTTATATTTTAACTAAGGAAAATCATACTTTACACATCCCCTTCTCTTACATTCATAATAAACTATTTCATTTGAGTTAACATTCATTTTCCAATCCTTTTTCAAATTTCACTTATTATCATATTTTCTTTTGTAGATGGGATTTCTGAGTAATTTATTCCATCTATAAAACTTATTAAACCTTTTGTCTAGTTGAATCATTTTCTCATCACAATTTGATGGCGAATCTTTATCCCTTTTATTACCATAATGAGTTTGTATGCTTTACTTTTCTATATGTTTGGAAGTAGTGGTTTTGAAATCCATTGGCTTTATCTTTGGTTATTCCTCATCCTCCTTGTTGAATTTTAATTATTCCTCATGCATCATCGGATTTCCTATCATCTCCTTGACTAGAAAAATAGTGATATCACTAGATTATATTGCTGACACGGACGTTCCACTACACCATTCAGGTAGACAACTAATTAGCTGCATAATTTGTTCATTGGCATCCATTGGATTTCCAAGAGATCTCATTATATTGACTAACTCATTGAACATGAGATACATTTCATAATTGGGTTCACCTGGCTTCATCTTAAAGTTATCATATTTAATATTATAGGTATTAAACCTCATTTCTTTTACATTGGTGGTTGTTTCTTGTGAAACAGCTAAGGTAACCAAAATTACATAAGAGGATTTACATGTAGAAATTCTATACAATTCTTCATCCCCTAAATCACAAAACAAGGCATTCAAATATTTACAATTATTATTGTAAGCAGTTTTTGTGACATCACTCCATGTAGTACTTGGAGTGCCTGGTATGTCATATTTATCTTTTCTAATAGTCTAAATATCAAACCCCATGCTTTCTAAGTGCATTTTTATCATTATTTTCCAATGGGAATAATTTTTACCATTATTGTAGGGAGTTCTATTGGTAGCATCACCTTCTTATCTATTATCTATAATAAAATATATAGACTATAATTTAAAGATCTAAACATTTAGAACTAATATAAATTTAGAGATCTTAAAAACACAACTAAAATCATAATTGAGATGATTTGAAAATTCATTTAAACAACCTATGATACCAAATGTTGGTCGGAGTTGGACACTCAAGAGGGGGGTGAATTGAGTTCATGTAAAAATTTCTATTAAATTCCTTAGTTTAAAATCCCCCAATTTAGAAATAAAATAGGCCAGTTAATCAAAGTATTAAATTTATAATAGTTTGATTATTCCATTAATTTCTCAATAGATTGATTACTTCTTAGTTATATAAAAATGAAATATTGAAATAACTTTTGAAACAAATTTACTAAACCAAAGAAGTAATAGATAATATCCAAGACAAACTATCAAAGTAAAACTTAGTTTTCTGAAATATGAGTTAAAACCAAGTAAACTAAATTTGAAAACACAGTGGATAAAACATTTGGTTAAGCCTCAAGTATAGAATTAGTACTCTCCACTTGTTGATCACCTGCCACCAATTAATATATATATATATATATATATAATTCTTTGATCTGCACCTTGGATTGGGGTTTACACAACAGTATACAAACTTTCCAGGTCACAAGACATCTACCATAGTTCTATGGGGGAACTAAAAATTGCTAGTTCACATAGAAACTCTTCCACAGTTCTATATGGGATATAACAGGTGTAAAAATATGTTTTTTGGGAGGCTATCGTATATCCTTCAGTTTAGTGCAAAAGACAGTGTGTGTTTAAAATAAAGATTCACACATTGCTTGAAAAGTAGTAAAAATGAAAACAATAGATAAGTAAATAAAGGTATAGAGTTTAGATGGGTCTTTGTGTTTCTAAATTCATCTTTGGACTTTTTGTATGTAGTATATGTGAACCCAAGTCCTAATTCGGAAACAAACACTGAAAACAGAGTTTCACAAATCTTTGTGTTTGGGTTTTCCAAGAAAAAGGTATTCTTCTCATTAGTGTTTGTTTACTCTAAGGATGATTGAATCTTTAATTTACAAAAATACTAATTTATTTCACAGCAATAATGAATGAGAGTTAATTATGTGTTATTTTTCATAAACTACTATATCTATTCATGTGTTATTTTAAGTTGTTATCTTCTACTCTATATCTCGTTCTCCAAGCTTTAATTTTATTTTAGGTGTCTTGTGTTGGATGATAAAGAGCATATGGATATACATCATACCTCCTACCGTCCCCTGACAATGTCATTAATGTTGTCTGCAAAAAACATTAATTTAATCAATATCATTAAAATAATAAAATATGATCGTTAGAGATAATTTTAAATAAAATTGAATTTAAACACTCTATCTATGACTCCTCTTTTAATGAGTCATTCTATCTATGACTCCTTCTATCAGTGAGTCCTTCTATTGGTATCTGTTACTCCTTCAATTAGTATTGGTGACTCCTCATACTATCGATTCATTTTGTCGGTATCTCCATGTGTTGGTGACTCAATGCATTGGTGAATAGTTTTGTTCTATTAGTAAGTCACTCCTTCTCACGATGTCTCATTTGTACTATCAGTGAGTCGTCTATCAGTGATTTAGGTTGTACTATCGGTGATACATTTGTTCTGTCCGTCAGACATTTTTTCTATCGCTGAGACATTTTTTCTATCAGTGAGACATTTTTTCTATCATTGGGACATTCCTTCTATTATAGACTCATTTTAATTGTCGACAAGACATTTACTCTATCGGTATCGGTGAGTCGGTTTGTGCTATCTGTGTCAGTAACTCATACTTAGCAAATTTTTCTATTTTAATTGCCTTATAACATGAATATACACAAAATTTATTAAATACATGTTTGATGATAGATAATTAGAATTAAACATATTTAAACATAAATAAGAATGATTCAAAATGATTGGACATTATTGGACATTATTTTTGATTATTAAAACCATTAAAACTATAGAGGTTCCAACAATTATAATTCTTTCTTAGTAGCAAGGCACCAACACTAATGTTTCTAGAACATGTTTTGAGAGTAATATGGTCCTTCCTCCTCAACCTCAATATAAACATTCATTAAAATTGACCATCTATAATGTGATCTATGATAAGATCACACCCAACAATAAATATTATCTACTTTTCATGAAATATATCTTTTACACTAGATACTAAAAATAAAAACATGAATAATATAAACCATTTTAAACTTCTCAAAAATAAAACACTTCCCAAATGGTGTCATAAACTGCCATAATTTAATAGTGATGGTCTTGAATATTTATATGGACCATCTATATTGGATTTATACCCAAATATAATACTCTCATGAGTTATCTAAATCCGTAATCACTAAAAAATATCATCCACCACCTTATAGAAAGAGTATCCTTATGATGGGTACTCTAGTAAGGATCAACTAAACATACCAGATGGATGGTTTTTATACACTTTGGAATTATCCACCTAGTATTTCCATTCTAATATATAATGAAAACCACAATCCACTAGGGAAAGAGGCACATGTACACCTATCCTTTCAAAAAACACTTCAGGTCAAACAATTGAAAACAACCAATTACATAGGACCAAAAACTCGATATCAATACTATATTCATTTGTCACATAAGGGAAGAGTGTTGAGAGACCACCATTGACCAATGTTGTGAACATCTATTTCACTCTCTCTCTCTCCATGCAGAAATCACTACACCCAATCTAGCATCTCATGAACCTATTCTGTCATTCGGACATATATCCACACACTATAAGTGTCATCCGCTATTCCATTAATACACCACTAATATTTCGTCACCTAGAAATCCCTCATCAAAAATACGTATGGTACCCCATTAATCTTGTTCACATACTACAATATTTTTCTGTATATTTATGTATCCCATTGTAAGATAAAGAAAATTTCTTGAATTATTAATAGGCCTCTCTATGATAGATTTATGGAAGGTTTTCGTATATATACCCCATAAATTTTTCAATGGTGATCAATATTTTAATTAAAAATACTTGAAATTTTTTTTGGAATGAATGTTGATATACACATTGGCCTCTAACTGATTAACAACCATAGGTCACCCTTTGGAAGAATTATTATATTATTTAACATTAATGAAGATTGAATTTTTATCAATAAAAATAGAACACAAATCCATGATTACCATATAATGGTAAAACTAACACAACCTAATAAGGTTGGCCACCACTCATCGCACTTCAGCAGGTCCCACTAAAAATGGTGGGGTCTTACTCACCTCACATACTCAACAGCGTACCCCAATGTAGTAAAATAATTAGTTTCTCAACTATGCTATGATATGTGTCATTGGATCCCATATCTAGCATTAAGTAATCTTGTGAAACACCTCTACACCCAATAATGATGAATTATCCTCACTATATTGAATGAATTAGTGATGGTCACCCATACACTACTAGAAAAACAGGTATTTGCGACGGGGCATTTGCGACGGGATCCCGTCGCAAATGGCTTTTTGCGACGGGGGCCCGTCGCAAATAGCCCGTTGCTGAAAACGGCGTCGCAACAACACTTATTTGCGACGGCCCCGTCGCTAAAGCCTTTTTTTTGCGACGGTCATTCTCCCCGTCGCAAATAGTATTCCGTATTTTTGTAAAAAACTTTTAAAATAGTTTTTGTGACGGGACCCGTTGCAAAAGGTATTTGCGACGGGTCTCGTCGCAAAAACTATTTTTAAAAAAAAATAAACTATTAATAATACTAGTATTTGCGACGGGCATAGTATCCCGTCGCAAATACTATAAATAGTTTTTGCGACGGGACCCGTAGCAAAAACTATTTTTTAAAAAAATAAAAAACTATTAATAATACTAGTATTTGCGACGGGCATAGTATCCCGTCGCAAATACTATAAAAAAATAAAAAAAAATTATTAATAAATTATTTTAATTAATATAATAATAGAATTAGAATTCACAAATAAAAATAATTAATTATTTTAATTAATATAATAATAATATAATTATAATTCAAAAATAAAAAATAATAGAATATTAATAAATGATTTAATTAATATAATAATATTAGAATTATAATTCATAAAAAAAATATTAATAAGTTATTTTAATTAATATAAAAATAATAGAATTATTTTACATTCAAATATTAAAATAATTCAAGTATTACAAAAAATATAATTAAATTATAATATTATATACTTTTAATATATATATATATATTTTAATATTATAAAATATAAATAACATTATTATTCATATTAATATTTTTATTTAAAAATATAATATTATTAATATTTTATAATGAGACAAAAACTAAGAATAGAAAAAAAAAATTGATTTCCCAAATTTTATAACATAAATACAAACTCTAATCTGAAGGAGGGGGGAGGTGGGGGATCTGCAGATGGTGGTGGAGGAAACTCCATCCCTAAAGCATGAGTGAGTCGGGGCATGTACTCCATCTGCTCCTGATGCTGCTGCTGCCACCGACTCGTCTGCTCCTCGTACAACTGCTGCTGGCGTCGACGCTCCTCCTCATGATGCTGACGCATCTGCTCCTGCTCCTATCGGAGACTCTCTATCTGTGCAGTCTGAGATCGCAACTGATCCTCATACTGTGTAGTAGAAGAAGATGCACGAGCTCCTCTCGAGCTGGACGCCGACATCGCATCACTGTCATAATAATCTCCGGGAGTCAGTCGAGAGCCGATACCAACTACCCGGCCCTTCTCGAAGGCATACTGGGTGGCCTGCATCCATGCCGCCTCATCAAACTGACGGGTAGTGGTATGATCTGATGAATCGGCCTGACTCTCAGGCCGGGCCTGTGACGCTGCGGCCTCATATGACTCCTATAGTTGCAATTTAAAATTAAAATTGTGAATATATTATATGCAGTTAATTTTTAAACTTGAAAACAAATAATACTGACCACGATGTGATGCTGACGATCACCTCTGAGCTCCATAGTAGCAGGATCACTATACATCCTCTGATATACGTCGTACTCTGTAATATCGGGGTGCTCGACAGCCTATAAGAATAAAAAATAAACTGTTAATATTTATAGTTATATAAAATATTTATAAATAATGTACGTACCAGATGTTGTCTATGAGTACTGAAAGAACGACTCCCAGCTCGATGAGTCACCTCCTGTCTCCCCCGATTCTGCCTCCCCACTGATGATCTCCTCTGAAAGGCACCACTCAACCAGTGCACACATAATCTATCCCATACATGGGATGAAATATACTCTGGTCGGTGTGCTCTACATGACTCCTCAAAATCTGACACTCCTGCTTTCTTCATCGCAGCTTTTCTTAAATTGTGCAAAAACTGACGAAGGCGATCACGCATGGCCACCTCCCATGCCTCGTGGATGGCATCACGCATGGTATCCTCGATCGGATACCATAAACCCTACAAATAAATCAAAATATCAAGTTAGAAATGAAATAATTTTCAAAATAAAAATTATTTATTTACGTACGTACCAACCAATGGCCGAACATGGCCAGCTGCACATCAATGGGAATCTGCTCCCATGTGGTCCACGGCTGAGAGAAATAGTTGCGCAAAATAGCACTGCCCTGTCCGACTACTATATGCGGAAAACTGAAAAAAATAATAAACATTTATTATGTGAGTAGATTAATGAAATCTTAGTCAAATCCACAGGTTATCACACCTCCGTGTGCGTGGATCAAACCCAAGACGTGGACATCGCTCGGGGACGGGGTCAGGAATCATCAATCGTGCAAGACCGCGCCCCCTCCGCGTACTCCCTGGAGCGCCTGCAGGCTGAGGGTCATCTGTCAGCAATGCATCCGCATCGAAAGTCAGGTTAGCATCCGCCAACTCACGAAATGTGGCCTCGTCCATCTGAAACAGAAAATGTTAATGTTAGCAAATAATTGATAATTACTATTATATATACATATATACATATATACATATATACATATTATGATTGTATATAAATACCATGGAATGCTATCAGTGTTCATCTTCATCATCATCTTCATATATGTCAATGCCATCTTCATATTCCTCCTCAACATCATCGATATCCATTCGAGTTACAGTTGCTTCATCTCTTACCATTTCAAATTCATATGTGACATCATTAACATCATCGTCATCACTGACTCTTAAATGTGGGGTGTCGTCATCGATACTCATGTCTCTTTGTAAAAAAGATTTATTTTGAGTACTCTCTTGAAAAACTTCAATTCTTTGCACATTAGTGAAAGAACATTCACTTTGACTAAACTGATTGTCTCAAATTTTGATTTTATTATACTCCACCAATCAGTCAAGTCTCTTGATGTTGCACAGTACTTTGCATAATAAACCTGATATGCCTGTTGAGCCAATAAGAATGGTTCATTTACTGCGAGAACACTTTTACATTTAATATCGATGATTCCATGAGTCGGATGAACACGCACGCCTCTCTCTGTATCCGACCACCGACATTTGAACATGGTTATGTAATGTTGTCCAAGATAACAGAGTTCAATGATTTCATCAAGTATGCCACAAAAGTCAACTTCATTTTCTCGATGATGAGATCCTCTCAAGATAACTCCACTGTTCATTATTTTTTTCGATTCCCCATATGCATGTGTGTGGAATCGAAATCCATTCACCACATATTCATTATAAGTTTTAACAAGTTTGGAAGTTGGGTTACTCAATACACACAGTCGTTTGTCAATTTTATCAGCATGTCGAGACACCTGAAAATTTGTGAAATAATTATCAATATAGTAAAATATAAATTGAATGAGTTGCTAAAAGATAAAGAATTTATGTTACCAGTTTTTGAAACCACTGAGAGAAATTTTTCAGTCGACATTCTTCGAGAGAAGCTGCTGTAATTTGTGGAATTTGTTTCTTGATATGATTATCATACAACCTTGTTTCGCGCGGAATCCGGGGATGACCTCCTGGACGGGAGATTCAAACGTTCCGATCGGTTTCTAACGGGTTTGTTCGTAGAACCGGAAACATCCAATGATTCCACATCCGTTTGGACCTACTTTCCAAAGGCAGGCGCTCATTAGCTTGTGGGCTAATGAAGCTTAGGAATTTGCATTGGTCGAGAGGATGGGAGGTCGGACTCATCACACCTTTTTGAGGGGAATTATTGTCTACTCCGGGACTCTCTTTATAGATTTAAGTTAAGTTCGTGAATCCTTATTACATTACCAAGTATAAAATGAGCTTTCCTTTAGTTTTAACAATCAATGATTAAATATGCAAGAAATTTAGAGAATCTTTTATATGTATTTGAGGTTCTTCATTAATATAGAATCATCTATATTTGTTTAGAGATTCTTGGTCAATGGTATCCTTCAAAACATTTATATAAAAGTCTCTTGGTCATTTTGATGACCAGGCTGGTTTTAAAGCCACTCAGTGGGGCACTTGAAGTTTATCGTCATTCAGAAGGACAGAGATTATTTCAATGTTGGGATCGAACCCATAAATGGGCTACCTACGTATCCTTTGTTTTAAAAAAAGGAATCAGAACCCACGTAGTTCGAGGAATGGGATATGATGTTTTATGATTGATGGCTCAAAGATGAATGTCATAATTACTTTTACACTCTAAGCTCACGTGAGTCATGCTCGGTGTGAGAAACAAGAGGTATTGGTAAAATTCAGACAATTGTGCCAAAAAAGATGCAATCATAAGAATTTGTTTTGGGGCTTATGTATAGATGACTGCCCAGATAGACGAAGGTTTAGGATTTACTTTTAGGGAGAAAATCCAAGAACAGGGTCCACAAAGTTATATGTGCTTCATGGAGATTTGAATACTCTAATCTTGGGGCTTACTCCTAAGGAGGATGCCCAAGTTAGGAGGGGACTTATGATTGGGTTTTATTCCTAAAGAGGAAACCCAAATCAAAGGTAATTTATGACTGGTTAAGAGAAATTTTAAGAGACTTTGGGCTTACTCCTGAAAAGGAAGCCCAAAGTTATGACTGAGTCTTATTCCTGAAAAGGAGACCCAGGTTAGGGGACTTGGGGCTTACTCTTGAAAAGGAAGCCCAAGGTTATGACTGAGTCTTATTCCTGAAAAGGAGACCCAGGTTAGGGATTAAGGTTTGGGGCTTACTCCTGAGGAGGATGCCCGAGGTTAAAGGACTTGATTGGGGCTTATTCTTAAGAAAGATGCCCAAGATTTATGACTAGGACTTATTCCTGAGAAGGAAACCTGGGTTAGGGGACTTGGGGCTTACTCCTGAAAAGGAAGCCCAAGTTTATGACTGAGTCTTATTCCTGAAAAGGAGACCCAGGTTAGGATTCTCTCATCTTAAAGGATGAGGTTGAAATGAATGAACTCTCAATCTTTGGTGACATAAAGATGTTTAAATCACTGGGTGTTTGAGAGGTATTTCACAGAATTCCTTTCAGATAAGGATGTCAAATCAAGAAATCATGCCATAAATGGCTTTTGAAGAGTATCTTGAAGACTGAATCTTGAATAGGAAGGGTGAAATGGCTTAAGAGGGGTAAAAATGGGCAAGATGGGCACCCAAAAAGCTAGGGGCGCGCAAGTCTTGAAGGTCGCGCAAGTCTTGCGTCGGCACGCAAGTGTTGGTCGCGCAAGTATACTTGCGCGACGTGAGGGATACTTGCGCGATGTTCAACCAGAGTTGAATTACTTGAGCGACTCTTTATTAAACCCTTTCCCATCCTCTTGAGGTTCTTCCAGAGAATGGACGCGCAAGTTATATTGAAGGAATTAAGTTGGCGCGCAAGTGTTTGATAAGTTTCAACACTTGGGCCTTCCTTCTTCCCTTTAGATCTTCCATTCTAGGTAAGAAATTACCTTAGAAGTGTTCTGGAAGCTTTGAGAAGAGACTTGGGCGTCGGGAGCTTTGATCCGAGTTTCTGGAAAGAGATCCCCCGAATGGGGGGCCCACAGGGTCTATTTATAGGCAAAAGAAGACCCCGGGCGGTTACTGGGCGGTTACCAGATCTGTCGCGCAAGTCCCTTGCACGACCATAAGGGGTCGCGCAAGTGTTGAGGCGGCGCGCAAGTGTACTTGCGCGACCAAGAGGGAACTTGCGCGACCTATGGGAAATGTTCTCCTTTTTCATCCCTTTGTCGATTTTTGATGTTTCTTCAAAGGATTAATCACTTTGAGCTCAGATATTCCCTTTTCCGAACATTAGATTCCGTGACGAAAGGAGCGTCAACAAAAGTCCCCCCTCAGAGTTGGATCCGGAGAGAAAATGAGGATTTGACTCTGAGGAAATCGAATCCCTCTAAAGGAAAAGGGCGGCGCGCAAGTCTTCAGTGCGCAGAGGGAGGCGCGTAAGTCTGCGTCGCACAGGCCTTAAACCCTCTGGTATGGCGCGCAGGTAGGCCTCCTGGCCTATAAATACACGGCTTCCGGCCGTAGATGGCATCTGAAGTTCCGGATTTCTCGAGCTCTCGCCGCGCAAGTCTTCCTCGTCGCGCAAGTCTCTTGTTTTCGCTGTTTCTTCGCTTCCGCGCTACTCTCAAGGAAATAGGGCTTGCGCGGTAATACTTGCGCGACCAAAACTTGCGCGGCACATGTACCACTTGCGCGACATCTCCATACTTGCGCGCCTTAATGCCTTAGCCATTTTTTTCAAATTCTTTCACAAATTTTATGAAAAATAAAACCCATTTAAGAGTTTAATTTATTCAACTCCTGTGCAGATTCAATGGCTCTTAGACCTGGATTACTTGATGAGCTGGCTAGCAAGCGGATAGATGATATGATGAATATCATTGGCCCTGATTACTATACTGTCAAAAACAGCACTCTTCCAGATTTGGCTAAGTATCTGAAGAAATATCATTACGACTTTCCTCACTGCACTTATCTACCTTTGTATGGTCATGGTCATCTGCAAGAAGTCATTATTCCAGAAGTAAAGAATTATCTTCCATTTTCTTGGTTTCAGAATTATACCAATTTTGCTTCAGCAAATATCTCAGGCGGAGGAGTATTTCAAACTGCTGGAACAGTAGAGAAGGCTTATGTGATGCATCATAGCCCTTGCACACCAGATCTGAAAAAACATACACCTGAGCTTCAACCACATTGTCATCCTTCAATCTTCCGAGATGCTCAGATGGATCAGTCCAAAGGCTGGAAGAAAAGTTGGGATTTCCGCCCTGGGGGAGGTGTGAAGCCAACTTGGATGTGGGCATACTGGGTGCGACAGACTTGCGCAGAGTTTATTGGGGATCTGAAGAGAGCTGCAATATATGAAGCTGTTTGGGTTGGGCAGACATATATTTACAGACATGATATCTTCGTGCCAGAGATACTTAGCCACTGGAGTCCAGCGACTAATTCTTTCCACTTGACTCATGGAGAAGTAGGTATCAGTTTGTGGGATGTCCACAAGATTTCAGGAGCTCCAATCTTGGGCGACATGTATGATGAATTCATTCCTCCCAAGGTGACTTGGAATGATCCAGAGAAGACTCCTGCTTTGGCTCGAGAATTATTCAAAATCTTTCACAAGCTCAAGAGTTCAGAGACCTCATTAACTCATTTCAGAAAAGATATCCATCCGGAAGAATGGATGAAGGTGTTTCTTACTGAGAAGAAAGGGATGGAGCCAAAGGAAAAATGATCCAAGAAAAAGAAATCCAAGGATACCCGGCCCAGACGTCCTACCACTTGCCCAAAACCTGAGAAGAGAGGAGCTCCTGGCACATTCTGGCCAACTCTAGAAGCAGGAGAGTTTGAAAAATGGGGCTATGAAGTGAATCAAAGAATTCCAAAGAAAACTCGTCTGGCGGGTTTCTTGGCAATGTGGCTCAGTATTTACCTTTTGCCGGTCAGGGATTCGAAGGGAGGCGTTAGGCCAGGGACCTTCGTCATTGCGGCCAAGTTAGCTGAGGGAAAAATGGTTGGGTTATCCACCCCCATTTTAGCAAAGATCCACAGGAGTTTACTTCACGTCTTCCAGGGTAAATCTCCTTTAAGAATAGTGGGACCATTCCAGGTTTTGTGGGGATGGATCGCCACTCACTTCAGGACTTACAATGTACAGAATGGATTACAAATTCCTGGAAGCTCTTTCAGACCGTCAGTGCAAGCATTCTCTGGAATTGCTCCATTAGATGTCAATGGTTATGACATAAAAGTAAGACTAAGCATGTATAAGGAATTCAACTTCTTTCCTTATGAAAGTCCGCCATCTGGGCGGTTTGTTGATGATGGGAAAGCCCCTTTGGATTTGAGGGCATACATGCTAGCTTGCAGGGATGGCGTGTTAGTAGCCAGGATTGATGGAGAAATCATATGCGAGGCCTATGCTCCATATAGATTTTCACTCCAATTCAAATGTTTGCAACAGATTGTTGTATCCCCTCCAGTACATGTCAGGTTAGAGCAACATCCGATGGTTGCTCGACAACTATGGTTGCTGACATCAAGAGAGAAGACTGGGGCAGTATTTGATCTACCAGTTGAAAAAGCGGCACATTATCTGACTACATTTTATGCCGAACACTGGATAGCATCATACCCCAAAGGGATATTGAATCATCCTGTATATCAAGTGGGAAAGAGGAAGAGGACTGTAGAGAAAGAAACTCTTCCTCATGAAGGTGATGCTTCTCCTCCTGAAATAGGTTCAACAGACTCCTCCTCTAGAACTGATTCCTCAGATCATCATGATGGGGATGATGAGGCACAACCGGAAGCAAAGCGGTTTCGTGCCCGATATAATCCTCCGGCCAGAGTTAAAAGACCCACTCCATCAGCTCCTGGTGAGTTATTTGATTGTAATAACTTCAATCACTGCTACTTTATAAAGTAATAAGTCTCACTTTCTTATTCTCTATCTGTAGTTGCAGGAGTTGGGAAGAAATTAAAATCAAAAATTGTAGGACCTTCCTCACAGCCTTTATATCTAAGACCAGAGGTTGTTCAGCTATGGCAGAGCTTATACTGTGATACTGAAACCGCCTGGCTAGATTTGTGTGAGGGTCTACAACTTCCTGGGATAGGATATCTTCTAGCTTCCAAAGACCTTCAATACGGAGATAACCCCAATGAAGTGCGGGCTTACATCAGAGAGCTGGAAATGCTCATATATGCCACTGATAATTTGGTTCCTATCACCAGGCGGGTGAAGGAAATGATTGATCGTGGCACCACTAAGGGGGCTAGTGGTTCTGGAGATGAGGAGTGGCAAGAGTACGTGGCTCCTGAAGATGTAAGTTTTCTTTCCTTATTTTCTTTGCAACTTGATTTCAGTTGAAGCTTTGTTACTTAAGGAAGTTATTTTCTTCATCTTGCAGCTTGCAAAGAAAGGGACCGGGGTTCCTTCGCCACAATATAGCCCTGGTGGTACCGCTGTTGGGGCTGCTGCTGATTCTCCTCGCGAACCAGGCGAGATATCTCCAGGCCAGTAGGCCATGAATGAGGCACTGGGCATAGCCTTTCATTCGCCAATCCAAGTGCCAATAAAGGAGACAGCTGAAACTCCAAAAAAGCAAAAGAAGCCAAGGCAACGAAGGAGGAAATCCTTAGCTAAACGTTTTATTAGCAGTGGTAAGTCCTTCGAACAATCATGATTTTATACCCATAATCATATGGTTACTCATATTTCTGAGGATTGCAGGGGCTTCTTCAATTTCCCCCTTGAGGGAAGGGACTGATCCTTCTTCAAAGGCCGTGGAGGGTGCTGTAGAACAACCACAGACTCAAGCTGACTTGGTAGCTCCTGGAGAAGAGCTTCCATCCATTCCCAGTATCCCTCCCACTACTGAAGATGCTGTCCAGGGTCAGGGGTTGCAGGACATAAGTCAGCAAGAAGACATAGCAAATGCTCCCACTGGTGAGACTAACCAAGATTCTGAAGTATCATTGGATGAAATGATGAATCAAGGAATGACTTTTGAAGAATTTTATGATCATGCTAGATTGTCATGTGATTTAGAAGACCTTGGGCGTGAGTGTTACCCTTCGCCCAAATTTTTCTTTTAAAAGAAAAATATTTCTAACCATGATGTAAAATAATATGCAGTTTCTTCCGTAGAAGCTGCTGAACTGCCAATGCCTGAAGAGGGTGTGGACACTGATGTCAACCCTATCATTGCAGAAACATTAGCTCAAGTAGAGCTAAATCCAATAAACTCTCCTGAGACCCATCTTGAAAATCCTGTTGAAACCGGGAAAGATGGGGAGAAGTCTTCTCATGTTGCTGAACCACCATTGGGTAAGGGATAACAATATTTGTGATTGTACTTTATTTGCAAGACAATCCATTCTTTTGTTATCCTTTAAGATTCAACTAAAATCTTTCAATTGATCATGTAGGGCCATCAACTGTAATGGCTAGATCCGGAGATGAGGCTTTAGCCTCTGCCCCAACGGGAATTGAAAGTGAAGAAGCCCATGTCAGAGGGGAAAGAGCAGAACGAGGCACTTCCTTAAGCATGTTAATTCCAGATTACATACCCCCTTCTGACGAAGATGTTGAATCAGATCCAGAGATGCTCAAAGCGTTCAGCTTTTCATGACGTAAGGCGTGGAACAATATATGGAACATCATATCGGGGGTGCCCTTAGAAGAGCTACCATCAAAAATTTCCCGATTGTCATCCCAATTTGTTATAATGGGACTTGGTGGTTTTGGGTATGAAAAGATCCATGCTGCAGTGAAACAGATTATCTTCAGGAGGGAGCAAATGCAGACAAGTCGCGAAGATTTGACCAGAGTGAAATTGTCAGTCAACATAGGCGAATTTGAGGCTGCGATATCCCAGGCTGAAGCTGATTATGTTGTCAAGATGAAGGATCTGAAACAAAAAATCAAAGAAAAGGTCATCCAGCAGGTGCAACTCCAGCAACAGTTAGATGCTGTTACTGGGGAACTTGATCAGCTTAATGAATTATTGGATGAAACTCATATAAATGGCATGAAAGCCATTGCAGATGCTAAGAAGGCATTTCAGCAAGCTGAAAAGAGTGAAGCTGGTCAAGTGCACGAGCTTCAAGCAACTGTTGATAAGGCTCAGGATGCTATACATCAAATGAAGACTTTTGTTGACAATCTCCTGTAATTTCTTGAAAAAGAGAAGAGATTCCAATCTGTGGATGTCCTTCTAACTCTTGTGTATCAATGAAAAACACTTTTGTCCTCAATCATTTGTGCTTGCATTCTTCCATTACCTGCTTCAAATTTACTTAAGCCAATGGGCTTAGTAAACATAGTTTGATTTTTACTAGGATTATTACAAATAACCCTACAAACATTGAACCTTTTAACTGCTCAATATTACCTAAATCATACAAAAAAAATGTATATTTAGTGAGCTGGAACTTGACTTTTATTCAGAGTTCCTTTGTCTTTTGTGTGGGCAGTTTAAAGTCATGCAAGCCGGACATAAAGAGGCTAATGTTTAAGGTCGAAATAGCTTTGACCGAAAAAATGGATTAAAATGGATTCAATTCCTTGATAATTTATCTGAAAACAAATTACCATACTCAAGTATGAGAGAAAATATGTAAACTATGACTTAAGAATATTTGAATCTGAGGAATGATATGAAAAAGAGCTAAATAGCATTAGAAGAAGTAGTTTCCAAGAATGAAGTTACTATTATTTAACAAAACCCGTTAGGGGGTTGAAATATGCAGGGCCACCTATGGGCATTGGCTGCATAGTCAAATAAAATAGCATCTTTTGGCTGACAAGTCTGTTATGTGGACTGTTTATGCAAGGCCACCTATGGGCACGTGCTGCATAGTCAGGCAAAAGAACTCCCAGAAATTTACTTTCCTAGTGCTAAAAGCCAGTGAAAGTTTATGGAGATTCAAATTTTCTAAAGCATAGAGTTTGTTGTATGGAAAGAGGTACTTGAATATAGAGAAGATATTTCCAAACAAGAATATCGAAGAACTGGATGAATATCACTCCTACGAAGGTCTGACCCAAACGTAGGGAAGAAGAATAAACCATAGACTTGAATACTTTCAGATCATGAAAAAGGATGTGGGACAAATATGTTAAGGATGGCTATTTTTGCGGATCCCTACATACTGCCGTTTAAGACAAATAAGGACAAAAGAGGCATTCTTCCCAAGAATGAAGTTACTATTATTTAACAAACCCGTTAGGGGGTTGAAAACATGCAGGGCCACCTATGGGCATTGGCTGCATGGTCAAATAAATAGCATCTCTTAGCTGACAAGTCTGTTATGTGGACTGTTTATGCAAGGCCACCTATGGGCACGTGCTGCATAGTCAGGCAAAAGAATTCTCAGAAGTTTGACATTTTTGTGACCATAAGTCATGAAAAGGGTTATGAAGATCTGAAAATATTTAAGGTTAGGATTATAATACATAAAGATGGGTATTTTCCAATGTATATAGAGATACATAGGTCAATGAAAACCATAATCATGTTGTGGCTGGGTCCTGAATTGAAACTTGGACTTCACTACGTATCTCATAAGAATGAGAATCAAGCCATACGTAGTTCTTGAAATGCAGTTTAACGTCGTGCAGGATGAAAGGATGAGTGATCTTAGTTTTTGGGGTCATAGAATTCGGACCATAATAATGAATACACAGTGTGTGTTTTCATGAGGACTTTTCAGCCAAGGGACTGAAAGTGAAATTTGGGGTTAGGCCCAAAATACTTGGGACTGGATTCGAGGGACACTCGAATGTTCCTACGTATCCCATAAAGATGTGAATCAAGTCCACGTAGTTCTAGAAACTACCCTTTGTACAAATTTGGTTCGTACATGTGAAGGGTGAAAAGGGACTTTAGTGCAATGATGTTTTTAACCTAAGATAAAAAGTTTAGGCATTACCATGTATGCACGTAGTCTTTTTGAAAATGAAAACCATGATTGAAAAAGAATCAATGTTAATAATGGTTCCTTCTCAAATGAGGAAATCAAAGAATATTGTAGTTTATTGTCGTACTGGACAAAAGTGTTGTATAGTTTAACGTCATATAACAAGGATGAAAGTGAATCAATGTAAAGATATTGATTCCAAGGGTGGTTTCACAAATCATCATCATATGAGATTGTGGTGAACCAATGTGAAGAGATTGTTTTTGGGCTTGAACCTTTGGGAGGTTGCCTACATACCCAGCCTGGAGGGCAAGGATCAAAGTCTGTGTAGTTCAATTAAAGAATGAATTAATGATCAAGTTGTTCTTGTGGACAATGATCTAAAAAAAATGTTGTTGGGACTTACACATGGTTAGTGGCCCAAAGGGAGTGTTATGGTTGATGTTCGCTCTAAGCTCACGTGAGTAATACTCGGTGTGAGAAACAAGAGGTAATAACAACCTTAACGATGCACAGTTTAATGTCATGTAGGACATATCAAGGATTTTCTGTACAGTTTAGCGTCATGTAGTTAGGACGATGGGGACAATACAGTTTAACGTCATATTGGACGAAAGGGGGATTGTGCAGTTTTAATGTCATGCTGGACTTTTGATGATTATATAGTTTAACGTCTTTCCGGACGTGAGAGACTTTTATACAGTTTAGCGTCATATAGTTAGGACGTCACAATTTAACGTCTTGCTGGACATATTTGCAAATAGTTTATGGTCGTATACATGGACCAGGAATGATGCAGTTTTAAGGTCATGCTGGACTGTTTATGGAACTTTTTCACAGTTTTAATGTCGTGTGGGACGAAGTTGCAGTTTAAAGTCATACTGGACCATTGCTGTATAGTTTTAGCGTCATATAGCAAGGACGAACTGATGCTGTACAGTTTAAAGTCATGTAGCTAAGACTAAGGTGAATCAATATGAGGATATCAGTTCTGATCTTTTTACAGTTTATCGTCATGCTGGACGTTGGAAGTGCCACACAGTTTAATGTCATGTTGCTAGGACACAATATAGTTTAATGTCATCTCGGACAGAATACAGTTTAGTGTCATGTAGGACAATAAGGGACTTAACACAGTTTAACGTCATGCTGGACGATGAAAGTGCCACACAGTTTAATGTCATGTCGCTAGGACAAAATATAGTTTAATGTCATCTCGGACAAAATATAGGAACTTCTTATACAGTTTATTGTCATGTAGGACAAAATCAGGGACTATGCAGTTTAAAGTCTTGCAGTTAGGACTATTGGTGCTGCACAGTTTAATGTCATGTTGCAGGGACAAAATTTAGTTTAATGTCATCTCAGACATTGAAGGTGACACAGTTTAACGTCATGTTGGACGAAGTTGTAGTTTAAGGTCATACCGGACCTTGGTGTAGTTTAAGGTCATACCGGACCTTGGTGTAGTTTAAGGTCATACTAGACCTTGTTGTATGAACCAATTGTAAGTCTTGGTTCTGGGAACGATATTTTGTGTTTATACAAAATACTTCTTCAGAAATCTGGCATTAGTTGGAGTCGTGATGTGTTCTCCATCCATTGAGATTAGAGAATACGCTCCATTGGAGTAGACCTTATGTATTGAATAAGGTCCTTCCCATTTTGGTTCAAGCTTGGGAGGTTTCTTTCCTGGTATCATTGGTGTTCTGAGAACCAATACCAATTCTCCCTGAATGAATGAACGAAGATGAACTTTTTTGTTAAAAGCTCGTGCTATTCGATTCTGATAGATTTCCAAGTGGTGAAAAGTGCACAATCTTTTCTCATCTAACTGTTCCAATTCATTCAAACGCTTTTGGGATTTCTCATCTGTTGATAACTGATCACAAATGGCTATTCTGAGTGAGGGCAATTGAACTTCAATTGGCAAGACTGCTTCTGTTCCATATACCAATGAATATGGAGTAGACCGCGTTGCATTGCGAGTGGTAGTCCGATAAGCCCATAAAGCATGATAGAGTTTATCAGGCCATGACCTCTTATCTTTATCCACCATCTTTTGCAGTATATTTGAAAGAGTCTTGTTGAAGGCCTCTATCTGGCCATTAGCCGCTGCATGATATCGAGATGAATGGTTGGACTTAATGTTGTATTCTTGATACAATCTCTTTACCTCAGAAGAACAGAAGTTGGTGCCGTTGTCTGTCAATATGGTATGAGGGACACCAAATCTAGTAATGATGTTAGACTTGATGAAGCTAACAATGCATTTAGAACTGACTTCTTTGAGAGGTACTGCCTCTGCCCATTTGGAAAAGAAATCAGTAGCAGTAAGAATGTACTTAAACTGCTTGGCCGTAGCTGAAGGGTAAGGTCCCACCACATCCATTCCCCATGTGGAAAATGGCCATGAGTATTTAGCTGTATGAAGCAACTCTGGAGGTTGATGAATGAAATTGGCATATACTTGGCATGAATGACACTTCTTTGTGAAATTAACACAATCTTGTATCATTGAAGGCCAGAAGTATCCAAGCCTTCGAATTTGATCAGACAATCTATGTCCAGACTGGTGGGCACCACAGACTCCTGCATGCACTTCTTTTATGACAGCCATTGTCTCTTCACCATCAATACATCTGAAGAGAACTCCATCAAAACCACGTTTTTAGAGAATTTTCTCGAGGTGGTTTGGACCATCATAAAGAGTAAAATTGACCACACGTCGCCGAATTTGTTCTCTCTCGGCTTTATCAGGTGGAAGTGTTCCATTTTGAAGGTATTCCCTGATAGGTGACATCCATCCTGTAGTATGACCATATGGTTCAGGAATGGGACTAATTTCATTAATTTCCTCTGTTCTGACTTGAACATAAGGTGAAATTGCACGACGGTGGGAAATACCGAAGGTTGTCTCATCCCGATTTGGATCTGCTAAAGCTGTGGCTATATTAGCCAGTGCATCAGCTTGAGCATTTTGTGATCTTGGGACATAAGAAAATGTCGGTTCTGAAGGGAATTCCGACATTAACTCTCTGACGTAATCATACAAAGGGATTAATTCTTCTTTTCTGATGGCATAATACCCATTGACTTGTTTGATTACCAGGTCTGAATCACCTTTTACCTTTAAGTGATTCACTTGTGCTTGAAGCGCTAACTCCAAGCCTGCAATGAGAGCTTGGTATTCAGCTTCATTATTGGTACCACCTTCCCACAACAAAAAGGAATAAGGTAACACTGCCTTATCTGGAGAAATGAGCACAATTCCTAAACCAACTTTGTTGAATTTAGGATTTTCCATTTTCTTCCCTGTTGGACTTCTAGAAGCACCATCAAAATACATTTCCCATGTTTGAGGATTCTCTTGAATAGAAAAAACTTCCTCATCAGGGAGTTCGATATCTGAATACGTGTCTTCAACTGAAGGGTGTTCAGCCAGGAAATCAGCCAGAGCTTGGCCCTTAATTGCCTTTTGAGACACATACTGGATGTCGAACTGCTGTAAAATAACCGCCCACCTTGCCAGACGTCCTGTAAGCATTGGACGACTAAGGATGAATTTGAGTGGATTATTACGAGATACCAATTGGACCTCGTGATGTTGCAGGTAGTGTCTCAGTTTCTGAACTGCAAAGATTAATGCTAGGCAGCATTTTTCAATACTCGAATACCGGGTTTCTGCTTCAAGCATAGTTCTACTGAGATAGTAGAGACTATTTTCATTCCCAGCATCATTCTTTTGAGCGAGAAAGGCACCCAATGATCGCTCTAAAGCTGTCACATAGAGGATAAGAGGTCTACCCTCAACAGGTGGCATGAGTACTGGTGGACTTAAGAGGTATTTCTTGAGAACATCAAATGCTTCTTGACATTCTTTAGTCCACTGGTAAGTGACTCCTTTCTTCAATAA
This sequence comes from Viscum album, assembly GCA_963277665.1. Taxonomy (NCBI): domain Eukaryota; kingdom Viridiplantae; phylum Streptophyta; class Magnoliopsida; order Santalales; family Viscaceae; genus Viscum; species Viscum album. Next base: position 941,068,776 of record OY728145.1, read on the forward strand.
TTTGGTAAAAGGTAAACTTTTGCCTGCCAAATTGGCGATGAAACGCCAAATATAGGCTAAGTGTCCTTGAAGTCCTCTTAATTCTTTCAAATTCTGAGGAGGTGACATACCAAGGATTGATTTGGTCTTCTCAGGATCGACTTCAATACCACGATGGCGTACAAAAAAGCCGAGGAATTTTCCTGAGGTTACCCCAAAAGCACATTTTAAGGGGTTCATCTTCAAATTATGTTGTCGAAGCTTGTGGAATATGATTTCCAAATCAGCCAAGTGATCAAAACGTTGTTTGGATTTAACCACCAAATCATCTACATAGCATTCAACAAATTTCCCTAGAAAAGGTTTGAAGATACGATGCATGGCGCGTTGATATGTTGCACCTGCATTCTTTAAACCAAAGGGCATCACCCTATAACAAAACACACCTTGAGGAGCTCTGAAGGCTGTATATTCCTCATCTTCTGGGGCCATTCGGATCTGATTATATCTAGAATATCCATCCATGAAAGAAAGTACTTCATAGCCAGCCGTCGCATCAATTAAGAGTTCTGTAATCGGAACTGGAAAATCATCTTTGGGACAATACCGATTAAGATCTCTGAAATCGATGCAAACCCTAATTTGTCCGTTCTTTTTCTTTACTGGGACAATATTAGCCAACCACTTGGGATATTGAACTTCTCTGACGAAGTTAGCTTTGATAAGCTTATCCACTTCAGCCTCGATTTTGGAAGCATAGGTTGGGTGTGTTCTTCTCGCGGCTTGCTTGAATCCTCGATGTTCTTTTGGCAAACCCAAATGATGGGTGGCAACATCAGGATCAAGGCCAGGCATCTCTGTATAATTCCAAGAAAAAATATCTTTATTTTGCTTTAGAAAAGAAATATACATCTCTTGTTCTTCAAGGGTCATGGCCGCACTAATTAAAGTGGGGCGTGGATCTTTCTCTGTACCCAGATTTACTTCTCTGAGTTCATCCACAGTGGTAGAGATACCCTCTTCAAATGCTGGAGGAGCATCTCTAAGATCTTCCTCTTCCTCTTCATCATGTGTTATATCTTCCGTTTCTACTTGCAAAGTAGATGAAAAAACGAAATTCTCATGATCATAAGAGATGTCAAAATTTTCACATTTTGAAGAAGAAGCTTCCATTTCCGACCCTATTGATGAAAAAGGGTCTTCTTTGGGAAATAAAGAGGAGATGATGGATTGAGAATCGACATCAACATTCACCTCTGGTGTTGCTATAAATTCTTCTGGCCTGATTAGCGAAGTATAGACTTGTTGGATTTCAGCAGACGAAATGAAAACGTCACCACTTATGCTTTCATCACTGCTTGGTAAGTTACCAATTTCTCCCATGTTGTCTGGCTCGATTTCCGTAATTGACATTATGGATCTTTCCATAAGAGTATTTTGATTTGGGCCTATTTTGTCAATTTTACTGATAGGTAACACATAATCTGTACTCACATGTGAAAATGGATTTATTGGAATTTTTTCCAAACCATATGGAGCATTAACTTTGGTAATTTCCTTCATTGTAGATTTTTCTCTTCCCTTCATGTGATAAAATTCCGCCTCAATGTATTGAGACTCACATGTTTTGAACGGGGCCTTATCACCATATAATGTTCCAACTTGACCATCGAAACAGTATTTGAGACATTGATGGTATGATGACGGAATAGCTGCATGCTGATGTAACCAGGGTCTTCCAAGCAAAATATTGAAACCTGAGTCTTGATCAACAATCATGAAATCTGAATTGGAAACAAGATCTCCAAACTGAGTTCTGAGCGTAACTTCTCCCAGTGGTTCTTGTTCATTTTTATCATATCCTTGCAACATCATGGTAGAAGGAGATAAATCAGATTCTGTGAGGCCCAATCGACGAAGTGTGCGAATGGGCATGAGGTTGACTCCTGAACCATTGTCAATAAAAGCTCTTCGAACATCTATACCATTGACTTTGCCAGATAGGTACAAAGGTTTTATGTGCCCATGCACAACATCATCTTCATCTTTATCAGTAAAAGATATCACTGCATGGCATTCTGCCGGATTATTCTCTATGTGATAAATTTCAGCTGCAGCAATTTCATCTTCAAACTCCTGAGGACTTGACAAAGCTTCGATGAGTGCTTTCCGAAGATCTTTTGATAGATTCAAAGCATCCAAAATTGATAATTTGGCTGGTACTTGGGCCAAGTGTTTCAATATATCATACTTTTGATCTAGAGGCCTGCGTTTCCCAATAGGAATATGTGGTTTAGCAGGTATCTTGGAAGCAGATGCTTTGGAAGCTGATGCCTCTTGTATTGAAGTTGGCAACATCTTTGGTTTTGGAAAATTAGACTGATTAGATCCATTTACTTGCTGAGATAAAGAAGATGGAACATTTAATTGGTCTTCCAAAATAACTGTGCCGAAGCTGAGTTGTCCATTGGCAGAAGAACTTGCTTGTTCATTTTGAGCTCGCTGAAGGGCTCTACCACGAGTTTCTGCTGCATATACAGTGCTAGCAGGGGTAGAATTAGAGTAGTGGCTTCGGAAAGATCCACGTCTTCCCCTATATCCTGAACCTCTAGAACTTCCTCGGGTTCCTTTATTTGATACAGGGAATTCAGGCTCATCAAGACTGGAATATGAATCTGTTAATTGAATCATATTAACAGAACCAAAGATCAATTCTTCGTCTGATAAAGACTCTGCCAAGTTAGCCTGTTTAGGCTGTGCCGTTTGGTGGGACGGTGCCCGTTGCTTTGAAGTAGATGGCATGAAATCTGCCAGAGTCAAAGACAATTTAGGCTTTGATACATACTCATCTTCTTCTGATTCCTCTTTCTTCTTTGAATTGCTCTGCCCTTTTGAGGATTTGTCTTTTGATGGAGGCTTTACTGCAGCTTTTGTAGGAGACACAATTGGCTTCTTCAATTGTGTTCGCAAAATGGAATGGGTCCGATTGATTGTCTTTCTAACCATCCAATCATCATATTTTTTCGCAGTTTTGCTTTTGACTTCCTGCCACTCGCCTCCTTCCTCTGGATCTGTAGCGGTAATACACGCTACATGAGCTGAAGAACCCTTCAATTTGACTTGTCCCAAGTCGACCATCTTTTGTAGGAGGTCTTTAAAGACAAAACACTCCTGGATGGGATGCCCCAACATTTGATGAAAGGGACAATAATTGGGACGGTCTTCATCTCCTTCCTTGTTTGGTCTCTTCGGCACTGGTAATTGAACCAAATTATTCTCCAGAGCTGAAATGAAGTAACCAGGAACTTGCTCACTTCGGAAAGAGTATGTTTTACTCTTCATATCCTCAAATTGTTTTCGTCGTTGATCTTTTTGATCATTTGGATGAAACAGCCTTTGTTGTTGGCGCTCAGGAGGTGGAGCCCTTCGAGAAGATGAAGGTTTTGAAGTAGAAATAGGTACAGGTGCCTGTTTAAGCATAACTGTAGCAGTTTCTGCTTTACCCATTCTTCTTCCTGGAGCTGATGGAATTACACGAGATTTAACCTTAGCCTGCATAAGGGAATCTTCAATCTGTTGAGCGATTGAAGTAAGGTCTCGAAACCCTCCTGTGTATTTCACAGGGATCAATGGCGTGCGTAATTCGTCACGCAAATTTGCCACACAGATTGGCAACAATTCCTCCTGAGGGAGTGATAAACTCAAGGAATACGTTAATCCCTTCCAACGAGCAATGAAATCAGAGACTCTTTCATTCTCCCTTTGCTTGCAGTTTGTAAGATCGAAAACTGTCGTTTTTGGCAAAGTTGAGCTGAACTGAAGAAGGAATTTTTGACGAAGATCCTCCCATCCGATGACTGACCGGGATTTCAAGCTTGTATACCAGACAAAAGCTGGTCCTTGCAAGGTTCGCACGAAGCATCTGAGATTCACTGCTTCTTGTTGTTCTGGAGTTCCCATCATAGGATCACAACAAGACACGTAATGCGTCAAATGTTGTTCAGGGTCGCCTGATCCATTGAAAGTAGGGAAAATAGGGTTTCCAAAACTGGATGGAGGAGAAATTGAATCTACCCATTCAGGGTAAACTTTCTTTTCAGGTTGAACTTGCGCCCGTTTCCCTTCCATAGTTTCTAACCGAGCTGTTAATGACTCAATAGTAGTTATTAACTTTTGAGAAACGTCAGGTTGAACTTGGTTTTGGGTAGGTGCAATGAATGGAGCTTGGACAGCCGTGGAGGTTGGTGCTGCAACTAATGGTAGTGCTGCCAACCGTTGTTGCGTTTGACCCGTAGGATTAGACCTCTGTGGGTGTACTGATAAAGGAGGATATTCCTGATCCATCTCAGTAGTTACAACAAATTCCTTCGGTTGTCGGACTTCAGCATTCTTAAGAAGAAGACTACTCTGAAGTAGTTCTGCATTCAACCTTCTTAATTCTTTCATTTCTTCCTCCTGTTGTGCAAGCCTTTGCTCTAATGAGAGCGATTGACCTCCTTCAGAGGAAGGGTGAGAAGTAACCTGATTCTTTCCTTTCCCCTTATTGGATCCTTTTCGGAGAGGGGGAAGTGGGTTACTTGAAGGAATACCCAGATTTTGGGTAAGCCTTTGATTACGTGTGCGCACACCTTCTTCATTTAGGTCTGTGTGCGCAACTTCTTGAGCAGGAACCTCTTCATCTGATCCCTCTGATTGAGCCTCATCTGGTGAATCAGCAGCAACGGCAGTGATGACATTAATGGATGCATATTTCATGGAATCCTTTCTATCAGCATTTCTGTGATATTGTCTCCTTTTATGTCCATGATGAAACATGGAATTCCGTTGACTTGACCCCTCAGGAATTTCTTTGTGAACCGTCACTTGGAGAGAATCTCCTGATAGCTTGGCTCTTCGTTCCTCTTGAGGCTTATTCCCTAATCGAGAGAATATTGACTTTCTCTGAGGGAGGGATTGAAGATTTGAAAAAGTCCCCAGTCCGGTGGACTGGGGGTGTTCCTGTTGCTTCTGCTCAACTCCTCGAATCCCATTCGTTGATTCTGAGGGTTGGGTTAGAGAAGTCCCCAGTCTGGCAAGCTGGGGTGTCTCTTGACATGCTATGTCTGAGATCTTCTTGAAATCTCTCTTGATCTTGCGGATCTTAGTTCGGAAATTAGCTGGATGCATTAACCTGTATCCACTTTTATCACCTGGTTCAACAGACCGTTGGATGATTTCCGAAACTTCTGTCATTTGATGACGTGTTTGCTCCAGACGAGAGGCTTGCGCAATATTCTCGCCTGCTTGGTGTAGGAGCAATTCAACAACCTGTTCTCTATATACTTGATTTTGAGAGGAACTAGTTGAAGCTTGATCTCGAGCAAGATTTTGATTATGAACAAAGCCCATTGACTGTGGCCGGCCATGGGCAATAACATTGCATGAGACCATTTTCGGCGGGCTTTGCTGACCGGAAAGCACTGTGAAATGTAGTGCTCCGTGAATACCCCATCCTCTGATATGAACATTAGATGGAGCATTGGAAATTAACTGACGCAATCTTCTTAGTGCGCCAAGGCATGAACGTTGAAGGGTTCTCTGTTGCTTTTCAGCCTTCGGATACCGAGAGACTGATAGAGATGCCAAATCAATCTGGCGTTGTAACCCTTCTATTATCTTAAGATGATTTTCATATTCATCGTAAGATAATACCTTCTTCTTTAATTTACAAAGAGTTTTCCATATGTTAAGACGAATATCATGGATTCCATCATCCGTCAACATCTTTGGAATGTCATACTGTGAATCAGCCAAAGGCCAAAACATGACTGGTACTTCACCTTTTGCCAGTTTTTTCCTCATGTTCAGCATTTCCTATTTATCATTAAATGAAGATTCTTCTACCTGTTTGGACCAGAGTTGGTGTTTCCTTGTTGCTTCATCGGATTCAACAAGATTGGTAGAGGAATCACTATTCATGCTGGAAGATGAATGGCCCAGGGAAGGTTCGGAGAATAACCTGAACCCCAAGCTATCTTCTGATGGAGAAAGAGTTTCACCTGCCGATAGTAAAACTTCAGACATGACTGGTTTTACGTTTGCAAGTGCCTCGAGATAGGAGGGCTTTCTCGTCACTACATTGCCTTCTGAAGAATTTTCGAGACAATGTGAATCACTACTGCGGAGAGGACTTTCGCAGCGAAGTTCATCACCATGAGGAGGACCTTCATGATGGGTTACAGCAAAAGATGATATCTCTTGCTCCTTGGTCTTCTGACCACACATAGGGTTCCTGTGGTTCTCATCTGAAGAAGAAACTTCAAGATTGACCGAATTTTCATGAAGCAAGTCTTCATGAGGAAGTGTCTGTTGAAGACCTTCGGGATTAATGTTCCTGTTATTGGGAACTGAGGGAGTAGAATCTTGAATTCCGACAGATAAATGTCTGAGGGCTTCAAGAACTCCAGCATCGAGCAAGGCCTTGTTGTAGATTGGCCTTTGATCTCCTGACTGTGCTGGGCGGATCTTTTTCTTAGATGCCTTCTTACTCGCTTTAGAAATCACTTGATGACGAAAGTGATTGCTCTGAGCAGGTGTATGTGCCTGATCAGGAAAGATGGTCAGGTTAGGCTGACGATCATCGCTCAAATCAGGTGTATGTGCCTGACTTGGTTGTCCATATGATATGGGGGAGTAGGCCCCACAACCCTCTTGGACTGGAACAGATGTGTGTGTCTGTTCCGGAGTGAATTGTTGATGTGTCACTCCACTGCTAGGGATAGATTTATGTGTCTGTCCCTGAGATGATGCTGAAGCTGTTATGATATCCTGGCAAGCATCCAGAATATGAGCAGGAATTTGCTTCTGCTCTTTCACCATTGACAAAATATGTTTGGTGACTTCAGCCGCCGGAACAGGGATATACGTCCATTCCGGGCTTGGAGTAGGTGTATGTGCCTGCTCCTGTCCTCCTTTTCCTGTCAGTGAATCCTGACAGTACTCAAGTGTGGAGGCAGAGAGTTTAGTCTGCCTCCTGTTTGTCGTCGGGGCTTTCCGACTGACTTCTCTGTGCGCTACCAAACGAGACTGTTGGTAGGCTTGATTAGTATTAGCAGGTGTATGTGTCTGCTGATTACACTTCGCCAAACGCTGTTGACGAGATCCATCATATGTAGTCAGACGAGCCTGCTGACTAACTGCTGATGTATAAGCAGGTGTATGTTCCTGCCTATGGTACTCCGCCGGAATTGCCTGGCGGGATCGGCTTGATGCTGCCAGACGAGTCTGCTGGACAGCGGGATTAAAACGAACAGGTGTGTATGCCTGCTCGTTATTTGCCACCAAGTTAGGTTGGTGGACTTCTCCGGAGATGGCAGGGATGACAACCTGCCTATTATTAACCGGATTCCGTCTCTGGTGATTCATCTTGCCTGCTCGGGTTCGAGGAACCTGAGCTGAATGCCTGGAGCCGGTACCCTCATCATGTTGAGGGCGCACTACCGCACGAGTCTGGCGGCGATTGTTGATGGGAGCCCTTGAGAAGGACTCCTGTCTTTTTGAATTAAGGTCCTGCGGGACCTGCTCATTCACTTCCTCAGAGTAAGGGAGTGAATGGAAATTGTGTTCCGGGGATAACGACCCGAAATGGTTGGAGACGGTAGTCAGCACCGCCTGCTTCTTGATTGCTGGTCGCCGTTGTCCGGACGACCAGGTAGAATTGTTAACTTGGAGGGCTTGACGAGCGGTCTCCAGAGTTGGGATAGTACCGTTGCGACGGTACTCCTTAACCAGTGCATTAGAAACACAGCGTTGAAGACGCTGAGTTGGTGATGTCATCCTCAGAGCGGATGACGTTCCAGCAGGAGTAGCAGCATTGGTTTTCACAGCAGCAGACCTCACAGTAGAGGTGTTCCCAGCAGCAGTATTCACAGGGGTGAATTTAAGGAAAGCCATTTTTGTAGAAGATCTTGAAAAAAAGAGTGCCTGTTCCATGTAACAGACATAATCAAGATGAATCCGGCCACTGCATCTTTTGGATGAGCACATGTCAATGATTGCCTTGTTGGCCCAAAGGGCCTAACAGATAAGAAGAACATCACTTTAACTTGGTTAAGGATTCACGTCGGGTTCACCATTTTTGTTTCGCGCGGAATCCGGGGATGACCTCCTGGACGGGAGATTCAAACGTTCCGATCGGTTTCTAACGGGTTTGTTCGTAGAACCGGAAACATCCAATGATTCCACATCCGTTTGGACCTACTTTCCAAAGGCAGGCACTCATTAGCTTGTGGGCTAATGAAGCTTAGGAATTTGCATTGGTCGAGAGGATGGGAGGTCGGACTCATCACACCTTTTTGAGGGGAATTATTGTCTACTCCGGGACTCTCTTTATAGATTTAAGTTAAGTTCGTGAATCCTTATTACATTACCAAGTATAAAATGAGCTTTCCTTTAGTTTTAACAATCAATGATTAAATATGCAAGAAATTTAGAGAATCTTTTATATGTATTTGAGGTTCTTCATTAATATAGAATCATCTATATTTGTTTAGAGATTCTTGGTCAATGGTATCCTTCAAAACATTTATATAAAAGTCTCTTGGTCATTTTGATGACCAAGCTGGTTTTAAAGCCACTCAGTGGGGCACTTGAAGTTTATCGTCATTCAGAAGGACAGAGATTATTTCAATGTTGGGATCGAACCCATAAATGGGCTACCTACATATCCTTTGTTTTAAAAAAAAGGAATCAGAACCCACGTAGTTCGAGGAATGGGATATGATGTTTTATGATTGATGGCTCAAAGATGAATGTCATAATTACTTTTACACTCTAAGCTCACGTGAGTCATGCTCGGTGTGAGAAACAAGAGGTATTGGTAAAATTCATACAATTGTGCCAAAAAAGATGCAATCATAAGAATTTGTTTTGGGGCTTATGTATAGATGACTGCCCAGATAGACGAAGGTTTAGGATTTACTTTTAGGGAGAAAATCCAAGAACAGGGTCCACAAAGTTATATGTGCTTCATGGAGATTTGAATACTCTAATCTTGGGGCTTACTCCTAAGGAGGATGCCCAAGTTAGGAGGGGACTTATGATTGGGTTTTATTCCTAAAGAGGAAACCCAAATCAAAGGTAATTTATGACTGGTTAAGAGAAATTTTAAGAGACTTTGGGCTTACTCCTGAAAAGGAAGCCCAAAGTTATGACTGAGTCTTATTCCTGAAAAGGAGACCCAGGTTAGGGGACTTGGGGCTTACTCCTGAAAAGGAAGCCCAAGGTTATGACTGAGTCTTATTCCTGAAAAGGAGACCCAGGTTAGGGATTAAGGTTTGGGGCTTACTCCTGAGGAGGATGCCCAAGGTTAAAGGACTTGATTGGGGCTTATTCTTAAGAAAGATGCCCAAGATTTATGACTAGGACTTATTCCTGAGAAGGAAACCTAGGTTAGGGGACTTGGGGCTTACTCCTGAAAAGGAAGCCCAAGGTTATGACTGAGTCTTATTCCTGAAAAGGAGACCCAGGTTAGGATTCTCTCATCTTAAAGGATGAGGTTGAAATGAATGAACTCTCAATCTTTGGTGACATAAAGATGTTTAAATCACTGGGTGTTTGAGAGGTATTTCACAGAATTCCTTTCAGATAAGGATGTCAAATCAAGAAATCATGCCATAAATGGCTTTTGAAGAGTATCTTGAAGACTGAATCTTGAATAGGAAGGGTGAAATGGCTTAAGAGGGGTAAAAATGGGCAAGATGGGCACCCAAAAAGCTAGGGGCGCGCAAGTCTTGAAGGTCGCGCAAGTCTTGCGTCGGCGCGCAAGTGTTGGTCGCGCAAGTATACTTGCGCGACGTGAGGGATACTTGCGCGATGTTCAACCAGAGTTGAATTACTTGAGCGACTCTTTATTAAACCCTTTCCCATCCTCTTGAGGTTCTTCCAGAGAATGGACGCGCAAGTTATATTGAAGGAATTAAGTTGGCGCGCAAGTGTTTGATAAGTTTCAACACTTGGGCCTTCCTTCTTCCCTTTAGATCTTCCATTCTAGGTAAGAAATTACCTTAGAAGTGTTCTGGAAGCTTTGAGAAGAGACTTGGGCGTCGGGAGCTTTGATCCGAGTTTCTGGAAAGAGATCCCCCGAATGGGGGGACCACAGGGTCTATTTATAGGCAAAAGAAGACCCCGGGCGGTTACTGGGCGGTTACCAGATCTGTCGCGCAAGTCCCTTGCACGACCATAAGGGGTCACGCAAGTGTTGAGGCGGCGCGCAAGTGTACTTGCGCGACCAAGAGGGAACTTGCGCGACCTATGGGCAATGTTCTCCTTTTTCATCCCTTTGTCGATTTTTGATGTTTCTTCAAAGGATTAATCACTTTGAGCTCAGATATTCCCTTTTCCGAACTTTAGATTCCGTGACGAAAGGAGCGTCAACAAACCTATAAAAACCAAAGTTATTTACTGTAACATAAATGATAGAATAAGTGATATAAACACTTACAGTACAACTGATGTCATCTTTTCACAGTTGAGAAGAACATACGTATGAGCTCTCTGATGTTCATCATCTGAAAGCCAGCGTTCATAAACTCCACCAAAACCAAGCTCTGACTGGTTGAAAATAGATAATTAACTGTCAATTTCATCAATATTCCTCTCGTTCCGTCCCATTCGGTTGTGTTTTGAAGGATACTCAGATTCAAAATAATGGGAGCAGAAAAAAGATATTTCCTCTTGCAAATAAGCTTCTGCAATAGATCCTTCAACAGATGCTTTGTTACGTACTTTTCTTTTCAATTTTTGCATGCATCTTTCAAATGGGTACATCCATCAAAACTGTACCGGACCTCCACATTTGGATTCATATGGCAAATGTAACATCAAATGTTCCATTGAGTCGAAGAAAGACGGCGGAAATATTTTTTCCAGTTTACATATAATTACAACAACATCTTTTTCAAGTTTGCCTAGAGCATCATAATCTGCCGTAGCCGCACAAATTTCCCAAAAAAAATGAGACATGTCTGTTATGGAATCCCAAATCACAGAATTCAACAGACCTCTTAATCCAATGGGTAGAAGTCTCTCCATTATAACATGACAATCATGACTTTTTAATCCAGTAATATGACCATTCCTTACACATCTACCCAAATTAGAAGCACAGCCATCTGGAAGTCTCAAATCTGCAATCCACTGACAAAATAATAAACGTTTTTCTTTAGATAGTGTATAAGCTGCTTTTGGTTTCAGTAACCTTTCTGTTCTGACATTCTCAAATAGTTCCAATTCTGGACGCCTGCAAATTTGGGCAAGATCTAAACGTGCATTTACATTGTCTTTTCTCTTTCCTGGCGTATCCAAAACTGTATGAAACAAATTATCAAAACAGTTCTTCTCAATATGCATGACATCTAACATGTGTCGGACCAACAGATCAGACCAATATCGCAAATCCCAAAATATGCTACGTTTAATCCAATTGTGTTCTTTCCCAAAACCATAAATTTTCTGTTGGTTTATTGTGGGACCAAAAGTGATGGGAGGTAATGAAAATACAACTGATTTTAACTCCGAACCTGATAGCATTTTTGGAGGTCCATCCCTTTCAACTGTTCCTTTTCTGAAATGAGATCTGTTTCTGCGAAAAGGATGATCATCTGGAAGAAATCTGCGATGACAGTCAAAATAACAAGGTTTCTTTCCATGAATGAGCATAAATGCTTTGTTCTCTCCCATATAGTAAGGACATGATTTATGACCATGTGTACTCCAGCCAGATGACATCTCATAATCCGGGAAGTCACTTATTTTCCACATCAATGATGCTCTCAGTATGAAATTTTGTTTCGTTGCAACATCATATGTACTGACACTAGTACTCCACAATAAATTTAATTCATCAATCAATGGCTTCAAATAAACATCAATATTTTTCTTCGGATGTCCTGGAATTAGTAAAGTCAAAAAGATATATGGCTCCTTCATCAACATCCATGGAGGTAAATTGTACGGAGTTAAAAAAATAGGCTAACATGAATATTGACTACTATAAGATCCAAACGGACAGAAACCATCAGTGGAAAGGCCCAGTCGAACATTTCTAGCTTCTAAAGCAAAGGATGGATTCACTCTATCAAAATGTTTCCATGAATCACAATCGGCTGGATGATTCAAGCTTTTATCGGTTGAAATATTCTCTTTATGCAATGACATCATTGTCACTGTATTCTTAGACATGAATTAACGCTGAAGTCTGGATGTAAGCGGAAAGTATATCAACTGTTTTACAGGAATCAAACCAGACTTCCCGTGTTGTCCTTCTTTATATCTCAGTTGCCCATATGTAGGACAACTATCCAACGACTCATTTTCCCCAGAATATAAAATGCTGTCATTTGAACATGCATGAATCTTCTGACAAGTAAGTCCCAAATTTCGAACCAGCCTCTTACTCTCATAGTAATTTGCAGGTAAAACATTTCCTTCGGGTAACATTGTTTTCAGCAAAGAAAATATCTGGTCAAAACAGGTGTTTGACATTCCGTTATCTGATTTGATAGCCATAAATTTTGCAACTGCTTCTAATTTGCTCATCTTGCATCCAGGATATAATGCATCCTCAGCAGATTTCAACAACTCATAAAATTCAGACGGTGCCAACTCAGGATTTGAAGCTATATCAGCCGGAGTTTCTGTATGTTGAACAGATGAACCTGAAACATCATGTACTAAATCTTGAAACTGGGATGGATCCGGAATCAAGTTGGTATCATCTGCTCTGGAACTGCGTTCACCGTGTTGATACCAAAAAACATAATCTGGTTGAAAACCAAAACGCAAGAGATGTTCTCCCACTTTGTCAAACGTGTCAAACGTTCTCAATGCACATTTTCTGCAAGGGCATTTTATTTTTCCTTCTGAAACAAATTCTGAATTTGATGCCGCAAATGATAAAAAAGTCTCCACACCCTCAACATATACTGGATTTAAACCAGAACCGTTTGGATTTCTACGTTGATTTATCCATATGCGGTCACCTAATAATGATTTTTGACGACCTCGTTGTTCCATATTTCTCTGTAAAATATAAAATCATTACTGGTTTTGAATAATTTATTAGAAAAACACTCAATTAAAGATTGAATATATTGAGAATAAAGCAAAACATGTTACAAATATTGATAATTTTAATATTATATTGATTTTTTATTATTTTAATAATACTAATATAATTTTTTCATAAACATTAATTATATAATAATAACATTATTACATTATTAGTATATTTTATTATTAATATTAAAATAACATAATTTTTTATATTATATACAATTCTCCTTTCATCTGTGTGTTTAACATTCTGTCTCCACATGTAATATTTGCATTCACTTTCACCTCTCCATTGGCGAGTAGGTTGATAATTTTGAAAAAGAATGTGAATATTACATGTGGAGACAGAAAACACACAGATGAAAAGAGAATTGTATTAAATATAGAAAATTATATTATTTTAATATTAATAATAAAATATACAAATAATGTACTAATGTTATTATTCATAAATATTGGTAATTATTCCAAATTATTGGTAATTATTTCTAATTATTGGTAATTATTTCTAATTATTGATAATTATTTCTAATTATTGGTAAATATTGATAAATATTGGTAAATATTGGTAATTATTGGTAAATATTGGTAACTATTGGTAATTATTGGTAACTATTGGTAATTATTGGTAATTATTACTAATTATTGCTAATTATTACTAATTATTGGTAATTATTACTAATTATTGGTAATTATTACTAATTATTGGTAATTATTACTAATTATTGGTAATTATTACTAATTATTGGTAATTATTACTAATTATTGGTAATTATTACTAATTATTGGTAATTATTACTAATTATTGGTAATTATTGGTAATTATTGGTAAGTATTATTAATTATTGGTAATTATTGGTAATTATTACTAATTATTACTAATTATTGGTAATTATTACTAATTATTACTAATTATTGGTAATTATTACTAATTATTGGTAATTATTACTAATTATTGGTAATTAATACTAATTATTGGTAATTAATACTAATTATTGGTAATTAATACTAATTATTGGTAATTAATACTAATTATTGGTAATTATTACTAATTATTGTTAATTATTACTAATTATTAGTAATTATTACTAATTATTGGTAATTATTACTAATTATTGGTAATTATTACTAATTATTGGTAATTATTACTAATTATTGGTAATTATTACTAATTATTACGAATTATTGGTAATTATTACTAATTATTACCAATTATTGGTAATTATTACCAATTATTGGTAATTATTACCAATTATTGGTAATTAATACCAATTATTGGTAATTATTGGTAATTATTACTAATTATTGGTAATTATTGGTAATTATTGGTAATTATTGGTAATTATTGGTAAATATTGTTAATTATTACGAATTATTGGTAATTATTACTAATTTTTGGTAATTAATACTAATTATTGGTAATTAATACTAATTATTGGTAATTAATACTAATTATTGGTAATTAATAACAATTATTACTAATTATTGGTAATTATTACTAATTATTGGTAATTATTACTAATTATTGTTAATTAATACTAATTATTGGTAATTAATACTAATTATTCCTAATTATTACTAATTATTACTAATTATTACTAATTATTACTAATTATTGTTAATTATTGTTAATTATTGTTAATTATTGTTAATTATTACTAATTATTACTAATTATTAGTAATTATTACTAATTATTAGTAATTATTACTAATTATTAGTAATTATTACTAATTATGAGTAATTATTACTAATTATTAATATTTATTACTAATTATTGGTAATTATTAATATTTATTATTAATTATTACTAATTATTGGGAATTATTAGTAATTATTACCAATTATTGGTAATTATTGGCAATTATTACTAATTATTGGCAATTATTACTAATTATTGGCAATTATTGGTAATTATTGGCAATTATTGTTAATTATTACTAATTATTGGTAATTATTGGCAATTATTGTTAATTATTGGTAAGTATTGTTAATTATTACTAATTATTGGTAATTATTGGTAATTATTACTAATTATTGTTAATTATTACTAATTATTGTTAATTATTACTAATTATTACTAATTATTGGTAATTATTACTAATTATTGGTAATTATTACTAATTATTACTAATTATTGTTAATTATTACTAATTATTGGTAATTATTCCTAATTCTTACTAATTATTGGTAATTATTACTAATTATTGGTAATTAATACTAATTATTGGTAATTAATACTAATTATAGGTAATTATTACTAATTATTGGTAATTAATACTAATTATTGGTAATTAATACTAATTATTACTAATTATTGGTAATTATTCCTAATTTTTCCTACTTTTTCCTAATTTTTCCTAATTTTTGGTAATTATTGCTAATTATTACTAATTATTGGTAATTATTGGTAATTATTGGTAATTATTCCTAATTATTCCTAATTATTCCTAATTATTACTAATTATTCCTAATTATTCCTAATTATTACTACTTATTACTACTTATTACTAATTATTACTAATTATTACTAATTATTACTAATTATTACTAATTATTACTAATTATTACTAATTATTCCTAATTATTACTAATTATTCCTAATTATTCCTAATTGTTCCTAATTATTACTAATTATTATTAATTATTACTAATTATTCCTAATTATTACTAATTATTACTAATTATTGGTAATTATTGGAAATTATTACTAATTATTACTAATTATTGTTAATTATTGGTAATTATTCCAAATTATTGGTAAGTATTACTAATTATTGGTAATTATTACTACTTATTGGTAATTATTACTAATTATTGGTAATTATTTCTAATTATTGATAATTATTACTAATTATTACTAATTATTGGTAATTATTACTAATTATTACTAATTATTCTTAATTATTGATAATTATTGATAATTGTTCCTAATTATTACTAATTAAATGAATAATTATCAATAATTAGGAATAATTACCAATAATTACAAATAATAACATTATTAATATATTTTATTATTAATATTAAAATAATATAATTTTGTAATTTATATACAATTCTCCTTTCATCTGTGCGTTTTCTATCTCCACATACAAATAATACATGTAAAGACAGCAAACACACAGATGAAAAGAGAATTGTATATATATAAAAAATTATATTATTTTAATATTAATAATAAAATAGACTAATAATGTAATAATGTTATTATTCTTAATTATTGGTATTTATTACTAATTATTAATATTTATTCTTAATTATTAAAAATTATTACTAATTATTCCTAATTACCATTAACTATGAACAATACTAATAATTTAAATTTATTAAGTAATAAAACAATGTAAACATAATTAAATTACAACTAATTAAGAATAATTGAAACTAATAAAAAATTAAAAATAAATATTAAATTAAAATGAACATAAATACCTTGAAAATTGATCTGCTCTGATCGTTCTTCAAAACTTTAATATCAGCTCCGGAGAAAAAAATTAAACTGGAGAAAAACTGAACTCTAGAAATATAATTTTGAGAGAAGGAGAAGATAGAGAATGAGAATGAAATGAAAAAAACGGATGGCGGTATTTATAGGTTAGATTATTTGCGACGGGCCCATTTGCGACGGGTATCCCGTCGCAAATACCTTAGCCAACATTTATTACGGTCAACGGGTAAATAGTTATTTGCGACGGGACCCGTCGCAAATAACCACCTGCCGACATACTATTTGCGACGGGGGAATATTCCCGTCGCAAATACCTTTTACCGCCGTCGGTTATTTGTGACGGGAATATTCCCCTGTCACAAATAAGTTTCCCGCGATTTGGCACGCAAACCGCGCCAGTCCTTTCGCGACGGGGAAAGCTATCCCGTCGCAAAAGGCTACTTATTTGCGACGGGCAAATAACCCCGTCGCAAATAAGTTTTTAACAGGACTATTTTCGACGGGATTTATTCCCGTCGCAAATAACCCGTCGCAAATGCCCTTTTTTCCCGTAGTGATAGTGGACTCTCTAGATGAAAAGGATCTGGCTCAAAGTTTCACTAGAATCTATAACTCCCAAGAATCATATGTAGAAACAATTATCCAAACCAAATCCACCAAATAAAGGCATTCATAAAGAGAGGATATGAATAATAATCAAAACTATAACTATCAATGGCTAACCATATCCATCCATTATGCACTTCTTCCTTTATCTCCCATTTTAAGTGCCCAGTATATTATTAGAGTAGGCCCCTAATAGTGATTATGGGAGAGGGTTGAAGCATTCTCTATCTCCATCAGATCATGTACCACTAAATTACCTACGAAAAATAAATTATAATATGTTTAATTCTCCAATAATAAAATATATTCACAAAGAAGTATATTTTACATGTTGGTTCATCCACAACACTACTCTAGATACCCCTTAGTAAAATGTTAACCTACTTTTATGTCCATAGGGTATCCCGGATAGGAATTATCTGCCTATTAAATATCACTTAGGGGTCTCTATAATATGTGTTGTAGAATTAAAACAAACTACAAATTGGAAAATCTTTTTTTAAGTCCCTATATAAACTAAAAATATTGAACAATTATAAAATGGAACATTTTAAGAAAGACCACATAATTTTTTTGGGCCTCAACATGTGCACAAATATGTTCATGTTTCCATTAAATGTTTCCAATATCCTTAGGCAATACCCTATTTTAAAAAAGTGTAAATCTTAAACTACAAGATAGATATTTGATTAAAAGATTGTAAAAAATATCTTCTATGAAATGCTCATTGTTTAGAGTGTCTCTATTGGTTCCCTAGAACCAAAAAATCATTTGAATTCATGTATATAGAAATACATGAATACAATGAATAACTTTTCATATAATAATTTTTCATTTATGTAAAATTTAATTTGATAATGTCTTTTGAGTATTGTTCACATTTAAAAGAAATACTAGTTCCTAGCTCTGATTAGATCCTTGAAGTATTATGAATGTATTAATAAAGAAATGATTTATGGTCGGATGGTGTCATATAATGGGATAGAAATGATGTAAACTATCAAAAATAGGGTTCTCTTAATGCATTGAGTCTTATTCTCAGAATATTTTTACACTTGGTTATATCAAAGAAAGTAGGTTATGGAAACATACCCACAAATAGTAATTACACATTTTTTGGGAGTTAATAAGTATTCCTATTTATGAACATCTATAATAATTATTTGACTTCATATTGTTATTAATGCATATCCTGAGTTACATACTTTGGTGTATTGATACAAACCATTATGAAATATTCTCATGGATAGGAAGGTTATGTTGGGTATATCACAAGTGATATATCAATAGTGAATAAGTAAAGATTGTATTTATCCCGTCCAAATTTTTTAATTGAATAAGATAGACCCTTATATTTAAAGGTAACTGTCCAATTAAGACCATGGACATGGAATCTTTTTGATGAGTTAATAACATGAAGTCAAAGAAATATATATCAATCATTTTGGTTGATATCATTTATATCGAACCTGCTTGATAATATATTGAGAAATATGGACTATATAAGATAGTGAGTTCTAATTGGAGTTTATTTTCATTGAAATAATTACTTATTTCTCTCTGTGTGCCTTGACATGTTATTAGGCACTTATCTTGGACTTTAGGTTAGTTACCTTAATGTCTCTAATAAAGAGTCTTCGAGGGTTACACACTAATTTTTTTCATGAATTTCAATTAAATTATATAAAAAATTAATTTTTGAATAAATATTATTCTCTTGTTTTAAGGAATAATATTTATTCGAGTTATGATTATCACTTAGATTTAGTCACTAGTTTTTTTAAATAATATATACATGAGTTGAATATTATATAAATAATATTTTTTAGTTTATCAAATATAATATTTATTTTTCTAATTTATTATTCACCAATTAATTATTTATGTAATTACATGAATATAAAATAAGTATTTATTCTCCATCTGAGTGAAAATACTATTTATTTATTTATCAATAGATAATATCTATTAATAAATAAAAAATTATTATTCAAGATTTGATTAATCTCGAAGAAGAATGGGAAACATAATTATGGGCTAGGATGAAAATGATATATTTATAATTAATCTAATAAAATATATATTTATTTATTTAATAAATGATAGTTATACTGTCTGAGAACTTTAGAGAAGGTGAAGGGAGTAATATTATGGTTATCATTATTTGAAATTTTTTTATTTAGGGATAAAAAATAGATTAAGGAATTTTGTTCACAATGAGACCTCTGGAAATTACTCTCTTTAACCTTTTGAGAAACTCTAGAACACTCTCAAGAATAGAGAATTGGTGATCCCACTCCTCCCTCTATACACTTATAAAATAATATATTTTTCATCAATTCTTAAAGGATTCATGTTATGAATAATGGGATCAACACAAGGTGATTAGGTCTTTCGTACTAGGACACATATATCAATATATGATGATCAATGCTTCTTGGGGAGTGTGTGGATACTAATAAATAGATTATATTTATACCCTCTCAATATAATGATGGTAGAATCGAATTGGGCTTGATTAGTGAAAATTAGGAAAAAGGAAAAAATCCAAGACAATAGGTTGTAATACATATAAATAAATTATAAATTGTATATAAAACATCCCTTCTAAAGGATTATGAGGTTTTTATTCATACTATCTTAAGGATAATTCTAATGAAACCAATGGAAAAGTATGGTTGGTTTTTGGGTCAACTACATCCTACATGCCTCAGAACCTTCATGTGGAATCAGAGTGATTCACCCATTTATAATTATTTATTAATTTATTGATTATTTACACAATTAAAGTTATTTTCTTTCTTATCTGATTCATTATCAAATCATAATGTCTATATAGTTGGTTCATTCACTTCACATGACCATGAATTGGGTCAAAAAAATGAATGAGAACTAGAGATACCATCCATAGGTTATAAGGATTCTGGCAGGAGGACGTAGTTTCATAGTATGTAAGTAAACATTACACATTTTGTAATCCATTCAACCACACTAAGATGAATTTACATCATTAATTGTGATTCATATGGTGGATTATTACACAGTGCATAATTACATAACATAATGATCACCAGGGTGACATGCAGTTTGCTGGGTTACATGGAATATTTCAAGTGTACATGTTGTGTAACCCCACATGATATAGTGATAATGTGTTTTTTGGACTCAACATCCAATTAATACACATGTTGTGTACTTTTAAATCCATCCATATAACATATTCCAAACATGATTATATGGAATGTATCTATCATACACACATTGAAACATGTTTTTAACCCACATGTATTACATGTTTAGTCCCTAGGTGTGTATTACAAGATAGAAATAGTGGAATTACATATTGTATAATCAGTATACACCCCATGTAATCTATGTCGAATCATACCAATGAAATGGCTTTTCCATCACATTATGTTAGTTAATTCATTCAAAAAAGAAAAGTAATTCAAGAAAAACTTATCAACAGGGTGGGTAGCTAGTATATACGTTGACAGATAGGGTTTTCTCTATAAGTTAAATGGTAAGTAATTTTTAGGAAACAAATATGGGATAAATTCTCAAAAATATTTAATTCCATGTTTTATGCTATTATATTCCATGTATAGATGATGTATATATTGAGTAGTTCATTAACAGAGATATAAGTACACATTCTTCATATTATGTCACGTCACATGGTCAAAAATTTGATTCAGGCTACATATCTTTATTCATAGAACTACATATCATCTAATATTATGATGTGTCATATTTGATGGCATTCCATGTAAGTGCATTATCGATGACTAGTACTTTACACAGTGTATATTACACATTATGTCATGTAATATTTCATGTCATGTAAGTCAGGTAAAATGGTATTTTTCATGTCATCTATATTACATGTAGTGTAGTGAATTCAAAATAAAATTTATCACTTATTAAAATGGTACACATTATTCCCCCTATTTGTACACATTATTTACATATGTAGTTTTATATAAATTTAATAAAAATGATAAAATTGATTTAAAAAATCAAATGATGAGTATCTCCAAGAGTATTTATATGGAAAATTAATATGAAATAATTACTTAATAAAATAATTAAATTATTAATTATTAAATCTAGCCATGTTATCTAAATAAATTCCAAATTAAAATGAATTCTATCTAGTTTTGTTAAATGAGTACTCATTTCATGTGTGGATAATCATGATATTGACTGACAAATGTATGTGTTTGGTTTTTATTTAATATAATATTTATTATATGGGTTTTTATGTGATTAAAGTTTTCTTAAATTAAATATGATGGTCATAATTTCATCCATCCTATTATTATTACATTGGATCTCTATATCCGTGGATTTTTTTTATAATGTCATACCCCAAGTTCCCCTCACCATCATGTGAGTAAGGTCCCAATACAAGTGTATACAGTTCAATACCTGATTCGAGGTGAAATAAACCAAGATAATATATTGGATATGGGAAGGAATAATACAACTTGAACTAAGATCAGATCTGTTATACATTAGCTAGGGTCATAAATTCCATTATCATCTACTCTATAAATAAACCATTAGTAAATCTCATGACCTTGAGACATATTTACTTTATTTTATTCAGTGCGTGGTTATTTTGTTATTTTTTATGCATGTTTATGTTATATAAAAGATTATCGCAATAGATTAAATAAAATAACAAGCATGAAAGATGGAAAAAATAAATGAATTATGTGAAAGTAATTTTTTCTGGGAAAGCTTAATCAATTATATAAAATCCACATAATGTTAACAAGAATATAGGAGATAAAATAAGAAATAATTATGCATAAGATAAAAAAATAACGTTAAGAAAATATTAACAATGTAAGGCCTCCCATTACAAAGGTTAATAATAAAACCATTGTTTGAAGTGTTTTTCATCTATCTTTGGGGTTCTATAATTTATCATGGAGTTATAACTAATGTTTTGGATTAACTCACCCAAGTTTTAATCATAGTTTAATTACCTCTAAAAGTCTTGGTGTAACATTAAAGAAACTATTTAATAAGTAAATGTCTAGGATTTTAGGATCTGGGAGTTTGCTTAAATGATCATAGAGAAACCGGTTAATGATGTAAAAAATACCACCTACCTAAATTCCAACATGTAATATTAATGGTCTTTTGGGTTATTTTGAGGGAAATATGGATCCTTGACACCACAATATTCATGAGATTGGATATTCCAAGTCTAATTTTCAGGGTTATTGGGACTCAATAATATATTGGGAGACTAATAAGATCATAAAATTATTAAACCACATGTGTTTTGGAAAAAAATATAAAGTAAAAATAATTTATAATAACTATTATATAAAATAGAAATTGAAAAAAAAACATTTTGATCATTCCTCAACTCAGGGAATGTCATTACAGGCATAAAAATTTTCTAGTGGAACAATTTCATATACATTTCACAACTAAAACAAAAAAAACTATCTATTGGAATCCTTAATTCCTATTTATCCACCTGAAAAAGTGAGTAATAGTAAAAAGAATTCCAATACATGAATCATGGATGGTGCCTCTTATGTATATTGCATCATAATATAAACTTTATTGTAGAGGCCATGATAAAGAATTGGGGAATGGATGATTAAACTAGGAAAATTCAATTTTGTGAACTTAAAAAAGATATGGAAATATTTGAGATAAATGGTATTTCCATAGCACTAGACTAGTGAAAATTGAAAGGTAAGAACCTAGTCGGTGATCATGACTTTATTATACTAAATTATATTAATTAGTTATCAAAGTACAAGTTTCATTTCGATAAGGAATTATCCATTAATCTCATATTCTCATCCATACCACCCATATTTCTCAAATTCACCATCAATTATAAGATAAAGAGTTTATATAAACTAATAAATTATCTATTGACTATTAATATTCAAAAATATAAGGATTTTTGGGAATAAATTTCGTCGTACATTATTTTTAATCAAGTAAAAGGCTTGTTTAAAAATCTCATTCTTCATTAATAGTAAATTTTCCATTTACAACATCCTATGAAAATAAAAAAAATATTCAAGGAGAAATAAATAAATTTGATTTTTTTATTTTCATGCAGAATTAGAGGACATTGAAAGAATAATTTTAATGAATTAAAGAAGTAATTTAAAGCTTCTACTTCATGTATATTCTTCACTATATGTAATTTTCACACAACTTGAGAAATAAATCCAATATATTTTAACATATATGTAATCAAATAAATGTAACCAAGCAAGAAAAAAATATTATGAGGACATTGTTTCTTTCTATTATAAGAATAGGTAGGGTGATTCCTAGATTAAAAAAAGTTATGTGTATGAAATACTGATTTCCCAATGGATTGACTCAATTTAAACTATTCTTTAGTGATGATAAAGATTTTATCTCAATGCCTAGTTTGTTACAGTATGAGACATCAATTATTTTTTAAATAAATTTTTTTCTAGTATTTAATAAATAAATAATAGTTAAATAATAATTGAATAATATTTATTTAATCTAGGAATGAATAATTAATAAAAAATATAATTTCCATACCCAGTTTTGGAAGGATAATTATTTCTCATTTAAAGCTAATAGTAGTTAAAAATTTTATATCCTCTAGGGTGATCTATATACTTTTGTGATAAAGCACTAGGTATACTGAAAAATTAATTATTTAGTTTTAGAAAAATAAATTTTTATAAATACTATAATGTTACAAAGGATCTCTAGTTATTTTAGATATACTATGTGAATGGTTCTGAGAAGAATATTTATGTAAGTTCATACACTTTATGATGTACCTTTAACCAAATTTAGGCATGCTCAATGGAATAATGAAGATGCATAGTAGAAAAATTGTATCCTCGATGTGGGATTTATGGAAAATAAATTAACCAAGTAATTATTTATCATTTATATGTATATTAAAGATATCTATAATCCCTCATTACCTTATTTATATCATATTGATGGTAATAGAAAAACTAACAATGATGAGGCTTTTATATATTAGAAGTATTCCAGGATTCCTTTAAAGAAATGCTTTAAAAATTATCGTACAACACCTAAAAATTTTCCTATAAGATTTACTAATGGAAATAATAAGGTTAATAATCCATTTATTTACTGTTTTTTATAGGAGATGTCTTTTTATGCTACTGTATGCTACAAATGTACATCAAAGAAAAAAAACAACGTGTGTCTCAGTTAGTTATCCTTTATATACTTATGATATTAACATCCCTGAGAATAAAATTAATCAATGAATAAATACTATGAATATATTATATGGATGATTTAATATTTTAAGAAAGAGGGAGAAATATGTAAATCTATAAATACTATACTCTAGGTAAACTTCAATTAGAGTTCATACAGAAAACATCACTAGATATGGTAAAAGAAATTATTCCAAATGTATAAGTATTTTATAGGAAAACCAGATATATATGGTTTCATATTCACCAAGGATAGTGACTCATTATTAGTAGATAATAAAAAACTTTATCTCTACAAGTGAGTAGTAAATAGAAACAAGATTAGACTTAAAATTTATTCAATTCAGAAATAGATACCAAGTTTCAAGGCCCAATTCCATCATTTGGTAGTTTCTCTAGTCGACATAATTCCTTTGATCTATATTAAATAGAAAAGATACATGGATGGTTCAATATGGTATCAATAAATAATTATTTACATTAAAAGGTTAAAGAAATCTGTAGACATATTCTATAAGAATAACTATACATGAATCATCATGTTAAAATAGATTTAATTTATATTTGTTTTGTATTTTACTGTGATGATGTTATATTTAGAAGTTTTATGTCAAAGGAAATTTCATTATTGGGGATCTTATTGTGGTTTTCTATATGGAACAACCAAAAGGGTTTGTGACACCAATAAATTCTTAAAATATTTCCCAATTCCATATATAAAGTTTTGTATATAATTAAGCATAGTTATCGTTGCCTCTTAGTTTTGATTGAAGTCCTTTTATATATCTATATTATGTTAGTGGGACCACTATATACTTATATACTAATATAAGAGGACATATGGATTATAGGTTATTATTCTTATAGTGAATGATTACTAAAGAAATAATTTCTCTAATAATGACTAAAGTAACAACCCAATATCTAAATGATAATATCTATAATATTAGGTGTATGGGGTCACTTAATTCAAGTCTTGGAACTTATATTGACAAGTTATTTAAAAATTTATGACTTAAAAAATTCTAAATGAATATTTTTATATGTCAGGTGACCTGAACGTTTTTGTATTAAATGTATGAAAGCTTGGGAGAATATTACTATGATGAATAGATTTCCACTTTCTTAAGTGTTGAGAACCAATATAAAGTCAATGATATGTAATAAAGTTTGATTTTTCTTATACATGTTTATCTATAGAAAAATATAAAATAAACCAAGGATACCACCATTGGATAATAGATATAACAATCTGATAGTATTTGAGGAAATAGAATTAGATAAGTTTTTGGTTTTTTGGAGAAATTGGAATTCTAGTTAATAAGAGGATACAAAATATTTCTTACCTAAAATATGGATTTCTATCTAGTATAATAGTGAGGATATGGTAATAAATATTAAAAACTTATTACAACTTTTTTTTATGTCTACAATAAAAAATTATGTTGTGGATTTGGTTGTATATTAAGAAGAAAGTTTAATAGCAATTTATTTTAGTACTGGGGAATACCAAGTTAGTAGTGGATAATCATTAGTATGATAAACATTCACTATGTAATTAACCTATTTTCCATGTTTATGGTAGTGGATAATGATGAATACATGGGAATATCACAACTTGAGTGGTTTTCCCAATGTATTGAGGTTTTAGTATCATATTTTCCACAAAGGTATATAAAAAATCAAACACTAGCCAAAGAAAACATGTATGATCTAATAATAATATCTATACTTGGTAGGATAAATTTTAATGTGTGATGGCTCTATAGTTATGTTATCATTTAACTCTAGTTTAATTTTGATTTTATTGTATTTGGGTCCTTATAACCAAATGACATTTTAGTTTTGATTTTTTATATATTAAAATATATGAATATGAAGAATATATTTTCACATAATTAATTTTCATCTATGTTACATTTAATTTAATAATTTCCTTAATGTATTTATTACATTTAAAGGACATAATAGTTCCCCACTATGACGAGATCCTTAAATTACTATGCCAATATAATTATAAATATTTTCTTTTGTCATCTTCCATCATTTAATGGGAAATAAATGACTTATATTATCAGGTCTAGGGGCTTCAGAAGGAATTTAGACCTATTTTGATGAATTTTGGACTTGGTAATCTAAAATAGAGGAAGATATGATAAGATATTGGCCAATAATAATTCTACATGTTTTGTGAATCAATAGATTTTCTTATTTGTGGACATGTGTATAATCCTTAGACATGAGATTATTATTAATCAAAATAATGAATCTCAAACTTTTTTTTATTGACAGAAACTATGAAAACATATTATTTTTTCTAGGTAAGGTGTTTTGGGTATCTCTCAAGTGATATATAATTAATGAATATATCAAGAAAGTATTTTCCTATCCCTTTTTAAGTGAATATCACATGATCTTTTTTTGAAGTTGGTCTATCTAATTAGTTCTATGTCCATATAATTTTATCTGTGAGTTCATTTCACGTAGAAAAAGAACTATATATCAAGAATATTGGTTTTTGAAATGTTTCTGAAACTATATTGATGATATATGAAAAAAAAAGTATTGTATTACACTATGAGTGATCATAAGAGGTTGTTGTCATTGAAGAATTTATTTCTTTCTCTATCGATTTCATGATGTGTTTCTAGACATAGATCTTCAACTTTAGACCAGTTATCCTAATTCCATTTTTAATGAGTCCTAAAGGATAAAACACTAAAGGTTTTCATGAATATTAATTAAATTCTATTTTAATTTAATATTAAAATAAAAATTGTCCTCCCATTCCAAGGAATAATTTTTATTTAATTTCTGTTTATTACATATAATCAATCACAAGTTATTCAAAAAAATCTATAAGTTGAATATTAAATACATATTATTTTCTATTTTAAAAAATTTAAATTTATTTAACTCTTTAATTATTCTCAATGTAATAATTTATTTAATTGTGTGAATTGAAAATAAATATTTATTCACCAGTTTAGTGAATATAATATTTATATATATTTATCAATTAAAAATATTTATTTGTAAAAATTATATATCATTCAAGCCTCTATAATTCTCAAGGAGGGTCTATAGGATAATTTATGGGCCTAGATTATAATGATATATTTAAATTTCATTTATATAAATATTAAATTTCTTTATTTAATAAATGATATTTATATTATCTGTGAGTTTTAGAGAATGTCAGGGTAATATTATTATTAATAATATGTGACATAAAGTTTATTTAGAGTTAATAAATAGATCAAGGGACTTGATGAAATTATTTTTTGTCCAACCCTGAATATATAAACATAATTATATAATTTTTATTTAGCTAGAACCATTATTCATAATGAGACCTTTAGAGAGAATTCTCTCCAACTAAAAGAAATCCGATAAGACTATCATGAATTTATAATTTATAATTCCTCCCCTCTTTGTTTACACTAAGTGTATAAGAGGTTGTACTTAAAATCTACAAGGATATGATTTTCAATCAATAGGATTGATGCAATGTGATCGGGTGTTCTGTACTAGAACTCATAAAACCATTTGTGATGATACAAGGTTCATTGGGAGCCTGTAGATATTGATAGAGGGATTCTTAATTGGTTCTTCTTAGAACAAGGATGGTATAAAAAATGAGGTTATATAGGTCAACAATATAAATTAAGAAAAACTCCCAAGATAAGAAGAAGTTATTGGTTATAAATTAATAAAAAATAACTTGTAAGAGACCCTTAGGGATTTTAGGGTTACTATTCATACATTTCTAAGGAGAAATATAGAGAAACCATTGAAAACACATTTAGAACATGGGACCACCCAATTTCACTATACACTTGAATATTCATCATTTATGAATCTTTATATTCTTAGGGATAGTCAAGACTCAATTAAAATGTGAGTCTGGGACTCCAACCAAACCACAGTCACCATAGTTTTAGGTTCTCCTCAAAAAACCATGAGGACTCGATCATCATAACATATGAAGCATGTAAAGCTGATAAAGGGTATCATACAACTTAGTAATAAAAAACATCTAATCTATAATAAAGGTATCCATTAAATTCAAAGGGGAGAGAAAAGACCTCAGAAATCGAGGAAAGAATGTCACCCAATCAAGACTTTGAAAAAAAAACTCATCTATCATTAATTAGAGGTCGAAGTCCGAATAATAAACATTGTCTCATATTGAACCTACCTATGTATAAAATTTGGATATCATGGACTAACATTGTACCATTTAAATCATGAACCCATAAGAGTTAGAGCATATCTTGAAGAAAAAATATATTACTGGCATGAAATATCATAACTAACCATGATATAATGCACTTACCTACTTGATTCTAACCCCAAAATGAATGTATTAGATAAATAGGTTGACTATAATGGTATTAGAGTCCTGGTAAAATAATATTTTGGTCACCACAACTACACTGGTCTCTCTGGTCTAACAATCAAACTCAGGACCATATTGACATCATTCCCTTAAATTTTAAATCTTATCCTCACATGACCATTAACCCAAAACTTTTTCTCTTGTACAAACCCTCATGGATACAACCCAAACACAACATGGCCTATAGGGACCCCACTAATCCTAGAAGTGATAATAGACTATCAGTCCAAACATGTATCCAATATTATAGGTCATGTTGAATAGCACCGAGTAAGCATATAACAAAAATGAGAGGCCTTATCCAATATCAACTGACATCATGCACATATCTGTAATGCATTAAAATTACCAAAAAAATAATATATATATATATATAATCTTAACTATATAAACCACATTTTTGAGATAAAAAAATACAAGAATGACACTAAATAAGAAAATAAAAATAAAATATACATCTGAAAAGTCTCTGAATACAACATAAAAAATGAAATAGAAATATCCACCTCACAACTACTAACCCTAGATTTATATCATTCTACAATGGTCTCTACCACCTTCAGAGAAAAACATTTTTCACTAAGTATAACCATGCATTACCAAATTAATTGTCATAAAAAGCCCTCTGTATATTATAGTAAATAGGAGGAAGACAATGTTTTAGATATTCTCAACAACAAAGAGTATCTAGGATGCATTGATGGTCTCAATCATCCCTACTCTCATCAATGAAATTCACACCATATGAGAAAGGAAGGAATATTTAAATGTTGAAGAGTCCATAATTATGAAAGTTGATAGTTGGCTATATACATCATCTCATAGGCAACCCATGGGGTATAATGGGGGAAATAATTCCTAAAGAAATTTACACTTCTCAGCCATTCTAACTACCATTCCACAACTAAAATATGTGAAGTTAGGTATGCTCATAACTGAAGAAAGTTTATTATTAAATGGAACATCACACCATGAGGTCCATAAATAACATACCACTGATCAGGTTCCTAAAATACCAATGAAAATCAACCCATGTATCCTCATATTAATTATTGTGGAGGATACCATGTCCCAGATAAGTATGGGACATATTGACTCCAACTGAGAATCTCACACCCTATCTGAGAACTTTTTATATAGGGTATACTAACTCTATAGATAAATGATCCTACGCCCTAAGTACATGGGGGAGATACTGGCCATATATAGTCCACATATTGAGGATCCCATACACTATGTACAAGGTTGGAGGATACAAACACTATCTAAATATAGTATAGGAACTACTCCGTAACACAACCACACTACTAGGGAGGGTTTCCAACCCTCAAAACACTCTAAACATCATGATTGAACCCAGTAATTGAACCCTAAAGCTAAATAAATAATCTATCAACATAACCATGTAATATATTTCAGATAGTCGTAAAAACTAATATATTCAGATCTATATACAAAAATACTATATATGATATATATATATATATATTCTCTTAAAACAAACACACATTGTGAAAATTGTAAACCCCCCCCCCCCCACCCCATAAAGTGAAAGTGCTTCCTGTGGCAGAACACTTCCATGCCACGTGGAAAAATAAGATTAGGGATTCAGTGTGAGGTTATTTTATGCATGACTTATTTTGTCATCCTCCTCGGATTGGGTTAGAATGACCTGACTCAATTTTATCACCAACTCAGCCCATGTGGCCAGGATGCATGGTTGGTCAGCTCGACCTCACCTCTTCCTGCCACGTGCTGGGTGTATCTTCATCCAATAAAAGTTAGAATGGACAAACTAGGGTGGTTATTGTTCTACCCCTACCTCATTTTACTTTCATATTTCAGTGATACCAAGTTTCCACTTCCTTCGGGTTGTGGTGGGTGTTTTAATAGTGAGTACCCTATAAGAAACTTGAAGAGTACTTTTTATTACTCTATTTTGAATAGATTCTGATATGCATGATCTTTACAAACCATTTTTGTGTGTACTTTTCTATGGTTTATTTATCCAAAGATGAGGTGCATGAAGCAATGGCCTTCTATGAATTTTCCTCAGTGGTGTGCTTTTGTCAAGAAAAGACTTCTCTTAGTTTTTTCAAATCATTTGTAGGTTCTTGGGGATGTGATATACAGTAGTTGTTTCCCAGGAGGTGATGAGAAATGATTTGATGGTTTTAGTTGTAGAGTCGAATGTTGAAAGTGGCTCTAAGGTAGGATTTTCAAATCCAAATCAGGATTCTCATGTTCCCGAGAATGCATGTCCATATATTTTAATATTATTTTCATCCATTCAAATGTTTATATAGAATTATCTTCTACCTATGTGAGTTTTTAGGTGTTGGTTCCTATTTCTCTATATCTCCAACAAATTTCCCCAATAGTTAGCTCCGACGAGAAGATAAATGTCAAGTGCAGGACTCATGAGAAGGCTCTTTTATAAAGTGTGTTGAAGGAGATTTTTGCCTCTCCAATATCTCCTTAAATATTCATTCGTATTTCACTCTTTCATGAGGTGGTTTCACCAAGGTCTCCTCATCCATCATCATCCAATAGTTTTTTGTTACTCAATGAGTCATTGTACGATTTGGAATCAAAGATAAGAACCTCTAAGAAGGTAGATATTTATTCAGGGTTCTCTCGGCTCGTGATGTGTTCTAAATCCAAAGAGATTCTCAAGATCAGGTCAACCTTTAAAGAAGGTAATTTTGGCTGAAAGTCCATCCCTCAAAATCTTAAATGTTATCCATAATTATTTG
Source organism: Viscum album (assembly GCA_963277665.1). Taxonomy (NCBI): domain Eukaryota; kingdom Viridiplantae; phylum Streptophyta; class Magnoliopsida; order Santalales; family Viscaceae; genus Viscum; species Viscum album. Next base: position 941,100,289 of record OY728145.1, read on the forward strand.
GAATGCTCAGGGTTTGGGGTGGATGAAAAGTGTGCCTTTATTGTATCTGAATCTATAAAGCACCAAACCTCCATTTTTATAATTCTAGAACCAAAATAGGATGTCATCGGGTAAAGTTACTTTGCTAATAAAATGGGTTATTTGCATCATCTACATGATTATCATGATAATAATCATATTTTAATTTTTTTAGAAGAGTAACATAATGGTGGAGTTGGTTAACAAAATGGATCAGAGTATCACTGCTAGGATTAGCCATGAAGGTAATGCTATTTTATTATCCTTTGTTTACAGTAATGGTGAGGTTCAAGAAAGGGAGGCACTCTCATGCCACCTTGAGGCCTTCCTTATGGGAAAAATGTCTTGGTGTTTTGGTGGTTATTTTAATTTTATTGTGGATATATCGGAGAAAATTGGTGGTTTAGGTATCCTCAAATATGGAATATAGGGCTCTAAAAACATTCTGGAATTTTAAGGCCTTATTAATATGGTATTTTCCAGCACCAAATTCATCTGGTGTAATAACCTCTAGGGTAGAAACCTCATTTGAAGCCTACCAAATATGTGTTTTATAAACCTTCAAGGTTTGGAAACTTTTTTGAAGGCTTCTGTTACACATTTAACTCTCCCTTTATTAGATAATACACCATTACTAGTGGAGTTCATGAAAGGAGAACTATAAAATAAGGCTTTCTTATACAATAATAGTTGGAATGGGTATAAAGGATTCATGAAAATGATGAAAATCTCCAGGGAAAATGATGAATCAGAAAAGCCCTGGGTTGGTCTGGAAAATTGGTTTCACCGCCTTAAGAGATACATTTAGATTTAGAAAATGAACAATCCAATAGAAGATGGTGGTTTATAAAATTTGAAAACAAATATCGAAAATATTAGAGAGGAGATATAGAAGAACTAGTAGGATGGTAAATTCTCTATTCTTTTTAAAAATCACAACATTTTGTCCTAGAAGTTGTTGAAAATTGATAAATCTTGGAGGATTAAATCTACAACGCAATAGTTGAAGGAAAGTGATGAAAACTCGTCTTACTTCCAAGCCTTATTGAAAGAGAAGAATAAAAATTTGAGGATTAATTTAATATAATAAAATTGTTCTTATAATTATGATGTGAAGGTGGTAGGTAAAATGTCTTTGGATCATTTTGAAAGGCTATTGGAAGGGTTTAGCAGTATCAGAAGTTTTAGGTCGGAATTGATGGAGGATGAAGAGATCTTTTTGGGCTACATACCTTGCCTGTTGAAGAGCTAGGATAATTTTTTTCTAATGGAAATACTAAGGGAGTAAGAGATAAAAAAGACTATTTTTATTAAGATTCATAATAGTTCTTTGGGGTTGGATAATTTTCCTAAGGCATTTTATGTCACTTATTGGGACTTTGTGGGCGATCATGCTGCGGAAACCTTATAGGATTTTTTACAGGGAGGCTCTCTGAATAGAAGTTTGTGTGCCTCTAGAGTGGTTTTAATTCCAAAGGTGAAATATCCTAAGAGCCTCAACCAATATAGATCTATAATCTTGTGTAACATCTCTTATAAAATACTTGCAAGCCTCATTTCATAGATATTAAATGGAATTATCCCAAAACTAATATGCAAAGAACGACATGGGTTTGAGAAAGGATCCGACATATAGGGGTGATTGGAATTTTCAATTATCTAATGGAAGACATCAGTATAAAATCTATTGGTTCCATTTTTTATTCAGGATGTCATGGGTAAGGCATAAGATAGAATTGAATGGAGATTCATAATTTATTCAATGAGAAAATTTGGATTCTAATAATGGTTTTGTGATATATGTTTTTGATGATACTCCTCCCCTTATCTCACCATTTCATTAATGGGAAAGAGGTTTTTCTTCTGGAAAAGTTCCTATGATGTTAGGAAAGGTGATTTCTTGTCCCCATTTATCTTCATATTATCATAAGAGGTCCTCTCTAAAAACATTCACAAAAATATAGAGGATAGAACCATGCTTCCCCACATAATTAAGATCGGAAACAATAACAAATCTCACCAAATGTTTTTGGATGATGTGATTTATTTTCTAATGTCTAGTTTAAATCTCTGTAATGTTTTATGAAGGTCATGAACACATATAGGGATCTGAGTGAATAGATTATCAATTCATGGAAATGAAATATTTTTATCTTGAAAAAATTCCCAAGAAGGTGCAGTAGGTACATACAAGAAATCCTGGGTATTCAAAGGAAGAGGTTATCAATGACCATTCTTGGGGCAGTAGTTTTTAATGGATGGGATAAGAAGTACATCTATAATGACATTATCAGTAGGATCATTGGGAGTATATGCAACTTAAAAAACAATATCCTTTCATTTTGTGGGAGAGTCACCCTGATTAATAATGTTATAACCACTATACATATGCACATACATTCAATCATTAACTCTCTTAAAGAGAATATTTTCATAATAGAATTTCTTAACAACATTCTTATGGGACACTAATCAAACGGGACATTTCCATGAAGCCTCTTTGAAACACATGGTGAAACAAATTGATGAGGGTGGTGTGGGAATCTTGGATGTAAAGGAATCCATGCAATACTAAAAAGAGAGGCTGGCATGGGATATCATTGAATGTGAATCCTTATGGGATTACTATATTTGTTTTAGAAAGGTGTAATGTTGGGAGGAGTGGGTAAGGGAAAGAAATAGACACTCAACCATTTTTAGATGTATGCTCAATCACATGGAAGATCTCTATGATTCAACCCATTTGATTGTAGGGTGAGGCAACATCAACATTTTGATAGACAATCGATTTGGTGAGAAATTATTTTTCCCGAGATTCCATGTGCTGGACATGACATTCATGGAGGCCATAAAACATCCAAACCGGATGGAAGTTATCCTTAACAGAGAACAGATACATGTTTATGATAAAATTATAATTATTGGGGAATCATATAGTTGTTGTTTCACAGGCTTAGAATCTGTTATATTTAACATTCATGACTTCAGGTTGATGCTTCATCCAGATAATGAATGTGATGACTGAGCTAGTAGATTATGGTGAAGGTAAATCACCACATAAAGGAATTTCCTTTTTTGGAGAATGAGAAACTGAGCGATACTAATAGAGGATAATGTTCTGAATAATGTTACATCCTTGGATTCAATATGTTGGTGTTTTGATAAACCAAAATGTGAATCATTTTAGTTTTTGTTTTTCAGGGGGGGATTGGGAAAGGAATATATGGAACTCCATGGACCAGAGTTTATGCATCGATAATGAATGGTACCCTATGAATGCTCTCATTTTCAATTAGTTTCAAAGGCCAACTAAGAGGTAAATGGAGAGAAAGTTTTGAAGTATCATTTTCTCTTCAGTTTGATGGACTATTTTAGAAGCAAGAAACGAAGAAAGAATGGGCCTATGGCTCTCGATGGTTTTCCTACAGCTTAAAACCAAAATGCTGGTGGAAGAACTAGGTTCGCTGCTCAAATAAGAGAAGTTTTGCATTCTCGTTGTAGGTTTCCTTACCAACCCCATGCTAATCTGAGCTCACATAGATTGTGGGTGAAATAGAGACCTCCTAACAGTGGCTTAAAACTCAATGTTGATGGATCCTTTTCAACTGGAAAAATAAAGGAGGTGGGCTGTTTTGGGTTCAAAAAGTCTCATTCTTACAGGATTTCAGCAAATTTTACGGTTTGGGTTATTCTATGGGTGAAGAGATAAGGGCATTTCTCATTAGAATCATGTTATCTAAAAGGTATAATCTATAGGTGAATGAATTGCTATCTGATTCATATTGGAACCATGGTCATTCTTTGAATGAATTAGAGTATGTTTTGTGTTTATTGTCAATCCTCAGTAGAAGTTCATAATGTGTTCCAGCAAAGTGATCATACAGAACAAGCAGATAATAGTATTGAAGGTGGAACCATTTTCCAGTGTTTGAAAAAAATTTGGGACTAAAAATCGACAAATAGAGAAAAGTAGTTTTGGAAAAGAGACTTGCACACCATTGTCTTGAAGGAGACGAAACATGTGTGCCATATGTTTTTCAATATCAGAACACGAAAATATTGAAAAGGGAGAAGGACGCCAAAGTTTTATGTTTGGTCGCGCAAGTGACTTACGCGGCCGTGATTTGCACACTGAAAACTTGCACGCTGAGGGAAGACTTGTGTGCCATCACGCAGGGTATCTAAATACCTATAAATAGAGTTTGACCCCTCCTCATTCATATTTAAGTACAGACATATAGAAAATCAAAGATCCCATCACGTAGGTGTAGTGGTCGTGCAAGTGGTTGTGGGTCACGCAAGAAGAATTTGCACGACAGTTGTTTGATGCGTGTCCAAGGTGGTTTGGGTGAGAAAGGGGGTGAGTCACACAAGTTTGGAGTTATTTAAGGAGGTTTCATGAAGGTGGTTTGGTTACACTTGCATGCTAGAATTTGAAGAAGCGTGACAGTTGAAAATTGCATGTGAAAACCGGTTTGGGTGGAAAACAGTGTGAGTCACGCAAGTTTGAGGTTGAAAAGGCAAGTGTCGCGTAAATAGTAGAGGTGAAATTGTGCGCCGTCTTTAAAACTTGTGCGCCGGCTTGGAGAATCATGCCTGGTGTGTATTGAAGCTCTCCAGTCTTTTTGGGGCTGCATGAAAGCTGGAAGCTTACCCGATACATTTTGTGAAAATTGAGTTTAGTCAACGGGTGGAAGTTGGACTTCAATAGAGCATCTACATACAACAGAAGATTTATTCATTAGCGATGATGAAGAGACCTTCACATCAATAAACTAAGTGGGACTTCACCAAAGGAATTGAGCCTGGGGGATTAAATGGGAGTGACTTGAGGGACGCAATAGGCTATCCTTGAACAGTTGTAAAGGCAGTGAGACTGGGACAAAGTGATTGTTCCCAAACCTCTATAATCCATAATGAGTAAAGAATAATGGAATTTGATATGACCGAAAACCTGTTGGTGTAAGCTCCTTGGATGTATCCCTTAGTGGTGAACCAAGTAAAAAGTGTTGTGTCATCTCTTGTCATGTGAATGTTTTATTTTTTATCATATCAATCATATAGGTTAAACTAGTTTCTACCAACATGGGAACAAGATCCATCAGTTTAAAAGATACATTTGACACCCTGATTCACCCCTCCCCTCTCAGGGTGTCCTAGGGTCCTTCAAGTGGCATCAGAGGGAGGTTAACTGGTGTTTTATCGGTCAATATACCGTTATGGAAAATTCAGCCAATGTCAGGGGAGTCCCTCTCTTCGATGGAAGTAATTTCCAAATCTGGAATAATAGAATGAGATCTCATCTAGGAGACCTTTGAATGGAAGTCCTATCTTCCACTATCCAAGGTATACATGTTATTGCTCCAATAGGGCTGGCTATGTCGAATGCCGATAATAAAATTCTTGATGTTGATGCTAAAGCACAGAATGCTCTCACCATATCCCTTTCTGATCAGATCTATCTAAAGGTTATGAGCTTCACCTCAGTAAAGTCCATGTGAGATAAACATGAAAATATTTATGAAGTAGATATCAAAGTGAAGTAGGTGAAACTACATGTCCTACACAATAGGTTTGATGATCTGAAGATGCATCCTGATGAGAATGCAGATTCCTTCTTCAATCGAAATACTGAAGTGGTTGGAGCAATTCGGGGTCTTGGGAAAGAAATCAAAGATGTTGACATTGTAAAGAAAATATTATGAAGAATTCCACCCCTGTATAATGCAAGGTTGTCAGCTCGTGAAGAAAGATATCTTTCCAAACATTCTCTGGATGATCTATTGAGCAGCCTAGTGTCATATGAAATGAGAGTCAAACCAGAAGATGCTACTACACGAGTAAGCAAGGAAATGGCGTTCAAATCTAGGGAGAAACTGAAAATTTAAATTTATAGTAGTGGTGAAGACGATTAGGAAAAAAAATTCTTTCTCTCATTGCCAATATGTTTCTAAAGGGAAAAGGGAAATTCAAAGGGAAGTTACCTCTATCTTGATTTCGTTGTGGAAAAGTTGGGCACATTGCTTCTCAGTGCTTAGGAAAGATCGATGATGATGATAGCGAGTCTAAAAACATTGTGAAGCCTCAGAAAAGGTTTTTCAAGAAAGGAGACTTCAAATCTAGAAATAAAGTTTGGAAGAAGAGTTTTTTCTATGAAGAGGAAGATGATAATAAAAAATTATATGAAGAAGAAGAACGATAATTTAAAACTGGAAACCATGCTTCCATGATGGCCACTGTTGAAAAATCAAAAGATAATGGTGGAGACAATCAGTTAAAAACTAGTGGAAATCCCGAGTTTCAACTTAAGGATGTTGTTATCAATCTTAAGATGAAATGTAAGAGTTGAAATAAGTGGAAATAAATTGTAGAGGAATCAACTGAATATGTTGATCAGGTTGAATCTAAAATTGAATGACTGAAAGAATTTGTGAAAGTATAGTGTAAAATAATTGAAAAAATGATGATTTAGTGGATCTGAAGTTAATAATTGAAGAGCAGGGAAAGCTCATCAATGGCCTCACATCCAGACTGGAAGAAAAGAACAAGGTTGTTGAGGGTCTTGAGGAGGAAGTTGTTACTCTTAGGAGTAAACTTGAGACTAAATAAATTTCAAAATAATCAAGGAAGAAAATACAGTTTGGAACGTTCTCAGACACTGAGCTATTGGAGAGAGAAAAACGTGGTTCTAATAGAGTTGAAAAGATTTTAAATGATCAAAGACCTGCCTGCATGGGAAATAGTGGAATTGGTTGTGAGGCAGAATCGTCAAATGCTGCAAATAAATGTGGCCAAAATAAAGGAAAGTTAAAAGTGGGTGATGTGGTAAAGTCTTCTGAAGTGATGAAACAAAAACCCCCAATTCAATCTGAAAGAAGAAAAGAAGATTATCCTCGAGCCTCGTGGAAAAAGGATCCCTCATACTATTATCCCACAGAAGAAGAAATGAGGATAAATATAAGTGAGAAGACATTTCCTCTCATGAAGTGTCAGTTCTGTGGATATTTGGGCCACAACATGTCTTATTGCGAAGAGGCAAGAAGCTATCTGAATGGAGAAGATATAGGAGTTCAACAGAGGAGAACAAATTCATATCCAAATTCTTATAGAAGAATCAATTTCTATGGATATTGTTTTCATTGTTCTAACTTTGGTCATGAGGCTATTAATTTCTATCAGAGAAGGGACATGGACACCTCATATCGAAGTTCGAGACAAGTCAGGTCTCGTCAGCAAGACAGTGTTGCTCTTTCAAATAGGATTTCTCTTCTCAAAGAAGATTTTAACTATGAATAACCTAGGTATACAGAAGAGATAATTGAAAGGAAATCAGTGCTCTATACTCAATCCAATGTCTCATGGAAATAAAGGAAGAAAATTTATAAGTACAACCTTCCGAGGTGTCCCTTAGAGCTATAAAAAGAAACAGTAGATGGATTCTGGATAGCGGTTGTTCATCTCATATGACAGGTAATTTTGTCCTGTTAAAAAATATCAAAAGGAAGGTTGATGGAACAGTACAATTTGGTAATGATGGAGCTCTGAAAATCAAAGGTAGTGGAAGTACTGAATTAGCTAATGGAGAGATAAAGAAGACTGAAGTCCTTTATGTAGATGGCCCACATCATAATCTACTCAGTGTGAGTCAACTCTGTGACTCGGGACTTATAGTTACTTTTAATCAGAAAGGTTTCACTATCAAGGGAAAGACATGCAATTAACTTATGATGGGATGCAGAATAGAAGGCAACTTGTATCAGGTTGATAGTAAAGAAAATGTTGGTTACATGAATCTCGAAGAAGAAAAAAATTTGTGGCATCAGACACTGGGAAACATCAATCAAAAAGACAAGGATAAAATATCAAAATTGATCATTTTCATGGACATTCCCAACCTGAATCTTGAGTGTGAAAAGTCTGGCGATGCTTGCATTCATGGGAAGCTAGTATGCAGTTCATATTGGCCAAAGAATAAAAGGGAATCCCATCTTCTTGGTCTAATTCATATAGATGTATGCAGGCCGATAAATGTTTCTAGAACTCATGGAGAAATTTACTTTGTCCTTTTTATAGATTATTACAGTATAATTCCATGTGTAATGGTCATTTATAGGAAACGGAACGTGCTTGACTGTATGAAAACATATCGGCGAATCACCGAGAATGATACTGGACGAACAATCAAAGTGTTGTGAACTGAAAAGGGAGGGGAATACACGTCCATTGAATTTGAAAATTACCTGGAGAATCATGGGATACAACATGAGGTAGCTGTTGTGAGAACTCCACAAAAAAATGCAGTTGTTGAACGTTGGAATTGACAGGTGAACAATATGTCACGAGCAATTCGGATTGAGAGTCATATTCCACGACATTACTGGAAAGAGGTTGTTCAAGCTACAGTATATATTCAAAATCAAACAGGACATTATATCGGTGAGATGAAGACACCATATGACTTGTGTCATGGAACGAAACCCTCTTTGAAATAATTTTGTGTTTTTGGAATTAAATGATTCATTAGGAATAAAGAAGGAAATCAAGGGAAGTATGGTGACAATGTAGATGATGGAATTTTCCTTGGATACTCAATGAACAGGAAATCCTACAAGTGTTTCAACAAGAGATTAGGAAGGATTGTGGAAAGAAGTGATGTTAAGATAATTTAAGAGAAAACCAAAAATGCTTCAAGGACGTCATATGCTGATGTGATAGAAAGTGAGGAAGAAAGTGAAGGTGTAGAAAATACAAAAACAGAAATAGAGGAAGCTGTAAAAAACACTCAGCAGTCACATCATGATGTTTACTCAGAAGAAGAATATAAAGAAGAAATTGTGGCTGGAGAGAATGCAACTGAACCGCATAGGAGAAATTTTAGAGGTGAGATTGATCCATATAACGACCCATACTTTACATACATTGTTAATACTTCAAAATTGAAGCACACTTATTACAACATATGACAAAACCACAAAGGACCGTATAGGTATAGTGTCTTTAGAAACTGGGAAACATAAGCAACTGATTCATAAATATTCTACAGTGTCTCCCATTTATTTCATCATATCTAGGGTCCCTTTTAGCATATTCTACTTAATATCCATCTTCCTGACCTGGGGAAAAGAAAACATAAAAGGGTGAGCTCAAATGCTCAGCAAGGGCAAATAAAGGAAATAAAAATCATATCATATCTTTTTTAAAATCATAACCTGAAAAAGAGATCATAATATCTTAACATGGAACAAATCATAGAAGTGAAAATGAGATCCCCATAATCATAACATGAAACTTGAAACTTTGTGGCATGCACACATAATCATGTAAAATCATTTCTTGTTAGTCATGACTCATTTCCAAGACTATCTTAGCGGACAAAGTCCATTTCTGAACCGAGTTCACTCCTCGTTTCAGTCCTGAATCACTGAACTGAAATATCCTTCCGTTCCAGCCATGTCTATCTCATGAGATATAAATCTTTACCCAATGCATTGGAGGGAGATATAGGTCCCACCCATCTTATAATGAATCCTTTCTTATGTGTGCCACATAATCATAAATCATACATCATCACATAACACATGTAACAAAAATGGGATTCTTGAAACATCATGACATCATAAAACAAATCATATAAGGTAAATGACTTCATAAAAATAATTCCCTCACAACATAATCAAATCAATGTAATAATAGGGATAAAAACAGAACCCTATATTATCTTAGATGGAAAATAATTTTTATAAAACATTTGAACTCCATTCTTGAGGAAAATATCCTTTCAACTTCAAAAACACTTTTCTTTTCTTGACATGTCATACAATTATAAACTAAACGAAGTTGATTAAAAATAAACATGAAAAATTATAAAGGAATCTTCTTGGAAATAATGTTTTAAAAATACATTCATGCCGTATAAGTTAAAAAAAACATTCTTCATACTTTTGTCGGAAAAGTCAAAAAGTACCTCGTACGAAAAACGACAAAAGATTCCTTTAATATCCTTTACTAAAAACTCACCGAAGGGTAAAATAGGATTTAAACAATTGTAGGTGAATGAAAATAATAGTACATATTGAGGAAACATGGATGTGGATGATAAAATACACCCCAGTAAATACCAAAGTATAAACAATCTCGGATAAAAATGAGATTGTGATATTTCCCCTACCTTAGGTCCGATTTGATTTGTATGTGTCCGAAGCTCCTGTATAATGGTTTAAATAATGTTATTGACTTATTCCAGAATCATACATATTGATATGATATCATATATGGTCATATTCTTAGCTTCTTGTTAATATTTCATTGTTACTTGTTACTCGGGTCTTTGTTGCCTTTTGTTCTTATGCGTGTTTTGCCGAATAAATTCTTATTCTTCTTTTAAGGTTATAGATACCTTATATCCAGAATGGTATTAGTGTAACATATATCATATTTATTCATTCAATTCATTTATATAATTACTATGTAATGATGATCATGTAGAACGAGTCGCATCACATCATGGAGACGGTATTCCGTACGTACGCACGAGTGATGATATCGTTCCTATGATCATGGAATTGTATTGGAGTATATGTATATTATTTCAGTATCAATATTACATTATAATAATCATAAATAGTTACTCATTACACCATTATACCCATCCTTGTAAGGTGATGGTGGAAAATAGATTACACCACGGCGTGGAGACGGTATTCCGTACGTACACACGCGCGGTGATTTCATTTTTCCGTAGGATGGATAGAAGGTGAATTAGGGTTGTTTCATATTTATAATAACATATCAGTATGTAATTAATAATGATGTTATTACTTTATCATGAAACAAATAAAGAAGAAGAAGTTGAAGAATAAAGAAATTGAAAAGATCGGTAATGGATATTACCTCTTCTTTGGAACGCTTCTTTGAATCCTCCACTTAGAAAACTAAGATTGGTCTTTGAAGAAGACCAGGACCTCTAGGATTATTCTAGGGAAGTGGAGAGGAGAGAATGGCATGGGATGGCCGAGCTTGAGTGCTCAAATTGGTGTGAGGAGGAGGGGGAGGAGGTGCCCTTTTATAAGGGAGGAGAGGGGCACCTTAGGAATATCTCAAAATATTATTTTATATTAAAGTCAAAATCGGTTTATAATGGTTCCAAAGGGTCTTATTTCGAAGATAAAGTGGGGATGGGTCGAAATCCTATCAACCAATAGTATTTAGAAAAGTTTAGGGTATTATTTTAACCTTATCAATTAGATTTAACTCTAAGTTAAATAATTTAACTTTTACTATGTCTTTTTGTTTTCTTTCACTATATGGTTAATACACTTACTATAACATGCCAAAAGAACCCCAAATTGTTTATTATTAATATATATATCCTTATCCAAGTCATTTGGACGAACCTTAGATTTTTAGGAATAAAATAACAATTAATAAAATAATATTTGATTTAAAAACTATTTTGTGTCAATTTTGACACTATTTGATATATGATTTTTGTGAAAGTCATAACAGAATTATATGTTTGAACCAAGTTTATTAAAGCAACACTAATATATCATAGTAACCTAGAAAATTAGTGGAATTCATAAAAAGTCTCAAATTACATTTATTTTGGTGTTTATAACATCAATTATGTCAATATTTCATTAATAAGATAATTACTGCATCATCATTGTGTCATAAATAAATTAAATTATTTAATGTATAAAAATTATAAATAAAATACCATCATGTAGGAAATCTTTTTAGATTTCTAATTAATATTTATAGTCTAATTTATCTTATGTATAACCCCATATTAAAAATGATTTAATTATTAAACTTTGATTTTAACTATTTTAACCCTTCTTTAAATAAATTAATAATAAATGTCCTAATCTAATCCAAGTGGACCTAAATGGTCATATTTTATTCCTAAGTTTGTTTTTGGTAGAATTACACTTGTCCAATATAATTAGGACATGTGTTAGGGTAATAATAATATCATTTTTACCCTTTATTACCCTATTTACTTTTAACCGTGGTAAAAAAAAGTAAAAAGTTACTATTCACCAAAAAATTATTTTCATCTCATTGAACCACATTTTAGTCCTTGATATTAACCGTGTCTGTCGGATTTTCGAAATTCCATTCATAGAAGCGGTAAAATTATGTTTTATGCAAAATTCAGTTTTTAACCTACCACTTAGTGGTTTCACTATTCATCAAAAATTGAAAGTTTTCAGAAAAATACCAAAATTTCACCCTAGGATAATTTCGGTATTCCGAATCCAAAAATGAAGTCCATTTTGAAAAATAAAATTTTAAAAATTTTAAAAAGTGGTTTTTACTATTCATAACGGCTAGTTTTATTTTAATAGCATATCGTTGTTTAGTGAAACTCGGTATTGCGTACGACTCAAGCTAACGAGGAAGGTCACGATTTCGTGTAAAGCAAGCCAAGCAAGTGTTGTGTAGAAAAAGATTCCTTTGATGATTTATATAACATAAAAGTCTCGGGTGTTACATTCTACCCCCCTTAAAAATAATTTCTCCCTCAAAATTCGTCACTTTGTAACAAACAGATGAGGATACTTCTCCCTCATCATATCCTCAAGCTCCCATGTAGCTTCTTCAAGTTGGTGGTTCCTCCATAAAACTTTCACCAATCGAGTGGTCTTGTTTCGTAGGACTTTTTCGCTACGATCCAGAATCTATATCGGTTGTTCTTCATAAGAAAGATATTGCTCCAGCGGTACAACTTCTGAGCTGAGTACATGTGAAGGATTAGGTATGTACTTTCTCAGGAGAGATACATGGAACACATCGTGAACTTGAGAGAGATTCGGTGGAAGCGCCAATCGGTAATCTACCTTTCCAAAACGATCCAGTATTTCGAAAGGACCGATATATCTAGGGATCAACTTCCCCTTCTTTCCAAATCTCATAACCCTCTTCCAGGGAGATATTCGTAAGAACACTTTATCACCCACTTCAAACTCTAGGTCTTTTCTTCAGTTGTCGGCATAACGTTTCTGTCGACTCTGAGCTGCTCTTATGTGTTGTTGAATAGATCTGACATTTTCTGCCATTTTATCAACGAGATCAGGTCCTAATAGCTTTCTTTCCCCAACTTCATCCCAGCAAGTTGGAGTCCTGCATATCTTTCCATAGAGAGCTTCATAAGAATCCATCTGAATACTGGAGTGAAAGCTATTATTATAAGAAAATTCCACCAAAGGTAGGTGTTGATCCCAACCTCCTTTGAAATCCATAGAGCAAGCTCTCAACATATCTTCTAGGGTTTGAATTGTTCTCTCAGACTGACCGTCTGTCTGAGGATGATAAGCAGTGCTGAAACTCAACTCTGTATCTAGAGTATACTGAAGACTTCGCCAGAACTTTGAGGTAAATCTCGGATCCCGATTAGATATAACAGAAAGTGGTACTCCATGCAATCTTACCACTTCCTTTACATATATCCAGGAAAGCTGATCTAGAGAGAAATCCTCTCTAATAGCAATGAAGTGTGTAGACTTTGTAAGACGATCAACTATGACCCAGATAGCATTATTGCCTTTGGATGTTTTAAGAAGTCCTGTGACAAAGTCCATAGTGATGTTTTCCCATTTCCATTCAGGTATGGGTAATGGTTATAACATCCCCTTAGACTTCTGTCTCTCAGCTTTAACTTGTTGACAAACCAAGCATCGAGAGACATATTCAGCAACATCTCTTTTCATGCCATCCCACCAAAAGTATTCTTTCAGGTCCCTATACATCTTCGTGCTTCCCTGATGAATAGAGAATGAAGAACTATGAGCCTCATCCAGCAGCTCCTTCTTTAATTCGGGGATGGGAGGAACACAAACCCGATTCCTGAACTTTATTATCCCATCACAATCAAGGTTGAATTCAGGAACATTTCTCACCTTGTTTTGTAACTCAACATCTTCTTTCTGTGCCTCTTTAATCTTCACATGTATAGATGGTTGAACATTCATTTGAGAAAGATAAGATTTTTCCCCTTCCATTATAATTCCAAGATCCATCCTTTGTAAATCCATAAATATTGGATCTTTTGTGATCCTCATCATGGATAAACTAGCATGGTCTTGTCGACTTAATGCATCTTCCACCTTGTTTGCTTTCCCAGGGTGGTAATGGATTGAGCAGTCATAATCCTTAATCAGCTCCAACCATCTTCTTTGACGCATATTCAGCTCCTTTTGTGTGAAAATATACTTTAAACTTTTTTGATCAGTATAAATATCTCACCTTTCACCATAAAGGTAATGCCTCCAAATCTTTAATGCAAAGATTACCGCAGCCAACTCCAAATCATGTGTTGGGTAATTTTGCTCATGGATTTTCAACTGTCGTGAGGCATAAGCTATCACCATATCATTTTACATAAGAACACACCCCAATCCCTTCTTGGATGCATCACTGTAGATCACAAACCTTTCTCCACTACAAGGCAGTGTGAGCACAGGTGCACTGGATAACCTTCTTTTCAACTCCTTGAAATTCTCTTCACATTCCTCTGTCCAAACAAACTTAACTCCTTTCCGAGTCAACTTGGTGAGTGGGTTAGATAATCGTGAAAAATCCTTTACAAAACGTCGCTAATATCCCGCCAAACCAAGAAAACTTCGGATCTCAGTTACTGTTGTTGGTCTTGACCATCTTTCGATAACCTCTGTTTTTGCTGGATCCACAGATATCCCCTCTTTTGAGATTATGTGACCCAAAAATGCAACTTTTTGAAGCCAAAATTCACACTTGGTAAATTTGGCATAAAGAATCTCCTTTCTCAGGGTCTTCAATATAATTCTCAAGTGATCTTCATGCTCCTCCTTGCTCTTTGAATATACAAGAATATCGTCTATAAAGACTACCACAAATTGATCAAGATAGTCTCTAAAGACTCTATTCATTAGATACATGAAGATAGCAGGGGCATTAGTAAGACCAAATGGAATCACTATAAATTCATAGTGTCCATAACTTGTACGGAAAGCCGTCTTTGGTATATCCTCCCTTTTGACCCTTAATTGATGATACCCTGAACGAAGATCAATCTTGGAAAAGTATTGTGCTCCGCGTAGTTGGTCAAATAAGTCATCAATGAGCGAGAGAGGATATTTGTTCTTGATAGTGATCTTGTTAAGTTCTCGATAATCAATGCAGAGTCTCATTGATCCATCTTTCTTCTTAACAAATAGAATAGGTGCTCCCCAAGGTGACGCACTAGGGCATATGAATCCCTTATCAAGATTCTCTTGGAGTTGCTTCTTCAATTCCTGCAACTCAATTGGGGCCATTCTATAAGGTGTCTTTGAAATAGGCAAAGCACCCGGTACGAGTTCTATTGAAAACTCAACTTCACGATTTGGTGGAAGACCCGGTAATTCCTTCGGAAAGACATCATCAAACTCCCGTACAATGGGCATATTTTTAATCGCGAGTTTCTCACCAACCATTTGAGATAAATAACCTTCATTTAGTGGAATCAAACCCCATAAAATGGAAGAAATTTCCACTGGAAGGTTATGTTCATCCTTGCATTGATAGATGATCATAGATTGATCTGGAATATGAAATGTGACTTCCCTTCTTTGGCAATTGATATGAGCTCCATATAAAGAAAGCCAATCCATGCCAAGAATCACATGAAATTCCACTATAGGAAGGATCACAAGATTTGCAGGAAGCACTTTCCCACAAACTTCGATCGGGGAAGAATTATAAACATTTGATGCGATTGATGTGCCATTAGG
This sequence comes from Viscum album, assembly GCA_963277665.1. Taxonomy (NCBI): domain Eukaryota; kingdom Viridiplantae; phylum Streptophyta; class Magnoliopsida; order Santalales; family Viscaceae; genus Viscum; species Viscum album. The sequence continues at coordinate 941,116,062 of OY728145.1, forward strand.
TGTTGTCACAGCTAACTCAACATCTAATTGTTGAGGTAATACGGTGATACCCTTAGAAAATTCTTCAGAAATAAAAGAGTGGGTGGATCCAAAATCAAATAAAACATTTGCTACTTTAAAGTGGATGGTAAGTGTACCTTTCACCACATCGTTATCGTACTCCACATCGCTGATAGAATTTCATGTGACTTTCCTTTGTCTTTAGACTTAAGAGTTTGTTGACGTCGACCATCATCATCAACCCTTGGATTTGGGCATTGATTGTCATAATGCCCCATCTCCTTGCACTTGAAACATTGAAGTGTAGTAGGTTCATTCTGTGCATCCCTTCCTTTGTTTGCATCATTAGACATCTTCTTCCCATCATCGCTGCATTCAAATGCCTGATGACCTTCCTTTCCACATTTGAAACATTTACTTGTCCCTTTAAGACAACTCCCTCCATGTTTCTTTCCACACTTTGAGCATAAGGGAAAACTCATCTTATTTTCAGTGTTCTCTTTAGATTTTCCTTTGAATTCCATCTTCCTCTTCTTATCAAACCCATGTGACTGATGGGTTACTCCAATCTCCATCTCGACTTTGAGAGCACATCGAACGATTTCCTCGTAGTTATTGAAGTCCCTTATGGCTAACGCCCTTCGAAGACTTGGTTTCAAGCCACTAAAGAATCGATCGATCTTACTCTCAGGTTGGATAATAATACCAGAAGCGTACCTTGCAAGTCTTGTAAAATTTGCTTCATAGGTACCAACAGATTCATCATCTCTTTGCTTCAGTTCAAGAAACTCTTTCTCCATCTTTGTTCGGAGAATACGAGGGAAGTACTTATTAAAAAATAAGTTCTTGAACTCGTCCCATTCCATGGACTCAATTTCATCCCTTTGCCTCGTATTCTTAATAAGATTCCACCATTGATCAGCATCTCCTTCCAAACGATACACTGCTAGGATGACTTTATCATGTTCAGAACATTGAAGAACTGAAAATATCTTTTCAGTAGTACTAATCCATTGTTCAGCAACTAATGGATCAGTAGACCCACTAAAAGAAGGTGGATGCTGCCTCATGAAGGATTCAACAGAATGTTTCTCCTTCCTTTTCTCGTTTGGAAGTCCTGCATGATTCATAGCTTGAGAAAGTTGTGTGAGCATGGCTACGAGATTTTGTATTCCAGCTACCATATCGTTTGGTTGCTCAGGGGGAATATCATTGCATTGCCCATCGCATTTCGCATTAACACGGTTCCTTCGGGTTCCGGCCATTGACTAAAACCAAGAAGAATAGTGTGAACAACACTAATTATAATAGGAAAACCACATAATCAAGGATAAAATTTCACACTAAGGTCTTATCCTAGGGTATTCATGGCCATTTATAAAACACTAAGATTGTGTTCTATGCTTATACTTATCCTTAGGGTTCTTACTAAGGCTTTCACATCCTAGTTTCCAAAGGTTGACTATACCTTTCCTCTGATACCAACTATAACGACCCATACTTTACATACATTGTTAATACTTCAAAATTGAAGCACACTTATTAAAACATATGACAAAACCACAAAGGATCGTATAGGTATAGTGTTTTTAGAAACTGGGAAACATAAGCAACTGGTTCATAAATCTTCTACAGTGTCTCCCATTTATTTCATCATATCTAGGGTCCCTTTTAGCATATTCTACTTAATATCCATCTTCCTGGCCTGGGGAAAAGAAAACATAAAAGGGTGAGCTCAAATGCTCAGCAAGGGCAAATAAAGGAAATAAAAATCATATCATATCTTTTTTAAAATCATAACCTGCAAAAGAGATCATAATATCTTAACATGGAACAAATCATAGAAGTGAAAATGAGATCCCCATAATCATAACATGAAACTTGAAACTTTGTGGAATGCACACATAATCATGGAAAATCATTTCTTGTTATTCATGACTCATTGCCAAGACTATCTTAGCGGACAAAGTCCATTTCTGAACTGAGTTCACTCCTCGTTTCAGTCCTGAATCACTGAACCGAAATATCCTTCCGTTATAGCCATGTCTATATCATGAGATATAAATCTTTACCCAATGCATTGGAGGGAGATATAGGTCACACCCATCTTATAATTAATCCTTTCTTATGTGTGCCACATAATCATAAATCATACATCATCACATAACACATGTAACAAAAATGGGATTCTTGAAACATCATGACATAATAAAACAAATCATATAAGGTAAATGACTTCATAAAAATAATTCCCTCACAACATAATCAAATCAATGTAATAATAGGGATAAAAATAGAACCCTATATTATCTTAGATGGAAAATAATTTTGATAAAACATTTGAACTCCATTCTTGAGGAAAATATCCTTTCTACTTCAAAAACACTTTTCTTTTCTTGACATGTCATACAATTATAAACTAAACAAAGTTGATTAAAAATAAACATGAAAACTTATAAAGGAAGCTTCTTGGAAATAATGTTTTAAAAATCCATTCATGCCGTATAAGTTAAAAAAACATTCTTCGTACTTTTGTCGGAAAAGTCAAAAAGTACCTCGTACGAAAAACGACAAAAGATTCCTTTAATATCCTTTACTAAAAACTTACCGAAGGGTAAAATAGGATTTAAACAATTGTAGGTGAATGGAAATAATATTACATATTGAGGAAACATGGATGTGGATGATAAAATACACCCCAGTAAATACCAAAGTATAAACAATCTCGGATAAAAATGAGATTGTGATATTTCCCTTACCTTAGGTCCGATTTGCTTTGTATGTGTCCGAAGCTCCTGTATAATGGTTTAAATAATGTTATTTACTTATTCCAGAATCATACATATTTATATGATATCATATATGGTCATATTCTTAGCTTCTTGTTAATATTTCATTGTTACTTGTTACTCGGGTCTTTATTGCCTTTTGTTCTTATGCGTGTTTTGCCGAATAAATTCTTATTATTCTTTTAAGGTTATAGATACCTTATATCCAGAATGGTATTAGTGTAACATATATCATATTTATTCATTCAATTCATTTATATAATTACTATGTAATGATGATCATGTAGAACGAGTCGCATCACATCGTGGAGACGGTATTCCGTACGTACGCACGAGTGATGATATCGTTCCTATGATCATGGAATTGTATTGGAGTATATGTATATTATTTCAGTATCAATATTACTTTATAATAATCATAAATAGTTACTCATTACACCATTATACCCATCCTTGTAAGGTGATGATGGAAAATAGATTACACCACGGCGTGGAGACGGTATTCCGTACGTACGCACGCGCGGTGATTTCATTTTTCCGTAGGATGGATAGAAGGTGAATTAGGGTTGTTTCATATTTATAATAACATATCAGTATGTAAGTAATACTGATGTTATTACTTTATCATGAAACAACTAAAGAAGAATAATTTTAAGAAGAAAGAAATTGAAAAGATCGGTATTGGATATTACCTCTTCTTTGGAACGCTTCTTTGAATCCTCCACTTAGGGAACTAAGATTGGTCTTTGAAGAAGACCAGGACCTCTAGGATTATTCTAGGGAAGTGTAGAGGAGATAGTGGCAGGTGTTTGCTGAGCTTGAGTGCTCAAATTGGTGTGAGGAGGAGGGGGAGAAGGTGCCATTTTATAAGGGAGGAGAGGGGCACCTTAGGAATATCTCAAAATATTATTTTATATTAAAGTCAAAAACGGTTTATAATGGTTCCAAAGGGTCTTATTTCGAAGCTAAAGTGGGTATGGGTCGCAATCCTATCAACCAATAGGATTTAGACAAGTTTAGGGTATTATTTTAACCTTATCAATTATATTTAACTCTAAGTTAAATAATTTAACTTTTACCATGTCTTTTTGTTTTCTTTCACTATATGGTTAATAAACTTACTATAACATGCCAAACGAACCCAAAATTGTTTATTATTAATATATATATCCTTATCTAAGTCATTTGGCCGAACCTTAGATTTTTAGGAATAAAATAACAATTAATAATATAATATTTGATTTAAAAACTATTTTGTGTCAATTTTGACACTATTTGATATATGATTTTTGTGAAAGTCATAAAAGAATTATATGTTCTAACCAAGTTGATTAAAGCAACACTAATATATCATAGTAACCTAGAAAATTATTGGAATTCATAAAAAGTCTCAAATTACATTTATTTTGGTTTTTATAACATCAATTATGTCAATATTTCATTAATAAGATAATTACTGCATCATCATTGTGTCATAAATAAATTAAATTATTTAATGTCTAAAAATTATAAATAAAATACCATCATGTAGGAAATATTTTTATCTTTCTAAGGAATATTTATAGTCGAATTTATCTTATGTATAACCCTATATTAAAAATGATTTACTTATTAAACTTTGATTTTAACTATTTTAACCCTTCTTTAAATAAATTAATAATAAATGTCCTAATCTAATCCAAGTGGACCTAAATGGTCATATTTTATTCCTAAGTTTGTTTTTGGTCGAATTAAAATTGTCCAATAGAATTAGTCCATGTGTTAGGGTAATAATAATATCATTTTTACCCTTAATTACCCTATTTACTTTTAACCGTGGTAAAAAAAAGTAAAAAGTTATTATTCACCAAAAAATTATTTTCATCTCATTGAACCACATTTTAGTCCTTGATATTAACCGTGTCTGTTGGATTTTCGAAATTCCATTCACAGAAGCGGTAAAATTAAGTTTTATGCAAAATTCAGTTTTTAACCTACCACTTAGTGGTTTCACTATTCATCAAAAATTGAAAGTTTTCAGAAAAATACCAAAATTTCACCCTAGGCTAATTTCGGTATTCCGAATCCAAAAATGAAGTCCATTTTGAAAAATAAAATTTATAAAATTTTAAAAAGTGGTTTTTACTATTCATAACGGCTAGTTTTATTTTAATATCATATCGTTTTTTAGTGAAACTCGGTATTGCATACGACGCAAGCTAACGAGGAAGGTCACGATTTCGTATAAAGCAAGCCAAGCAAGTGTTGTGTAGAAAAAGATTCCTTTGATGATTTATATAACATAAAAGTCTCGGGTGTTACAATCCATCTAACAAAATTGTTGACAGAAGTGCACCCACTCAAACAAGGAGGATGAGGAATAACATGCAGTCTTCATTTCATTTAGTTTTGGATCCATCCTCATTTGAAGAAGCTAAAAAGGATGAATCGTGGGTGAAAGCCATGAATGAAGAGTTTGATCAGATTGACAAGAATCAAACATGGGATCTTGTCTAGAGACCTGAAGTTCACAATGTGATTGGTACAAAATGGATCTTCAAGAACTATTTTGATGAGCATGGAAGTGTTATTAGAAATAATTCAAGACTGGTATAAAAAGGATACTCCCAAATTTAAGGTGTTGATGTTGAAGAAACCTTTTCTCCAGTGGCTAGACTGGATTCAATCAGGATTTTCCATTCCATGGAACTCCAAAGAGGTTATAAAGTATATCAAATGGATGTCAAGACAGTATTCTTGAATGGTGTACTTGAATAAGAAGTCTACATTGAACAACCAGTGGGTTTTGTTCTTGGTAATGATGAAACAAAGGTCTGCAAACAGAAGAAATCTTTATATGGTTTGAAGCAGGCACCACGAGCATGGTATTCCCGGCTGGACTCGTATCTCATGAATCTAGAATTGAAAAGAGGAGGAGTATACCACAATTTATATGTGAAGAATTATCCAAAATATCAGTTCATGGTTCTAGCCTACTTTGATGACATTATATTTGGTGGTAGCAGGTATAAATCAGTGGATGAATTTTCCAATAACATGAAATCAGAATTTGAAATGTCTATGATTGGGGAGGTCACATATTTCTTGGGGCTGCAAGTGATTCAAAGGCAGTATTACACTTTCATTTCTCAATAAAAGTATGCAAGAGAGCTACTGAAAAAGTTTAATATGCAAGACTCCAAACCAATATCAACTCTGATATCAGTTGGAACTAAACTTGGAAAGCATGAGGATGGGGAATTTGTAGACCCCAATATGTACAGGAGGATAATTGAGAGCCTACTATACCTGACAGTGACACGGCTAGATATTGTATTTGCAACCTGTCTAGTGGCCCACATTTAGATTAATCTAATGTAGGAACATATGATTGCAGTAAAAAGAATCATGAGGTATATTCAAGGTACTCACAGTTGTGGCTTATACTTTTCTGCAGGAAGTGACAGTGAATTATCATCATTTTTTGACACTAACTGGGCTGGCGATGTAGTGGAAAGAAAGTCCACCAATGGTGGAGCATTCTATATAGGTAATAAATGTGTTGGCTGGTTGTGCAAGAAACAACAAAGTACTTCTCTTAGTACTGCTGAAGCTGAGCATATCTCTTCCACAAAGGCGTGCACTCAACTGCTATGTATAAACCAACAACTAACAGATATTGGTGATGAGGTGAAGAAACCAATGGTAATTTACTTTGATAATAAGAGTGCAATTGATCTTACAAAGAATCGTGTTAATCATTATCATACAAAACATATTGAAATCAGGTATCACTTTATCAAAGAAAAAGTTGATCAAGGCGTGATTCGAATGGATCATGTGGGAACTGATGAGCAAGTGGCTGATATCCTGACCAAGCCATTGTCAGTGGCTGTGTTTGAGAAGCATCGGTTGAACCTCGGTGTTCAGCCACCTCCCAGTGCATAAGGAGGTTGTGCAATACCCCTCTCCCCAGTTATGATAATTGTTTTTAATTTGTTTATGGATGCGATGCAGGTTTGTGGGGGAGATACTATCCAGGGGGAGTGTGGTTTGAGCTGAACAATAAATAATTACCGGTCTTTGGGTTTATTGTCAATGGGGGAGAAAGGAATAAATTCAAGCTTGTAATTATTTTGTGACACATTGAGAATTTAGTGTCGGTGATAGGATGGGAAGGAATAAATTGGACGAGAACCCAATTCAATCTTCCCCTCTTTTTTTCTACACTAATCATTGCTCACGCAGACTTAGAGTGTTGGTTGAGTTGATTCTTACGTTTTTGGTTTTCCTATGTTTGGTTCTCTATTGAATTTATTTATTGATTGCCAACAAACCGAAAGGGGGAGATTGTTAGAACCATGTTCGTTCTTTGAATGAATTAGAGTATGTTTTGTGTTTTTTGTCAATCCTCAGTGGAATTTCAGAATGTGTGCCAAGAAAGTGATCATACAGAACAAGTAGATAACAGTATTGAAGGTGGCACCGTTTTCCATTGTTTGACAAATTTTTGGGCCTAAAAATCGACAGATAGTGAAAACGGTTTTGCTAAAGAGACTTGCGCGTTGTTGTCTTGAAGGAGAAGAAACTTTCCTACCATTTGTTTTTCAAGATCAGAACATGAAAATTTGGCAAAGGGGGAAGGGTGCCCAAGTTTTATGTTTGGTTGCGCAAGTGACTTACGTGGAAGATACTTGCGTTCCGAAAACATACTCGCTGAGGGAATACTTGTGAATCATTGCACGGGGTATCCAAATCCCTATAAATAGAGGTAGACCCCGCCTAATTCGTATTGAAGTTCAAACTTAGAGAAAATCAGAGCTCCTGTCGCGCAGGTGTAGTGGTCATGCAAGCGGTTGTGGATCACGCAAGTAGAAGTTGCACGAAATTTGTTTGTTGTGTGTCCAAGGTGGTTTGGGAAAGAAAGGGGGTGAGTCGCCCAAGTTTGGAGTTGGAAAAGGAGGTGTCACGCAGCTGGTTTGGTGACACTTGCACGCTAGAATTTGAATAAGCACGACAGTTGACAATTGCACGCCAAAACTGGATTCGGTGGAAAAGAGTGTGAGTCGCAAAAGTTTTAGGTTGAAAAAGAAAGTGTTGTGAATGTAGTAGAGGTGAACTTGTGCGCAATATTTAAAACTTGTGTACCGACTTGGAGAAGTGTTCCGGCTTGGAGAAGTGTTCCAGGTGTGGATTCATGCTCACCAGTCTTTTTGGCGCTGCACGAAAGCTGGAAGTTTACCCGATACCTTCGGTGCAAAGTGAGTTTAGTCTATGGGTGGAAGATGGACTTCCATAGAGCATCTACATACAACAGAGGATGTATTCATTAGAGATGATGAAGAGACCTTCACGTCTATAAACTGAGTGGGACTTCACCAAAAGAAGTGATCCAGGGGGAGTCAACGGGAGTGACCCGAGGGACGTAGTAGGCTATCTCTGAATAGATGTAAAGGCAGTGAGGATTGGACAAAGTGATTGTTCCGAAACCTCTCTAATCCACAACGAGTAAAGAATAGTTGAATTTGGTACGATTGACAACCTGTCGGCATATGCTCCTTGGACGTAGCCCTTAGTTTTGAACCAAGTAAAAATGGATGTGTCATCTCTTTTCATGTTATTGTTTTATTTGTTCTCTTATCCATCATACAGGTTAAACTAGTTTCTACCAACGTGGGAACATGATTCGTCAGTTTAAAAGAAAAAGGTGACACCCTGATTCACCCCTCCCCTCTCAGGGTGTCCCAGGGTCCTTCAATTCAGAGTTTCTGGTGAATATTCTCCATGGGAAAATTAACTCTGCACGGGAATTGATTTTCCTTTTCAAAGTATGAAAAACTAAAATCAACCAAGGGGTTCAGTGGAAACACATATAGAGATAGGGGAATTTTTCATTAGAAACTTTAGCTCATGGGGGAAGGGAAAAGGATACTCTCATCATTTACTCTTGTTTGGTCTCTCTTCTATTTAAATTTAAGGATACTACAAAAGGAGATTCTATTGGTCCATATCATTTTAGGCCTCCTTGAATTTTTTTCCTATAATTTTCCTTGGTTGGTGGTTTTCCCCTTCATAAAATAAAAAATAAATTTCTAGAAGTTTGTACCTGGTGATGTCAAATAGTTGAGATGATGAGGATAGACCCACCAATAAAAACACCATATGTTTGTTGTGTCATTGGATGTTCTTATCTATGTACATGTGTGTTAGTCTCTTAAATCCAAATCATTATCAGTGATTTCTATTTAATTACATTAATTGATTAAATCAAAAACCATGATAATGAAATCTTGTTGAGGTATCTTGTATTGGGTGTGTCATTGGTTGTATGGAATTGGTTGAATGATTAAGAAATGATTTATCACTTTCATGTTAAGGAAGTTAAATCTTATGTCAGCTTTGTTAGGATGGTGGTACTTTCCTAAGTCCCTGGTCATGGAATTTTAGGGTAAATATGTCAATTTATATCCAAAAATAATAATGTAAGAAAGGGTGATGAAACATGTGTGCACCCTTCCTTATGAGATATTTAAAGACAAAGAGATTATATGACACTGTGTGTGTTCAAAGGTTGGTTGTCATTGTTAGGACTACTTATTATCTCTTTATAGTCCTTGATGGGTTTCTATAATCTTCCCTTGGTCTATGAATGGTATTCACTACAATCGAGATAAGGTCCTAGAGGGTCACACACAATAGCATATTCAAGAATCTTCCTTATTCTAGTGAATAGGTATGTAATACATGGTGTGCCCCACCATTGGGGTTTGGGTTTCTTCCAAGGATGTATGATCACAAAAGGAATAAATAAATTCATATTATTGAACTTAAGAATAATTAGAATTGAATTTATTTATAATATGTATTTACAAGTTTCAAAGTAAATACATGGAATATACAGTTTGAATGAATATTAGTTTAAAATATTCAAGGTTCATTTAATATTTGTGGGAACGATGAGTCAAGTTAATGGACCAGGTTTTATCATGTAAGATGTTTATTATATTATAATAAAGTGATAAAAATATAAATGATATTTTTGACTCACTATAGTAGTCATAATATATCGTTTATATAGTGAATTAATTATTTGGGGGATGGGGAGCCTTTTTGGGTAACTTCTTAATACACTATAAATAAGAGATGAGCGGGTCCTGCCAAAGGCTATTCCTGGATAGACCATGGAATATTCTCTCTTTTTTCCCACTTTTTAAAGAGATAATCTCTAGATCTAGGTTAACAGATCAAGCTCTCCCTCATTCATTACAAGAATAATAATGTGATGCTCTTCGGAGTGTCAAAGGCATCATCGAATCTCCACTCTAGAAATCGTAATTCCATAATCGATGATACCAAACATATTTGAACCTTGTGTGGATGATCTAGTGGAATTCGACTTCAAATTCTTCAAGTAGTGATCACTAGTAAAAAGTAGATGTCAAGAGCATCTTTTTATTGAACTTTGTGTTTACGGTTTTTATTATTTTGTGCTTAAAAAGCATATTGTGTGATCCTCAAACATTGCATCATCGGTGATGATGTTGTTACATAGATCGTCAATGAAAAATTTTAAATCCCTAGACCACTGAATTCCACTAAATTCCTCAGTACATTCAATTGGAATCAGAGTGTCATGTGAAGATTTGAATCCTTGAAAAACTAAAAATTGCATTAAATTTTGAAGAGGGAGTCATTCTAGTCCAAACACCACAAATGGTTTTTTAATCTGGTACTGGATGGCCAGTCTATAGTCACCCTCCATGGATGTCAGCTCCTCTCTTTCCGCACACCACCACAACCCCGTCGGACTAGTTTCCTTCCCACAGTGAAGGCCTTCGGTCACGACCTACCACCATCCATCATGGCCACCTATTTCATTCATGTTGGATGAGCCCTCCCAGCGCACACCTTGATTGGTTAGAGACACCCATCCACCATCTTCCTAAGTTGACTTCACCACTGCATCCCTCTCTCTTCGACTAATGACCCACCTATAAATTGAGCAGCAGCACCATACTTTTTCCCATGTCACCTCATGTGAGTCACGCTAGCCAGATCTGGCCCGACCGCCTCCCTCCACGCATTCACTCCACCCAGAGAGCACCCCACCCCAGCCACCATTGGAGAGTCCTCCCTCGATCCTTGAATAACACACCGCCACCTATTCCCTCTACGGTCGACCTACCACCAACCTCCCAGCCCCATCGTCGCCAGGCCAATTCCAGAATGATCCCTTCATCAGCCAACCCTCGGCTGAGGCACTGTCTATCATACACGTTCACAATTCTGCTATGTTCTGCACTCTATCATTGCTCTGTACAACCACGGTACGGCCTCCTTAATTTTTTACCGACCCAACCGGTGGTTTCCAAGCTGAGGTAACCCATAACTTATACATAATCCGCCACAAAAGAGGTCTGGGAGGTTCTGCCTAACCCAGTATGGGTCTTGGTGGGAATTCCAGATATGAATGGTTCTACGAGGGTTTGGATCGACTAACACAGGCTTAACTCAATGATTTTGGTATACGGGTATATTTAAAATATTGAAAAAGTAATTTAATTAATTATTATTTTTTGTTTTAAATTAAATTAATTAAATAAAAAATTGGTTTAAAAAAATTATATTTAAAATTGCAGGTTAAATTAATATAATTTTGTAATTAAATTGAAATGATTAATTATTTTAATTTTTGTTCTAAAATTAAGTTAATTAATAGAATCGAACGACATAATTATTGAATTAAAAATAAGAGTGAATTTTTAATTTAATAAAATTCCCTTGGAAAAATAATTTAATGTATGTTCAATTTTATTTTTACATTTTATTTAAATATATGAGTTTATTGCATATCAACCAATAATGAGGCATCGAATTACATGTGTATGTCTAGTGCATGTTAATTTATTAATTAATTGCAATGGTGGTTTGTAATAATTAGTTAAATACATGACTCTACGATTTGACTTTTTCATTAAATATGGAAGGGTCTGTGTGTCCATTTTCATAGTTATACTTGGAACACCTCTTACCCTCTTTCCTATATTTGAGTATTATTGGATGATAACAAAGACAAGAATTGACGTACATCATGTCAAGATATGGTGGCACACAAAACTCAATTTGGACGCATTGGAATGGTGAGTGATGCATCTTGAGCTGTAAGTGACATCACTCGAGGTGGTAACCCCTAGGTTCAAGGTTGATCAATTATTCACTCTATGGATGAACCATTACTGTTGAATCATGATCACATCATTGTTTTAATTTTACATGTTTTATTACTGCATGTATTTGTAGTTTATACACATCACATAGAATAATAAACATGCATGCACAGATAAAATAAACAAATGACACAATGAATATTTTAATATTATTTCATGGTCAGATGTTTGTGTGATCACATAGTACATTCTTATGAAATTGAAAATGATTTCATTTCCTAATTTAAAAATATAAAACCCTCAAATAAATTTTAAGTCATAATTTATTTACATCATTCAACTTTAAACAAAATTGGGTGTTCGGGGTTTTCATTATCCAAATTTGAGGGTGTCTCTAACTAGCGGGGAATTCTTATGAGAGTGATGGATTGACTTAACTGGTGTTGACAACAAATAATTATCCAAATATATATTAATTAAAATTTATATTCAAGTGTTTAGTAAATTAATTTTATGATTTTTGAAGTTCATACTTCACTCAACAGATCAAGAAACAGCGAGTTGATGCAGTTATCTAGTCAAACACAAACCTTGAACCCTCCAAGTAATGGGGTAGCCAAATATTGTAGACTATGTGAATAAGTTCAAGGATCACTTCCACTAGAATACTCAAGTGAGGAAGTATTATAATTTAAGTACATAGGGTTCCTAGAATTTTTTAAATAGTGGGAGACTTTTAATTATTTAATTAATAAATTAAAAATGTAAATATTGATAATCAAGAAAAAAATACTAATCTGCTACAATTTATGTTTTCAGAAAAATGGAATGTTATACAAAAATATATAACAATAAATGTTGGTAAATTTTAATGTATAAACTAACATGAATTTCCAAGTGTAGTATGGGTACTTGTGCATAATATTATGATATAGAAAATTCAATGTGTTGTTGTCCATGTACCTGTTAAGCCACATTAGAAAGAGAGGGTCTAAAATTGATTATATGAGACTCATTTATAAAGATTATGATAGTTATTTCATTATGCTATCATCAATTTCCAATGTCATTTTTGGTCACTACATCATGATATAGATGATACAATATGTAGTCTTGTCTCTAAGAAGGTTTCAAGGAGAGAGGGAGAGGGGCACAAATATGAATATGTAATGATTAAATTGGATCTGTCAAAGTGGAAAGGATGATTATGAACTTTCCATAAATCCTATTCTAATATCATTTCACCCATTTTCTCAAATTTAATTTAAGATTTCAAAATGAGATAAATATATAACCTCTTCATTACATTTTAGATAATTTTCTCCAAACAATAAGAATAGAAAATAAATGTTTAACTTTTATTCTTAAGATGAAAAAATTGAAACACAAGGAGAACGGTCCAATGAAAAGTGGCACGCCAAAGGCACCTTCGCAACATCCTTTAAATAAATATTTATTTAACTTTATTATATTTTCATTTCATGTCTTTAAATAATTCTAGCGAAGATAAATGCAATGAACACAATTGAGTAAGTATTTTTTTTCTTCTTATTTAGTGTATATTCATCAGTGAATATTTATAATATACTTATTGGGTATTACATACAATATTCCAATCACATATGTATATCTAAGTACAATAACCAAGTAACTAATAGAAACATTACAATAAGTAAGATGTATTCTCCAATGAGCTGGGATAGGGTGGTTTATAAGTGAGTGGTGAGAAGTACATGAATTCTATATTTCCATGTGAATGATTTTGGTAAAACAATTATTGATTTTAACCAAAACATTTATCTAACATCTCCTCTAGAAATGAAAAGACAATATTACATATTTTGGAATGAATATTTTTGTGTTGTCTCGTACTCAACCAACAGTTCTGTGATACTTGAATCATAGCTAATACTTTATGAATATAAAATGTAAGACTCATTTACCATGTTGTGGAAAGATAATTCCTTGTAAATAAAAATTAAAAGTCGATGTATAGGATATTCATAGTATGGTATTTATACTCAGTGGAGATAAATACATTAGGTATTATCAATTTATATACTTACTTAGTTTTAGAAAAAGAAACCATTACCAATAAATTTAATCTAGAAATATTTTGGAATTTGTTTAGAAAAAGAGGGTGGCATGTTCCATGAGTAAGCTAGTAGTAATATAATTCATAAGATTCCTTTAATTATTTAAGGAATGGTAAACTGAAGTATGAAAAATGCATGGTCATAATATATAAGACAGTATGGGCTAGCACACCAAAGAATATATTTACCACACATTTATCGAACAATATAATGTAGCATGGAGTAATTCCTAAATGCACATTACATTATCCACATCACGAAATTGATGTTAATAAGGACTTTAGATGATAAGTATAGATGTTAAAATTTATCAATAAAATTTATTTTGGATAATTTATTAAATGAACATTTTATACATCAAAGTCATTATGTAAGTAATATTAATGATTCAACTTGCTGAAACATTCATTATATTTCAATATGTTTTTTGAAAATAATAGTGAAATATCCTAACCAAATGTCAACTATAATGACTAATTGATATCATATGAGTTTTAGTATGATATAAATCCGTTATTTAATAAGCACATGTGTTTTTATTTAGAGATTTAGTCAAGATATAACCAAACTTGAATCATGTACAAACACATTGTACATCTTTTGTAATCATCCTAATGTCTTCTTTGGTTATTACTGACTCCCCTAATATAGAAAAGGGACATTCAAAGTTATTGAATATATTTATATAAAAGGGTTCCTATATCTACTTGATATAGTGGGAGAAAGATTAACATAGATTTAGTCAATGTTAGAGATGAACAAATAGTAATCATGGGAACAAGTTCCACAAGAGTTGTGGATGAGGAATGTTTCAGAGACACATAACACACAGGAAGAATAAAATCACGGTGATTGTGCTGTATTCACTATGGTAGGTGATCCATTATTCATTGTGAATAATAAATTCTACAAGTAATAATTACATGAAAATTAGTTGAGATTGAAGAGATAAATTTAAATTCAATAAGGGATTCCATGTATCACATTGTAAAGGGGCTTCGTATTTTTGAATAGTGTGGTCGGTATTCAAGTGAAATGATACATGTATAAAACAAGCATGGTTACCAAAAATATTTATTTGTAATACCAAGTCTTTATGCCTACATAAATTATAATTTTACTTTTCATATCTAATTTATAAGATAATTTTATTGGTCATTGGATGTCAAGACCACCAATCATGGAAGGTGTCTATACGAAGCAACCAAAAAGAGACGGTGAAATAATAGAATTCCAATAGGGTTGCAAGATACTAAAATCAAGTTTAGGATTAAAGTAAGTGAAAATATATTATAACATTCATTTGGAATGAATCTTCCATGTCCTGACCCGGCTCCCAATTAAACTGGTGGCCAGACTAGTGGGTCATAAGGCCACAAGCACATCTCCCAACATGCCAGATGCTACCGACTAGCAGTGATGGTCTCATGAGGTGATAATGTGTAGATTATACCCCCATATCATAGTAGAATAGTGGAATAACAGAGTAAATAGTAGTCAACAGTATAAGTAGTAATAAATAAATGAAAAATTAGTAGAAGACAAAATTTAAATAACTGAATAAAAGTGTCCAACCCTAGTTTATAAAAGGTATGCATGTATAGTTGGTGATAAATAATTGAAACAGTAAACATACAACATTATTTGAAATTTAGAACAATACAAGACTCAAGTAAACAAAAGAACTAAAAATCCAAAAGGTGATCTCTATGATCATATAGTGCTCTAGATCATTCCTTTTCTCCTAACTCCTTAGGTACAAGTACACAGTAATAAGCAGGGTCCAAGGTCATGTGAACAAGAAGGTCTAATCGAGTACGATAGTACAATGGAGTCCCAAGTAGGGTTTGAGAAATAAATATCTATAGACTATAACCCATAGCATCTAGCCTAATACAAAAACATAAATATAAATTAAATAGTGTCAAAGTATAGAGAATTAACAAATGGAACTTAATAAATTAATAACCACCCATATGGGTTCCAAAGTGTCTACAAATGGCTATACCTTCTTTGAATCATATCTGGAATAATATTTTCATCATTTCACTTTATATATATAGTATCACTATATAAATATATATATATATTGATATAATCTTGGATGGATCCGGATGTAACCCAAAGGAATCCAATTATAGGGGAATCTCTCTTTGTTTATTCTATAACCTAACTCAAAGAGCTCTCACGGTCTCTTAGCATGCACGCACTGGAAATACCAAGATATAAACAATTTTCATCCACCACCAGGGGAGATATCGTAGTCAATCCACTAGCTCTAGCTGCTAGAAGGATTAGGACATAACCCACTATCATATATCACAAGGGGAGCTCTCACAGTCAATCCCTCAGCTCCATCTAGGAAGCTCACATAGTCTCCCCTCCCAAGGGCTCTCAATGTCACTTGGATCCATAGGTAGTGTACAATCCATACATCTCAATAGAGTGAGAGTGTTATAATATATCACTCGGGGTGGTTAGTGTACATTCCATGAAAGCACTCTAATATGGAACATGGAACTCAAAATCTCATCTCCCATATAGTATCTCTAGTGGATAGAGTACATTCCCTATATCTTGATATAGTGAAAGTACCATACTACATCACTCGGGATGGTGAGTGGTCCAATAAGAAACACAATAAGGTTGAATGTGGTTCTCAAAATCTCATCTCCCATTTATATATTAAGAGGAATATTCATTTATTGCATCACACATAAGGCATAAAATCTTATGCATTTTAAATTAAAAAAACCATATAAGGGTGTTATCACATTCATGATGCAAGCCATGAGGAAATACCACTCATGAATCTCATTTATATAATCCATTAAAATCGCCATTTACATTTATAATATAATGCATAAGGCAAGACCTATTATTCATTTCATTATCCTTTCTCAATTTCAATAAAATATTTAAAAAGGGGCATGGTCTAACCATCCCTTGGTTAATTTAATTTAAAACCATTTGATTCATTTTAATGAGGTCACTATTATATAATTTAATCCCCCTATACAAACCATTTACCATAGCCAATTCATTAGCTTATTCATAACATAGTGCCACCATATACAGGTCCAAAGGTCATGTTTAAGGAAAATTGCCAGGGAAACAACTAAATAATCCGCTTTGATAATTCCAATTCTAAGTGGACGAAACATCCATGGGTTGTCTTTGGTTTATTGAAACACACATGAGATTAGGGCCACATCATTTAAAATAAAATTCATTGAGTTTATAAAATAGGTCGAAGTCCAAAACATACCATTTACTAACCAAGGAAAAAAATATGGAAACATCAAAGAAATAATATAATAAAGCATAAAATTCTACTCATTACTTTCTATTATGAAGACTATGCACCTCCGTTGGATGGGTTTTATTATTAAATCAAAAAATTGTTCATAAAATAATTCATTTTTTCAATTAATAATCACATCCAATTCACCAAAAGAATCCATTTTAGAAAAACTATCACACACAGAAAAGAATTAATTAAAGGTGTGAAGAGAATTAATTAATGTATTTTTAAATTTAATGGGAAAATGAATGGGACCCTACTACTAGAATTTGTAAAAGTCAAAAACTTTGAACATAAGAAATTTAAATCAAGGTTTCTCCACAATTAAAAGAACATAAATTATTATATATATGCCCTTTAATTTATTTTACATATTCCCCTATCCGTGAGTGAATATATAAAAGGAAGATATATATAAATATATATACTCATACCTATGTGTATGAGTGAAAGTTTTCTCAGAGTCATCAAATTCTCAAGAAACAATTCTAGTAACCCTAAATCACCAAAAGGACAAAAAATAAATTGGGAAAGGACACTAAGTGAATGTAAATATCACCTTAAAATTATGTAAGTGAACCAAATCAAACCAATACATCTTTCCTTTAATGTAGGATTCCAGAATAGGCATGAAGGGGTACCGAGAGACCCTTTGTGTACCCTAATGTCAATGGAGAACGGAAAAATTGGGTTAGCCTCAAACCCTAGGTTCGGATGCACCTCACCAGGAAAAGAAGAGAGGGAAAAAGGCCAAAAAATAAGAGGGAAGGGGGACTAATACCATATCATGAAGTATTGAAGAGAAATTGAGAATTCATTTGATGGAAAATAGCCTATGGAGAGGACGCTGGGAGAGGGGGTCACGCACCATGGGAGAGGGAGGTGTGTTTCTTGCATGAGTAAAAGTGGGGAAGGGTAGGTTAGCATTTTAATTTTATTTTATTTTAGTTTCAAATAAATTATTTCAATTTTGAAATCATGGTACCATACATGGTTTTCTCTGCCTAGTTTGGAAAACCATGCGCCAACCATGCACCCTCTACTGGGTACCTGGCCACCCCGCAAGATTTTTCCCGCACGGTTTGCCTAACCATATGAAAACCATGTAGGGAATAGTACTTAGCCACTACCTCTTGCATTCAACCATGAAATATAATTACAAGGTTTGGTAAACCATACAAAGCCTTTGAAATATCCTTTACCAACCTGTATAAAGTTTCCTGGTTTGCAGTAGAGGGCCGTACAGTTTCAAAAAACCCGTTCACTCTATGGACACCCTTTAAAGCCAAATTTTTCTGAGTTTATCACTCCAAAAACTCCTCAAGGAACCCTATACACTTATTGTTCCACCACCCAATTCAAAAAAAAAACCATTTTTAATTTCTAAAACTCTCTAAATTCTATTTTGATGATCAATTTTAAAACCAACTCACTCAGTAAATGAAACATTTCAGACACATTTACATTTTCATCCGGCTCAAAACAAGGGTTATTACGATATTGCCTCCATAGAACATCTCTTCCTTGAGAATCCTTTGGGAACAATATAAACATCGATTGACATAATAGGGTCATGGATCATTTTTTAAAACGATGACATTTTGTTTCTAATCACCCAGTGCACCATCAAGCAATCTTTTAAACTTAAGGAACTTAAGGCGTCAAAACTCGATCCAACACTCATTTTCAAACCAAAACACCAAAATGGATCCTACCTGAGATCATTTAAATATAGAAATGATCCCATCATAATATCATTAATTATTTGGCCAAAGGTAATTCCCACTTTAGGTTTTAACAAAAAAGAGGTCCAATTCCAAGCCACAATCTCTCTATTATTGGAATTTCCTTCCAAATATCACCCCAAGAATTTTAACGATGCTCTTGGAGTGATTCCTTTATTCAGGGTGAACCCAAAAAGATTTGAGGCCATAATAATAACCTCGCTGTAAGGAAATGGTTGAATTCTTGATCGACCAAACTAAAACTGGTCTTGTGCACTTTTCTAGAAAGACACTGCCGACCACTCTACCAAACTCACCTCAAAATGCAGACATGTTCAAAATGGCTCCACACTGACCATAAACATTTAACGAAATAGTTAATAAGTAAATCCACCCCAGTGAAAGTTTATCGAGATGCTCATCTTAGTCAGTCTGTGCTTTAGAAACAAAATTTTGATACCTTCTGCAAAGGCATCTAACAACCAACACAAGCATGTCTATCGCATCCAATACCCGACTTCTAGTGAATTTTTTTGATCAAAACTTCACCTTAACATTTTATACAATTGTGCCGCTACATGATCAAGGGCCATAACCTAGATCCATACCACAGTATTCATTACCATTTGATGCATTACCTCTAATCCCAACAACTAGTCTGGGGTTACCTCATATTCATTTAATGGAGTCCAAGTTTCCAGCCCAAGGTAGTCCATACTAGATGATTAAAAGTGAGATGTTGACTCAAAGGCAAGATTTCTACATTAGATTTATGACTGAGCATAGAATAGAATTCACCTAGCAGTCAAATCAAGGGATGAAAATGGTGTCCAAGATTATGTCAAAGGAATTATTACATGGGAACCCTTGTTTTACATAGGACCAACCAAACCTCAATAAGAAACATGCTTCAAAATGACACACCAAAAGGGATCACCCAAAAAATATCAATGACTTTAAACCATTAGCATGACATAAGACCGACGCTCTCTTAGTGAATCTTGGAAGACATCAGGATAAGGTACATTCTCATCACAAAGAATAATACACTAAGAAGATTGAAATGGATTCCAGTTAATCTTACCTAATTAATGGAAAGAAGAACAGTCGAACTAAAACTGGACGAATTCAAGGAATAATTTTGGCTTCACCTACCGATGCATCTTTACTAATCGATCATAAGCCTTCACTACCTGAGGAATTCTGTAATCATTCTACTTACCACTAAATTCCTCCCAAGACTTATGGTTCTTAATCAGGGGATACATGAACTATAATCCACACCGATGACGTGATACTAGGCATGCACTAAAATTATTTACAACTCACTAACCCTAATAGAATTTATGCAAGACCAACCATTTCCAAATGGTCCTTCTTAGTGTGTTCATTAAACAAGAAAAGGGTATGTAACCACCAGAACTTACATGATTCCCCCCACATTTGGAGTCTTTTAGTAGAAAAGGGGAAGAGAACTAGCCTCTTATAAACACACTCAGAACAAATTAAATTGAAATTCATGTGTGGTGTTACTCCAAACCATGATCACTACGTCAAAGAATTAGATAAGGAAAGAAAAACCGAACTAGAAGGTGTTTCAAAACACCCATCTCTTTTAAAACTATATCATGATCAATGGGAAAAACTAGATTCCTTAAAACATTGGTCACTCTACTTGGAGATGATATGAGACAATACTAAACAGTACAGGGTTCAATAAATATGTTAAACTCAACTAGTTCATTACAACATTTAACATTCAATGCTACTACGTACGAGAACGTATACTACCCTAAGGTTTCGAAGCAAGATGACACTTCTTAAATATTATCCAAAGGCTTTATGACCTATGAATTCATGTATCAGATGGTTCTTGCAGATATTTAACTCAAAGTTGTATTTCCCCATATGAACATTAACTTGGACGATGAAATAACAAGTCATCCATCACAGAATAAGAGAAAGGGATCACATGACATGTTATGCGGCTGACCATGGTCGAGGAATGTTTAACCTACTGAAACTAATAATTTCTCAATGCTCATTTCCATAATAAATATTAAAGATACCATGACCACCCATCAGAAAAAGGGTTTAATTTATAAGTCAAGAGTCCAACGAGGGGCAATGGTACCTGAATGGCATGAAATGTCAGATAGCTCATATGATTTAGCAAGGGATTAAAACTCAATGGTACTACCTACCATGGGTTAGCCCCATAAAAACCAAAAATAATTGACCCTATCACTAGTTCATGCCAAAAAAATCACTGACGTCAAGAGACTACCATTTAAGCCATTTCTAAAAAGAAAATGGACTATGGAAAATGATCATGCTTCTGTTATAAGGAAACTCAAAGGACAAACTAAAACTATGCTTACACAAGGGTTTTAAACATAGGATTCCACCTATAATTCTATTTCAATCCCTCTAAATTTATTTTCATTTAATATTTAATCATTAGAATATTTAATCAAATAATCTAGTACCATTTTCCAAAACAAAAAACACAATGTACTTGATTTTTAACCCACTCCCCAAGGGAAAAATTGGTGTGTATATCAAACTCTTTTTTAACATTAGACATTCGTTGACCTCATGTATTTTTTAGGTAATTTATCAAAAAATTATTTTCTATTGGATAAGGTGACCTATGAGGGTCCCATAAATCCAACCTAGGTTCTATAGAAAGTAACTCAATAGAGTATTCTCAAATCTAAATGTTTATAAACACCTAAATGGGTCGTCTAAAAAGTTACATGTCTCATCTAACCTACTTAGGTCGATTTTTATATTTTTCAATTACCCAATTCATTTCTAATTAAAATTGAACTCTCTTTACATTTTAAACCATTTCAAAACATAACATAGTAACATACCAAAGTTAGATTGCATGTGTTGTCATTTCCCAATTCATGAAGCACTCATACACTCCATGGATTAAAAATTGGCTCCCATTAATCAAAAACCATCTCTTTTCATATTTTAACATGCTCAAACACAATGGTACAATCATATGGGTGGAAATCTAAAAATCCATAAAGAACCAACACACATGAAATCTTTCCATTAGGCTCCCATTTAATCAAAATAAAATTCACCTTAGCATTTGAACTTGGTAGACTTTACATTTTAACAAAATACTTAAAATGTATGTAGATATTTTACTCAAGATGGTTTCAATATATGTGATACCCTTTCCCAGTTGTAGGGAACCCAAACACCAAAAAATTGAAGACCTATTCCCATTCATTAAAAGCACATATATTTTAATCCCATGTAACCAATTACAGATGAAAAAAACATAGCATGTTATCATAAAAAGTAATACAGAATCATGTTATAACACAGAAGCATGACATATCAGCAAATAATTCTAAACATTCAATTATGAAGGAATATAAATACTAAGGTATGTTATATGAACCGTCATACTAAAGAATAAAAGGAATGAAATAGCTTATAATTGGCATGCCACAATTAAAACTACATGGAATAGAACATGCATGAAATGTTAATCCCTATATGACAATAATGATTCCTAAAATTCTTCATCCTTCTTGAACTATGATAAGGGTAAAAATATAATATACTCATAAATTAATAAGAAGAAGAAATTACACCAGTCATTCAAGGTGAAATCATATTAACTGTTACAATAAACAACACAAAAAATAATTCCCAACCCTATGAACTTTTTCATTTCCCATTTGTGGGGTGATCACTCCCAAGCACAGATATTAATAAAGTGTGGACACATTCTTAGTCTCCTATCTAGCAACCCAAATCAGTAAGAAAAAGGGAAAATTGTAAGCTATGATTCAACTTTGTAACATCCTGACCCATATCACAACTGAACTGGTGGCCAGACTAGTGGGACACAAGGCCTCAAGCACGTCTCCCCATACGCTAGAGGCTTCCGACTAGCAGTGAGGTTCTCAAGAGGTTATAATGGAATTATTAGAAATTGTGTCTTTAAAATCGAAAATATGACATTGGTTTCTTATAAACCAACACAAAATTTTATTTCTGAGAATTTTTTACATCAGTTTTGTTTAAAAAAATTCCAAATAGGATTTACATCAGTTTTTTGTGTCTATTTTTACAAAAACAACAACAAAAATACCCATTGATATCATTTTTTTCATACGTTTTAAAAAAACTGACACTAATAGTTAAATAAAAATATTACTATTTTTTATATAATTTCCTAATATTTTATTTTACTGGTCATGGATCTAAAATTGAGTTACAAATTAAAATTTATGATCACTAGAAGTTGAACATTATAATACTTTTAACATTAGTTTTTTTCATGAACCGGTGATAAAAGACTCTTTTTATGTTGTTTTAAAAAACTGATGTTATAAATGTTTACAATATGTAGATAATTTCCTAAGATTCTATTTCACTATTCATGGGGTCCAAATGAAGTTATGGATCAAATGTTTTGGACTTTTAAAGGTGGAATTCTTTAAGAATTCTCTAAGAGAAGTTAAACTACCAATGATTATAACTTTTGATCTGTAACTCTGTTACAGATCCATGGGAAGTCAAATAAAATATTAGGAAATAATATAAAACATAATAATAAATTTTTAAATTATTGGCATAAATTTTTTGAAAATCAGACCCCAAATGTTTTTAAAAAAATTGGAAACATTTTATTTAAAAATCGATGCCAAAAATTATATCGATCGGTATTTTTGGCGTCAGTTTTGTAAAACATAAATTCTAAAAAAACAATTGTAAATAAATTTTTGAATAATTTTATTTAAAAAACAATTCAAAAAATGATATTGATGGGTATTTTTGGCATCGGTTTTGAAAAAAATCTGATGCTCGTAGGTATCTGCAAATATGCATGATCGTTATTCAATTTTTTTTCACAACATGCATTTTACTATTTACAATCCCGCCTAAATTTTAATAAAACACGAAAGAAAATATTTTTTTACTATATATAAATATATTTTCTCTTTCATTCATCATTTTCAACCTCATTGATTCAATAAAAATTTAAACATGGCTTTAATTGATTATTTGAACCCAATATCTATTATAGTCATTTAATTTATTTGTTATTATTTTCATCTGTTGCTAAAAATATCGATAATGTTACTTATAATGATGATTTATTCATATGATTGAATAATTAATATAAAACAACTAGATGATATTTACCAACTAAGGTGAAAAATTAATTATCAATCACTATTTTCATTGATGTATGATTTCTACCCTAAAACTAAGAGATATGATGATAAACAACACATCATTTTGACGGAAACTCCAAAAATAATTTAAATATATTTGAAGCCTTAAGTTTCTTTATTTCATTTTTTGTATGAATTTTTCATTCATTTTTCTTATGTTTTATTTGAAATGGGTTGTATCTATCGAAACATTGATAATTCCAACTTTTGACTACCATATATTTTGATCCATAACTCTGTTTTAGCCCCATGACTAGTAAAATCAAAGCATAGTAATTTATATAAAACCAAGTAAAAATTTTATTTTATTATTGGAATCAATATTTCTTAAAAATGATGAAAAATGATTTTTTTAAATTTTTTGGTGTTGGTTGGTTAAAAAACCAATACTAAAAATGATATCAATGGGTATTTTTGACATCAACTCAATAAAAAAACCAATGCCAAAAAACTAATTGAAATACTTTTTGGTGTTGGTTTTGAATTAAACCAACATCGATAGGTAAAAATTTTAATTTTGGAAATCATTTTACAAAAACCAATGTCAATAGTCCTATTTTTTACATTAGCAGCTTCAATGTCGGTTAGAACCTGACATTAAAATTTAAAAAAAACTTTGTTAAAGGCCATTCTTCTACTAGTGTGAGGATTTTATACCCTCATATTAGAGTAGTACAGTGATATAATAGAACAAATAATGGTCAAAAGATGAATTCGTAATAAATAAATGACAAATCAGTGGAATACAGATTTTATATAACCGAATAAATGTAGCCGACAACAGATTATTAAAAGTATGCATGTACAATTGATGACACATAGCTAAAAATAATAAACATACAGAATGCTTTAAAATTCAAAAAAATAAAGGAATTAAGTATGTAAATGAACTAAAATGCCCAATGTTGATCTCCACGAGCATCCTTAGCTCCAGCTCAGTCCTTTACCCCAAACTCCCAGGTACAATCACACCGCAACAAGTAGGTTCCAAGGTCCTATGGATAAGAAGGTATACTCGGGTACCCCAGTACAATGGTATCCCAAGAAGGGTGTAATATATAAATCTAATTAGACTGGAACCCATGGTGTATAAACTAACCCAGATAGTTGAATATAAATTAAATAGTGTGAAGGTATAGATAATTAATAAATGGAACTGTAAAAATAATCAACACCCATCCAGGTTCCTAAGGGAAACCTAATGTTTATACCTTCTATAGTGTATAGATGAAATTAGAGTCTGATCAAGTAAATTTATATATATATATATATATAGTATCATTATATATATATAAACACATTGATATATATTCGGATGGATCTAGACATAACTCAAAGGCATCCAATTCCATGGGAAGCTCTCCCGTTCTATCCACTAACTAGACTCCAAGAGCTCTTATTGTCTCTTTGCATGCACGTGTTGGCAGGACAGGGATGTAACCTATTGTCATCCATCACTAGGGGAGCTCTTGCATTACATCCCCTAGCTCCATCTTCTGGAAAGACCAGGATGTAACCCATTATCATCCATCACCAGAGGAGTTGTCATGGTCAATCACCTGGCTCCATCCAGAAATCCCACATAATCTCCCCTCCCAAGGGATCATATGGTCCTTTGGATCCATAGATTTGGTACTTTCATTTCATCTAGATTCAGTGAATGTTTCATACTATATCACTCAGGATGGTGATTTTTATTCCATGGAAACACTCTAATATGGAATGTGGCATCCAAAATTTTATCGCCCATATAGTATCTATGGTAGATAAGGTTCATCACCTAAATCCTAATATAGTGAGAGTCTCATACTACATCACTTGATATGGTGAGTGAGCCACTGTGTAACACTCTAAGGTGGAAGGTGGCACTCAAAATCCCATCGCCCATTTAGATATAAATAATTATATTCATTTATTTCCTAACACATATGGCATAACATCTTATTCATTTCAAATTAAGCAAACCCATATAAGTCTGTTATCACATTCAGGATACAATCCATGAGGAAATATCTCTCATTCTTCTCATTTATATATACATATATATATATACAAACCTATGTATATGAGTTAAATCCTTCACAGAGTCATTAGAAGTTCTTCAAAAAAAACTAGGAACCCTAAATTACCCAAAGGACAAAAAATACATTGGAAAAAACAATAAGTAGATGTAAATATCACCTTACAATAATGGCGGTGAACCCAATAGATATTAATAATTATATTCAATTATTTCATAACACATAAGCCAAAACATCTTATTCATTTGAAATTAAACAAACCCATATAAGTGTGTTATCACATTCATGATACAATCCATGAATAAATACCACTCATGATTCTCATTTATATATACATATATATATATACACACATACCTATGCATATGAGCGAAATCCTTCACAGAGTCATTAGAATCTCTACAAAAAATAATAGGAACCCTAAATCACCCAAATGACACAAAATACATTGGAAAAATAATAAGTTGATGCAAATCTCCACTTAAAATGATGTAAGTGAACCAAATAAGACCATTCCAACTCTCCTTCAATGGAAGATTCTATAAAATACACAAAGAGGTCCTGAGAGACCCTTAACATACCCTAACATCATAAAAACTGATAAATTGGGTTATCCTCAAACCCTAGGTTTGCCCGCACTTCACCAGGAGACAGAGAGAGGGAAAACAGCAAAAAAAAGAATAGAAAATGGGATTAGACACCATAAAATGAAGGATTGAAGATAAGTCATAGATATATCTGGTGGAAAACAACCTATGGAGAGTAGTTTAGAAGAGGGTGTCATGCACCATGGGAGAAAGAGGGGGTGCTCCTCACATGAGTGTGGGGGGAAGGGTATGTTAGGATTTTAAATTTATTTCATTTTAGTTTTAAATAAATTAATTCACTTTTTATAAAAAGTTATCATGAATGGTTTAGGCCACAGGGTTTGGAATACCTTGTGCCAAAGGTGTTACTTCTACTAGGCACCCCGTATGATTTGTCCTACATGGTTTTCCTAACCACATGCAAACCATGTGGTGAATAGTTCTTAGGTACTGGTTGTTTCCACTGACCATATGGTATAGGATAATGGTTAGGTATACCATGTGTAGGCTATATGGCAGCCTCTACACACCTGTATAAAGTAGCGTGTTTTTCTATAGAGGTTCAAATGATTGAAGACAAATGATATGCCCAATGAATACCCTTTAGAACCTAATATTTTCCTTTTTAATGCTCTTGAAACTCCACATGGCACCCAGAAAACTTATTATTCCTTCACCCAAGTCCAAAAACAATACATTGAATTTCTCTAACTCATATATTTCTTTTCTGATGCTCGGTTTTAAAATCGGCCCACTCAATAAATGGAAAAGATCAAAAACCTTTGGATTTTCATCTAACTCAAAACATGGATCATTACATAATATATTTCATGAGTCTACCATAGGTTGGTCGGAGCGCCATTGTTTTCCAAGTATAATATGTTTAGTAACATAGAGAAAAACATATTGGTCTTACGGTTAGTTAATACCATAATAAAAGAAATACTATAGTGATTGACATAAATTAGAAACCTATGTTCTAGGGAACATTATCTAGTGAGGTAGATATAACATTTTCTTATACCTATTCAATCATACATGTGCTGACATAGTATTGAAAAATAAAAGTTGGAACAATTTTAGAGAGAATTGTAACAAGTTTAACATAGAATATATATATCCAACTATATATGTCTAGGACATAGGAGGATATTAACATAGTGAGTTGAATTCTATATGCTTTAGCGATGGATCAATCATGTATGGAATCATATGTAAAAGAATTGATAATTATAAAATATACTTTATAGAGAGAATATATCATTTATATCCAGGAGAACTGGAGGAGAGGCAGTCAGAACTATCAAAATTTACTTCAACAAGTACAAGAGATGTGTACCTAGTTATTAGGAAAGAAAGGATACTAGTTTTCAGAGGACTCAAACTAGTTTTACTTGGATAAATTTGATCTAATATCATAGTTAGTCTAAAATAATTATTGAGACAAGCTTATAAAAACTTGTGGTATCCATACCTACAAATACCGAGTACAGTGTAGGTTTTGAGGTAGCTAAAAACAGTTCAATGTAAAAAATTTACTAGTTATTGGATTCATTACTAGTAATTAATGTATTATTATAATGCCCGTTATGATATTTTTTATAGTTAATATTTCATGTTTTGATAGTGGATAAGAGGTATATACTCAGGTATACCATCTCTTGAGAATTTTTACTCAAGGAGATGAGGTTGCATGTAGCAGAATTGACATGCGGTAGAAACACGGTAGACCAAACAACTAAATTCATTACTCAATAGAAACATGATCTTAATTATGTCAGAGCTAAAAAGAATCATTATCATGTTATCTATAGTGAAATTGGTAATGTTGTAATAGTGGGTTCCCTAAACCCTACTTCATTAGTAATTTTGATTACCATTTCATTTATATAGTTAGATATGCATGGTGTAAAATTACCATTTTAGTGTTGACTTTTATATATATAGTAGTAAATGGTAATTTCTATATATTAATTGTCATATCAAAAGGTTATAAGAAATCCTAGGATATAATGATAACCTAGAGATACTATGAAATTAATATTAAATATATTTCGTATAGTCTAGATACATCATACTTAATCGACACAGTAGATGTTTGAATATTATGTGTTGGGGTCTCATAATCCTTGAGACTTATTCTCGTGAAATTCTAACTTGGTGACTTCTAGTATTTAAGATCATGAGGAAATACCCAACAATAGAAACACTATATCTTTTGGGTTTCATTGGATGTTCTTATTTATAGAAATGTGTAGGGGTCTCTTGACATGATATCATTATCTGTGTGTGTCATTTGATCACATACTTTAATTCAATGAAAAACCCATGATGATGAAATCATGGCAGGGTAGCTTGTGTTGGGTGTGTAATTGGTGGTATGGCATTGGTTTAATGATTAGGATTGGATTTTCCACTTTAGGGTTGATAAAGTTATATCTCAGTCTGGTTGATCATGATGGTAATACCTCAATAAGACCATGTCCATGGCAGTCGAGGGTAAATCTATCCAGTTAAATCAAAAAATAATAATTTAATAAAGGTCTATAACACCTGTTTACATCCTTATTTTTTATATATTTAAAGAAAAATAGATTATATTACATAGTGTGTGTTAGTAGGTTGGTTTTCATTGCTATAACTACTCATTATATCATTAGGGGGCATGATGGGTTTCTAGACTCTTCTCTTGGTCTGTGAATGGTATTCATTGCTATTGAGATAAGGTCCTAGAGTATCACACACAATAACATATTCAACAATGTGTAATTTTTTGGTGAATAGGTATATAGGACATCGTGGGACCCACCACTGGGGTTCTGGATTTGTCCACGAATGTATGATCACCAAAGGAATAAATAAATTCATATTATTCAAGTTAAGAATAATTGGTATTGAATTTATTTGTTATATTTATTCACAATATTTAAATTAAATACATGGAAAATATTATTTGAATCAATATTAGTTAAAAATATTCAAGGTTCACTTTATATTTTTGATACTGATGAGTCAAGATAATGGGTAAAGTTTTATGGTGTAATATATTTATTATATTGCAAGAAAGTGATCAAAATATTAATGTTATTTATGACATTGTACAGTAGTCATATTTTATTGATTGTATAGTTTTTTTACTTATTCAGGGGGTGCAGATCCTTTCCAGGTTATTTCTTAATACACAATAAATATGAGATGATTGGGTCTCACCAAAGACTATTCATGGTGAGATCCTCATAACTTCTTTTTACTAGCCCACTTTTTAGAGAGATAAGATTTGGATATATATGAAAGGATCAAGCTCTCCCTTGGGCATCCCAAGAATGAAAATGTGATGATCGTAGGATTATCGAAGATGTCATCGGTTCTCCATGCTAGCACCCAAATTTGATGATCTATGATCTTACTGATTTTTTATGAACATTTGGATGATCTAAAAGAACTCAACTTCAGATTCTTTATGTAGCGACCATTTGAGACAAGAAAATACTAAACATGATTTCAAATCGAACTAGCTATTTATGTTTTTTATTATTTTTGTGCTTAAAACTCTTCACATGTGATCCTTAGGATTATACCAGGGTAGTGGATCATCGACTAAGATGTTGTTATATCGATCGCTGGAAAAAAAATTTAAATCCCCGACACACTGACTTTCACTGTGCGCTCTGTTACCTTTAGTGGTGAGGAGATTTCAACCTCTATTTCACCATTTCATAGAAACCAAGTGGTTTTTACCTCATATACAATTTCAACTTCCCCACAAAAGTCCAAAAACTCACAATATTGAAATCCTATAGTGGATTGAATCCTCCCCAACACTATCTCCCTCCACCAATTCATTCCACCTCCCCTCACATTTATATCCTTCAGTACTTCTTTTCTCACCTGAGTTTCTATCCAATTTCCACCACATGGTACCTATTTCAACCAACCTCATGGTTGATATTATCTAATCCTTAGCATGATAAAATAATAGAATGGTGATAAAAGGAAGGTAGGGATATATATATATATATTGAGAGAGAGAGAGTGAATAGACTATAGAAGATAATCTAACCCCATTATGTATTGATCCATCCCCAAATTCATCATAAAAAACAAATAATATTAGTGTTAAATAAAGCTTCCCTAGAAATCCATGATGAAAGGGATTGAAATACCATGAATGGGTATTAGAGAAAATAAAAGGACCAAAACAAAGAATAATCTGGAATAAATCATCCATGAAGAATAGAGATTCCAATCCATTAATTTAATAATTTTTTTAAAAATAATAAAAAAATGAATATAATAAATCCATACCTTGATAAAAGATTTTTCATTGAAAAAGTTATGTTTTTGTCTGTTTTCATCATTGATCTCAAGGAGTGTCTATTGGATCCTTTATAAAATATCTCCTCCGTTAGATCTATCAGTTTCAAGAGTTTATAAGGATAACCCTTTGTGGAGATAATTGTTTTACAAAAGTCATAATGGCGTGTTATGAATTTAGTCGCACAGAAATGAAATAATAAATTAATATAATAATTTTCTTTTTATAAAATTAATCTTTCTATGATGGAAAATCCCTAAAGATCACCATGAAAATGGAAATTATAACACTCTTAAGAAAAAATCATGATTTAGAATCAACCATGGTCTTGGTTTTCCTATTTTATACCACATTTATAAGATATAATAAATAATTACCATTACATTCAAATGGGATAATAATATATTATACTTAATAAATCATTATCAAAGTTCTATATCACCTGAAATTCATCACTATCGTATCTAAGGGTAAACATCATAACCCATAATTAATAGAACTGTCATATAAATTTTTTTTTGGTCATCTCCTAGGTAAAATTTATTTTTCCCCCTTAGGGAGGTCTCGAAACTCAGAAACTCAAAATTAACATAAGTATTGTTCAAGAAAAGCCCAGGTCACTACATTATGTTCATTTAGACATGATGGTCCTAGAAGATGGGAAACCATAAGGACTAAAGATAAATGGGAATGTGGATATCAAATGGATTCGAGATCATTATGGAGGCTACACGTGAACTTTAAGTATTTCAAGATTACACATATCATGATGTATATGTTATATCAAATGTTTAAGTTGTACCTAATTATTGAATTACATCAAAGTATCTTTTATTATAATGTTTATTATTATATTTATAAAATATCATGGTTTTTTATTCATATGGGACTATGCTTAATTTTTTATTTTATTCTTATATTTTTTTCTTGTGGATGTTATGCATCTTCATGGGGGAAGTTTGGAGAATATGGTAATGCCTCCCATAATATTGGTTGGATACCTTATCTCTATTTGTTATACCTTATCCTAGTGGAGATGAGCCTATGTAGTCAAATTACAAGGGAGTCAGTGAAACACCTTTTTATTTTTAATTATATACTCATTTAAAACCTAATATGATAATTTGTGTGTGATACACGCACCACCAATCCACCAAAAACCATAGAATAGTATATAATGAATAAAATGTAGTCGTAGAATTGATAAAAAATATGTAACCAAATGAATAAATATATGTATAAATAAAAAGTATATTGTTGTAATTAAGCAATAGATAAAAATTAAATTAGTATATACAAATAACTAAAAATAATGATTTATGTTTTAAAATTTAACCATATAAAAATTATCTTTTATGAAAATTATTTTAGCGTACTAAAAATATTATGGATAAAATATTTTATTCATATGAATAATATATTCACACTAAATTTATTATTAATTTATTGTAAATAAGAATATTAATAGTTAATATGTTAAAAATGTTATTTTCCTACGAAAATAATTTTAATTATATATTTATTTTTTTATTAAAAAGTTACATTATAAAATTTTATGATTTCAATTTATCCAAAATAAATTCATTTTTGTATTAATAAAAACAAAATTAACTCAATCTGAATTTTTTGAAATTTTTGTAATAGATTATTTTTAGGTAAATAGTGAAAAATGTTAATTTTTTTCAGAACAGTACATTTTATGGCTTTATCATTATATAAACAAAACACAGAAGTGTAAAAAACCTATTGGTAGATTAAATATGTATTTAATATGTAAAAATAAAAATTTCGATAAGAAGTATATTGAATTTATAAAACCTATTTTTAACATTTTAAGGACATAAATAATATTTTCTAATAAAAAATATTTTTGGTCATTTCATTTAATTAAATATTATTTTGGAAAAATTTGATATTTTATTACATAAAATTAAACATAAATTTTTTTTATAATATATTTATTTATATCATAAAAATTAAATACATTTATTATTGTACACTACACATTAATTTAAAGCTTAAAATGTGGTTTTTCTAAACAGGGGTTTTTACACGTTATATACACTAATGTTAAAATTGAGTTTTATTAGAAATATTAATTTTATATTATAAAAAAATTAAATTTAAATCATTAGTTCTAAATTATGTAATATGATCTATTTTATTTTCTCTAACAAAAGTAAATTATATATGTAAAAACTAGTAAACACAAAAAAAATTAAAAAAGGTAAACATAATATTTATAAGAGTAAAAGACCTAGAAACTTGTTTAAATCATGAGTTAAGATGATTGTTTAATGTATTTAGGAAATTTTATCATACCCCACTACATTATTTTTATTTTTTTTACTCTTCTTGACGAAAAAAGTTTTTTATTTTTATTAAGTTGAAATAATTTTAAAAGAAGTCATTATCAACACTTATAAAAGGGTCCTATCACCACCACTCCATGGACAAGCTAAAAATATGGTTTCCTAAAAAATTATTCTATTTTCCCTTACTGGTGAATTTTACTTCTTTATCATGAACCTCTATTCACAAGTGACTCTCTTAATACCTTTATTTCTAAGGTGTCTTCCAAGGAAAACCAAATCCACAATGTGAGTACTTTTCCCTAACTTCTTTCATTTTCTTTCTTTATTTACCAAATATAATTTTACAATTCATATGTAATGAAATTAGTATTTATTTTACACATAATTTAATTATTCCAATGTATTATCTATTAAACACATTTCCCATTTACTATTAAGAAAAATGAAACTTTTGTTCGTGTGTTATATGGACTACCGCCTCCACAAAGAGACCACTTTTCATTTTCACCAATGCCACTATTATCTGGTTATAAGTGTAAAATTTAAGAAAAATTTGAAATATATAATATTACTATTATAATGAATATAAAATTTATAATCCACCTTTTTCCCCTCTTAGTATTTGATAAATTATAATTTTAATAGTGTGTTTTGTGGACTACAACCTCTATAATGTAACATATCACTTTTTGATATAGTTTATTTATTATTTATAAAAAAATTAAAAGCTAATTAAAAACCTTAAAATTATATAAATAATATCATTATTATTATTTAATTATTAAATTATTCCAAAAAAAACCCACATTCACTATGAAAATCATCTATTGTTAGGTTATGTTCAAATCTAAGTTGGTTTGATCACTTACATGAAGAATGATTTATAATAACATCATGGATAACTTTAAGAACATAATTATTGATAATTTATGGTATAAATAAGTAAATAAAGGATTAAATTCCTTTTTATAATGGTTATAAAAATATTAAACTCAATAATTAAGGTACTAATATTTGTTCATTAAAAATATCGAATCACGGTCATCGTAGAATTCATCTTCAAGGATCACAGCCAAAATAATAATATACTTATATAAAAAATTATTAAAAATTATTAAAAATTAATTTCAGTTCCTTGAATGATCTGTGAATGATTAACATTCATACAATAATGAAAAAAATCATTGATATAAAACTAGTTCAAAATAAACAATATTACTTTCACATGATATTAAAAATTGATAATAACTAACCAATAAAAATATAGAGAAAAGTTAAATATTAATTTTCTAAAAATATAACTTAAATGAAAATTGCTCATAAATTAGAGATTATGTTTGTAATTTTTGTTATATAGTAGAATAAATCACCTTAGTGGATGTCAAGAATTAAGGTACGAGTTTGTTTGTCTCGGATATAATTTCAGGGGTATATTAGATATTTCACACCATTATTTATTTTATATATTTTATTATCTACCCAATACATTTATTTTATGAAATATTTTGAATTTCATGAGATATTAATGAATATTTAATTATATTCTACTTAATCCTATTTTATTTTTTAATTACCAATACCATGAAGGTTTTGATACCAATCTCATTTTCATATAGTTATTTCTTTGGAAAAATCCCCCACCTTAGTAATTTTTATGATTTTATCTCTAAAAAAATTATTACATTGTAATATTTCTTTCAGGATTGGTATTTAACATATTTGTACCATATTTCAGTTTCCCCCTTGGGGCGTTACTTACCCATTCTAAGGAAACTGACCCTACTTTTTCATTTCAGTTGGGGACCTATTTTCCCTTGTCAATATTCATTATAAGCTTTTTAAAATGTAATTATCTTTACCTAAATAATTAATTAAGTTCATTTTATCCAACATATCGTTATTTAAATGTTGTGAATAAATTTTTATCATTTTCCATATGGGTTATTTTCATCAAAGTATGAAAAGTGTCCCTTTTTACATTTTCCATACAAACACATA
This sequence comes from Viscum album, assembly GCA_963277665.1. Taxonomy (NCBI): domain Eukaryota; kingdom Viridiplantae; phylum Streptophyta; class Magnoliopsida; order Santalales; family Viscaceae; genus Viscum; species Viscum album. The sequence goes on from OY728145.1 coordinate 941,151,573, forward strand.
TTTCACCTATATTTTTATTTTATATGAAACATTATCACATTAATTTAATTCATTTTAAAGAAAATTATTTTTATCCATGTTTTATAAAAAAGTTAGTTTTAAATGATTTCAAAATATAATGTAAGTTTCTTATTTCCAAATTGATTTTTTATTATACTCCTGGTGTTTTTCATCTAAGTCATTATCCATTGACATATCATATGATTTTTGAAGGATATTATTTAAATGTTACCGTACCCATTATTTCTATGGTTATATTACGTAAATTTCTCTTCTATGAAATATATTGACCATTACTAACTTTATCTTTCCAAATCATCCTCTCTTTTAATGATGATTTTTCTTTCAATGACTTTCTCCTGGGAATACTATATTTCCTTCCATTGATTGAAGGTTCTTCAACTATATTTCATTCATCAGTTGACTAGAGAATTTATTGGTCTATATATATACCCATTTCTATATATGGTATTATTTTGAGGGTTTCTTAAATATAAATATATTCCATTTATTGATTGGGGAAATATTTCCAATCCAGATACTTGTTATTTAAATATATATTTTTATTGATTGATATGTCATTTTTTTCATGTATTATATAGATTATTAATTCCTAATATAATAAATTTATTAGACCTAATTAGATATGGGTGGGGCCAATGTATATAGCCTCTCAATGCATCGATAACGCTCATAAGAAAAACTATCATAGATATTTTGGTGTATTCTTGCCCAGAACAAGATACTTTATTAAAAATGGGACTAGATGGTAATATCATGGTATCTAATATTATGATATTTTGGATTAGGGAATCGAAATGGATATCTTTTTATATAAATTTCATCATTATGGTTTCAATTATTATTATCTATTTGAACTTTTCATTTACATTCCCATCAATGGAAATATTTTTCTTTTAGTTTCATTCTATTATAGAATTATATTTAGTAATTTATTCCATCAACATTATTTATTTTCATCACATGGTCACTTATGATCTATGATTATTATATCTTATGCTTACCCTTACTGTGTGTTTGATATCACCCCTTCCTGTGTTTCTATTTAACTAGGTTATGAAGAAATGTATTTTACATGATATGTCCAATAGAGTATATTGTCTAGATAGTTTTAGGGAGATATTGAAGAAATATTATCAGTTAATTAGTTTCATACATAATGGGGAAAAAATTCCTTTAGTTGAAAAATACATAGGCTTTATTAGTTTATGAGTTTTTTTGAATCCTCTAAAACTCTAATATTATGTAATGTAATATATTCTTTATATCATTTTATTTTGGGATTGTTCTATCCTCGAATCTATATTTGGTGTTGATGATAATATGAAATATTTTTTTTATCCACTAGATCTAGGGGTACAAGTACAAGTTTAAAAATTTGGTATCAGAGAAAGATATAAATAACTTTAAAGGTTATGCTATTATTTGCGGATGACTTAATGGTTGATAAGTTAGTATTGAACATAATGTCAAAGTTATATAAACTATTAGGTCAGTTGAAGTAGTATTAAATATTTTTTAATTTTTAGGGATTATGATGATACAACTTCAATGAAAACCCTAGGGATCAGTCTAAGGGATATGTCTAAGAATAGGATAACATCCTGAATTTTTTATAATTATGAGATTTTGTGGTTATATAAAAACTTTTATCCCTTTCAAGAAATTATCATGTTGATGTGGTTTTGTCATAGATACACCTGGGGGTAATCACCCTGGAAATAAATGCTTAAGTATCAATACAATATTCACTTCAGTTCATGATGGGTGGCCCTATGATGGAGTACCTTGAAAAACACTCCCAGGGGAGATTGTTTGTTCAATCACATTCTCTTTAAAAAAATATTAAAAAATATTTATTATGTTAAAGAATATGAGATACCCCAATCTAAATAATCATAAATTAAACCACCGTGTGATTATGATTAAACTAAAAAGCAAATGTAATAATTTTGAATTTTAATTTTCCATGTAATTATCCTAAAATAATTCAATTTTGGTGTTCATCACTCATGTTAAATATTTTCTTTAATATTAATGGTTAAATCCAGAAGTAATAAAGAAGATTCAATAAGAAAACTTATGAGAAACCAAACAATAATGATAATAAATATATTTAGAAACCTTATGATTTTTCTCCACTATATTTCAAGAATTATTATTACCAATGCTAACTTTATTTACTTCCAAAATACACAACATAATACAATGTTTTTGTTTTATGGAAGTTTAAGACAAAAATACAATGAATTAAATAATATTTAATTCCCTACATGCCAAAAATATGGGAATAAACACACTATATATTTTCTCAAATGAACTAGAATATGCAACGCATATTGAAAAGGAGAGTATAGAAAAAATAAATGTACAGTAAAAAAGTGAAATTTGTAAACATAATAAAGGGAAAAAAATCATTTCCTAATCATACATAATATATTAAGGTAGAAACCTAATTTTAATTTATATTTGAGTTAACCACATCTTTTAGATAACATTAAATAATTTTATTAGTAAGTGATAATTTAAATTTGGAGGGCACAATATGTTTAAGGGGGTAGAATGAAACACCATAATATTTTATATTATATATTCATTTAAGACCTAATATGTTTTATAGCATGTGATATATTCAACACTAAACAATAATGAACCATAAAACAGTATATAGCCATCAAAATGTTTCCATAGAATTTTTTGGTAAAAAGAGATTTAACTGAATTATGAAATATATTTAGAAATAAAAATAAATGACACTATTAATATTAAGTCATTGATAAAATTTCCATTTCATTAGCTAAATAACTAATAAGACTGATTTATGATTCAAAATATAAACCCTCTAAAATTTACTTTTATATGATTTATTCTATCATAATAAATATATATATTAATTAATGATATCATTGATATGAATTATCTTTTTTTAAAAAATTTATTAGTGATTTATAGTAAATAAGAATAATAATAGTTTTTATGTTAGAAAAATTATCTTCTTATGAAAATGATATTCATTATACATTTGGGTTTTTATTTCAAAGTTAAATTCTAAAATTTTAGAATTTAAATTTGACCAAATTGACTTAATTGATTTATTTATATTACAAAAATTATCTTATAATAATTTTTTTTAATTTTTATAAAAGAATATTTTTAGGGGATTTGAGAAACAATTTATAGTTTTTTACCAAAATGGTATATTTAATGACTTTATCATTATATAAAAAAGAGAAATAAGTGTATAAAACAATTTTATATGTAAATGATGTATTTAATATGCATAAATATTAACTTTAAAAATACTATATTAAAATTTTAAAACCTTTTATTAACATTTTAAGGACCAATGTAATATTTTCCAGTAAAAATATCTTCTCTTCTTTTCTTTTAATTGAATTCTATTTTTATTAGTTTTACCATGATTTTAAAGCCTCATAAAATTTATTAATTTATAATAATACAATTTATATTATGGGAATAAAGTATATATATAATTTTACCAAATTAATAAATTTTATGCTTAAAAATAAACTTTCATAAAAGGGGTTTTTATGTGTTATAGGCGCAAGTGTGAAAATTGATTTTTCTTACTTGTATAAATTTTATCTGATATAATTAATTTCATATTTTTAATCATTAGTTAAAAATGATATATAAATTACCACTTTATTTTTGGGCATTAAAGTTAAATTACATCGGTAAAAAATTACAATGGTTAAACCAAAAATGGTAAAATTATAAATTGTAATAGAAAACGGCATAGAAACATGTTCAAAACAAGTGAAAAAATCAATTCTAAAGGAATTATAAACCTCAAATAATCCCCCCACTCTATTTCTCATTATGTAGTACTATTGACTTCTGATACATGTTATCTATTTATATTAATTTAGAATATTTACAAAAAAATGTTAGTCTCTTTACTTATAAAAGAGTTCTATCACGATCTCTTCAAGACCACAGTAAAAATTTGGTTTTCTCTTAAATTTATGCCATTTTTTCATTCCCCTAGAATCCTATACATTTTCCTTGCGACTATATTCAAAATATATAGTCATAATACCACCATTTCCAATGAGTATTCTGAGGGAAATCCCAATTTCTCAATGTGTGTACTTTTTACCCAGCTTCATCCCTTTTATTTATTACTTTAACAATTTTAGCATTATAATTCCTATATAATTACATAATTATTTTCTGAATAATAAATTTTATTATTCTAATATAATAATGATTAACCACATTTCCCATTTTCTATTATGAAAAATGAAACCATCGTTCAAGTGTTGTGCAAACTACTGCCTCCATGAAGCGATGACTTCAGTTTTTCACCAATTACTCTATTAACTATATATTGAGATGAAATTGAAGAATTAAAGTGCAATATATAATATAATTATTATTATTAGGAGTGAAATTATAATCTTCCTTCATTATCTCTCATTCATTGAGAAATGAAAACATCAACCAAGTGTTGTGTGGACTACCACTTACACGAACTAACTTTTATCATTTTTCATCTAGTTTCATTATTATTTATTAAATCCTATTAAATTCCAATTAAGAACAGTAAAATTATCATAAAAATATCATTATTATTATTTAATAGTTATATTTATGCAAAATAATCCACTTTCATATTCATTGTCCTCTACTAGTTATGGTCTGTTCATATTTGGGTATGTCTAATTACTTGTTTGAAAAATATTATAATATAATCTTATGGATGAATATAATAACATTATTATTGATAATATATAATATAAATAACTATATAATTATTTTATTTTGTATTTTTAATGCTAATACTGGTATTAAATTCATTAAGTAAGATACCAACATCTATTTGTTAAAAATACCTGAAACTTGATCATCTTCTAATTCATATTTATGAATCATGACTAATAATACAATAGTATAAAATTATAATATTATAAATAATTTTTAATAATCATATTCTAGTAAAAATTTTATTCTAGTAATGATGATATTTTGTATAATAATTATGAATGAGGCCACTAATATGAAAATAGTTTAAAATGGTCAAATATAACTCACAACCCATGTTGTAAACAAATAATAACTAATTGATATGCATATAGAGAATAATTATAAATGAATATTATAAAAGGTTATATATATGAAAGAGTATTTGAAATATTTTATTAATTTATTCATTTTTTTAAAAATAATATTCAACTACCTTAGTAGAAGTCTAGAATTAAGGTAATGGGTTCTTTGTCTCAAATTTAATTACATAAGACATGTTTGATATTACATGCCATTATTTATTTTATATTGTGTATTCACTACCCTATTGATTTCATGTATGAAATATATTTAATTTCATTACATTTTAATAACCACTACATGGTATTCATCTTAATCTATACTGATTCTTGTGTTATCAATATCATGATGGTTTAGTCACTAATATCATTTTCAAATAGAGATATATTTTGAAAGATAATCCATCTGGATAATTGGGGTATTTTACTCTCTAAAATTGTTATCATTTTTTCTCCTCTATTTATTTTATCGTTTTAACTTGTATTCCATTTATTTTATTTTCCCCTATACATTATTTTTACCTATTGTAATGAAATTGACCATACTTTTTCTTTTTATTTAGGAACATATCTCTTCCATGATCATATTCATTAGATGCTTTTGAAGATTTCATTAAATATTCCTTAGTAAATAATTAAATTCATTTTCTACTATATATCATTCTGTAAAAATTATGAGGAATTTTTTTATATTTTCATAAGGTACATTTTCTTTAATTTGTGATAAGAATTAATTTTTAATGTTTTTGATGTGAACACATCTTTATATCTTATATGTCACTTTTTATGAATAATTCCCTCTATGTATTCATATATTTTGAAAAAATTATTTGTTTCCATGTTTTATAAAATATTTTATTCAACATTATTTCAAAAGGTCAGGGATGTTTCTTATATTCAATTTGATTTTTTAAAAATACTAAAATAATTTGTTCGTATAATTCATTATCATTTGATATATCTTATTACTTATTGAGGATATTCTTTAAATGTTACTATCTATATTTTTTCTATGGAAAAATTATGCAGTGTTCTTTTATGTAAAATATGTCATCCATCATTTCTCTGGTCTTTCCAAATCATCCTCTATTATATGCATGATTTTTCTTCCAATGTATTTCCATTTTTAAAATCATATAATTTCATTCTCTAATTGAAGGGTATTCACTATTATTCCATATGTCAATTGATTGGGGAAATTATTGACTTAACATTACACCACTTTCTCAAAAAGAATTAATTTGGAGGGATTCTTACATAGAAATATATTCCATTTATTGATAGGGGAAATGTTGACGAAATATATACTAGGTTTTTTAAAAAATGATGTTTATTGATCACTATGGAATTTTGTTTATGTATTTTATAGATTATTTATTACTTAATATAATTAATTCATTAGAATTAATTGTATGAAGATGGGGTGTAGTATAGATAGCCCCTCAATGATTCAATGGGACATTTGAGACAGACTATCTTGTGTATTTTTCTGTATTACTAAATAGAACAATGTATTTCTGAGAAAACGGTCCACGACAATAAGATCGAAATGATCATGATCTATTATATTAGGCCTTAAAATTATATTTCCAATATTATTAACATCATCCATGATGAACTAACTATTATTATCCTTGGTGTATTTTAATTTCCTTTATAATACATTGAAATATTTTGGTTTCAGTTTCATTCTATTATGGAATTATTTTTGGTTATCTCTTCCTGCCAGTTTATTTAGTCTCATCTTATTCTCACTTATTATGAATGATTGTTATTTCTTATATTTTCCCTTATTGGGCTTTTGAGCTCATCCCTTATTATTTGTCCATTTCGTTACGTTATGAAAAAATATATTCTATATAATATGTATAATAGAATATATATTTTTTGGAGATTATTTGTGAGATATTGGGATTAAGATTATTCTTATCTAGTATAAAAAACTTCCATTAGTTGAGAAAGATATCCTCTTAATTAGTGAATAATTTTTCCTAATTCTCTAATAAAATAAAATTAATTTGTTAATGGAATATACGTAATGAAATATTTTCTTTATTTAATTTAATAAACATATAGTTATGTCTAGGAATATAAGGATTATATCAAATCTAGTATGTAACATATGTGTTATTCTTAAAATTTATTGGAGTGTGGGTGTGGGGTGCTACAGCTGGGGTGTGACAGATTGGTATTAGAGATATTTAATGGTGTATAGAATTTGGAACCTATGAGGATTGATGGAGATAATTAGATTGAGTATTATTAAAGATATATATTACATGTAGCTATAATAGAAGACATTGTAATGTATGTAGTAACCAATTTATTTTGGATAGTGAATCTTATTTATAATAAATGAATGGGACCTTCATACATGAACTAGGTCTATAAAGGGGTATTATGCATCATATATATTTTGGTCATACTTTTTTGATCTAATTATTGATTTAATTATGTCTATAGATTTTATTCATCATACAAATTGGATAGGGAGTTATTTATATGTCCCCCATTTTTGTAGTTACAATGATAAAATGTTGTTTAGTAGGCATCGGGTATGGATTTCCAAGATTTAGATATGTTGTTATTAACAAATTATTTGGATGATGAGATGGTATAGAGATAGTAGATAGTACATTGTGGAATATCTTTCGATAAAGGGATCCCTAAAGACCCAAGAAGACTCAAGTAGATTACTAGATACCTTGTAGTGTTGATTACATACCATAAGAAAGAGAAATTCATCAATTTATTTTCAAATTATATCTATTTTTTTCAATTATAATTGGGATTTTAAATTCATTCTTATGTGATATTTGAAACTATATGGACATATTTGGGAATTTAAAAGTTTTTCTATAATGTTTTGACCAAATATAGTTCCACCAGTGGGTTATTTAATACTATTATATATTTATGGTCAGGGTTTCATGGTTGATGTATACTAGAAGCTATGATATTTAATGGTTATCAATACAATTGGGAGGAATTAATTACATAATAATATTTATTTTATCTTATAGGATTGTATAATTTTTAAAATTGAAGTAAATAAAGAATTTATCATCAGTTTATATCTGAGGTAGATCTAGGTTGAGATATACAATAACAATTCCCATTTAGGACAAGATTTTTTATATTTTGGTATATGAGAAAATACTTGGAATAATCTATGAATATTAATGCATGTATTGTAAAATTATGGGTGTCAATAATTTTCCTAGAATAATCTTTGTCACTCAACTCTAGATAAGTGATATGTTGTGGTTTGGATAGGACCATTATATAAGTATTGATAAATTCTAACTATCCAAATTTGGTGTTTTGTGGGATTTATAGTATTATATGTTCTGATGTGGTAGCATGATTATGGTCTTCAAGTGTTAGTGTGATGATGGTATAGAAGATGGGTGGTTAGTATTTTCACCTTAATGGGAATCATGATGTGTAGTATTATTTTCCTAAGTGTATTATGTCTATGCATATCTCAAGGATGATTTTCCTACACTAGGTAATTTTTTCTCATTGAATCCTAGTGTGGTTAATTATAGTTAGTAATGATTTCGATATAGAAGTAATAATCCTAGTATGATGGGATTATTTAGTATATTCAAGTAATATCTCAATAATATAAGATAAAGGTGAATGAATATTCTCATTGGATATAGTGATGATCCATGAAATAGGTATTTCCTTGATTAAAGTAAATATTAAGTGTAAAAATACATAAAATGACTACCTATGAATATATCATTAATAATTATCACATATAGATTAATTATTACATTATTTATTTAATGCATTGATCAATGGTTTCATTTTGAATTGTATAATATCATTATTTATTTTTGGTCTGGCCTTTAGGGGAATATTTTGATACCCTAAGAGTAGGATTTTATAGGAGGATAAAATTTATAAGTTATCATTTAAAGGTGGTCCAAGAGAGTTTACACCCATTTCTCAGATCTTCTAAAAGTATATTTGACAATAATATTAGATTTGAGAGGTTAAAATTATGGTGTTGTTGTATATTGCAATGCATATATTATGGTAGTGGAGATTGTGTGGTATTATTAATCCAATCACCATTGAATATTGATGATCCTTAAGTTTTGTGATGAATTGTGATAAGTGGTTGCAAAAAAATATTGGTTGTAATAAAATTTAATTTTTGAAATAAGACTTAGAAATTTCTCTAGAGGTAGGTTTCTTGATTATCTTTACCATAGTGGAATGTAAATGTTTGAAAGTCTTGGAAGAATGCTTTACTAAAGGTGAGAAATTTTGAATGATGATAAATTAAATTTCAAATACAATTATTAAGGATCTGTAAAAGTGAATATTAATTAGAATTTTATACTTATTATAAAAATGTAATAGGTGATGATATCACCACCCCCACCAAATCACTTACTGAAGAAGAACTTCTAGAGTAATAATAATATAAGTCATGAATTAAAAAATGTAAGAAAAGAACCTTTTATTTTAAATATTATCTTATTTCAATAGGAAATAAAATCGAAGGGATTAAGGATTATTCTCATATACCTAAACCTATGGTGAAAATTTCAATAGGTAAATTCATCATATTTAAGGATTTTAGTCATGAAACTAATTAATTAGAGCCTATGGATAATCAGATAAACCCTATTCTGAATGAGGTTCCTATAAAAAAATTTAATGTTATAGAATATATCCTTTAGTAAGAAACTTTTTGAGTGTGGTAAAGGGGTAGAAATAATAAATTTACCATACAACCATAATGGATGTTCAAATACAATCGAAGAAGTAGATGGTGGTATATGTGAGTCAACTTTAATCCCAAATAGAAGATGTTTATGGTATGTAAGAATTATATCTAAAATTTGATTCTAAAAAGAAACAAAAGGCTTGGATTAAAACTTAAGATCATATATTTGTTTAGGGATTAAATTAAGGAAAGAATAATATGGAGGAGTATATCAAGACCTGCGGAAAGATAGATTCTCTTCTCAAGGATATCATCTTTGATGATCCACAGTGGGTAAAATGTCATAATGATTGGTGTATTCAAAGAGATAATATATCAAACATTTTAAGGATTTTTTAGAATGGATCAAGAGATTTCTTGTTATCTAAATTTTCAAAGGGGCATTTTTTCATATTTCTCTTGGATTTTTTCATTTAAATTTTTAAAATGGTTATTATTTCCTCTAGTTTTTTCAATTCCCACTTAACCTTAAATAGGAATTTTGAACAACCAAAAAAGTGGTCATAGTGTAAAATAGATATTATTTTTTGATTATGTAGAAATATTGGAATCACTAACCCTATTTATATAGATTCCCTCTTATGGGAATGTTTTTTATAATGTTGTGATCATTTAATGTTCAATTGGATAACTAAACATGTCTTTTGGAATATCCTTAAGCTGGTTAGGGGTAGTTTAGGTTTACTACCTGGTTACTCCTTGTTTTTAATTTAATTATTAGAAATTACTAGTGGATTCTATATTTTGGGATAAAAGAATGATGAATGTATTGATTTAGTTACTTATGGTTTATTTCTTTAATATTTTTTCAATTTTTAAGTTAGGGAGTATATAATATATCATGTTCAACATTAAGTGTTACTTTTCCAAAAGTTGAAAAGATGGTTTTTAACAAAAAAAATTGACTTTATTTACTACATTTATAAGTGTATAAAGTTAATTTTACTCATTATTAAAAATACTAGAAAAGTTATCAGGCTAAATAATTGAATTTAAATCGTGAGATAACTATTTCAATGAGATTTTTGAAATTTTTTTGTTATAGAATTTTTTTTAGATAATTAATTTTTTTGAATAGTAATAATATTATTACTAAATAAAATGAATTCATTATTTTTAGTGGAATATATATTTCAATTTATTGAAGGTTCTATAAAAATGATATAATTTCCAATTAATCTAGAGAGAAGGATGAGGCATATGGATGGTGAATCAAAGAAGATCGTGATATATAGGATCATGATATGGTTCTTTAAATCATTTTAATGTCGTTTCATAAATATTTTTCTATTAAAGCCACTACCATCTTATTTATAAATTAAACAAAACAATTTAAATTTGAAATTTGAGTATGTTATTAAAGAGATAATGATCTAAACACTGGCCTGAGTGTGGTTGAAATGTAAGAAATAGATTTCAAAAAAATATAGAGAGAATTTTGGATAATCATAAATTATCTCAAGATTTTAATGGATTAATCCTTAAATTTAAAGATTCTAGATTCAATTATATTGGTATCTTTCTCTAAATCCTCTCAGTTACATTACTCTTTTTGAATTTGGACTTGTAATTATCGATATAATCCAGAGAGTTGAAATCATTCTAATTTTTTATAATTTCAAAATGTAAAAAATCATTAATTAATAATCAAATAATACATATATACCTACATAATTATATTCAGTAATAATATAATGGAAATACAGAGTAATTAATATGATAACTGGATTTTAAGTTATCTTAGAGATAATTGTTGTCAAATTTTTACTTATATCTTGAACTTACATGACATAATAATCAATTTACAAATAAAATATCTATATTTATAAGTTCAATGGGATTAGAAAAATTTGGTATTGACATTTAGAAGTGAATTTGATAACTCTATATTTAGAAAGTAATCATATTTGACAAAAATCATTGGAGAGGTACTATCATAACCTTCCACCACTGGATACCTCTCATGTATCGGTAGTTAAGGATAGAGTTTCCCCAAATCCATCCTTTAAATTATCTTTGAAACTACACTATAGATACCTGAATAAACTTAATATCACTTGGGAGTAATTGATAGAATCATCCTTCAAAAAAATAATGCAAATAAAATAGATATTTATGATTATAAAACTGTGGCATCAACCAAAAAACAAAAACCACAAATAAAAATAGAATAATCATAAGATATTTAAAAATTAAACTCTCTATCCCACCCAAATTATCATAATTTTTGTCACACCTAAACCTTAAAAATTCCAAAATTTTATTATTGTTCTTGGAATTGGATATTTTTTGTTGACGTTCGGGTTGAGCCCCAGTTTAAAATTTTGAATTAAAGAAGTATTGGGTGAGTTTTTTTTTCTGGTGCATGGTCAGCACATAGTTAAAGAAAATCATGAAGGTCCTCCCAGATAAATGTGGGGATCTTGGATGGGTTTTGGGCCATGACATACATCCTTTTAATGATTAGGGAAACAATGTGAAATGATTATGGTTTGGTTCTAGAGTTGGGAAGCGGCATTTGGTAGGGTTCGTGCACGGTTTGGGAACCATGCAGCCAGCCCATGCAGGGTACCCCTCATTAGCAATAGCTCATGAACGATTGGGGGATGGTTTGGTAAACTATGTGGCCAAACTGTGCGATATTTATAAGTCATTAAAAATTTTGAATTCTTTAATCTACCCTCCCCTCATTTTATCCCAAATTGATCCACCTTCCATTGGCTTCTTTTTTATGCATGAAGGGGTCCCAAAACTTCCTTCTCATTGACTCCTTCTTCACCATGGATTCATATTCAATGTTATAAGGTATGTTTTTAGGGGTTTTTTTAATTTTATACTCTTATTGTCCTTCTATTCTCTCCCTCTTGATATCTTGGAACCTTTGGGACAGTTTTCTCTCTTGGTTGAACCCTAGAAGATATGATTGATGCTTGGTTGATGTCTCTTGGGATATATGGTATGTGGATTGTTCTTTAGGGTCTATTATTCCTTCTCCAATTGTTTTTTCACATCTACACTACATTGAGGTAGTTGATAACTTTATTTTCCTTTCTCATTCATCCGATTAATGATTTTGGATTTTAAGATAGTATACAAATGTGTTTCAGATTCTTTTGGTGTGTTTGTTTGGACTTTTATGGTGTTTTTTAAGACAATAAGAGGGATTGGTTTTAAAAAAAATTATTTAATTATGTTATATAGATATTCACATGACGTGTTCATTAAAATAAAAAAAATTCTTCAAAATAGAAATTTGGTGTTTTGGTAGCATTTAACCATGTTTATTTTATAATTTAATTCTGGGATTATGAATTTGACATCATGTGTGTGAATTAGTGATTTTTATATAATGGGTTTTATTTTTGGGTCGTCATGTTGGTTGGAAAACATGTGGTGTTCCTTTAAAAATGGTTTTGGGTGGTTTCATGGATTCTTGTGGTGAACCATTCGATGTGGGAACATCAATGTTTTTGAAGAATGCAAAAATGGATGGGAACAAAAATGATAATGGTCTGGAATAAATTTTCTCAACTTAGAAACCTGGATTTCAAGACACTTATCCCTCCCCCTCATTTTTATTCAAACTCTTAATGTTTTAATAATGGTCCCTTAATTTCCAAATGACACGAAAGGTGTTTCAAAATTGTACGAGAAGTTTTGGCCTGAATGTAACATGATTCAAAGGTTAGGTTCAAAATGTTACAAAAGAATGTTTGGCATATTTGTTTATTTTTTTTCAACATTTATTTTAATGGAATTTAGATTGAAAAGTTAAAGACTTGTTTGGAATTGTATATTTTAAAATGGTGTTAAATATAATTTTGGAAATGGTTTGAAAATTATTTGTAAGTGTATTTGAAACAGATTTGAGTTAAGGCCGATTTGGAACCATATAATGTTTTCAAAATAAATTCTAGTTTTGGAAGTGTAAATACTGATTGGTATCTTTGAATGTTTTGGGAAATTATCTAAAAGATCATGTGATATGATGACTCGGTTCATACTTGTGTATGGATTGTTGTATTTCGGGCACCCCAATAGAGAATTACCTTATATGGGTTATCATGTAGGTGGTGTTAGTGTTTGGGGTAGGCAAGTGCGATGGAAGTTGGTAAGGTGAGTCACTCATGTCAGGGCCTCCTAATTACACAGTGTACTATTGCCAAGGGTTTCCTAAGGGCCTTTTAAAGGGTTGATTGATGGTTTCTTATCAACCACAATTAAATGGGTTTATAACCACTTGAATTGATAGATATTAGTGGTATTTTACACTAGATTAGTTATTTTAGTGTGGCTAGTTGGTCATATAATATTGATCTACACCACATGTGGTAGGTGAGTCTGACTCTAGTATGTTCAGAAATCACTCTAGGGATGTTTATGAAATTCCCATGGTTACTATCTTTATTTTATTTTTTATATTATTATGTACTTGGTTTTCTATTTATACTACCTTTTCACTTCCAGTATATCTTGGTATTTCCTTGGTTTAGGTTTTTATTCAAAAATGGTAATCCCTTTTGAAAACTAGTCATATTGTCACACCCGATCTATCTTTTATTTTATTTTATAGTTTTCTTTGACTTTTTAAAATTTTTTTGGGGTTCGGGTTGTGTCCTAGACGAAAAAAAAATTGATTCATGTTAAAAGTGTGTGTTTTTTAGCTGACGTCGTTGAGCGCCCGGGTAGACCGCATTTTGGATACCCCACGCGGCTTCACCCCAACATCGTCATGATCCACCTGTCTGCTGAAAATTAAAATGAGAGACTTTTCTAATTTATTGTGTTATTCAAAATTTTATTATTGTTAATGATTTTATTATTATTATTATTAAAGTGAATTGGGTATTCTTATTATTTATATTTCTATCGGTATAATTATCAATGTTCATATTAGTAATATTATTTATAAGGCTTAACTGTTATTATTATTATTATTATTATGGATAATATTATTATTATTTTGCTTAGTTTGTTTTGTTTTTTCTTTTTCTTTCTCTTTTCCTTTATTATTTTTTCCCTTCTCTCCTTCCTAACACTAGCAGGTCTCCTTTTTTCTCTCCTGCAACCCTATTCTTGCGCCACCACTCCCCTTTATTTCCCCTCTCCTGCTCCCACACAGCAGCACTGGCCGCAGCCCTGTGCACAGCACGGCACCCCTTTCTGCCTTCGGCCAGCCCACCACATCTCCCTCAGGCCGCCTCAGCCTTGCAGCATCCCAGGCACGCTGCTCATGTCCTGCCTCTGCCCAGCAACCCACACAGTACCATACTTCTCTGCCTCTCTCCTGCACTAAGGCCCGCCTCCCTCTTCTGCTATAGCACCCCGACTCGCTACATCCGTCACCCCCCAGTCCACTTCCAGCCTCTGTGTCGGTCACCTTATCTACTCCTACCCTGCTCGGTCCATCCGCACCTCCTAGCTGATCCCTCTGCAAAAGCGTCTCCCATGCCTCGGACCAGCAACCTCCCACCAGCCTCACCAGTCTCCGGCTTCCTTCCCTGCACCGACCATAGCTTCAACCCCACCCCCCCTCCTCTTGTTCCAACAGAAGACCCCTGAACCTCCTCTCTAATTTTTCTTTATTTCTTTTCCCTTCGGCTATCTCCAACGCAACCCCAACTCTCCACAACACCTCTTCTCTTCCAGCTGTTCTCTTATTCCCTCTTATAATAATGTATTTCACCCCTTGAATCCTACTTCTCAAACCCCCCTTTTTCTAGAACTTGTCTCCTCAATGCAGAAATTCCCTCGCCGGCAACCCGCGGCCTCTTTCCATCGTCAGTGCGCCCCTGTCCGACCACCTCCCTGCTGTCCATCATCAATCCCCCTAGTGCAGCCCCTATTGGCCGGCGCGAAGTCCTACGGGCACCCCCTAGTAAGCCAACGAGTATCCCTTAAACCGGAAACCCTTCTACCGATGTAGCTCCGACCATCTGGTGCGTCTCTGGCCACCGCACACCCTCCTTTCAAGTTGCAACGGGCATCTCCAGCCCGACGCACCACCAAATCATCAGTGAATTACCCCTAAACCCTTCCGCTTGGCTGCACAGTCCTGACACAACCCCGTTTTCATCTTCCGGTCGTTGCGCCATGCATCTCGGACACACCCACTACTCCGGCCAACTCCGTCATCAAATGCATCAGTCTTCGTTTCGTCGTTGAGGGTGTTGGTGGTTTTTCCCGCGCACCATGGCATCATGCCGACCATTTCCTTTTTTCATGACCCCTCTGTTCAAGCGCACCTGCGCACTAGGGTGAGGTTAATGTTATTTCTTCACTTTGATAATTAATTTGGCACATTTGTGATTAATTAGTTTTCTGTGAAGATTAGTTTTTTTTATGAACTTATTTTTGGTTTTATATCTTATTACATGTTCATATGAATTAAGATGTGTTTTTATGGAAACTAGTCATGAGTTGTTTAATTTCTTTCTTATAAACTTTGCAATTGGTTTATTTAATAGTGCAAGTGGTGCGTTTCTATTTTTTTAGGACGTAGGTGTGTGTTTAATCAAAAACTTGTTTTTGAATGAGTTTTTGTTTGTGTGAAGTTGCGAGTTACTCTTTGAATATTATTTCATAAATTTTATAGTGGTTTAGTAAGTATTGTAGGTGGTGCGAGTCATGTTTTGAAAACATGTTGAGGTATTTATTTTTCAATGGTTGTTCGTTGGGATTGTTTTAATCCCGTGTTTAGGTATTTTTTTACCATTGTGGTTGTAGCGCATTGACAGGGTTTTCCACGGTCCTCCGATCATCAGCTTGCGTGTTCTTGTGTGCCCGTGCGAGGCATGTCGTATCATTATGTTTCGACTACGAATCAAGGTAGGTCCCCCACTGCACTCTCCTTTAAATTTAGAATTTGTTAATTGCTTGATGTTTTATTAATTTTAATGAATGAGAAATAAAATAAGATAATTAATTTTTAAATGATTATTTGGTGTGAAAAGATCCGTTTATTTTACATCGAACACTTGAAACATTTTTTTGACAAGGGGACACACAATATTGAAAGAATTCCCATTTGGCCTTTAAACATAATTCATAGAGTTTCAAATGTACTTCTAGTTTTAAAGATAAGTGATTTCTTTTCAACAAGTGTTTTGGGTTTTCTCGAGAAATGAGGTTTTGCTTTAAAATTGGTGAAGGCATGTTTGTCACATTAATAAAATTAATTGTTTTTGAAAAACCCATTCAGGGGTGATCTTTGGTGTGTGTTGATTTCATGACCTTTATGTGATGTTTTTTCATCGTGACTGATTAATTTACATTATGGACGCACCCTTTTTTATTGCTTGTGTTGACATGAGAACCTGGCATAATGAGTAAATCTTCTGAGAACGATTGATGCACTAGTTTAGAGTACGCACTGGCTAGTGGCCCCATAGCAGGGGAATACTAAGTTATTACTGCTATGGGCATTGGTCCCCTCAGTTAGGCCATGCAGGGCTATACTAGGTAGTAGTATGGGCGTTATGACGTCATCGATTTAGGGCATGCCTTCAGGATGAGTCAGATGTATAGTATGTTCTGGATTGTTCGCAATCTCCTAGGTTCAACCCATGTTTCTTTTAGTGTTTATTTGTATGTGGCGGATGATTGAGAGGCCTAGTTCGGTTTTTGGCCCTGTGTGCCACTTTTTCCATTTCCCTTAGTGTGTGTTGTGTGTTGTGTGTGGTTTTCCATTTAACCAACAACTAAAATTTGGATTTCTGAATTGTTTTCAAAATTGTTTTAAAATTCAATGCGTATGTTTCTTTCGAACACTAAACTTGTTCTTAAATTAAAAAGGGAAATGGATTGTTACTTGTTTTAGAAACGAAAGTGTGTGTGGAAAACAATATTTTATATAATTTAGTTCAAACCTGGAATTGAAAAATTCTTTATTTAATGGTATGTGCATTGGAAATAGAATTTGATAGGCCTAGCTACTGAGTTTTAATACTCACGCCTATAGTGTTTTCCTATTTTTAGTTTTTGTTGCAGGTTGACTTGAGTTCTCTTGTTGTGGGTGAGATTTGGTTGTGGACTGGTGAGCGACTCTCGAAGTCGCAAGAAAGTTTGGTCATGGTCAGGTTAGTTTTTGTTTTTGGTCGTTCTTTCTTTTCGTGTTGTTTATTTAGTTTTTGTTGTTCTATTTTCTTTCCGATGGTCTATTCATTTTCTTTGGGGGAAATCATTCCCACTTGCTCTCTTTGATGCCTTGGCACTTGTCGCCAGCCCAGGAGGATCGAGAATGCCTCTCGGACCGTGTCGCGGGCCGGCTCGGGTGACCGGTTCAGGGTCGACCCAGGTTGTTTCATGAAAAAATGGTATCAAAGGAGGTTGGCTCTTGAGAAGACCTTGTTTTTTAGAGTGCCCATTGTTATTTGGGGTTGTCATGGTAGAAGGAGTAAAATTGTCGGGACTCAGGGCGTACGGGCGAGAAGGACGTCATGAACCCTTGCTCGTTCCGAACCTCGGGTCACCATGAGATGTCTGGGTTTTTGGTGTCTTTTTGGTCCCTTTGACTTGTTTTATATTGGAAAATGAAATGGGAGTCGGGCAAGTGACCTCCGTAAGCTCGCATGGTCTGGAAAGCCATGTGGAGCCGGGGACTTGCCCTAGAATGCTCTCAGTGATGATGGTGTGACTGGCTTATGGCCGCCAACCATATGTTCGAGTCGCCCATCATCACTAGTTTCCCCCTAGTGAATCGTTTGAGTTTTCCTTCATTCTGAAAATTGTTTTGTAAAGTTTTATTTTTGAAATTGTGAAAAGTTTATATTGAAATGGAAATGACCATGTTTTGATTATGTTCTTTGTTTCTTTGTTACTTAGTGTTCACCCCCACGACAGTTTGATGGATGCCCAAGGTCCAGCTTCAGGTGGTGCACCCCTGGAAAATCCTCCAGTTGATCAACCCATAGACTATGTTCTGGAGTTCCGGAAGTTGAACCCTCCTCTCATTTATGGACATGCAGAGCCTCCTGAGGCAGAGGAGTGGTTGCAGCAGATTGAGAGGAAGTTCAGTTTTTTCGGGTTACCTGAGTTGTTAAAGGTGAAGTTGGCTACCTTTATTCTTGAAGGCCCAACATGGAAATGGTAGAAGTCTATGTCTCGAAATAAGCCCTGGGAAGATCTAACATGGGAGTTTTTCAAGTCATCGTTCGTCCAACAACACTTCTCTGAGTTGACGAAGCTGAGGAAGAGGATGGAGTAGTGTTGTCTTCAGCAGGGCGTTGAATCGGTACTGGAATTCTATCAATGTTTCATAGACCTAGTTCTGTACGACCAATGGTTTGTTGCAAATGATCCCGGGAAGGCTCGACAATTTGAGTCTGGACTCCGACCTGAGCCGCGATCGAAAGTTGAAGATCTCAACCTAACCACCTTCTCGGTTGTTGTGGGGCAAGCCTTTTTGGATGAAGCAGGGTTAACAGGAGGACTTGAGGTGGAGAACCCTCCAGCATTTGGAAGCAATGAAGAGGATGGTGATAAGAAGAGTGAGAAGGTACCAGATGCTGGTGGTGCTGGTAGAGAAATCAAGAGGCCTTCAGACCTTCAGTCTTCTTCTCCACAGCGCAACGTCGGGATCTATCACCACTGTAGTAGGTAGGGTCACAAGAGGCCGAAGTGTCTGAGTACTCTAAGACCCTGCCACACCTGTGGACATTGGGGTCACTTACAACGATTCTGTCGTGGTGATTCCAAGAAGCGCGCTGAAGCCAGACATGGTTTGTCGAAGGTCACCTCAGCCCGTCAGCGAGAGTAGGGAGATGTTTGGGGATCAGTTCGAGGTTTCCTCTTTTTAGGGTTTCTTGGATGTGGTAATAATCTTTTGTAGTATTTTGTAGTATTTATTTTTCTTCAGCTGTAAGAATTGTTGTGGTTGAACCTTTTTAAAACTTTTATTTTATTGGAATGTGTTTGGTGAAGTTCTGGTTTTTGTGTTATGTTTGGGGATTTCAGATGCCTGACTGCGAGGAAGGAGATGCTTCAATCATCGGTGCTCCAGCCATAGGCCTCGGAGTGAAGCTGGCGCATAGTCAGGAGAACCCCAGCGGTGAAGAAGGTCCTTGGTTTAATCTCATTCCATAGTGTGGCATGGTATGTGTGTTTCCGAGGGTTCGACATTGTTGATGGGGAGACAACAATAGTTTTGATGCTCTATCAGTCAGGCCCTTCCCTTCTTCCCCCCACTCATGGTGGGGGTTTCTGGTTCGTGTGGAAAGTTATTAAGTTCATTTAATATCATTAGTTCTTATGGTGGGGAGACCCACAGGGGGTCTCGTAGAGTTACACCGAAATTAATTTAGGGTTAGCCCGATCCTTTTGGTGGGGAGTCCGTTCGGGCCTCCCCGTGTCAGTATCAGAGTTTCTTTTCATGTATCATTGGGGGGGGGGGTAGGTGGTCTCATGCGGAACCACCTAATCTTGAGTTCTTCCTCTTGAGTAAACGTTGAGATTGGACTACACCCAACAGTATCGTTGGATAAAGATTATAGGGATAAGTCTCAGAGGTGATTTAAGTTTGTTTTTCCTTGGTTGAAACAAATGGTCTGGGTTCTGCTTCGTGACGATTAAAGTGATATTATTTTAACGATGATTTGTGTGTCATGGGTTTTCAGTGTCTTCTTGGATCGATCAACTAGAGGCGCTTAAACTTTTGGGGGTGAATGACACTTAAGGAGTTTTATCTTGGGGTCTTGATCTTGTTTTGGTTTTCTGAGGGCGGAAAGCGTTATGGTGGGGAAATTTTTCACACCAGCTCCATCTTTTATTTTATTTTATATTTTTCTTTGACTTTTTAAAATTTTGTTGGGGTTTGGGTTGAGTCCCGGATGAAAAAAAAAATTTAGTCATGTTAAAAGTGTTTGTTTTTCAGCTGACGTCGCTGAGCGTCTGGGAAGAGCGCATTTTGGATACCCCGCGCGGCTTTGCCCTGACATCGTCAAGATTCGCCTGTTTGCGGAAAATTAAAATGAGAGACTTTTCTAATTTATTGTGCTATTCAAAATTTTATTATTTTTAATGATCTTATTATTATTATTATTAATGTTAATTGGGTATTCTTATTATTTATATTTCTATCGGTATAATTATCAAGGTTCATATTAGTATTATTATTTATAAGGATTAAGTGTTATTATTATTATTATTATTATTATTAGTAAGGATAATATTATTATTATTTTTCTTAGTTTGTTTTGTTTTTTATTTTTCTTTCTCTTTTCCTTTATTATTTTTTCCCCTTCTCTCCTTCCTAACCCTAGCAGGTCTCCTTTTTTCTCTCCCGCAACCCTATTCTTGCACCGCCACTCCCCTTGCTTTACCCTCTCCTTATCCCACACAACAGCACCGACCGCACCCCTGTGCACAGCCCAACACCCCCTTCTACCTTCGGCCATCCCACCAGGTCTCCCTTAGGCCGCCTCGGCCTTGCATCATCCCAGGCACGCTGCTCCTGTCCTGCCTCTGCCTAGCAACCCACGCAGCACCATACTGCTCTGCTTCTCTCCCGCACCAAGGCCCGCCTCCCTCGTCCGCTACAGTACCCCGGCTCCTTGCATCTGGCACCCTCCAATCTACTTCCAGCCTCCATACTGGCCACCTGATCCGCTCCTTCCCAGCTCGGTCCATCCGCGCCTCCCAGCCGAGCCCTCTGAAAAAGCATCTCTCACGCCTCAGACCAGCAACCTCCCACCAGCCTCGCCAGTCTTCGGCTTCTTTCCCTGCACTGGCCATAGCGCCGACCCCCCCCCCCCCCCTCCCCTTGTTCTTATTGAAGACCCGTGAACCTCCTCTCCAATTTTTCTCTATTTATTTTCCCATTGGCTATCTCCAACGCGACCCTAGCTCTCCGCAGCACCTCTCCTCTTCCCCCTGTTCTCTTATTCCCTCTTATAAGAGTGTAGTGAACCCCTTGAATCCTCCTTCTCAAACCCCCCTTTGTTTGGCGCTTTTCTCCTCAATGCAGAAATTCCCTCGCTGGCAACCTGTGGCCTCTTTCCATCGTCGGTGCTCCCCTGTCCGACCACCCCCTGCTGTCCAGCGTGAATCCCCCTAGTTAATCCCTTGTTGGTCGGCACGAAGTCCTACGGGCGCCCCCTACTAAGCCAACGAGTATCCCTTCAACTAGACACCCTTCTATCGGTGTAGCTCCGACCAGCTGGTGCGTCTCCGGCCACCGCACGCCCTCCTTTCTAGTTGCAACGGGCATCTCTAGCCCGGCGCACCACCAAATTATCAGTGAATTACCTCGAGACCCTTCCTCTTGGCCGCACAGTCCTCGCACAACCCATTTTTCATATTCCATTCATTGCGCCATGCATCTCGGCCACCACCACTGTTCCGGCCAACTCTGTTGTCAACCGCATCAGTCTTCGTGCTGGCGTTGGTAGTGTTGGTGGTTTTCCCCGCACACCATGGCATCGTGCTGACCGTTTCCTTTTCCGTGACCCCTCGGTTCGAGCGTGCCTACGCACTGGGTTGAGGTTAGTAATATTTATTCACTTTGATAATTAATTTGGAACATTTGTGATTAATTATTTTGCTGTGAAGTTTAGTTTCCTTTATGAACTTATTTTGGGTTTTATATATTATAACATGTTCATGTGAATTAAGATTTGTTTTTATGGAAACTAGTCATGAGTTGTTTAATTGCTTTCTTATAAATTGTGCAATTGGTTTATTTAACAGTGAAAGTGGTGCGTTTCTGTTTTAGTAGGATGTAGGTGTGTGTTTGATCAAAAACATGTTTTTGAATGAGTTTTTGTTTGTGTGAAGTTGCGAGTTACTCTTTGAATATTATTTCATAAATTTTATAGTGGTTTAGTAAGTATTGTAGGTGGTGCGAGTCGTGTTTTGAAAAGATGTCGAGGAAGTTCTTTTTCGATGGTTGTTCGTTGGGATTGTTTTAAGCCTGTGTTTAGGTATTTTGTTTACCATTGTGGTTGCAGCGCATTTACAGTGTTTTTCCACGGTCCTCCAATCATCAACTTGCGTGTTCTTGCGTGCCTGTGCGAGGCGTGTCGCATCATCATGTTTCGACTGCAAATCGAGGTAGGTCCCCAAATGCACTCACCTTTAAATTTATAATTTGTTAATTTCTTGATGTTTTATTAATTTTAATGAATGAGAAATAAAATAAGATAATTAATTTTTAAATGATTATTTTGTGTGAGAAGAGCCGTTTATTTTATATTGAACACTTGAAACATTTTCTTGACAAACGGACACCCAATATTGAAAGAATGCCCGTTTGGCCTTTAAACATAATTCACGGAGTTTCAAATGTACATTGATAAATTCTTTATTTAATGGTATGTGCTTTGGGAAAAGAATTTTGTAGGCCTATCTAATGAGTTTTAATACTCACGCCTATAGTGTTTTCCTCTTTTTAGTTCCTGTTGCATGTTGACTTAATCTCTCTCATTGTGGGAAAGATTTGGTTGTGGACTAGTGAGCGACTCTTGAAGTCGCGAGGAAGTTTGGTCGTGGTCAGGTTAGTTGTTGTTGTTGGTCGTTCTTTCTTTTCCTGTTGTTTATTTACTTTGTGTTGTTCTATTTTCTTTCCGCTGCTCTATTTATTTTCTTTGGTTAAAATTGTTCCCTCTTGCTCTCTCTGATGCCCTGGAACATATCGCCAGCCCGGGAGGATCATGAATGCCTCTCGGGCCATGTCGCAGGCCGGCTCGGGTGACCGGTTTAGGGTCGACCCGGGTTGGTTCATGACACATATGGTGTGTAGTGTTTCAAAAATGAAAAGGCATGTTTGTTTCTTAAAATGAGAAAAAACCTATTTTTATAACATTATTTCAAAATAGTGTTTACAGACTATTTTTGGGAAAGGAAATATATGGATTCAATGGTGGTTTCTTCCTAAGCAGTTAATATCACACCATAATTGTACCATTTAGTGTTCGTAGACAAGATATTTTTTACAAGTTCATGTTTTTTTGTTCATCTTCTTATGGTTTGAGTTGATTGGTCTTGTGGCGGGTTGGCTTGTAGATGAAGGTGACCAAAAAGTCACATGAAGATCATGTTGGCATGTTCAGGCTTAGTTTTTATTTATTTTTCCTTTTGTATAATTGTTGTATCTGAATCAGTTTTTATATATATATTTTTGATTCAGTTTTTCTTTGTTCTTTTTTTCATTTTTTTTATTAATTTTATCATGATTTATTGTTAAAAATTGTTCCCATAGTGATTACTTTCATTCATGTCACTATTTTCTAGTCTATGGTGATCAGGAATGCCCTTCGGGCCATGTCTTGGACAAGGTCGAACATCGGGTTGGATGGCACTTTGGTCTGGTTCATGATAATTTCCTATATTACATATAATATTATATACAATTTTTTAAACCCAGATTCCAAACCAATTCCTTATCCAACCAAGGATCATAATACCACAACAATAATAAATTAATTAAATACATCCCTAATTCTATAAACCTATTGAAATAAACTAAATAAAATGGGATCGAAGACTTACAACCACTCTCACTTGTTAGTTCTGGGGTAATTGAAACCTAAACATGTATAATGTTCATAAGAAAATACCCCCACCAACTAAAAAGGAACATGAGAACGAAATATCAACAAAATCCCACCAAATAACATATATTCAAACCAAAAAGAAACTACCTCACACCAAATACCCAAACTAATCTTCTTAACAATAGTAACAATTTCATCAACATAAATCACACCAATACATATCCACCCCACATAGACACATATCAATATTTCTAATCCACACAATGGTTGGTTAACATAAATATAGAGAAAATCGACCTCATTCCCTCATACTCATATTTATGTAATGTTCCCATATCTACATGTAAAAATCATCCTTGTTTTGGTATGGTATATTGAATATGAAATACATCAACCTTGTTCCATCCTTTGACCACGAATTCCCCCCACTATGAATCATAACATCCATTATCACACCATCATAACAACATCATCATCACTTTACATAATTATCATTGTGTCCTATGACCCATATAGATCGTGTATAAAACATATATCCATTACATGGAATGAATAAAACAAGGATAGATTACAACCCATGAATAAAACATGGAGCCACTATATCCCATCAATAAAACCTCGAGACATTACATCCCATGAAGTTCCACTCTTTGCAATCCTTTGACACATGATATCACAAAAATACACTCCCACAATATCATACTAACAATATAGAAATATCACAACAAAACACCACTTTCCACAATGTATCACTAATAATTGAATAACTAAAAACATAAGGAAAATAAATAATATAATAAGTAACATAAAATTTCCCACATATTTTAAATAACGTCATTTACTATTTACCATCCTCATTATGTTCATTTTTTCATTTATTTAACCATATTTAATATAAAACCATTCTTCAAGACACTTATTATTCTAATCCAATCATCCATAATTGATCTTATATATTTAATCTATAATCATTTCACATCAACTAACTCGATCATTCTTTTGTTTTTTAGTTACTAAAATCCATCAATCATTATATTAAAAAATATTTATTAAATTCCAGCTAATTTATTATCTTTACACTTTTATATTTTACACCATCCCATACCCAATACAATAAAGCATACAAACCACTTCACCTTTATCATTAATTTATTTTCTACATGACTCCCCATCTAACACACTCCCCAAAAAACACCACACTCATATTAATGATGGAACCCACAATAGAATCCCATGATAGTTCTTAGATTACAAAGCTAACAAATGAACCCTCAAAAAATGCATCACCCAACTCAACCTGCCAATGAAACCTGAACAACAATACAACAACTCTCACAACCATCCTATTATCATTATTTCACGATATAATTAACTTTTAATGTTTCTTAATACTAAAATATATTGTCACTTTCATCCATATTCATATAATTCTCTATAACACATGAATTCGTTTATCAGTTTATAAGGGGTGACTAAATAAAAAAACACAACAATAACCATTCCAACCATAATGAACCTACCAAAAAAATCATCCCAAATAACAACATGGTTAATTATAAATAATAAAATCATCAAGTATAAGTAGTCAACAATAACAAAAGATCCTTAAATTTAACGTTTTGAAAAAACTATTTCTGTTATATATATTTATTTATAAATGGGAATATAATGAAAATCAATAAATCATATACAACTCTATTTTCCCATAAAATTTCATCACATCTAATTTATCATTTTCATTTCATTTATTAAACCAAAATATAATTCCCAAAAACTATCCCTATCCACCCAAACCCAAAATACTCAAGAAGTTGAACCAAAAAACATAACAAGGGAATATGAGACAATCCTTATAAATAACAATATCAGTCAAATCAATCATATTATTATAGATGATAGAACAAGGGTTTATAAATCTGCTACATCAATTTGATCTTCAATAATTTATATAAATAAATAAGAAGGGTCAGATAGTCACACAACTAATAACAACCAAGGAAAACACCCAATAACCAAAAACACATCGGGCTCCATCAATCACCCAACCCATTACCACAAAAACAAAACTAATACCACTACAAAAACCTCACAATAAGGAACAAAAAATAGATGAAGAAGAAGGTGGAGTAACTTACCATGGATGAAGGATTTTAAATTTTACAAATAGATAAATCAAGAGAAATAAAATAATACTCAAAGGTCCTTAATGATTCACCTAAAATAACCTTGGATTTAAAGAAAAAATGAACAAATTCTGAATTATATGGATGAATTAACAAGTTATAAAATAAATATAAATTTAAGGAATTGCATATTGAGAGGTCATGGTAGCACCGTAATAAGGATAAATTTGATGAAAATTTGAAAAAAAATGTCTTGATCTTCCTTATACACAAGCAATTAAAAGGTGGTCAACCGTCCAAATTTTTGTTTGACTAATTATAATCATGGAATGATATTCATAATCATATTATAAAATATGAATTCTTGGAAGTCACAATGTCAACCTAGAATGATCACCTCATATTCTATCAACCCCAAAATAGGCGCAAGATGCAACAAGACCCCCATGGAACAATGATACGCATAAAAAGATCCGTACAATAATTCTACCTAGAAATCACATCAGGAAAACTATCTCTAAGCCACGTTGGTCATTCATAAAAAATTAAACCAACTCCTAAAGTCTTTGACATGTCGTGATTGAATCTCTTCATGTTATAAACATAAACACTGAAAATGAAATACGTAAGAATAATAATCCATATATAAGGGTTTCTCTTAAATACATAAGGTTTTTTTTTACTAAATTTCTCATTAAACCCGATCATGGTATGAATAATATTTATATTAGATACAAATTGAAACTGAACTCTCACATATTACACCCCATTTCATTGTACAATGCCCATACCATAACTCAACCCTTCATGGAAGGACACACTAGACATTAGAATTTCTCCCCCTTATAGGAAACCATTTACAACACAAGACTCTCATATACCAACTTACAGCTCTCTTCCATCTTAAATTTCAATTAAAACTCCAATTTCCTTCATTTAACCTAATTATAATACCTCCAATACCAAAAATATGAAAATTAATGACCCAGAAATATCACGGATACTACATCAGATAACTATCAAATGATTCATATCCTTGAGATTCATAATAACCATAAAGAGGAGAAACCCAATCCTATCCACTAAGGGAATATTCCTATCAAACAAGATAAGTATACTATAGATACCCTTCATAAAGGGTTAAGGAATAACACTAAAAAAATATAAAACCTCATTCTCAGGGAAAATTCATATTAAATATGAACCATATAATTGAGTGGAAATAAACTAAGTAAAGAACATCATGTTTCATAATTTACTTCTCTAAAACACACATGTTCACATCAACCATGTATAAAAATATATACCCTTTAGAAACATCCCCTTCCAATAAAAATAATTTGAAAAATAGAAAAAAAATTATTTCAAAGAAAACACATTAATATAAACTTCATAGATTTCAAACAATACACACTAATTTAAAATATATTAAAAATACACCACATAGATTTTAGTGAATGGATTAGTGTTGACATATAATATTATTATGGATAACTTCCCACTAAGGACTAAGAATAATGTAGAATATTGAGGTTAGCACGTTGATAGTTCAATAAAGACATTACATCAAAATTAGATCAAATCACCATAGACAAGACCCATCAAATTACTTAACCCCAGGGCACAAATTTATTCCTTAACTAAAAAAATATCACCCCACTCTGCTCTTATATAAGCCTCAATACCCATAACTCATATCTTTCATCTTAAGATTTATAACCACTCAAAAGGGCCCATCATCAGAATATTACATTAGGTTTAAACCTCTCTCTGTGATCTCTTATTGATATAAATACTATGTCTAGGAAATAAAATAAAATTAAATAATAGATCACTGAATCTCTAGAGTCAAAGAAGACTCAAAATGTTTCTATAGTACTTCCCCACTCGGGAAAAATGGGGAAACCCAATAATCATGTATATAAAATGATCACCAATTCTTTGTACAATATCAGGACCCTAATTAATCTCCAAAAAATTATACATGTGATTTACCATATGTAATCAATAAAATAAATTCTTATTAAATGATTAGAGAAACTCCTCCCTTGACATCCCTTTTAGGTTTCCATGATTTATCCCCCATCATCTCCGACCCATAATCTGAAACAATCTAAATAATATTGAAACTTATAATTAATATAGAGTCTTCATGAACTACAAATTAAACTTAAATATATTCTAATTTTTATTAAGTATTAGGGCCAGATACCTCACCAAGGAACATTATAACTTCTTGTTTGGGAAATATCAATAACACCTTATCCCATGATTTGTACATCTCTTTACCATTCCTAACATATAGATGACCTTTTTATAGAATATCATTCAATTTAATAAAAATATAGTTACCTCAAATCACAAAAGTAACATCAACATCATATTGGATAGTGACACATTAAAGAAATACATCAACCCATACACAAATTTTCTTAGACAGATGATCTATAAATCACTTCATACAGCTACACCACTAGTCCTAATATCATAAATCCAAAATTTAACCAACAAAAGACACTATATATATAACCATTCTCTCTCTCTATTTACTTCATTTCTCATTAAAATATTTATAGATACATCCAGAAACATCACTTTCAATTCCTCCCAAAATAAATGATCACATTACATATATTATAGAAAAACATTCCCAAACATCCAAGAATAAATTTTGATTTTGGGAAACTTCAATTTATCTAGATTTTATATTAGAAATTTATTGTTTATAAAATAGGTTTTTAGATAAATATATAATTACTTCAGGGGAAAACATTATATAAAACATCCTGAAATATATTCAAATCCATTTTAATTACATCTCAGAGAAATCATCTTACCTTTTAACTCAATAATATCCCTAACATGGTTTTAAATTGTGAATAAAAAAATGTGCGCTCTTTATTCCCATGAATAATGATAGACACACCCAAAATAAATATTCATTGCGAATTTTTTCCACCAGTAAAATATTATTTATATTACAAACTTTTATTTCAATATTTTTGTTGAAACCTTTCAAACACACAAATATGCTTTAGAAAACATATACTAGTTCTTCCATAAAAATATACACTAATGTTATTGGAATTGATATATTATTTATACAAGAATAAATCAACACATTATTATTTTTAGTCCATGTTCTCATTTATTTTTGTTTTCTTGATTTTACACATTATCAAAAATATTTTAACAGACTACACTTGGAATGGTATTTATAATTCAATGTCTATTAGATTAAAATTAGGGTATCCAAGAACTATAATCATGAATGAAAAAGAAAAAAACCAGTTCATTCATGAAATAGTTTTCTTAATTTTAATAGGCAATCACTAATAATTCTTATTGTATTGGAAAAAATAAAAAAATGATTAAACTCTAATCTTGTAATAAATTCCTAACATATGCATATAATATATTATAAAATTTAGATAACATTTTTATAATAAATCTTATATAAATCCAAGAATTATTGAATCATGGTTCTAAGGAAGTTATTTTAGATTAGTTTCATTATAATAAACCAAGATTTATTTCATTTAAAACCTAATTATTTAATAGCTTGTGAACCATGAAACACTGATCCAAAATTGCACCGACAAAAATTATATGACCTTTAAAATGTATCTGTAAAATTTTCTGGTAAAAAACTATTCAACAAGATTATGAAATATATGTAAAAATTAAAATAAATATCATTTTCAAGTCTGAGGAATTAGTAAATTAAAGAAATGTGGTTAAATAACTAATAATACTGATTTATTCTTTAAAATTTAACCTCTATAAACACTAATTTTTTATCTAAATAATATCATTATACTTCTATAATAATGATATAATTTTCAAAATAAACCACCATAATAATCATAATCTTACTTTAATTATCGTATATTCATGTTTGGGTCGGTCTAAAACCCTATTTAAAAAATTATATAGAATAATATCATGGATGACTATGGGAACAAAATTATTGATAATATATGATATAAATAATAAAGTAAAGATTTTATTGTGTTTATATAATGGTAACCTTAATTTTAAAATTATTAATTACGATTCCAATGGATATTTGTGAAAAATCATCGAAACAATCTCATTGTGGATTTCATATTAAAGGATTATAACCAATAATCAAATAGAATAAAATAATAACATTATAAATAATTATAAACCATCAAATATAGTACCTCATATGATCTAGGAATAATAAACTTTGTGATAAGATAGAGTAACAATAACCATATTATGAAACTAGTTTTGAATGATTAAGATTACTTACACATAATATTGAAAGAATATAAAAACTAACTAATATAAATGTAGAGAACAATTTTAATGAACTTTATAAAAAGTTATAGATATAAATAAGGTTTTAAAATATGTGATTATGATAGTTATTTTTTTATAAATTATTTTTAAGCACTTTAATGGAATTAAATAATTAAGGTAAGGGTTTCATGTTTCAAAGTTTTTGCGACTTGACACATATTATTTATTATACACTATGTTTATTAGGAAGGTTTTATCCATTGAACCCTTTATATTTTATATCACGATCCTTTAATTATTCATGATTTTTCATTTTTCATTTGAATTCATATAATTAAACGGGTTTTGGCTCAAATATTTTTATAGTTGTAAGTGGTACCTTGTCTGAAATTTAATTTAAAGAGATATTTCTTCTATTACCCATAATTATTTCGTTTATCTGGTGTATTCAATACCCTGTTTATTTTTTATATGAAATATCTTCCATTTCATGATCTTCCTCTCAAGATCCATTTATTTTTATATTACTAATTCCATGGGGGTTTCATCCCTAATATCATTTTCAAATAGTGATTTTTTTCAAAGATAAATCATCATGGAAATTTTTTTAACTCCCTAATATTTCATAGTATTCTATCTCTTTAAAGTAATTCAATAACTTCCACTACACGCAACACCAAGTTCGAGCGCACCACGACTTACCAAACTAGCAGTTCAAAAAGCCGTTATAAATAGTATTAACTAAATTTTGAATTTTATATTCTCTATATAATTTTAGAATTTATATTATTTGTTTCTTAGACATAATATAAGAACAAATTCATTATTTTTAAATAAAAGAAGTATTTTTCAAAAAATGACATTTTACCGCCTTTTAATGGAGAACCTTTTTTAAAACCAATATTTTACACTTTTATATATTTAATTTATTGAAATAAAATTATTATTCTTAATAAGGATATACAAATTTAGTTTGGATAAATTTTTGGTACTTTTCTGATAACATTCATATTTTGATGAATATTGAAAAATACTAAATTTTAATTGAAAACCACTTTTTTAATCGAAAATATTTATAGTATTAAATTATAAATATGAGTGGTTTTAAAATATCATTAGATTATATTTTTATCATTTAATATAATTTAGGTCATTGGATATAATATCAAATTTTAACTGGACATAAACAAGCATCAATCTTTTGATAGTTATTATTTTTTAGAAACACGCTTTTTGTTTTGACAATGGGAATTAATTTTAAATTAATTTATTCTACATTTGTGTTTTTAAATTTGGAAAAATGGATTCCATATTTTGAATCAAGATTTTAAAATTGTGTAAATATGTAACTTTTATTTTTAGACATTATGAATATTTACTTCAGTAAATATTTTATTTATCATGATTAAAAGGTAAATCTGGTAAATAAGGGTAAACAAATATTATTATAATAATATTAAATTGCCCTAACACGTGTCCAATTCCTATTGGTTGATAAATTTCTGACAATGGTCATCCTTGTGTAGATTTTGGGACCCCATGGAGCCACTTGAGAGTGATAATGACACATTATATTAATTAATTTAAAGTAAATACAAAAATGACATAAATATATACCTTTTAGTAAAAAAACTTTTACAAGGGATTATATAAGATATATTTTCTACTATAAATATTCATTTGAAAGATAAAAATATTTAATAAATCATGGTATTTTGTTTATAATTTTTATAAATCAAATAAATAAAATTATTTATGACATAATAATTATGCAGTGTTTACCTCATTAATGAATGATTTATATAAATAAGATTATACAAATTACAAAAATATCAAAAACCTATTAAATTCTTATTGGATTATTTTATTTTGAACATGAGTCATCTTATATTCGACTTTAATGAGTCTTGGACCTTTGGAAATAGAAAATAATTATATAATAAAATAATATTTTCAAACTTTCCTAAAGAGACCATCCTCCCCCTTATAAAAATCCCTCACCTCTAACCCATTTCTCACATCTCTCAAACCCTTGGCTCATCCAACCTATACCCAATTAATCTCCCAACATCCCTCTATTCCTCTTATAAGCCTTACCTTAGGCATAGGGCACTTCAAGGAATCCTTTTGGTTCAAACCAAAGGGAGTTACCTGATTTAAAGGTAACATATCCTCTTAAGATCTTTTATTTTATTTTACATCTCCAATGCCCTAAACTCCCTTTATTCCATTATTTTATAACACCTGTATCCTAAATATACTAGGTTTTTGTTATGATAAGTATTATAACTAAACTTACAAAAACCTCTATCTAATGGTTATAGAATATAATGTTTCTCTAGGCGGCAAACTATTGCCTCACGAAACGATGATTGTTCAATCTTCTACTACCACCTCTTATGGTGGCCATTATAATTTAATTGTAATTATATATGATATTTATGATATTTATTTTATCTATAATCTTATTTAATTATCTTTTATATCATACCTTTATTATTTTCATGTTTTATATATACGATAATTTAATTTCAGAAAGTGTGGACTACCGCCCCCTCAATGTGATATGACTTGTTCATACCATAGATTTAACTTATAAAGGATGGAATTAATTAACTTAATTAATGTATATAAAATATTATATTACACTGGAATAATAATATACCTATGTATAATTGGGTTTTCTTTCCTTTTAAAATAAAAAAATGAATTGGAAGTAGCGTTCGTGCGTACGTACGGATTACCATCTCCATGAATGCAATGAGATTCATTCCACATCGTAACCATTAAAGAATAAATTTCATTTTATTATTAAAAATAATGTTTAATAACTTAATATCATTCTGGATATTAATAAAATACATCGTATCCATAACAAACATGACTTACGTAACAAAACATATAAAGGAAAACGAATCAGTTAACACATGAAACAACGATACTACTAAAATATTATTAACAAAGAAATATTAGAAGATCATATATGATATTATATTTATGTATTTGGTTCTTTTATAATTTAATAAGAATGATTTAACTATTATATAGTAGGTTAATGTATCCTCAACCGAAGAAACGTACAAGGTAAGGCTTAATTCCTCAATCTCATTATTATCTGAGATTGTTTATATGTATGTATTTATTAGGAAATATTTATCATCCATGTCAATATTTCATAAAAATACTTTCAAAATGAATATTTTCAGGTTTTATGGAAGGGAGTTTTTAACTAGATCATCATTTTAAATGTTTTAAAGATTTATTTTTCTAAATCTATTTCATTAATTTCCATGTTTTCAAAATAATTTTTAAGGAATTATCTATATGGAAATAATTATTTAAAAATGTGAATTATTTTAAAAAGATTCAAAGTGTTATGGGACAGTTTGATTCAAAAATTTATTTTATATTACTTTATAAATTGTGAGACTTTTAAATGAATTCATGAAAAAATGATACTTCTCTCAAAGGGTTTTACAGATTATTTTCAACTATGTCAACATCATTTTTTGATATTATTCTTGATTGAGGTTGATTTATTATGAATTCAATCTTCAATATTTTATTGAATGAGTTATGATATGTTTGACTATGAATGTGCACTTTTTATACCATTCATGATTTATGGATAATGTATTGTCATTTCGTATGATAGTTTTAATACGAATGTTTATGTTATGTTTCAACATTTTCATATGAGTAATGCATTGGACATAGTAAGTGATGGGTGGAGCATGTTATAGCTCCTCGATGTATCAGTAGGTCTCATGGGACAAACCAGTGTCTTAGCATAAGGCCTTGACAAAATATTATTTTTAGTCTTGGCACGAGGCCCTGACTATGTGCTTATGATGTACAACATTATGCATTCCATAGTTATGAAATTAGATATTGATATTACATGTGATTATTCAACTAGTAGAATATCCATGTGAATAATTAAATGGAATTATTTTATTTTTCTTTTCTATATTATGATGAATTTTAAGTTCAAAAGTCTTGTGTTTTAGTTTTATACATTTCCTTATATGTTTATGCTTATTTATGATAGTTTACACAAATTTTTATCTTTACTGAGCATCTGAGCTCACCCCTTTGGTAAGATCCCGGTTTTTTGAAAGGTATGTTTTTTTTGTGTTCTAGGTGAAACCCTTTCTTTTGGGACTTTAAAAGGTTTTTTTAAAGTGTGAGAGGCCTTGGGGGTGATCCGGGGGCTCGGGGCAGGGAAGAAGGGGAGTCTGGGCAGAGCATACCAAGGCGCATGGCCTGTGCACGGTCAGCCATACCGTACGGCCTAACTAGGAGAAACTGTGCGACCCTCCCTCCTCTGGACAGAAGCGAGTGCATGGTTTGCCAAACCGTGCGGCTAAACCGTATGAATCTTCCTCCTCCGGGTAGTGGCATGTGAACGGTTTGCGCACGGTTTTCCAAACCGTGCAGCCAATTAAAGTTGGGAAAATTTACAAAATTGCCACTCTGGGCTTTTTAAACCCCACTCGTGATTTTCCTCTCTTCCTCCTCTCTTCACCTTAGGCATGAACCAAACCTCCCAAGTACTTAATGATATAAAACTCCTTCGATTCTATGGTGTTTTTGGTGTCGCTGGTTGCAGATCGAAGCTCCGGGAAAGGGTCTTTTCTAGATAGCTGATTGGACATGGGTAGCATTTGGTGGAGGATCCGGACATGGAGTCGGGACCATTTTGGGGATTTTGGCCATTGTCTTTATTTTGGGTTCATTTCCACTTTTTCACTTGTATTATGAAATGGAATATTTTTTATTGGAAATTGTTTTTATACATGTTCTTTCTTATTGGTTATTATTTTCGCTATCTGGTTTATTTCTTTTATGATTACTCTGATAAAAAGGGGGTATAGTCTCCCCACTTGACACCATAGACCCTCGCTTCTAGTCGGTAGCCTTTGGCGTACGAGGAGGCATGCTTAAGGTCATGTAACCACGTGGCTCAGAGCACCGGTTTAGTGGATTCCCGGTCGGTGATGTTACAGAGTAGTGTAAGAGGAGGTCTTTCTTCTCCTTCTCTGAGGTCTTGTTATTTGGGATTGGTAACCATGGGTTAGATGTGTCGGGACTTGGTAATGATCTCGTGATTGGGAGTAGCTAACCCAGGTACAAGGGAAAACCCAAGTCACCCTAGGTGGGAAATGATGTTCTAGGTTGTGTGATGTTACAATTGGTGATATTTCACCACTGGGTGATGCACATGTGGTTTGATGTGATTGTTTTATGATGTTTGGCTCATGGCCTTAACGGTATGAGGATTTTCATTCAGGCATCATTGTAAGCACCTGGGGATATATGTGACATGCATTGTATTAGA
This sequence comes from Viscum album, assembly GCA_963277665.1. Taxonomy (NCBI): domain Eukaryota; kingdom Viridiplantae; phylum Streptophyta; class Magnoliopsida; order Santalales; family Viscaceae; genus Viscum; species Viscum album. Next base: position 941,187,635 of record OY728145.1, read on the forward strand.
CACACGCACGGGGTGGGTGTGTGAGGCGGAAAAGTAGGGTGCATCATGCATTTCATGAAACCAAGAAATAATGAGAAGAATCAAATAAAACAAGTGGGTAAATGATGTTTAATGGAGTAATCGAGTTTGAAACAAGTTGGAAAAAAATGTTGTTGGGTTAGCATATGAAAATTGGGTTGTTGTAGATATTAAATTGCTTTTGGTGGAGTCATGAATGTTTATGGTATGTGTGCTAAAACTCGTGCTTGGCATTGTAGAGAAATGCCACCACGACGTCAGTTACCAATTGGGCAACGGGAGGGTATTGCTGAGAACACTCCTCCAGTAGTGGAGTAAGAAAATTTGGAAATCAATAAATGTTGATAAGACCAGTTCCAAGAGAACTTGACTCACCTTATGCAGATGATGGATTGGGACCCAGGGCGTGTTGCACTGAGTATGTTTGAGCTGACCAGGGAGTTCCAGTTGGAGCACCCTCTGGCTTTCACCGGAGAGGGTAGGCCAGAGGCAGCGGAGTTCTGGTTAGAGTTTGTCCAGACGATACTGAATCATCTAGAGACCCCCGTTGAAAAGCGAATAAAGATGGCCGCTTATATATTGTGAGGCTAGGCTAGGCATTGGTGGGACATTCAAGCCCAAATCGAGCAGGCTGAGGGAATGTCATGGAAATCCTTTCAGGAAAAGATTCTGTAGCATTTCTACCTAGAGACTTTGAAGCAGGAGAGGGCTGCAGAGTTTATGAGCCTGACTCAGGGATCGCTATCGGTGATGGACTATGCTAGTCTCTTCACTGATTTGAGATTCTTAGTCCTAGTGTCAGCAGTGGATGAGCCAGAAGTAGCAAGGAATTTCCAATATGGGCTGAGACATGAAATTAGGTCTCAATTAAACATCTTCCGCTTGAAGTGGTTCACAGAGGTAGTAGATCTGGCACTGATCTCAGAAGGAAACCTGAAGGGAGCTTTGGGTAGTGGGATTGTGGTGCCGGTGGGGAAGACGATTGGTGCAGCTACCGAAGGTCGGAAGTGACGCCATGAGAGCTCACAGCATGAAGGAAGTGTGAAAAGTGGCTGGAAGAGAGGGTAACCCTCTCAAAGTGGAAATCAGGTGTTCTGCTATCTGTGTGGTAGGTCGGGGCATATGCGTGATCAGTTTCCTCAACCTCCAGTCGAGTGCCGCTCGTGCGGCCAGATGGGACATGTGTAGAAGTTCTGTAGGAAACCTAAGCAGGTGGGAAAGTATGATGCTGGAAGGCAGGTACCGGATATGAGAAGGGGATCAGTTACCCCGTATCAGGCAGGCAGTTGGAGCTCCACGTGCTGTACTAGCAGGGGTGGTGGATGCGGAACTTCGGGGCAAGATCACTCATGCCAGCAGGGTAGTGTGGCGTAGAGTACTCAAGTTGGAGCCCAGTGTAGAGGGGCAGGGTAGCTTCAGGCAGTTTAGTTTTCACCAGGTGAGGTCGAGGTCGGGTCGTCGACTGTTCGAGGTACGATCCTTGTGGCTTCTACTTTTTCTAGTGTGTTGTTTGACACAGGTTCCACACACTCTTTTATCTCTGCTCAACTAGTGGTAGAACTGGGTTTACCTGTGGAGGGGGTGTGTGGGGTGATGTCAAATGACACTCCATTGGGGGTGCAGGTTGAGGATATCAAGCAGTGCAAGGGATGTGCCTTGGAAGTTGGTGGGTATCGTTTTCTGTGGGACTTGTTCATTCTTGAGATGTAAAGGTTTGACGTAATTCTGGGAATGGATTGGTTGGTGTTGTATCTGGCACACATAGCATGTTACCATCACAGAGTATCGTTCAGGTTGCTTGAGGGTGACGCTTATGTCTACCATGGAAAATTGGATGTTCAAGTAGGTTGTGCAGGACCGTTTGGTCAGTGGTTGAGTGGACTCATGGCTCAAGTGGCATGTCTCATGCTTGATGATGATGAAAGAGGGAAGCAGTCTGTTTTCCCTCCTATGGTGGATCAGTTTTAGGATGTGTTTCTTGATGATTTCTCGGGGTTACCCCCTGAGAGGGATGTTGAGTTCACAATCGAGTTGTTGCGGGGAGCGAAGCCAGTTTCTATTCCACCATACCGAATTGCACCATTAGAACTCCAAGAACTAAAGGTTCAGCTTGAGGAGTTTGAGCGTAAGGGGTTTATCCGTCCTAGTACGTCTCTTTGGGGATCTCTGGTGATTTTTCCAATGATGGTCGGTGGGTCGTTGAGGTTGTGTGTTGACTATAGGAGGTTGAATCAGATGAAAGTGAAGAATAGGTACCCTCTTCCTAGAATTGATGAATTGTTTGATTATTTGAGGGGTGAATCAGTGTTCTCTAAAATTGATCTGAGGTCGGGTTAACACCAGTTGTGGGTGAGGTCTTCTGACGTACCGCGGACCACTTTCTGGAGTCGGTACGGGTTTTTTGAGTTTGTGGTAATGCCTTTCGGCTTGACCAATGCACCGGCAGTGTTTATTTCTTTGATGAATCGGATCTTTCATCCCTATCTAGATCAGTTTGTGGTTTTCTTTGTTGACAATATCTTAGTGTACTTGAAAACTCACGACGATCATGCCCAACATCTTGACATCGTCTTGGATAGGCCAAGAGAGAACCGGCTATACGCCAAGCTATCCAAGTGTCAATTCTGGGTAGGTGAGGTACACTTTCAGGGTCACATCATCTTGGAAGCAGGTGTGTCAGTGGATCCAGAAAAAGTTCAGGCAGTTGTATCTTGGGAGCATCCCAAGATCATTTTTGATGTTCAGAGTTTTCTGGGTTTGTCCGGGTATTACCGAAGGTTCATCCATGATTTCTCTCACTTGGCAGCACCACTCTTAGGGTTTACCAAGAAATGAATCAGGTTTGAGTGGTCCGAGGATTGTGAGAACTCCTTTCAAGAGTTGAAGAAGTGGTTGAAGACCGCACCTATATTGATCTTACCTAATTCGGGTAAGAAGTGCATCGTGTTTTGTGATGCGTCCGGAATCGGACTCAGGGATGTGTTGATGTAAGATGAGTGGGTGGTGACTTACGGGTCAAGGCAGTTGAGACCCCATGAGTGGAATTATCCCACGTATGACCTTGATTTGGCTGCAGGAGTGTACGCTTTGATGTGCTGGAGGCACTATCTGCTGGGAGAACGGTTTACCAGGTTTACCGACCATAAGAGTTTAAAGTACATCATCTCACAGCAGGATCTGAATCTTCAGCAGCAAAGATGGGTTGAATATCTCCGGTCTTTTGACTTTGTGTTGGTGTACACAGTGGGAATGGGCAATAGTGTTGCTAATGCTCTGAGCAGGAAGGTTTAGAATCAAATGGTTCAGGAGTCCAGCACCGAGTGGAAGGTGATGGATTTGTTTGCAGAGATGCACCTAGAGGTGTAGGAGGAGAGTGGTCAGGTCACTCTTGTTTCCTTAACAGTGGATTTGACACTCCTGAATAGATTTAAGGAAGTTCAGCTTGATGATCCAGAGTGTTTGATCATGAAAAAAAATCATAAAGGTGTGGAGCTACCTTCTAGATGGGCCATCGGTGAGGACGGTGTTGTTTGCGTTCATGATCATGTGGTTATGCCAGAATGTGAACTAGAAGAGTTTATGCCTGAGTTCCTTGCATCGAAGTGGGCAGTGCATCCTGGTCGGACCAAGATGTACCGTGATCTCCGAAGGTAGTTTTGGTGGCCTGGAATGAAGAAGGAGTTTTCGGGCTTTGTGGTACGGTGGCGTACCTGTCAGCAGGTGAAGGTCGAGCATTAACGCCCCGGTGGTTTTTTGCATCCATTGCCCATTCCGGAATGGAAGTGGGATGATCTAATGATGGATTTTTTCATTGGTATTCCGAGGATGCCACAGAATAATGATGCAATCTGGGTTGTTGTGGATCAGTTAACAAAAGTGGCTCATTTCTTACTGATTCAGGAGACCTTTACAGTCGTCTAGTTGGGTGAATTGTATGTTCGGGAAATAGTGCAGTTTCATGGGGTGCCACGAACCATTGTTTTGGACTGAGATCTGTGTTTCACATCATGTTTCTGGAAAGGGTTGTAGAAGGTGCTTGGTACGTAGGTATTTTTGAGTATGGCTTTCCACCCGCAGACGGACGGGCAGTCGGAACGTACGATCCAAGTGTTCAAAGACATGTTTAGAGCTTGTGTCTAGGACTTTGGTGGTTCTTGGGAGAAACACCAATCATTGGTTGAGTTTTCCTACAACAATAGTTTTCAGGCTATGATTCAGATGGCATCGTTTGAGGCCCTTTATGGGAGACCATGTAGATCTCTGTTGTGTTGGCTAGAGGCCGGTGAATCCGAGTTGTTGGGGCAATGTCTCGTGCAGGAGACTTTAGAGAGAGTTAAGTTGATCAGGAAGTGGATGGATAGGTCTCAGAGTAGGCAGAAGTCATATGAAGATTGGAGGCGTAGACCTCTTGAGTTTGAGGTGGGTGAAAAAGTGCTCCTTCGGGTGTTGCCAAGGTTGGGTCACTGACGGATTCGGATGCAGGGTAAGTTGGCGCCCAGGTATATTGGACCTTTTGAGATTGTGGAGAGGATTGGACCAGTGGCTTACCGATTGGCTCTTCCACAGTGGTATGGTGGGATGGATGATGTGTTTCATGTGTCGCAGCTCTGAAGGTATCACCCTAATCCATCTCGCGTGGTTGATATTGAGGATGTGGAGCTTGAGGCTGATCCTTCCTTTGAGGAGCATCCGGTTCGTGTGGTGGATCGTAGTGAAAAGGTATTGCGAGGAAAGTTTGTTCCATTAGTGCGAGTACTATGGTAGCATGGTAATGTTCAGGAAGAAACTTGAGAGTGGGAATTGGATATGTGGGCTGAGTAGCCCAAACTCTTCTCCTCGGTGGATCAATGAGGTTTGGAACCTCGGCTCGAGGACGAGCCGTCATAAGGTGGGGAGGTTTTCAGATCCTGGTTTTTGGAAAGGTATGTTTTTGTTGTGTTCTAGGTGAAACCCATGCTTTTTGGACTTTAAAAGATTTCTTGAATGTTTGAGAGGACTTGGGGGTGCTCCAGGGACTTGGGGCACGGAAGAAGGGAAGTCTGGGAAGAGCAGACCAAGGCAGACGGCCTACGCACGGTCAACCAAACTGTGTGGCCTGCCCAGGTGAAACCGTGCGACCCTCCCTCCTCTAGAAAGAAGTGAGAAAACGTTTTGCGCACGGTTTTCCAAACCGTGCGGCTAAACCCTATGACTCCTCCTCCTCCGGGTAGTGGCATGCACACAGTTTGCGCAAGGTTTTCCTAACCGTGCGGACAAACCGTGCAGCCACTAAAAGTTGGGAAAATTTACAAAATTTACACTCCGGACTTTTTAAACCCCACTTGGGATTTTCCTATCTTCCTCCTCTCTTCACCTTAGGCACGAACCAAACCTCCCAAGGACTTCAAGAGATCAAACTCCTTCAATTCTAAGGTGTTTTTTGTGTCGTTGGTTGCAGATCGAAGCTCAAGGCAGGGGTCCTTTCTAGATAGCTGAGTGGACATGGGTAGCACTTGGTGGAGGATCCAGACTTGGAGTCGGGACCATTTTGGGGATTTTAGCCATTGTCTTTATTTTGGGGTTTTTTCCACTTTTTCACTTGTAGTATGACATGGAATATTTATTATTGGAAATGGTTGTTATACACGTTCCTTGTTATTGGTTATTATTTCCGCTATCTGGTTTATTTCTGTTGTGATTACTCTAATAAAAAGGGGGTATAGTCTCCCCACTTGACACCATAGACCCTCGCTGCTAGTCAGCAGCCTTTGGCGTATGGGGAGGCGCGCTTTAGGTCATGTAAGCACCTGGCTCGGAGCACCAGTTTAGTGGCTTCCGAGTTGGGGACGTTACACCTTTCTTATGTTTTCTTTTTCCCAGGATTCTAAGAAGTGTATTATGATTGATATGTAGGGTTATTATAGGGGAATAATGGTGTTCATAACAGAATATTTATATTGCGTTTTATGTTTGAATGTGTAACATAACGTTCATGTATCTAATCTATTTTCCAATACTGTGAAACTGATCATTACATCGGGACTTGATTCCTTGTAATAATGCCAATGTATTAAAATAATGCACCGACTCTGGGTAATAGCGGTCGGGGTGTTATAATTGGTATCAGAGGAAGTTTAGAAATAACCTTGGAAACCAGATTTAGAGAAATTTTTATTAAACAAAATTACCCTAAGATAGTCTTCGAGGATTAGTATATAAGAACATATTGTAATTTTGGTAATGTAGAGATTTTATGAATTCTCCACGAAATACATTCTTATCTGGATAGGAGTAGGTAGTGGTGGATCTAGAACAGTTGTACCTAGGAGTGAAATCTCTGACAAGGAGTTTTGGTATTGACCCAGGGTATCTGGGTACACAACAATAGGCCTTGTTGTACTCTTGGTTACGACACTCCTAGGGGATATGCTTAGGAAACATCACATTTTCTTTACAAGGCATTATGAAGGATTTAAGAGTAAATACTTCCTCAGAGAAAATTTTTTATGATTATATATTATATACATAATATTTTCAATTTACATTGGGTATTTTACATGTTTAGAATTATGCATTTTTATTCATAAACTAACCTAGTTTATTCCATTGTTTAGAAATGTCTCCTAGTAGATGGAATGAGAACTCCAGCAATACGCATGATCCAAAGAGTAAGAAGGATAATATCTTTTATGGTATTAAGCCAACATTTATAAAGGAAATAGTCTCTCACGTATTATCATCATATGAAGAAATAGTATCTCATATTAATAAGATAAGTAAATAATTTGCTTAGTCCTATGGATTTGAATGGATGTCAGTGAAGAAAAGGATGGTAGAGAAAAAGATGGATAAAGGGAATAAGGGAAAGAAGGATTTTCCCATATCTGATAAATGTAGAAATAATCACCTCGGTAAATGCTTGAAGGGAATTGGAGTTTGTTATAAGTGTGAAGAAAAAGGACAGTAAGTACGTGATTAGAAGGGTAAGAAAAAGGATTCAAATGTACAATGATTCATCTGCAAGGAGTTGGGACACTACGCGAATAAATGTCCCAATCATCAGAGTATAATGCAAATGAGGTTGTTGGATAATAATAAAGTTATGATATTACCACAGATGAAGAGTAATGACTAGTGATCTTATGTTGATATTAAAGAATTGTGTCATTTGTGTGTTGTATCAATGGTGCACTAGATATAATAATTATGGAGTTTATGAGGATTCTAATGAATTATTATTTCATTAAATATTTGAGATTGTGTGGTACCAAGAAAAGTGACTCAATAGCAAGTTAAACTTTTTTGGAAAATACTTGGTTTAAGGAAAGATAAACTTTTATATGGTCCTGATACTGTGGTATTGATTTTGGAATAAGAGATGATTGATTTGGATAAATTATATTGGATATTATTGACTACCTTGGAACTAATTAATGGTTTTTTTATTCCATCATTGTTGGGGATTTTAACATTTTTAGATTTAATGAGTATATATAGTATTCTATGATTTATAGAAGGAATAAGGAAGCACATACCTATTCAAATATGGATTTCAGGCAATTCATTTTATTACCACATTTTAAGGGAATACAAGATGAAGGTATTTACATGTATATTATGTGACCTTCCTTATAAATTTTGGACTGTAAGTTCGGACAGAAGTATTGTGGATAATTCTAAAGGTTGGAATAGATTAAGTTTGACATTGGATACTATTGTTAATTTAAAATCATTTCTTAAGATTATTTTTGGATTGTCATAAAAAGGAAAACTCGGAGGTCGGTTGACAACCCGTCACGTCTGGCAAGGCCACGAGACATGAACCCGAAACCAGAGGGGGACAAGGGTACATAACCTACCATTGGCCTACATGGTGTCCAAGTTGGTGTAATGTAGTTTTTTTAAGTAGTCTAACAAATGAATTATAAATTCATTATTTTTGTAACCCTATACAATTAGGATAAATATAATATTTTTGAATTCTATTATCTTTTGGAGTGAAAGATGGGTTTGTGGTGGGAATTAGTTGACGGATGAAACACTACTTATCAAGTATATTTTTTCCTCTAATTCTATTAAATAAATTAATTCTCAAACTTTAGGGAAGGTATATTAAAACCAATTTTTTTTTATCATAATACCTTATGTATTGTTGAAGCGATGATATTTTAAATCATCATAGATTGATGGCGTTGAGGCCCAAAATTATACATTTGTTTGTAATTTATTAGCTCAATAACTCCCTATAAATATTTACATTTTTTCCCCAATTATCTATCTCTAGTTTCCACCAATGTTCTCATAATCGAGATCCTAATTTGGTGGTGATGTTTTCATTTCTCTATCCCTCTTATTAAGACTAAATTTCATTAACCCAATTTCTGATGTGGGTTTTCCACAAAGGTATTTTTCTATTTTTAACCTTTTATTTTCAAATAGTAATTTAAAATTGTGAGGATAAATTTTTTTTAATTAGGTAATAATGTAACACCCCAAGATTTCATAGTAAATTATCTCTTCAAAGTAATTCAATAACTTGCACTACACGCAACACTGAGTTCGGGCGCACCATGACTTAACAAACTAGCCATTCAAAAAGTGGTTATAAATAGTATTAACTAAATTTTAAATTTTATATAATCAATATAATTTTATAATCCATATTATGTGTTTCTTAGACATAATATAATAACAAATTCATTTTTTAGATAAAAGAAGTATTTTTCAAAAAATGTAATTTTACCGCCCTTTAATGGTGAACCTTTTTTAAAACCAATATTTTACACTTTTATATATTAAATTTATTTAAATAAAAATATTCTTTAGAAAAGGGACATAAAAATTTAGTTTTGTTTAATTTTTCGTACTTTTCTCACAACTTTCATATTTTGATGAATAGTAAAAAATACTAAATTTTAATTGAAAACAACTTTTTTAATCGAAATACTTTATAGAGTTAAATTATACATTTGAGTAGTTTTACAGTATCATTAGATTATATTGTTATCATTTAATATAATTTAGATCACTAGATGTAATTTCACATTTAAACTGGACATAATCAAGTGTCAATCTTTTGATAGTTATTATTTTTTTAAAACACACTTTTTGTTTTGAAAACGGGAATTAAATTTAAATTATTTTTTTCCACTTCTATATTTTGACTTAGGAAAAATGGATTCCATATTTGGAATCAGGATTTCCAAATTTTTTAAATAGATAACTTTTATTTTTAGACATTACGAATATTTACTTCAGTAAATATTTTATTTACCATGGTTAAAGGGTAAATCTTGTAAATAAGGGTAAACAAATATTATTATTATTATATTAAATTTTCCTAACATGTGTCATATTCCTATTGGTTGATACATGTCTAACCATGGTAATCTTTGGGTCGATTTTGGGACCCCATAGAGCCACATGAGAGTGATAATGACTCTTTATATTAATTAATTCAAAGTAATGACAAAAATGACATAAACATATACATTTAAGTAAAAGAATTTTTACAATGGGTTATAGAAGTTATATTTTAGACTATAAATACTTATTTGAAATCTAAATATATTTCCTACATCATGGTATTTTTTTTATAATTTTTACACATCAAATAAATATAATTATTTATGACACAATAATGATGCAGTGTTTACCTCATTAATGAATGATTTAAATAAATAAGATTATAAAACATAAAACAATATACAAAACCTATCAAATTGTTATTGTATGATTTGATTAAGAAAATGAGTAATAATATCATCTAATTTAATGAGTTTTTGACATTTAGAAACTGAAAATAATTATATAATAAAATAATATTTTAAACATTCATAAAGAGCCCCTCCTCCCCATTATACAAATCCCTCATCTCTAACCCATTTCTCAGAAATCTCAAGCCCCTTGGCTTGTCCAATCTCTATGAAATTAACCTCCCTACATCCCTATCTTACATTTAGAATCCTTACCTTAGGAAATAGGAACTTAAAGGAATTCTTTTGATACAAACCAAAGGATGTTACCCGATTTAAAGGTAACATATACTCTTAAGTTCTTTTATTTTATTTTACTTCTCCAACACCATAAAATCTCTTTATTCCACTATTTTATAACAACACCAGTATCCTAAATATACTAGTTTTTTGTTATGATAAGTATTCGAACTAAAATTACACACACCTCTATCTAATGGGTATAGAACATAATATTACTGTAGATGGTGAACTACTTCCTCACGAAACGATGATTGTTCAATCTTCTACTACCACCTCTTATGGTGGAAATAATGATGTAATTGTAATTATATATGATATTTATGTTATTTAGTTTATCTATAATCTTCTGTAATTATATTTTATATCACACCTTTATTAATTTCATGTTTTATATATACGATAATTTCATTTGAGAAAGTGCGGACTACCGCCCCCTCAAAGTGATATGACTCGTTCATACCATACATGGAACATATAAAGTTTGGTGTTAATTAACTTATGTAATGTATATAAAATATTATATTATACTAGAATAATAATATACCTATGTATCATTTGGTTTTCATTCCTTTAAAAATAAAAAAAATGAAATGGAAGTAGGGTTCGTGCGTATGTATGGATTACCGTCTCCACGAACGTAATGAGATTCATTCCCCATCGTAACCATTCAAGAATAATTTTCATTTGATTACTAAAATTAATGTTTAATAACATAATATCATTTTGTAAATGAATAAAATACATCATATCCATAACAAACATGGATTACGTAACAAAACATATAAAGTAAAACCAATCAGTTAACACCCGAAACAATGATACTACTAAAATACTATTAACAAAGCAATATTAGAAGATAATATATGATATAGTATTTATGTATGTGGTTCTTGTATAATTTAATAACAATGAATTAACTATTATATAGTAGGTTATTATACCCTCGACCAAGGAAAGGTACAAGGTAAGGGTTAATTCCTCAATCTCATTATTATTCGAGAATGTTTATACGTATGTATTTAATAGGTCATATTTATCATCCATGTTCATGTTTCAAAAAAATACTTTCAAAAGGAATATTTTAAGGATTTATCGAAGGTAATATTTAACTAAATATTCATTTAAATTTTTTAAAGATTTATTTTTCTAAATCTATTTCATTAATGTCTATGTTTTCAAAATAATAGTAAGGATTTATTCATATGGACATAATTGTTTTAAAATGTTAATTCTTTTAAAAAGATTCAAAGTCGTATGGGACACTTTGATTCAAAAATATATTTTAAATGACTTCCTTTATAAATTGTGAGACTTTTAAATTCTTTCATGAAAAATGATACTTCTCTCAAAGGGTTTTACTAATTATTTTCAAATATGTCAACATCAATTTTTTATATTATTCTTGATTGAGGTTGATTATTTATGAATTAAATCATCAATATTGTATTGAATGAGTTATGATATGTTTGAATGTGGATGGATTATTTTTATTCCATACATGATTTAAGTATAAAGTATTTTCCTTTCATTTGATAGTTTTAATACAAATGTTTATGTTATGTTTCAACATTTTAATATGAGGAAGGAATTGGACTTAGCAACTGACAGGTGAAGCCCGTTATAGCTCCTAGATGCATCGGTAGGTCTCATGAGATAAAATAGTGTCTTGTCACAAGGCCCTGACAAAATATTATTTTTATTCATGGCATAGTGCCTTGACTATGTGGTTATGATGTCCAGTATTATGCATTCTATCATTATAAAATTAGCTATTGATGTTATATGTGATTATTCAGCTTGTAGAATATACATGTGAATAAGTAAATGGATTTAATTGATTTATCTTTGCCATTTTATGATGAATTTCATGTTTAAATGGCTTTTGTTTTAGTTTTATACATTTCCTTAAATTTCTATTCTTATTTATGATAGTTTCTGATAATTGTTATCCTTACTGAGCATCTGAGCTCATCCCTTTCTTATGTTTTCTTTTACCCTGGATTCTTAGAAGTGTATTATGTTTGATATAAAGGGTTAATCTAGGAGAATAATGAAATTCACAACTAATTATTTATGTTTTGTTTTATGTATTAATGTGTAATGTAACGTTCATGTAAGTAATATATTTTCTAAGACAGCTAAACTGATCGGTCCTTCAGGACTTGATTCCTTATAATCATGTCAATGTATAAAAATAATGCACTGAATCTGGGTAATTGGGGTCGGGGTGTTACAATTTTTATAATTTTTTCTCTAAAATCATTATCATTTTATTCTCATCTATACATTCATATGGTTATACATGTCTTCTCCTAATTTAATTTTCCACTTTTGCACATTACTTACCTGTTGTAAGGAAACCGACCCTACTTTTTCATTTCAGTCAAGGACCTCTTTTTTATGTGTACATATTCCTTGGATTCTTTTTGGATATTTTTATCTATGAATAAGTAATATATTGAGTAAATTTTACACTACATAAACTTATTTAAATATTTTAAATAAAGTTTTAATATTTTATGTGTGGATCATTTCCTTCCAAATGTGAAAATCACCCCTTTTTAACATTTCCAAGAGAACACATCATTACACCACCTTTATCATTTTATATAAAACTTTATCTAAATATTTTCATGGATTATAAAAGAAATTATTTTTCTCTTAATTTTATAAAATATTTATTTTGAAATGACTTCAGAATATGAAGGGTATTTTTAATTTTCAAATTGTATTTATCTAAAACACCTAAAATGTTCTTTTTGAATAAGTCATTATACTTAGACATGTATTATATTTAAATGAAGGCTTTATTAAAATGTTACTATCCACATTATTTCTATGGATGGATTATGTAATATTATTTTATATCAAATATATGATACATCACAACCTTTTTCTTTCCAAATCATCCTCTATTATAGGCATGATTTATCTTCAAATGTATTTCCTATGTGAACACAAAATGTTTCCTTAATTTTATAAAATGGTGTTCATATAAGTATCATGCATTTCTTTATTGAAGATTTTATTAACTTCTCTATATAATCAATACTTTATATGGTGTATCATTTAAAGTTTCAGAAATAAAATGTTATTCTTTTTATTGATTGGGGAAATATTAAAAAACTATATAGTTTTTATTTCTATATTAATGTTAATTGATTACTATGGTGTGTTGGATTTGTATTGTGTAGTATATTTAATTATTCATAAGATAAATTAATTGTAATTAATAAGATATGTATGATGCCCAATATAGATAGCTCCTTGATGTATAGATAGGTCTAATGAAAAAAACTAGCATTGGTATTTTAGTGTCTACCTGCCTAGAACACTATATTTATTAGATAAAGGTCCTTAAAGGAAATATAATGATTTATTATCTTAGGTAATATAATTAGTTTTCTGAAATTTTCTATTTCATCAATAAGGATATAGTTATAGTTATCCATGTGATATTTCTATTTCCATTATTATCCATTGATATATTATGCTTTCTATTTCATTCCCTTATGGTGTTATTTTCCGATTTCTATTCCTACCAGATTATTCATTATCATTTCACTCTCACCTATTAACTTTTATTATATTCTTTTATTTCTACCATTAATAGGTACTCGATATAACCCTTCTTAGGTTTCAAATTCCCCAGGTTATGATGAAAATGTAAAACCCTGTGTCCACATGTGTATCAAAATTCCATAGGTACTCTTTATTTTCCTATTTAGTGGGTGGTAAGTTACAAGGAAAATATATTAGAATGGGATTATAAGGGTGTAGAAAATCATTAGGAGTTTTTTTAATGGGATTTAATGATTGGGAGATGATACGGGGGTCTAAGAGGAGTTTGAAGAAAGGATGGTCTGACCAATCATCTTTTGGTGGCTGTTGCAGGGGTTTCAACCCATTTATAGTACATTCCCGAAATGAATGGTAAAGACATGGGGAAAATCCCTACACTGAATATTCATGGATTGAATCTATGACTTGTTCCTTGAAAACCCATTTTAGGGTATATAAATGGTTTTCACTGCCAACTTTTGGCTTGGGACAATGATGCGTATAGGGAGACCAATTTAGTAGAACCTTACTCTCTTATTACATCTATTCTTTTTCATTATTAGTTTTATCCAATGATGGTATTAGGTAAGTACCACTATTACTCTTCCTCCACTCATCCCTTAATTTTTTCTTCTAATTTAGGCATTGTTCCTATTTAGGGAATTTATGTAAATTTATTTAGAGGATGGTGAAATATTCCATTTTTTAGGTGGATTACATACTTCATAGCTAGAGGAAATCATTATACAACTTCCTCCTATGATTTTCCATCATTTAACCAAAGTTACATCACACCAGATATTTATTTGGTTTTTCCCTTAAAATTAATTAAATTAATTGTACAATTGGCCTTGTTGATAGGGATTTCTCTCAGGTTGGTTTCGGGGTGTGAACATGCCTTTTGAGTGTGGTTGGTCATGGTTCTAGTGATGCAGTGGTTCTTAGTGTTTCTTTTGTAATTTATGTTATGTCATAAAATATTAAAAAATTAATTATATTCAATTATATTCAATTATTTATGATGTAATGGTTGAGATGGGTACCCTAGAATATGGGAAGCAGTCTGCGGTGCTGATATAGCATTAGGATATCTCAAATGAGGATGAGTAGAGAGTTTTCTATTAGAGAGATTAATTGGGAAAGATTTAATTGAGGTCATATATAGTGACCTAACTTTTAATTACAAGTCTATTACTTAATTTTTAATATAAAAAAATAACATAGATACAAATCAAGGATAAAAGGGTTTAGTGTCATGGAAAAATTATCCTCATACATAACTTGTACATAATAAAAAATATTAATTTATTTAAATACTTATTATTTAACCTTTTAAAAGCCTAGATTATCCTCAATACATGTAATCACCTGAGGATATACATAAAATAAAGGGGTGAGCTAAATCCCAATAAGAGGATGTAAAAGTGATATAAATCAATATAACATGGGTGATAATAATAATCATCATAATTATATCATAATCACGAGATATTTATCAACATAAACAGGGAAAATAGGTAATAAAGGCAAGGAAATTGGAAATTCTTAATAATTAAACATCATTTCATAGTGTTCAAATACCACACATAGTTATAAACAAAACTTGAATCTCGTTCATGTGTAACATATGTGCATAATCATAACATCAACACTGTGAATAAATATAAGATCATGTTAATTCATATTTAACATTATCTCATGAGATACGTGACATTTTCCAATTCATTGGATGGATATATATTTCCAAGCCCACCCATCACATCATAATATTTACATAATCATGAATGGGACATAGAATGTATAAAAATCACAATGCTGAAGAAACCCATGGAAAGGAATGGGTTTCATAATGAATTCATAAAGAATACATTCATGACTAAACATATAAAATTAGTATTTTTATTATCTAATATTAAAATTATGACTTTTACAAAATACTTCAAAATTAAATTTATTGAAAATGTTGTTAAATTTTATTTGAGTTTTTTAATCATCATATTTAATTTTTGGAATTATAATTTTTATATTTAATTATATTAATCATGATAAATATTATTTATATTTTATTTTTCTATTTTGAGATCAAAGTACTATTCCCAGAGTTAGGTTACTATTCCCAATGTTTAGGTTATTATTCCTAACAGTTGGGTTACAATTCCAACTGTTACATTACTATTCATATAGTAAACTTACCTCATATAAAAACCTCAACCTTTGTTAATCCATTTTTCAAATTAATTCATCTCAAGGTTCTATATTTATATTTTCAAATATTTTGATTGGTTTACTAGTACATTGTTTCTTTTATATAGTTTTGTTAGTGGGGGTGATGATAATAGTAGATTGGGGTGATCAATATTTTCACATTTTATCTTTCATATTTTTATATTTTTTTACAATTTTAATTTTTGAAATTTTAATTAGTTTCATTATTTGTTAATGTAATAGTATTTCTTAAAGATATAAATTATTTTTAGTTTCTTTATATTTATAATACTTTATAGTATATTATAACTCATATTTTTTTCAATAGATAATTATAATTTATAAACATTGGTTTGTAATATTCTTCCCCCTTTGGAAATTTCTTCCTCAAAATTTCAATATGTATTTTTATTTGAGAATAGATGAGGGTACTTCTATTTCATTATTTCCTCTTGTTCCCATGTCGTCTCTTCCTACTTATAGTTCCTACACAACACTTTGAAAAGGTGAGTTGTCTTGTTGTATAAGACTTTGTCATTAGGATCCAAGATCATCACCAGTTTCTATTCATATGAGAGGATATTATCTATTTTTACCACCTCTCGATTCAATACATGTGAGGTATCAAGTATGTATTTCCTCAAAAGTGATATGTGGAACACATTTTGAACTTGAAATGTACTTAGTGGCAGTGAAAGCTTATAAGCCACTACAACTATGTGATCAAGGATCTAAAAGGGGCCGATGTACCTTGGGATATGATTCCCTTTATTTACAAACCAAATGACTCACTTTCATGGTGATATTTTAAGGAACACTTTTTCTCCAACATCAAACTCAAATTCCTCTTGATGGTTTTTAGCGTATCTCTTTTGCTGACTCAGAGTAGACTTTATATGCTTTTGGATGGATTGAACCTTTTCAATAGTCTCTTTCACAATATCAAGTCCAAGTAGCTTTTATTCTCAAACTCCATACCAATAATATGGTGTTCTAAAAAGCTTCCCATAAAAATATTCATATAGATCCATTTGCATACTCGAGAGGAAGATGATATTATATGAGAACTCAACCAATGGGAGATGTTGATCCCATCTTCCTTTAAATTCCATTATGTAGGCTAATAACATGTCTTCAAGCATCTAAATAGTTCTTTTAGTTTTTCCATTATTTTGGGGGTTATAGGTTGTGGTAAAATTCAATTCAGTACTCAAATCATGTTGAATAATTTTCCATAATTTAGAAGTAAATATTCAATCATGATGAGAGATTATAGAAACTGGAACAACATGAGTCCTCACCACTCTATTCACATATATCATTGAAATTTATTCAAATGATAAATCTTCTTAAATAGAAATAAAGTGGAAAGTATTAGTGATCTGATCCACCACAACCCATATCACATTATTTCCCTTAAATCTATTTAGAAAACCAGTGAAAAATTCTATGGTGACATTCTCCTTTTTTCATGTGGGTATAGGCAGTGGTTGCATCATCCATTTTGACTTATTTTTATTTGGTTAAAAATTCTGACATACCAAACACCTTTATATATATTCTGCAATCTCATTCTTCATGTTATACCATCAGAAGTGTTCGCAAAGATCACGGTATATCTTGGTACATCCAGGATGGATTGAAAAATGTGAGTTATGTGAATTATCCAATATCTCAATATTTATCTCATATTATTAAGGTACACAAACAATCATTTTAACTGAATCACACTATCACCATCAATTTGGAAATAATGTAGTTTCCCTTGCTTTATTGAATTCACCTTTTTTGTAGCTCCAGATCATCCATTTTTTCCTCTCTAATATTCTCTTGAATAGATGGTCATAAAATCATTTGGGAAAGGTAGTATGTATTCTCTATCGTTATGATTTCCAAATCAATCCTTTGAATTTCCCTGAAGATGGGGTCTTTCTCAATCTGCATCATATATATAGTTTCGGGTTCTTTTCTGGTAAGAGTATCAACTACCTTATTCACCTTTCCCAAATGATAGTTAATAGATAAATTATTTTCCTTGATGAACTATAACCATCTTCTTTGAGTCATGTTGACCTCATTTTGGGTGAATATATACTTTAGACTATTTTGATCAATATATATATCACGCTTTTCACTATAGAGGTAGCATCGCCAAATCTTCATACTGAAGATACTAGCTACTAACTCTAGATCCTTCTTCATGTAGTTCTTCTCATGTATCTTCAACTCCAATGAGGCATATTCTATCACTTTATCATTATTCTTGAGTATTAAACCCAATCCATTATCCTAATCATTATTGTATACCAAAAAACAACCTCTTTCACTTGTTGGTAGTGTGAGTACATGCATAGTGATTATCCTATTTTAGATCTCATTAAGGATTTTCTCACATTCTTCAACCCAGACAAACTTTATCCCATTTCATGTTAACCTAGACAGAGGTCAAGAAAATTGTGATAAATTTGTCACAAAATTTCAGTAGTACCCATCTAAGACAATAAAACTATATATTTTCAGGGCACTAGTGGGATTAGTTCATTTCTCAATTTTTTTTCTTTATAAGGTCCATATAAATTCCCACACTTGTGATCACATTCCCTAAGAATGTGACTTCTAACATCCAAAAGCCACACTTGCTGAAATTAGCGAACATTTTCTCCTTCCATAATGTTTTCAGCACAATCCTGATATTCTCTTCATCTTCCTCATTGATCTTGGTTAAATGATAATATCACTGATAAATACTACAAAAAAAATTCAAGGAAGTCTATAAATACAATATTCAACAAATCCCTAAAGATTTTAGGGGTGTTAATACTTCATAAGGTTATCATTATGAAATCATAGTTCTCATACCTTGTACAGAAAGTAGTCTTCTGAATATCTTCCTTCACCTTTAGTTAATGATATCTAGAATGAAGATCACCTTTGAGAAGTAATAATCTCCTCATAGTTGATCAAACAATCCATAAATACTTGAATAAGGATACTTTTTCTTTATGGTGGTCATTTTGAACTCCCAGTAATCGATACACAGCCACACTAATCCATCCTTTTTCTTTATAAAGAGCATCAGTGAACCCCATGGTGATTCACTTGGGTGTATAAACACTCTGTCCAAATTCTATCACAGTTTATTCTTTAACTCTTCCAATTCTATTAGGGCCATCCTCTAGGGGAATTTTCATAAAGGAATGGATCTGACTATTAGCTCTATAGGATACTCTACCTCGTGATCTAGGATAATTCTGGGTAACTCTTTAGAAAATGAATTAGTCTATTCCCTAACAATGGGAATTTTGTCCAAGTTTATACCTTCCTTATACTCAATAATTAGGTAAAGGTATGATTTTTCATAGGGTATCAACATCCACATTGTTGATGTACTTTACAAAGAAAAATCATGATCTTCCTTTCATTTTTAGAGTAAAATTATATGGTTCAGAATATTAAAATAAATATCCTTATTTTGACAGTTTATGTGTGCTCTATATAATGAGAGAAAATCCATGCCTAGTATAGCATTGAATTACCCAAATGGAAGGATTATGAGATTCTATAGAAGAATCTTCCCACATATTCTAACATGAGAAGAGTCCAACACTTGGGTTTCAATGATTACACAACTAGGTTTTTTTACTAATATCTCTACTTCAAGGTATTGGGGTTTCGATTCAACAATTCAAGAAAAAATTTAGGATATAAAGGAATGTGTTAAACCATAATCTAATTAATATTTTTCAATTATTAAGTGAGTAGTATGTGTACATTATATGAATTCATTTTCTTGCTCCAATTCAGTAGTAGTGATGTAATAAGACTTCCCTTTATCCTTTGGGTTTTTGTGGTTGCTAATTCTAATTCTCTCAAGGAAGTGTGATTTAGTGCACTGGATTGTATAGTGCCCTTACTCCCTATAGTTGAAGCATTGAACCATGGGTGGTTGATTAGGATGTTATTTTTTTTCATACAACATGTTGGTGAGATTCTTTATGTCACTTTAACATTCATGATCTTGATGGTCTTCTCTTCCATACTTGAACAATTTCCCCGTACCTTTGAGGAAATTCCCAGGATGTATCTTCCCACATTTTTGACTTGTTAGTGGTTGGATCTTCTTTCCTCCATTTTCGTTTTACCCACCATCTGGAAAATCCATTATTATCTTCTTATCTCCATAACCAAGTGGACATTATCTAAACTCTCTATCTACTTTTAGAGAACATCAAACTAATTCTTCATAACTCCTGAAATCATGTATATATAGATCCTTTATAAGGTGTGTTTTTGAACTACTAGAGAATATCTCTATTTTTCTCTCATTTTTTATAAATAAAAAAAGCTAAAGGTGTGTCATGCAAGTAATGTGAATTTTTTCTTGTAAGTAATTGTGGATTTACCCTCCTCTTTCTCCGACTCTATGAATTATCTTTCCATATTTTTCAAAGAGTTTGAGGGAAATACTTATAAAGAAATATTTTCTAAAATTATAACTACTCTAACTCTTTCATTTCATCCTTTGGCTTCGTTATCTTTATGAATGCCCACTATTAATCATATTCTCCATTTAAACATAAAACTTTTAGATTCACTTTCTCCTTCTTATAATAGTGGAACACAGAAAAGATCTTCTCTATTGAGTTAACTCACTATTCTACAACTAGAGGATCAGATGTTACACTAAACATCGGTGGTCATAGTCACATAAAGGAACCAATGGCTAGTTGATCCTTCTTAAGTAAAGGAGGATGTTCCACATGGTTCAAGATATTATTAATTGCTTGAGAAAACTTGGTAAAAATTTCCATGAGGTTTTAAACTCCACATCCCATGGCATTGGGGATGTCATTCTGATAATCATTGCATTTTCCCTCACATGGGTTGTTAGCCTCATTTCTCCAAGTTTCCAATTTTTTTAAAAATATAAATTTCATGTAAAAAATGTAATTCAACAAATCATGAATAATTTATTATTTTATTCAATTAATGCTAAAGTCGTATCTTATGGGATCCATATGTTTATCCTTCTCTAAAAATATTCTTCTAGGATGTTTTACCTATACATAGATCTGTACTTAAGTTTTACACTCTTGTTTCCTAAACATAATTCCCAAATTAAATAAACTATTATTTAATACCAACTATAGTTATCTAACTTTTTCTTACACATCTATTACTTCATTTTTATAATAAACAGCATAACAGAGATACAAATCCAAGATCAAAAGGTTTAGTGTCTTAGGAAAATTAGAATCACACATAACTTGTACATAATAATAGATAGTAATTTATTTAAATCATTCTTCTTTATCCTTGTAAAATAAAATATTCTCCCCATTACATGTAATCACTTGAGGATATACATCAAAGAACGTAAAATCCAAGTAAGAGGATGTAAAAGGGACATGAATCAATATAACATGGGTGAGTATAATCATAATCATCATCATATATTGATGATTGGATCATCATCAACAGAATGAAAAAAAACATGTTATAAAGGAAT
Source organism: Viscum album (assembly GCA_963277665.1). Lineage (NCBI taxonomy): Eukaryota > Viridiplantae > Streptophyta > Magnoliopsida > Santalales > Viscaceae > Viscum > Viscum album. The sequence goes on from OY728145.1 coordinate 941,208,905, forward strand.
TGAATTTGGAAATGTATAAAAATGAAATATCTTGTCATAGTGGCCAAATAACACACATAATGTTGAACAATGATAGTATCATGTTCACGCATAACTTATGTGAATAATCATTACATCATTATTGTGAACAAAGATAGAATAATGTTCATGAATATTACACATTATCTTATGAGATAAATCACATTACCCAATGAATTAGAGGGATATATAATTCTAATACCACTCATCACATTATAATATTTACATAATCATGCATTCCACAGAGAACGTATAACAATCATAGTCAAGAAGGAACTCGTCGAAAGGAATGGGTTTTATAATGATATCCTAAAGAATACAATAATGAATAAAATTTGAAGATCAAAAATAAAAAAGTGTGATTATACTTTGGAATAAATGATCATTTTCCATTGGATAAGAAACAATATAGGAGGAGTTGAAGATTTGTTTTCTAAGGAATAGTATTTTTAGAAAATCATTGTATTTGAATTAAAAATCAATGTAGAAATCATGTATATACCCAAAAGAAAAGTTATGAATAATGAAAATATATTTAAGTTAAATTAAATTAATATCCATACTAAAAATGATATCAAATAGGGAAACCCCAATAAAAGGGAGTTGGGTTTGTGAATCCCCTTACCTTAATTTCCTCTTTACTTCTTTGCTTTTACGCCTTTCAAATAATAAACATCGATTTTATAAAACATTGATATAGAAGTGAATTATTCAATTTTTTACCACTATTTATAAATTATAATAATTTTATTAAATTTATTGATTTCCTTGGTTATATGGTACTCATTTTTATATCATATTTTTCTTAAAAAATAATTTTTCCCTTGATTTTGCTATTTTGTTAAATGTAATTAATAAATTATTATAATTAATTACAGAAGATAATAATTCATATAATTAAATGTATATATATTATATAAAATAAATAATATACATCCATGGTTATGTTTATATTTGTTGACATGGTAATGTCTACATAGGTGGTTAACGGACCTTTGACGGGACATTGTTGGGAGAGAGGAAAAAGACAGTTTGAAATTTATATATATATTAAATATGATACTTCAATTTGGTCAAAATAATTAATATCTTATTAAATTACCTAGTAATTAATTTTATAAGTTTTTTCTTGGGAAATATGGTGGTGAAAAAAATAAATATTAGAAGAACAAAAAATAAAATAAGAAGAGTTGTCTGAAAATTACTTAATCCTCAATGTAGCTTCACTGGTATGACACTAAAACTCACATCATGCTTGGATTTATATTACTCCAAAATGTTATTAAGGATACAAAGGGTCTTGATAAGGAGGAAATATCTAGATTATTGGATTTTGTAAGATAGTGATTACTTGTTTTCCTAGGGGATGGAGAGGGGTTATTTATACTTAAAAAGAGGATTATTTTTTGAATAAAATATTATATCAAAGGTAAAACAAGAAATGGTGAATTTTTTTATAGTAAAGATCATATACCAATATAATATAATAGTTTTATGACTTTAAATTCCCTTTATAATCCAAATTTATTAGTTTTTTTAAAAGGAAAGTCGAAAGAAATAAAAAAATTTATTTTAAGGAATCACTTTGAACTTTTGGTTTTGGAAGAAAATTTAGGTTTGTAATTTATATTTCTTTTATTTTAATGAATAATTTATGAAATTAATAATATAATATAAAAAATTCAATTTCTAGAAAGTATAAGTTCTTAATTTCATCATGAATGATGTAATTTGAGATACATTGGTTATGTGACAAACTATATATTTACTATTCACTTGAAAATGATGTATTTCAAAAAAACTACACTTGGATAATTTCGACATGATTATATCAATAATGATATTAAATTTATCAAAATAAATTTCTAAAATAAGTAATTTTAATCTTTGACATTAAAATTATAACTTTTACAAAATACTTTAAAATACAATTTATTAAAAATGTTCTTATTTTTTATTTGAGTTTTTTAATTATGGTATTAAATTTTTAGCATTATTATATTTTTATTTATTTATATTAACCAATATAGGTATTATTTATATTATTTTTTATTTTTTAGGTCAAATTACTATTCCAACTATCATGTAACTATTCCCAATAGTCATGTTACAATTCCCAATGGTCTGGTTACTATTACAATGATCACATTACTATTCCAACGATCATCCTGCCTCCTATAAATACCTCTACATTAATTCACTCATTATTAAACTCCATTCATCTAAAGGTACTATATTTCCATTTTCAATAAATTATTTTGGTTTAATATTATTTTTTTATTTTCTATAGTTTTTTTAGTGGGGGTGATGATTCTAGTAGATTGGTGTCTTTTATATTTTATATTTTATATTTGTTGTCCAATTGTAATGTATGGAAGTTTAATCGGTTTCATTGATGATTAATGTGACACTATTTCTTAATGAAATAAATTGTTTTTGGTTTCTCTATGTGTGTAATACTATATAGTATATTATAACACTCATTTATTCTAAAAGATAAATATAATTTATAAGGTTTAGGATGTTACATATGTGTTCTTGGTACTGAACCTATATCTTATGCATGATGTTTATATATACATGTGGGTATGAGGCATTCCTAGTAGGGTGACGAAACCTGTTATTAATGAACTATTTAATTTAATTAAAATACTTTTATATAAATTAAATTTTTATACTGTGTGTGCTCTTGAAATGAAAGGAAAAAATATTACATGGCCACATATCACCAAGGGAACTATAAGATCATGGATTCTTTCTTAAGGTGTGTTTTGTTTACACTTCAGTTTAAGTCTATTATTTTGATTAAATAAGTGTGTCCTAAGAATATGAGACAGCTTGGGGTGTTTTGGTAGTTTTATTCATGGAAGAGAATTGAAAAGGATATCTCTGGGCACATTGCACGGTTTGCACACGGTTAGTGAAAACCATGCAGAGCATCCTAGGAAACAGTGCATCCTTGGATAAAGACTTTCCCATTGTTGTCACATGGTTAAGATAACTATGTGGAATTCCTAGAAAATCATGAAAAATGGTGATTTTTGGATAGTGTCTCATGGACCGTTTGCACATGGTTTGGAAAACCGTGCAGTTAAACCATACAACCCAGTAAATATGAAAAAATTACAAAAAATCCATTATGGGATTTTAAACCCAAACTAGGTATTCCCTAACTTTTCACCCCTACATCCCTAGTGATGATATTGGATGACCTAAGCTTCCCAATCATGGTTCTTCTTGGATTCATGGCCATTTAGAGCATCGTGGGTTGCAGATCGAAGCCCGAGATAAGAATAACGCTCTCCTTGCTTCACTTTTATGGGTTAGGATTTGTAGTTTCTTTCATCTTCTTATGAAGTCATAAAACCTCCTTTTTCCTTTGAAACCAAGGTTGGGGATTCAAGGGGTGTTTCAATCTAGATCCAAGGCCACAATTAAGAGATCTTTTATCATCGTAATCAAGGTATGTGGTCTACAAGTTATATCCCCGTGTCTTGTTATAGATTTTTGTATGTGTGTTGGGATCCTATCTTCCTCTTGATGAGAAATTGTTAACATGAGCATGACATAATAAACTGGGTGTCTGATAATTTCTGGAACCCTCACATTCCCCATGGGATGCATTGAGAATAAATCAAATGTCATAGGGTCACCCATGGGGTGTAACGACCTTATCGGGCCTAGGAATTGGTAAAGTTAAGTGTGAAATTGATGTGTGATAAGGTAGATCCCTTGTTGAACATGTTAATATGTTTAGTTGAATTGAAAATGGAATGTTCTTAGTTATTCCTAGGTTGGTATTGGGTTAAGGGGATTGTTTGGAATGACTTAGTAAAGGGTTAATTAGGTTAAAGGGGATTGTGTAAAAAAAGGAAGTAAATTATGATGAGTTGTCCGAAATAATAAGTATATATCAAATGATGAACATGTTAAATTAAAAATGACTTCAGAATTAAAGATCAAGTTAGTTAGTTTGCATCAGGGAATTGATGAATATCCATAATGGGTAAATACATGGTAATTATGAGGTACACCTAATGGGTTGAATGTGATAAAGTGGTTGAGCTAAGTGATATAATAATTGTACTTGAAATGCATATGTGGGAAATTATTTTGAAATGATAATGGGGAAAATGGGGTTAATACATGTTAAATTTTTGAATGATGGTTAAGGTGTGGAAATTGATGAACATACATAATGGGTTAAGGAATGAGAATGGGAATTGGGTTAAATGGGATTTGAAATGTAAATGGTAAATGTATTAATGGGTTATGGAATAGTATTAATTCTAATGTTGATTGTTGTGTATTTTTATTTCCAATGATATTGATTATGTTTGTTATGTTATGGTTTGATTGTTATATGTCTTGGTTGTGTTTGGTTGTGATATGGTTTGTGTGGTGAATGGATGGATAAGAATGTGCACATGGATTGAAGTGTGGGAAAAAAGGAATGTGACTCCTCCCATGGGTCCAGTTGGACTGCTCCTCTAACTCCACCCCCAATGCATGAGTTAGATAAGGGAACAGATATCTATTCCCTTAAAGGTTCCATTCCACTCAGACTGAGGCTTAGAGGTGAGGATAATCTATTATGTGATGTGTTTGTCCCTAGTGAGATAGGGAGTTGACTTATTGCCTCATGTATAATGATAAATTCCATGAACCATCTGTGAATGACGTAAATTCCAAACCCATGGATTATATGTTGATAATTAATAATGTAATGAGGAATATTTGAACAAATATTTGGAACTATAGTTATTAATATTTATGTAAATATTGTTAACTTGTAGTCAAACTATCTTTTATTTGTTTGTAATTTATTTATTACTTGCATGCACTATCTATTTAAACTATATATTTTTTAGAAACCATTGGTGGTGTCCTTCTGAGTTGTACTCACACCCTTCTCCGGCTACCATTGGGTGCCCATGAAGTTTTTCATGGTTTCAGGTCAGGACAAGGGTAATAACCCTGTGATTGGGAGTTGAGTTGGTATTAGGATGTACATGGATGAGGTTGCGGATTTGGAGTCATATAGGTTTGGAGATTCCAATTGTTTTCTTTATTTCGGGTTTCATCCACTTATAGTGCTACTAGTAAGGCATGGCATGGTTGTATTTGATTCTTGGTTTGTATCCTATTTTGGGGATGCTTTTTATTCATTTTTTTGTTATTACATATTGTTTCCGTTATTTATATTTTTTTTCTTATATGGATTACTCTAGTAACGAGGGTATAGTCTCCCTGCATTACTTATTAGATGCTCACTACTTGTTGGCAACCTCTATCATATTGGGAGGCATGCTTGATGTCATGTGACTACCCTATACGGGGTATCAGTTTAGTGGCTCCCGGGTCAGGGATGTTACAATGTTGTATCATAGGAAGGTTATTTTCTCTTTATTACTATTTTTGTATGGTAGACAGGAGATTAGGATAGTGTTAGGCCTTGGTAATGAGCTTGTGACTAGGAGTAGATAACCCAAGTATCGGGGAAAACACAATCACCCAGGTTGGTAATTGTTGTTATTATTTTTTATTGTTACATTTGATAATATTTAACCATTGGATGATTCACATGTGGTGTGATCTGATAGTTTTTTTATACTTTTCTTATGGATGTAATAGAACTAGGTTCTTCATTCAATCGTCATTCTAGGAACCTATAGATATAGGTGGAATACATTATGATAGGAACACACAAGATGGGTGTGTGGGACATAAAGATTAGAATGGATTCTAATTATTTGGAAAACTAGAATAAAATAGTTCCTAATAAGGGTAATCAAAGTGGAAAAATAGAAATAATTAAATGGATAGTTAATATATATTGTGTATAAATAAACGGTATAGTCGGGTTAAAATTTTGGGTTGTGGTAAATTGTAAAGATTGAAAGGTGTTTGAATGATAATTATTTTCTTAAGTGGAAGTGAAATAGTTAATTAATATTTTTAATAGAAGGTGTAAATGAGTTAAAATTATGGTTATAATAAGTTTTGAGATGATAAATGTGCCTAAGAGAAAATATTTGTGTGTAAAATAGGAAATGGTTTAAAGGGATGTTTTAGGAATGGTTTGTAATTAAGTAATTTGGTTTTTCCCATGTTGACCATGACCCATGGTAGGAGGGTTTGAGGGTAGTGGTAGAGATGTGATCACATATATTGGAATAGTGTATATGGAGTGGGATTAATTATGGTCGGTAGTGCTTTCTCCAGTTGTGGTTTATATTGATTGGAATTCCTCTGAGATATTTGTGGATGAAAATTTTTGGGTAATATGAATCTTAGTAAGTGGGGATTTTGAGATGTTTGGGTAAGTAGAATATTATTAAGTATGAAACTTTGGGTGTTTCTTATTGTTTCATTATTTAGATGGTGGCCTTCAGATCTTAAGGTGATGTTTGGTAATGTGAAATTAGTAATCCCTAAAGGTTGTAATTGCGTGGGTTGTATAATGGGAATAAGAATGAGTGCATCAGTTGTGGTGTCATTAGATATGGGTGTTGTTGTGGGTGTGCTGGCCCATGTGGGTTCAGGCCTTGCAAGTTGTATCTCAGACCATAGAGAGGGGGTTTTGGCTCATGGTGTTGATGTATGTTTATGATTACCTCTAGTGAAGAACCTAGAGAAAATGGTTTCTTAGTGCACTAGGCACAGTGTGTATTAGAGTGGGGGGTAGAGTGTCGCTCGCAAACAATGATTCATTTGTAACTCTATGTGAGAGAGAATTTATGTATTTTTTCCGTCATGACTCTAGTTTAGAGAACCAGTATCACTCGAACTTCGAGGTGGCCTGGGAGATAGGTCATATGGGGTTCTTAATGCTCTTGGGTGTGTGTCATATGGATGAATGTTGGACCTTGATAATGGGATATGGAAGGTGTTATCTAGTGCAAGTTATCCTAGAGGGATAAGTAGGAATGTAGATGATTTGAATATGTGACTTGAGTTGTGGTGATGCATTTATTGTTTTATGGAAATCAATGGTGACCCCATAGGAGGTATGGGGAATGCTTCAAAGGTGATATCGATGCATATAAGTACCTTTAAGCTTCATTAAATGTAATTACATGGATGTTTGACCTCTTAGTTTGGACGATAGTTAAAGGAGACCTTAGTGTTGTTTTTAGGCGTGATGGACAAGGATGACTGAAACATTGTGAGAAGATCTTGTTGGAAGATAAAATACAAGGTGAGGGTAGTCACCGAACTGGGCATGATTGTATGAATGGTTTATTTGTTGTGTGTGATGTTGAGAATGCCTTTGGGCTGACGAGGAAAAATAATCAAGAGGCATGGTTAAGTAAGTAAGCGGGTGTTGGGATATTCCAGGTTATGGTTGGATTGTGGGAACGAATGTTGGTATGAGAATGGTAGGAGGAAAGTGTGAAACCTTTGGGGTTCTAAGTGGTCTAGATTTCAGCACTCACTGATAAGGCACAATTTCAAATGAGATAATCATTTGAAGTTCTCTATGAAACCAAAGTAGGAAGCTTGGTCATGCGAGAAACCATTTATTTTGAGTAGAATGTAGGACCATGGTTCTTGGTAATTAAATATTAGGGATAAACCAAAGTAAATTGTGTAGTGTGGTGGAAGTAGTACCTATGGAAACATTGGTTCATGGCTACTTGAAAGATGGTCATAGTGCAGTGGTGAGTCGCAGTTAGCAATCGCGCTTGAGCAGTGGTGGTTAAATACTGATGAGAGGTGTAAAGAAGGGATGCCTAAAAATCTATAAATATCTTTGTGTTCCATCATGGGAGGTGATTTCAGATGCATATAAGTTGGTGCTGGTGTTCTTCGACAACTTATTAGCGTACCTTATCTAGTGACGATCATGCCCAAAATCTTGACATATTCCCAGGTACGTTGAGAAGCTCTAGCCTTACTCTAAGAGTCTTGAAGGTGTTTTGGTTCATTGAGGTACGTCATTAAGTTTATTCTCATGTTGGTGGTATATATGGAGTTATTTGATGGTATGTACACCCTCGATGGTTTCGGGTGAGGTCCTCAGTATGGACTAAGCGTCAATGAATGAAGTGGGTGTTGTTCATGATGGCCAAGAATGATCTTTAGGTGATGATCATTTTCTTGTGTTAGGAAATATGGATATCCATGTCAATGTTTCGCGGTTTGTCATGTGATTGAGATTAATCTTTAGTGGTTAGAATCCCTCATAGAGAGAAATGATAAGGACACTCCAAAGGTGGGGAGTGAAATGTCAGTCCTGGATGTGGTGAAGAGAACAAAGCATTGATGTAGTGAAAATAATATTTTATTGAAGAGCATATGAGGTGCATGTTAGGTCTCTCAGAGAATGTAGTTGGTCCTTGATTATGGTTTTTTATCAATTCAATAATTGTCTTTGGGATCATGGTGGTTTCAAATGAAATTTGAGATTCTGGTGTCAGTTCATTAGAAGGCGTGGTGAGATGTGACAACATTTTTTGGAAAGGGGGGTTTACTTCTATAACTTTGTTTAAAATTTGAAGTAGACTCAGGTAAGTGTATTTGGGTGGTTTTTAATACCATTAATTTCTATGGAACATTGTCCATGTGATTTAGTTTCATACTAATAGTGAAGCTAAGCATTCTAGGATGAGTCAACTAGGGAAACTCGACTCGACTCTAAGCAAGGGAAAAATGTGGAGAGTTGTAAATCACCATTGGTGGATGCATTGGGAGGAGAAGTGTTTTTTGAATTTCAGAATGTGCTTGAGTGACAACATAGGCTCCTCTATATGGTGTATGAATGGTAGGGGTTCTATTCTTGGTAATGTTTTCTGGGATGGTGGAGCCTAATGATGGTTCGAGGGAAGCGGTGCCGGGATGAAGGGATCCTACCAGAAGTCATGGAATGACCTTTGTGGGTGCATCGAGTATGATGTGAAAATAGAGTTGGGATTATGGTTTTATTTCATTGAGAGTGGAGTTTCTAAGTAACTAAATATGGTTGAGAGAACCATAGCATATAAATGTTTGGTTGATGATGTGATTAGAGTTTCAGTTTGGAGGGACTAGAGTGGTTACTATTCATGTGAGCTGGTATTGGTTTAATTGGTCCAGTACCTGAGAGTTTTGGTTGTGATTGGATGTATAGTTTTGGAATGAAATTTTCAAGAAATTTTGTTGGAAGGATCATGTATTTTTCTTCTAGGTGACACCGGGTTTAGTCACCATTAGAGTTTGGAAAATAGAGGAAAATGACGTCAACTATTTTGTGTCATGAGTTGTGTAGAGGATCATACTGATTGAGTGATGAATAGTTACTCCACAACGATATAATGTGTTGTTATAAGTTTCTATGTGTTTTGAGTTACTCATGGTGGCATAATATTTCTATACAAGTTCTAGTGGTCAGGTTTGGCTGAAGTTAATGAATTCTTGAGGAGTATTTGGTTCATGTTGGGGGTTGTAGTGTGGAAGTATTGCGGGTCAATACCATGCCTTGGTTCACTTTTTGTGTTATAAACTTATTGTTCAATTATAATATTAGGGAAATGGGAATGGATAGGCGGGCTTGGTGGCATGACCTCTTATTATGGAAGCTCAATGATTCTCGAGAAGAGTATCTAGAGGATGAGTCGTTATAAGGTGGGGAGGTTTTAAGATCTTGGATTCTTCCTTAAATCATGTTTTGGTTACACTTTGCTTTAAGCCCCTTATTTTTATTAAATAAGTGTTTTCCAAGTCTATGAGAATGCTCGGGGTGTTCTAGAAGTTCATGTAATGAAATAGAAAGAACAAAGGATCTCTCTTGGCATGTTTCATAGTTTGCACACGGTTAGTGAAAACCGTGTAGAGCATCCTAGGTAACCATGCATCCTTGGATAGAGGCTTGCGCACAGTTATCACACGATTAAGATAACCATGTAAAATTACTAGGAAACCATTAAAATGGTTGATTTTGGGATAGTGTCTCAAACACGGTTTGTGCACAGTTTGGATAACCAAGTGGGTAAACCATGCAACCCAGTAAAGATTGGAAATTTAAAAAAAAATCCATTATGGGATTTTAAAAACCAACTTATGATTATCCTCTATTTCACCCCCTGAAACCCAATTAACGATCTTGGATGAACCAAGATTGCCAAGATTATTTCTTCTTTTATTAAAGGAAATTTGGAGCCTCGTTGGTTGCAGATTGAATCCCCAGGTAAGTCTAATTCTTCTCTTGCTTCTCTTTTCTGAGTTAGGATTTGAAGTTTCTTTCATCTCATTTTGAAGCCCTAAAAACCTCTTTTTCTAGTAAAACCAAGGTTAGGGCTTCAAGGTGTGTTTCAATCCATATCCAATACCACGATTAAGAGTGCTTTCATCATCAGATTCGAGGTAGGTGTTATACAAGTTATATCCACAAGTATTACTATAGATGTGTGTATGTGTGTTGGGATATTTCCTTCCTCTTGTTGGGAAATTATTAACTTGAGTATGATTTGTAAAAACTTTTGTCTGAATGATTTTTGGAAACCCTCACGGACCCTGTGGGATGCGTTGAGGATGAATCAAACGTCTTAGGGTTACCCATGGGATGCACCAACCTTATTGGACCAAGGAATTTTTAATGTTAATTGTGAAATTGACATGTGATAACTTATAGCCCTTGTTGAACATGTTAATATTATTAGTTGAATTAGAAATGGAATGTCGGTAGTTATGCCTACGTTGGTAATGGATTAAGGGGATTGTTTTTAATGACGTAGTTAAGGGTTAATTGAGTTAAAATAGATTTTTTAAAAACTATTATCAATTATGTTGAGTTGCCCAAGATAATTTGTATATATAAAATGATAAATGTGTGAAATTGTAAGTGGCTTGTGAATTAAAGATCATGTTAATGGGTTTGCATCAAGGTATTTATTAATATATAGAGCTGGTAAATACATGGGAATTAAGAGGAACACAAAATGGGTTGAATGTGGTAAAGTGGTTGAGCTAAGTGATATAAGAATTATACTATAAATGCATAAGTGAGAAATTCTTGTGAAATAATAAGCGAGCTAAGTGGGTTAATTCATGGTAATTATTGAATTTTGGTTAAGGAGTGTAAATCAATGAACATACATAATGGGTTGAGGAACATTAATGGGAATTAGGTCAAATGGGATATGAAAGGTAAATGGAAATGTATTAATTAATTGTATTATAGTATTAATTCCCATGTTGATTGTTGTGTATTGTTATTGCCATTGATATTGGTTATGTTTTTTCTATTATGGTGTGATTGTTATATGTATTAGTTGTGTTTTGTGGTGATATGTTTTTTGTGGTGAATGGATGGATAAGGATGTGCAGCTGGCATGAGGTGTGGGATAAAGGACTAAAGATCCTCTCATCGGTCGAGTTGGACTAATGCTCTAACACCACCCACAATGAATGGGTAAGGGAAGCGGATGAAGCTCTATTCCCCTAACAATTTCATTTCACCTAGACTAAGGCTTTGAGGTGAGGATAATATGTTATGTGATGTGTTTTTCCCTTTTGAGATAGAGACTTGACATATTCCTTCATGCATAATGATAAATTCCATCATCCTTGTGTAAATGATATAAATGCCAAACCCATGGATTATATTTTGATGATGAACTAAGTAATGAATAATATGTTAACAACTATTTAAAACTACAGTTAGTAATATTTAAGTAAATATTTTTAACTAGTATTCGAACTGTATTTTTTTAATATATTTATTACTTGCACGCACTATCTGTTTAGACTGGATATTTTGTAGTCACCATTGCCAGTGGCCTACTAAGTCATACTCACACCCTGATCGGGCCACCATTGGGTACCCGACCAGATTTTCATGGTTTTAGGCCAGGAAAAGGGCGATGAATCTATTCTTGGGACTTTAGTTTATCTTGGGATGTACATGAATGAGGTTCCGGACTTGGAGTCAGAACCGTTTGGGGATTCACACAATTTTTTTTATTTTGGGTTTCCTACACTTGAGGCACTACTATTAGTGGATTTAATGGCTGTATTTCATTCATGTTTTGTACCCTATTTGTAGGATTCTTATTGTGAATTTTTTTATTGGTCATTACATATAGTTTCCACTATTTATATTATGCTCTAATGTGGCTTACTCTGGTAAAGAGGGAATAGTCTTCCCATGTTACCTATTAGACCCTCGCTTCTAGTCGACAACCTCTAGAATACGGGGAGGCATGCTTGAGGTCATGTGATGACCCAGTTCGGGGCATCGGTTTAGTGGATCCTGGGTTGAGGACATTACTAGAATAGTCTTGATGCCTTAAATATCGATGATTGCGGCTTCGACTAGATATGGACCAAGACACTTGGACATCCCAAAGGGGATGTGTTGAGACATTAGTTGGGTGGTCCTATTAGGATGTCTGAGGACCCATGGAATTTGTTAGGTCTAGGTTTATGAACCTTAGGTAGAAATTATATGGGTTGGGTGAGTAGGTTGGTTAGGATTGACCAGGGACATAGAGATGGGCCTTGATCCATGCCTCGAGACTATCACGTGTAATGACCTAAGATTTCACTATATATAATCCTTGAATAAATATTTAGTTTATATCATGATTCAAATTCATAACCAAACTAAAATTAAAAAACATGATATATTTTTCAACATTGAATATAACTGTCCAAACTTAGTCATTAAATTTACTATAATAAATTGATGTAACCTACAAAATGAAATTAAGAATAAATGGAATCTAAAAGAATAAGTCTTCTTTTTTAAGACCATTTGTCAAAAATCAAAATATAAAGGTCTTTTCTAGGGTTTTCCCTTAATCAAGACAAATACAAACAGGAGAAATAATGGTTTGAGAAAAACTATATATGGGAGAAGTTCAAGATCATTGGATTTCCCCAAGATCCATATTAGCAGAACCACCACCCAAAAATGAAACCATAGTTTACTTGATATTTAAGACTTGTTCATAGATCATAAAAGGTTTTGTAAGTATAAATTATGATTATATTTAAAATGTAATAAAATATTTATATGTACACATATATCATGAATTAATATATTTTTTAGAAATTTATTTTTCTTAAATTCATTTTATACTTAAAATAAAATTATTTTTAAAAATTTTTATTTTATTTCAAGGAACTTATTTTATTTTTATTGAATAATAATAAGATATATTAACAATAAATTATTAATATATTTTAAAAAAATATAGGTAATATAGCAAAAATTTTCAGTAAAAAATATTTTTTTCGATATTTGACGTTTTTAATAAAATTTAAACATTTTAGGATTTGAATATGAAACAATTAACATATTTTTTATATTTATAAAGGAAATTTTTGAATAATATTATTTTTTGATATTTTTTAAAAAAAATTAATTTTTCGGTGAATATTTTAAAATGCAATTTTTAAAAATACCATAAATTTTTTAAACTATTAATATATAATTATTAATTATTAATTTATGAAACCATTCTCTAAGAAAAAATTTGTATTTCATCATTCAATTTATAATTTTAAAAATTTTGGTTTTAATTTATAATACCATTTTTGATATTTCAGAATTTATGTTATATTTTTAAAGAAAATATTTTTTAATATAATACATATTTAGTATTTTAAAATTAATTTCTATCACTTTTATATTTGAATCAAAGAAAATTTATTTAATGTTTGAAATCCTTAGGTCCAAATTATATAATAATGACCATTTTATTTTTGGGCATAAAGGATAGATTACCTAGGTAAAAACCTATTTCTACGGTGAAAACAAAAATAATAAAAATGTGTAACCTTAGAGTTAAAGGGTATAACATGTTTAAAATATGTTTATAATTTAGTTGCTGATGTGTGGGTAAAACTTATGTCTTCTCCACTCCATTATTTCCTTATGTTGGACCCAATTTCCTTGATGATGACTTCCCATTATTAAAATATTTTCAATAATTACAAAAATGTCATCCCCTTTAACTTATAAAAGAGGAAATATTCTCCTCACATTCCTAACACACAAACCCAAACGTTCGGCCCAAACTCTATCCAAACCTCTAATCCACTCTGATATAATGTATGTGATTTTTTTCCTTCTCAAAGGATCATCCCTTAAAGGATTAATCCCCTTCGCAAAGGATAAAATCTAGAATGTTAGGTATAAGTTTCTAAAGATAGATTCAAACACTCTCTCACCCATTTCTTTAGTGGAACTAGGTTCTCCAGTGATTGGTGGTGGATCGGCTCGTCCCCCTTAGCCATCCGTTAAGGAGGATCTTCTGTATTCTCCCTCAGGCTTTGAGCGGGTCCCGGAAGCTTCGTTGGATGTTCCAGTGGATTTTTCTTCGTTCTTGGAGGACTGATCTACCGTGCATAAGGTTTCGGAGGAGTCCTTCACAGCGGTGTCCTTGGATATTCCGTGGACCTTGGTAGCATGTTTTAGTGTCGATAATCCTTCTCTTGCGGTTTTTCAAGATTGTGTTAGGTGCTGGTGTTTTGATCTGCCGGCGTTAGTGTCTATTCTGGATCGGAAGTCATTCTTCATCATCTTGGATTTCAGGGTAGATTTAGTTCAGGCCTGGTGTTAGAGCGTGTTCTCTGTGGGGTGTTGGTGGTTCTCCCTCTCCCATTGGTCGATGCACACCCATTTCAGTCATGAATTATCCAAGGCCGCAGTCTGGGTCTCCCATCCAGGGTTTCTTTTTCCTATTATGAATGGTTCTTTCCTTAAAGCAATTGGGGATTCGCTGGGAAGTTTCTCGTGTGTTGATGATCATACTTCTCACTTGGCGGAGGCTTCGGTTGCTAGAATTTTTGTTGAGTGGGATATTTCTTGGTCGATTCAGGGTCATTTCGTGATCAGGTTTGAATGTATGAAGGATCGTCATCAGCCTATGTTCTATAAATCTTTTCTAAGGTTTTGTTCTCTTTTCAATATCTCGGGTCATACCTTACAAGTTTTTCACAAAGCCCGCAGGGAGGATTTCAATTATAGAGAGATTTTGAGGTCCTTCCCTCAACGTTCTTGCACGCGGGTCCCTTCTGGGCCTGAGTTACTCTATCGGGGAAAATGAATTACTTCAATTCCCTCTTTTTAGACGTTGGAGACTTCTTCTTTCAGGACTTTTGTCTTAGGTGGTGGGTGGGCTACCCCTTCTCGTGATTTGATTACTATCTATAGTGGAAGGGGCAATGCCTCTGGGAATAAATTTCCATAGAAGGATCCCTATCCTATGGGGATAAACCTCATCAATTCTTCTTTTCATCGATCAGTGTCTATGGGAGATTGAATTTTGTCCCGCATTTTTATATCATAGATCACCGTACTGCAGTCAGACTCGAGTGATCTTGAAGACTATTCAATCTCCTTGTTTAGGAAGCTTCCTCCTATGGCCTAGAGCTCTCCTCTAGTGGTGTCCTCCCCTATGGATTCCCCAGCACCAATTTCAAATACTTCCTCTCCTCTATCTCCTTCATCACCTTCGATGTTGGTTGATGTTTCGATGGAAGAGTAGGATTATATTTCTCCAGAAGATAGTAGCATTATTTCTTTCAGAGGAGTGGTCTCTTCAGGGGAAATTTCCTCGTAGGTTCATGCTATTGTTCGAACAAGATATCAATCAAAATTGGGTGTGATGGTATGTGAAATAGAACCTCATATTACAGAGTGAAAAGATTCTGGGGTCAAAGCTAGAAGTTCCCAACTCAATGTCTAAATTTTTAATTTAGAATCCACTTCGTCTTAGGGCTAGGGTGATTTCTGACTTCATCATCAATGAGCTCAGTAATAATCAGGTTTCTATGGTCCATATCCTAGAACCAAAATAGGTTTCTAGAAAGATAAATGAGTATGTGTAGAGACCCAAGGTTCATGGATTTTTTCACAGGAATCCTCTTAACTCTCATATTTGGATATTTTGGAAGGATCGTGTTATTATTGATCTTTTGAGTGTGTCAGATCGGTTTCTGGCCACCAGAATCGCAGTTGGAAATCAGGTGATTATTTTCTCCTTCATTTATACTAAGTGTGATACTCCAGTAAGAGAATCTTTGTGGCATGAGTTAGATGATGTTAACCCAGATGATGTTCCTTGGCTTGTCAGGGGAGATTTCAATTTTATCTAAAGTCCAAAATATAATAAAGGGGGATTTGATTTTCCCTAGAATGCAATTCATGCATTCGTTTCCTTCTAGTCTTGGAATGGCCTTCTGGATGCCGGACATGAGGGAAGTAGATATACCCGTTGTAATAACCAACATGGAGGGAGACATACCTATTATCATCTTGATATATTCATGATGAATGGGGCCACTATTTCAATGTTCCAGGACTCCATATTCATTCATCTGGTCTAGTGTTTATCAGATCACTCTCTACACTATGTTTATCTGGATGAAGGGATGAGTAGGGAAGACTATGTTTTATTTTAAAAAATGTTTATGGAGGAACTTGGTTTCTCAGATGTGGTCAGAGAATCTTGGGATCTTCACCCTAGGGGGAACCCGTCGATCACTCTTCATAACAAGTTGAGAAGGCTCAAAAATCTTCTTCACACCTGGAAAAAGAAGATCCCTGCTTGTGATCAAGATTTGGTTGAGATTAGTAAAAAGGTGGAACTTTTGGAGAATCGCCTGGAACAGGATTGGGATGATTCTCCATTTAAAAAACTGAGATTTAAAAAGGATATTCTTACTGATAGACTTCTGAGATAAGAGCGGCTAGCCAGAGAGGGTTCTAGAGTCAGATGGATTCGGGAGGGAGATCGGAACTCTGGATATTTTCACGCCTATATTAAAGAACCACGTTGTGTTCAACCTCCCAATATTTGTATAGAAGATGGATCTTTCACCAGTTATCATGATGAGGTAGGGTTCATGGCTAATGGGGTCCTCAAATCCCTATTGACTTCACCTAATTCAAATATGGCAGGGGGTATCTAAGCAGTGTTGCTAAAATATTTGAGTTCATTCCAAGATGTGTTTCAGAGGTCTTTGATGAGGGCTTGAGGAGGACTCCAGATGAGGCTGAATTTCGTGAGGTGATTTTTTCTTTGAACCTGGATAGTGCTCTAAGGCCTGCTGGCTTCCTTGGATCTTTCTACAGGGTGGTGTGGGACTTTTTTAAAGGGGAACTGGTGAGAGTTGTCTTGTATTTCTTCTAGGGTGGGGACTTGTCGCATATAGCTTGTGCAACCAAGATGGTTTTTATTCCTAAGGTGGGTAATCTTTAGTCTATTGATCAGTATCGGCCCATTAGTATCTGCAATATTCCATACAAGACCTTGGCCATCGTTCTAAATAAAAGACTGTCTATTCACCTGGATTCTTGGATGGCCCCAGAATAGCATGGTTTCAATAATGGGAGTTCAATATAAGGTGTAATAGGAGTGGTCCAGGAAATGGTCAGTGGAATCAACAACAGGACCTTAGGGAGAAATTTGGTGGTTAAGAAAGACATGAACAAGGAATATGACAGGGTGGAATGGGGATTTGTTCACAGAGTCTTGACTAGAATGGGATTCTCTATTTGGACTAGTGACCTGCTTTTCCATTTTTTCAGCTCGACATGGATTTCAACTTATTTTATGGGTGATAAATTTGGTTTTTTCAAGACATGTTACGTTCTTTGGAAAGGGGATCCTTTGTCCCCCACTCTTTTCATTCTATCTCAAAATTATTTTAGCTGCTTTATTAATCAAGGTCTCAACATGGGTAAAATTCTCCCTTACCAAAATAGGTATGCTACATGGGGTATCTCACACTTGATATTTCTAGATGACACAATTGTCTTTATCAATGGTATTAGAGGTTCTGTGCAGGGGTTGAATGGTATTCTAGGGGAATAATGTTAGTGGAGTGGGCAGGTGGTGAACAAAGAGAAAAGTTATTTTTATATAACTAGGAATTATGCTGATAGAAGGGTGAGGGATGTGGGGGTAGTTTAAAAATTGAGAGAGACTCTATTCCCATGGAGTACCTTGGCCCTCCAGTTAGTCCGTCCTCAATTAGGGTCCATCATTTTGATAAAATCATCAACAAACTCTCTAGGCAGATCTATAATAGGAAAAATAGATTCCTATCCTTCGGAGGCCATATCACTTTGGTGAATAGTGTATTGGTCTCCATTACCATGCATATTTTGTCTACCCTGAAGGTTCCCATAAGTGTAATTTCCAAACTGGATAAGAGTATGGTGACCCTTATATGGGATGGGTAGATGGAGGAAAGACATCATTGGGGTTCAGGGAAATGTCTTGAAAAAACTCTCTTTGAAGGGGGAATCAACCTAAGGAGTGTCTCGTCAACCATGTAGGGGCTTCATGCAAATATTGCATGGGAAGCTCTGGAAGGTAGGTCTCTTTGTGGAAGTACAATGAAAGACATATACGGAAAAAATATGTGGGATTAGAGTCTAATTTCATCTAGGATATGGAGTCTGATTCATCCTTTCATGGAGGTTTTGCAACATCACTCTCAATGGTTAGTGGGAAAAGGGAACATAAATTTGTGGAAGCCTGATTGGGGGTGGGAAGGCTGTATTTCTCAGGCTTCCCCCCCTCGGACATTTCTGTTAGCAACGCTAGTGGTTATCCCATTTTTCAGGCCATCCTTGATGAGAATAAATTCGTTTTTTTTAACAGTATTGTTACCAGTGATGATCCTGATAAACTTATATTCATAGGTTCCGCATCAGGTATTTTTTCTATTAAGGATTTCATTCATGTGACAAGGGACATGTCAAATGTATACCTATGGGGAGAATATTTTTAGTGCAAGGAGATTCCATTCAAATTTAATTTTATGTTATGGCATGTGAGGAACAAATCACTGCCTACTGGTGAAAATATACAGCGTATGGGTGTGAATATGGCCTCTAGGTACTGGTGTTGTAGGTCCCCAAATCACAAAATAGTGGGTCATCTCTTTTACGAAAGTGAGTGGGATAAGGGAATTTGGAAAGCCTTTGGGTCATTATTTGGCTGGGATGCATCTGGAGGGGTGGAGGAAAAAAATTTAAGCTCATGGTTCAGGGGTACGGATACCCATGGGTCTGAGAGGAAGGCCAAGACCATCATCCTTATTGCTAGTTGGTGGACTATCTAGAAGGATCGAAACATCGTGCGCCATAACCACGACCTGAGGTCTCAGATAAGCGTCATTTTCCTAATGAAAAAAAATCCTACTTTATTTGTTTTGGTTGTGCCTAGATTTTCATTCAGCGCCGACGGTGAAATCTTCTATTCTGAATCTCTCAAATAACAACAAGGCGGATATTCCAGGGCAGGGGAGGTGGGTTCGATCGCATCCTCTATGTCATGGTTTCAAGATTAAAATGGATGGGTCACTTCTCCTGGGGGAGATGTGAGGGGTGGGGTCATGAGAGAATAATTGGGTTCAGTCATTGCAGCATTTCCTGCCTCTTATGGAAGTGGAGATTTGTTGCCAGTGGAGGCAATGGCCATGGAGACCGGGCTGGAGGTATGCAAGCAAAGGAAGTTCAATATTAATATGGCGGAGATGGACTCCATGGTTTTGTTTAAAGCTTTGATATTTAATGGAAGTATCCCTTATAACATCACATATACTATTAGAAAGTGAAATTATCTCATGGGTAACCACATGGAGGTCTCTCATACATAGCGGGAGGGGAACATGGTTTAGACTTTTTGTCATCTATGGAATCATCAAATCAAAGTAGGTTTTATTTCTTTTTCATGGGTTCTTTTCCTAAGGAGGTGATGAAATTTTTTTTCAATGATGCTCTGGGTTTACATTACTTTAGACCACCATGAGGTTTTGTTTTCTTAGGGTTTTTGTATAGTGACCTTTTCAAAAATCAATAAAAATGGTAAATTTCAATTAGTCTGTTATAAGTTCTTAAATATATTTCTTATTTCTAATACTCTAAGTTATTTTATTCATACCCAAATTTCACCATATTAAATGTATAACATCAATATCATTATTATATAATTATGTTATTAGAATTATGGAACAACACTTTATTAGCCTTCCCTTTTTTATTAAGAAAAACATAAATGTAAATTGTTTATTGTGTAGTCTACCACCTCCACAACATAACAGGTTTATTTTCTATCCTATACCTTTGAATTATAGTCCTAATAATTAATTAAATATATAATTATGATATTAATGATATTTTTTAGATTGTGAAAGGATAAAACTTATTATTTCTATTTTTCATTTCATCACAGCCTTACATCGATGGTCATGAGAGTGGTTTTAAAAGATAAATATGATTTTTATGATCTCAATAAGGCTATGTTATGAAAATTTATACAAATTATTAATGATATTATCAACAAAAAAAATTAAATTCAATCATTTAAAACAATCATATTAAGAGGAAAATCATTAATTTAAATTATGTAATATTTTCATATCCATTACTTCATCTTCTATTTACTTTATAATTATTATACATCATAATAATAAAACCAAAATTATATCATTATTCTAGTGGTTTAATTATATTACAACTAAATCACCTCATAATCATCGATAATCATTGTATGTTCATGATTGGGTCAGTTTGACCTCTTACATGAACAATGTTATTAAATTTTATCATGGATGACTAAGAAAACATAATTATTAGTATAATTTTATATGAATATTTAAATAATTATTTATTTTTTTTTTTGAAAAATAATAATCAATAAATAACTCATTAATTAATAAAAGATCCATCATTGGTGGAAAATCACTGAAAAATGTTCATTGTCGATTTCATCTTCCCGGATAAAGACTAAATTACATGAAAGAAATTTTAAACATCATAATAATTATAAATCATATATTATAGTGAATTTATGTAACATGGAATGGTGAACTAAGGATGAGTAATGAATATTAACACCACTTCTATAGAACTACAACAAATAGGCAAATACTTGATCTTGAAAAATTGGAAAAAAATAACTAATATTCATATAGATAATAAAGATAAATATAAATTACAAATTATTTTAGGTATAAATGTTTTTATAAAATTAGTTATTAATATATTTATGTTTGTTATATAGGATCATATAATTCATTTGACTAATAAGGGAAACAAGGTAAGGGTTTATTTGTCTCAAATTTCAATCCCTTGAAACATGTTTAAGCTATGCACCATGATTCAATTTAAATGGTGTAAATAATTCCATATAATCATTTTGAATCATGATCCTATTATATTTCAGGATATTCAATTATCTCTTTAATTTTATACTTCTCTTGGTGTTTTTATTCAAAATATATAATGGTTGTAAGGGGTTTTTTGACTCAAATATATTCCTTTTGTCATAATTACTCTTCATTGAGTATTATCATTAAATATTGATCTATTATAACCAATTATGATGTTATATTTTATTTAAAACTTCCATTCTAGGTAAAATAATGTTTCAAACCAAATTAATCTTCCTTGATGTTTCTATTATTTCATTAAAATGATTTCTTGTTAAGAATAATTCTTATTTCATCTAATAGATTTTTCTTCCATATACACATGTTTCCTTCCCACCAATATTCTCCATTAATATTAGTAACACTATTATGGATTATTGTCTATGATCCTCATAATTTTCTTGACATGTTTTAAAAATGAAAATTTTATTACTCTTTTTAATGATATAGATTATTAAACAAATTCATTTAAAATAATAAAGGAAAATGATACTCCATCCTTTCAAAAAAATGTTTTATCTTCCACTCTACATTTTTAGGATGCCTCATGTATTTACTATGATATTTTATTTATTAACTATTTATAATTAGGTTTTTAAAATGAATTATATTTCCTTTCTCAAAAATAATTTTTTGAAAGTAATTTACACTTCATATGTTATAATAATGTTTAAAATGATTTCTTATAAGTCTTTTATTTTCAATTCTATTTTTAATACAAGGTTTATCTCTCATGAAGAGATGTTATTATAGTCATTTATATATACTTATTCTATGATGACTTCTAGAAAATTAGATTCTGATATCTATGATTACTTATGTTCATGTTTTATAAAAACCTATTATTTTTTCATGGGTTTATTAAAATAAGTTTATGGTTGATTTTAACAAGAAAACATGTGCACAGATGATGACTAGTTGGGTAAAATATCACCCTATAATTAATTAGTTTAATATTATATCTCATGATATAGTTGGGCATGCATATAATGAGTTTATTCATCTTGGCATGGGAATGATGGATTTCTCAAATTTCAGGGTTAGACATAATGCATTTTTTCACATAGTAATGGACATAAGGGTTTTTCTGACATAGGTTTTCATATTTTTATGTATGTGATAAATTTTGAGGATATTTATCAAGTTATGAAAAAAAATTAAGATGCATATAGTTTCAATAAAATGACTTGATTTCAGGTTTATTTCTTATTTTTAATGTTTTCCACACTATAATGTCATGATAACATATTATATAATAATTTATATAGGTTTTGATCCATAAAATATCTTTTAAACTTAATAAATGATATTATTGTTATATATTTTTCTACAATATGTTTTTTATTATCATCAATGTTCTTATGATATTTTATTAGGATATTTATGTCTCCCTCATGTTATCCTTCATGTTATCATACATTTTTTCCTTACTGAGTGTCTGATCTCACACCACTCTTATGTTTCTAATACCTAGGTTATGAAGATTATTATATCATATGATATATCTATAAAAGGTTATAGAGGAGTATAATTAAAGATAAATGTTTTCATGTTTTATAAAATAATATGTTTATATAACTAATATCTAAGTCACTAAACCTTTAAAACTTTGGGTTATGCTACTATTTTTGTGATGTATTATTTATTTCATGTTTATCTTGGGTCATATTACAGAAAATGTGATGTACCCCTAAGGCATGTGATGTAATGATATGACTTGGATGATGTCAATGGATGAGATGTCCTCTAAGCATCGGTTAAAGGACCAATAGACCAATTGCGATCAAGGACCCAGAGTGTGGTTTGTCCACTATTTCTACACCCTAGGGCACACCCATGGGTTCCCTATTGAGTAATGACCTTATGTATGTATTTATCGCATTGGGTTGAGATAGTATCAGGTGTCACCTAGAATCCATGCCAAACTTGTGATCCTGAGGGGTTGTAGACTCTGTGACAGGCATAAGAATTTAAGAATACGTTGTTGTGTTTTTATTAAATTGGTTTTTATAATAATGGGATTTCCCAATAAACTTTATAATCAATAGTTGGTCCAAGACCTATTTTGATTCCTTGGGATTCCCATAAATCACCTAACGAGATAGATGAGGCCCTGCGATTTCCTGTATTTTTGGGATCAGATCATGTTGTATATTGGGGAAGGATTCCTAAATTGACTAGCATCCAATGACTCGGTTGATGAGAAAGTGGAATACTAGAGGTGTTACCAAGGATATAGCATAAAATCATGTGTAGCCACATATACAATAACATTTGAGACGAATGGGGTTCATATGATATTTTAATAATGTTGTGAATTCTAGGGTGTCAGGATTTAATGGTGATACAAGTAGACCATTTTGAATGTCCATTTTTCTCAAGATTTGAATAGTGTTATGGGGTTTTAGGTGAGTGTATATCCCAATTAACATACTTTTTACATCCTAAGGGTGATTATAGAATCTCCATGATCGATTCCTATGATACACCCTATAATTTGGTGGATGTGCCAAATATGGAATGGTTGAGGAGTTATGTGTTATTGGATTCCTAGGAGATTCACCTTAGGATCTAAGGATCATTTTATCTTTGATTTCATAGGTCACCTAGGAATCATTCACACCCTGAATATTGGATTCCCTATACACTCCCCTACAAGGAATTAGATATCATCCTAACATTGATAATACCACACAACTACCATGGGGTTCAGTCTAAGGGATTGAAGATTAGGGATTCTTAGTGACACTCTGATGTCTACTGCTAATTATGATGGATATATGAATGTGGGATCCTCATGGAATGGAAATCAATTCCCTGGAGGTGATGATCATGCTCAGAGATACTCTAGAATTCTTCAAGGCAGGTATGGTCAATTAGGGTCGTGAGTGATGTGCCCTGAAGGTGTCATTGATTCCTTCAGGAGTTGATCAGATTAAATATTTATTTTCCCAAACTACCCTATCCTACTAAGGCCTATTAACTAGAATCATGGGGTTAAATCCATAGATAATGATTGTTAAACAAGTAACCCAGTTGTGAGAACATTTTGGGCGATTCCTCATATTTACTCTCCTTGGTTTGGATTTATTACACCTAAGTAGCATGGGTATTAAAACGGATTAAAGGAAGGGTTTAGGGTTAATTTTAGTGTAAAGGTGAATGGTAATACTAATTATAACTTGGGATAGACCTGTTGAATAGGCTTCAAAGAATTTCAAAGAACACCAATTGATCTTGGACCAAATGATTAGATCAACTTAAGATATAAAATAATCCTTGGTCCATAGTACTTGACAACCTAAACATAAAAAACAAAGATTCTATGATCAAATAATATCAATCTATTGGTCCTACCCAAATCTTCACCAACTAGGTGATGGTAATTCATCTTTCACCGTCAATGGTTCAGGATAATAAAATCGCATGAGATTGCAAATTATTTTAAACTTGGTTATTATCCATAAGGTTACATAGTTTTTATTTTAGATTTTCATTAGTTTCAACCACCCCGACTCTCAACCCTTAACCCTAAGTGTCTTATACATGCATGATATATTAGAGTACAAATAGGGAACTAGATGGAAACATGATTTTAATATCAAATAATCGACAAAAACTTGGTAAAATCACAATTGGAATAATGAAAAGGAAATTAAATACGAACTTGGATGAGGAAACAGTGAATAACACAGTGGTAATTGGAATTGCATATCAAATATGATTGGAAATGTACCATTAGAACAAAAATGATAAAAACACACCTTGGAATTGAAATATTCAACAATGAAATGTGTCGAATACAAAAATAAATCATTAGAAATAGATGGAATTGAAAACAGACTAAAAATAAGGAACAATATAAGGGAGAAAGAGAATAAGTCATAAGTATGAGTTCTTTCTGTACATCAAAGGCACTGAAATATTTGTTGAGCCTGAAAAGTACATGACTTTTAAATGGTTCTGATCGTGTACTTGTTTAAGTGGATTCTTCTTCTTTACATACATGATGTTTAAATGGTTTCCATGTAGTGTAATTCAAATCTACCAAAGACTTTGAATATTTTGGATCTTTGTGGATTTTTCATCTTGAATCCTAGATGGAAACTGTGTTTTGAACTTATCACATCATGTAATGAGTTCTCCCCTTGTAATATTTTAATATAGACATTGAATTTCTCACAATTTGGAATCAGTATACACATAATTTACTTCGTTTATGACTTATAATTTGGATTCAAATTACGTAATTTTAGATGGAAGGTGGTTTTTTTAAGGAGTATATGTCAAGTAATTCATATTCATGATGTGTAGGGATGATTTCTATCATACATTCAAAATTCCTCATTTGAGTCTGGAATTTCTAATTCCTAAAAAATTGCAGTGAAACCTAGTGTATTATCAAGTAAATCAAGATTAAACATTAATAAAATGTATCCAAAATGTATGTACAAATTTGGCTTCTCCAATTCCTCCACACGTGAATAATTTTTTTTCCTCAAAAAAAATATTATTTCAATAGGGATTAAAAATAAAAAAATAATTAAATATGAAACATACATCATAACCATACAATTAGAACTAAGTGTAAGTGGAAAAACTTAGTCTTCCAGAATCAATCATGTAGAGAAAATACATCATGCATCATTGCCAATTATTTATTAAAATTCTTTCTTCCATTAATTATAATTTCATAACTATTACTCAAAAGGAACACCCATCTTGAAATTTAACTCATAATTAGTTTTCTCTCATCACTCAAGGTAAAATAGT
The DNA here is from genome assembly GCA_963277665.1 of Viscum album. Lineage (NCBI taxonomy): Eukaryota > Viridiplantae > Streptophyta > Magnoliopsida > Santalales > Viscaceae > Viscum > Viscum album. The sequence continues at coordinate 941,234,852 of OY728145.1, forward strand.
ACTGAAGTTATTCTCAAACCCTAAATACATGTTCTTAACCATAGGCTTGTATTAGTTCCAACATCTCCACTTTATAAAGAAAAATAAAAAATTAATCAAGAGGGTTCAACAATAAGGTTATAATGTCTCTGAGGTTGATATAAGGTGGGTAAATAATGAGAATAAATCTTGAAAGGAGGGTAGGAACTATAGTATAACGCATGATAATTTTGAATAGCTTAATGAAGTATCCACTTAAAAAAATGTCTCCAAGATCCATGAGCTCAAAGTGGGTCCATGAATATATCAAGTAAGTATCAAGAATGTACCATGTTCTTTTCTTTTTCTTTTTATTTATTTTTTCAAAAATCATTTTTAAGTCATATTTCACATTCCTCACCTAAACATGTATTATCCATCATAGGATTCATCATCCTAGTAATGGTGATTTTTTACCTTCCTAATACACAACACAATATTTTTTTTTTATTTTTTTTTTCACGGAATAGTGTAAGCATGTAGAATTCCAAAAGTAATCATAGAAAAAATCGTAGCAATATAGTGAAACATCCACCATATATATCTTCTATATCAACATCCCATGTCCATTAGTAGGGAAATTTCCCCCACAATTGTTCAAAGGAAAATCGTGCATCATACCAAGAGAAAGGTAGGAAGGGATAATATTCTTTAAATGTCTCCATCCTACCAAGATTATTCATTAATACTACAGGTATAAGAAAAAAATGTGTATAGTTGGGTTTTTTGGAAAAATTAATCATCAAAGATTTCCTCAATCATTTTAATAGTGTATTTGTTCAATCATAGCCTCAATAAGATCTCACTGTAAGTTTAGATAGGTTTATATTCCCCAATTATCTCTCGTGAAATATTCTTAGAAAATAATATGGTTGTGAAAGTCTATAATTATCTCAGTAATGGGAGTATAAAAATAACTATAAATCACTCAGGTCATAGTATCTTGTAATAAGTCAATCAAAATCAATTTCAAGATTCAAATATTATAAATAAAGTACTCAACATAGAAATCATTCTATAAATAAAAACAGGAATAAAAAAATTAATTCATAAATCTACATCCTAACATTGTCTTTTTTTTTCATGGTTGTAATGGGATTTCAAGTTTAAAGAATTATTTTAATGAGAAATTTATCCTATACTAGAGAAAACTGGCAATAATCCATCTATATCAACAATAAATCTCAAGAAAGACTACCCCACACTTAATAGGATACATTTTTCACACTGTTCTAGAAATATTTGGGGGAGAGAGAAAAAATAATATGGCGAAAATTGAAATGGAATTTTATGAATTTAATATAGGGATTCAATAACTCCCTATAGTGAACCCATTCCATGGGAAAATTTTGGGATGGTGATTGTAAGTTTGGTGACTTATAATAATTGTTAGAATCAAAAATATCAGCACTAGATAAACCATTAGTCGACAAGGGTTAACCAATTTTGAAGTAGATAGTTAGGCAGGTGAATTACACTACATGAAGGTGAGTACAGTGATGTTTGGGACAACCTAAAAACATAAAAGTTAGTAAAATGAAAAAAAAATCATAAGAACACAACTAAAATAAAAGAAACGGAAATATGGGGTTCCTCCTATAAGGAAATAATAATGTCATCATAATCCTGATATAAAGAAAAATAAATTAGTCGGTGTTGTCCATCTATTAAGAGGCCCATTTCCTCATGTATAAACTAGAAACAGTTCCATCTAGCCCATAGGGGTTCTTGGAAATATTAACCGCCTCAGGACGGTACCAACCATGAATCTCATGTGGTAGAAATATTTATCATGATCATCATGGAGGAGATTATATATTAGTACAGTTCTATAACTCAAGATTCTCAACCAATATCTATAGGTCAGCCACATGATGATAGATCTCAAATAGGATTCCATAATATTTCTTGAAAATATCTTCAATGATCATAGAAGAGGCGGAAAATATAGAAATTCATAAAATAATGAAGCAGTGAAATGAAAATAATCTAGCAAGTAGTAAATCATATAAAACAATATCTCATCTATATATATGTGGAAGGATACATATTTGAATACACAGAGATAAAAAAATAGACACCCAAAATACCATATAAAATGGTAGGGGATAAAATAATAACTAGATAGTAAATATAATGTTCATTATATCCACAACAAGAGTCCCCTCGAGAAGATTGGTTCCTTGTGGATACACCACCTTATTGATGTCATCAATTATGTTGGGGCTAGTGGATTGATTGTTATATGAGATATCATGGTGCTGGTAGCAGGCTTGTCCAAGGACGGAGGGATGGAGGTGTTGATCCATACTAAGGCCATGTGTCTGGAAGCTGGATCAACTAAAGGAACCTAATATGGAGATAGAATATTGTGGCCTTTTCCCTATTGAGCCTATTTTGCAAGATAGACCTTCTGTGTAGTAGGGTCAGTGAGTACAAAAGGCAGATCAGACAAGCCAAGAGGTGGAGTAGGGAAAGATGAAGAAGAAAGAGAATCAGGTGGATGCATTTGGTAAGATTATGGGACAACTGGAGGGGAGGGTGGTGAAATGAAATGGGTTGGTGTAAAGGATGCAGAGGTTCTGACAAAGCTTTCACTGGTTCTTCGGGATGGCCTGGAAAAATATAAAGTAGTTAGTGGGAAGTGGTGGGGCTAGTGAAGATAAAAAAGAGGTATTGGTAGATGTGGAAGCTAGGGAATATTTAGTGGGTGGGGGTGGTGAAATGGTGATATCAGTAAAGGTAGAGGCAGTAGAGGGAGATGAACGATCGATAGGGGTAGGGGATCCTAATTTGGGGAAAGGGATGGTGAAAGGTAATCCACATACTCTGGGGCCCACTAATATTTCTCAAAATCCTTCCTTAAGATCCCCACATTATGAAGCATGAAGAGATCAATGGGCTCTATCCTCTCAAACAAGGATAGATGATGAGCTACATCAAATGCACTGAGATGATCTGCAAGGTGGGTGATAAAACTTCCCCTCATGAGAGTACCTATGGGCCCCCATACTTGATTCTCATAATAATGTGTGGACTAGTAGTCCATGTTGATAGTCAGTCTGACCATGGTTTAGCTAAGAATGAGTACCTCAATCTTGTTGAATCTCCCATAAGCATAACCACTGGAAAACTAGGCATGAGTCAGTACCCAATGGAGAATCCTGAGAGAAAAAACCCATATCTGGGTGCACTTCACTATGCGTAGATCGTGGAAGATTATTGGATCCTAATAGATGAGTGTACATATCCTAACTAAATCCATCTTGGTTGGGTCTAGCCACATGGCTGAGTAAGATGTGGAGGCAATGAACTCCTTGGTGTGGAGACTGATTCTGATGTCGAAGTCACTAAGGGTCAGCACCCAAGGCCTTTTACTAAGTAAAATGGTCACATGGGAGACGTCAATCTCCATCACAACCAAAAACTCAAAGAATATCTCTCATAATGTCTCCTCCTATGCATGTTCAATGTTCATGAGGTTCATCTGGTCCAGAAACTCAAGGAAATCCTCTTTCACATGAATGTCCTCGAGCACAACTAGGTCCAAGGCCTTATTAGACCTCATCGACTTAGCCTAGATATGGACTAACTGAATCTCATGTTGCGGGTCATAGAAGTAGAGGCATGGGTTAAGGTGCGACTGTAGGGAAGTAACCTATGAAAATTTCATTGAGTAATGAAAATTCTCTATAGGTGAGGGTGTAGATAAAGTAGAAGAGGATGATGATGGGCTAGGATATGAAGGTGTTGGTTGATGAGAAACTTCCTTATGCTTGGATATTAAAGAATCATTTCCTGGAGATGTGTGTTTTTTTTACATCTTTGTAGAAGGATGTTTGTAAAAGGGGTGAGGAGTAGACCAGAGGGTGAGGGAGCAGGAACGGGGTAGGTTAACCTGAGCGAGATAGTTGTTAGGTTAGAGTAGAGAGAAACTTCACACAAGATAGGGGAGGATTAGCGGTAGGGGGTTACATAAGGGTGCACCTTAGGCTCATGGTATTTTAAATACAATCTCATGAGTTTAATTCATGTATTATATACAAGAATTTTAAAACATGGGAATGAATATTTTCCACACCATAACACCTTCATGTTGTGTAAATGAAATACACAATGTGAATTTGAGGGTTTTTTTGGGAATTTTAAATTTTGAAAATTAAAACTCTTTAAATAGAAAATTCTCCAGCACAAAATGAAATTCCTTAATTTTTAGAAAATAAAATCTATCCTAATATAGGTTTCCTCACAATCTGTGATTTATTTATTTTCTATATCTATAAATTCTCTCATTCTTATGATTTCAAATATGAGGATACACCTCTTAAAGGATGGTTCATAGAAATAGAGAAGATGAAATGTGGGATGACATTCTTCTTCAAAGGTGCAGTGTAATTCGTGTTCATGTGAGCACTATATACCTTTTCATTAGGAGGTAATTTTTTATTTTTTTTCCTTAATGTTCATATGATCATCTATTTTATCAGTAACGAAGATGAATTAAAAATCCATTGACTTGTCACTTTTGTTATCATCTTTCGCCAAAACGAACACAGCATGTTCTTCACCGAAACTGAATTTTAGTATCCCTTGGTTAACATCAATTATCACCTTTACATTGGTGGAAAATGGTCTCCGTAATATAAGGGTAATATATCCTTTTTCTTTAATATCCAAGATGAGAAAATTAGTATGAAAAATTAATTTTTCAACTTTTACAAAGACATCCATGAGAAGTCCCTGAGAGTTCTTGACTGAGAGTTTAGCAAGTTGGACTGCCACCATTATTTGTTTTAATTCACCATTCCTTAGATTATTGAAGACACTCATAGGCATGAGATATGTACTATCTCCAAGATTGCATAAGGCTCTTTCAAAATTGTAAGTCCCTATAGTGTAAGTAATTGAGAAAATTCTTGGATATTTGTTTTTTTGGGGTAGATTCAGCTGAATAACTACAGAGAATTATTCATTTAGGGAGACAAATCCTAAGTCCTCCATCTTCCTTTTAATTGAGAGAAATTCTTTAAAGAATTTTTCATAAAAAGACACTTGAAAAATTTCCTCTACAACGGTAATATTGATATGAAATTGTTTAAAAATATCAGAAAATTGTTTATATTGTCCCTCTTTTTTAGCTAGTATCATCATCCCTATAAAGGGGGGATAGGGTTTATATAGTGGTGATGCAACAAAAACATCCCCCTTTTCAGGATGCTTCTTAACTTGAGCATTTTCATTTGATTTTTCCACCTCATTTTTTCTCTTGACAATCTTTATCAGATTATTATAACTATTTTTTTCTCAATTAATCATGGCTGTTGAGAGTTTAGCATCTTTATACTCTTTAAAACTAGATATTTATCATCTTCCCTTAGATTATAATTATTATTATATGTAAAAGTACCAGATAGTCAATCCGATAAAGTCATAGATATCTTTCCAACTTGAAGCTCAAGGTTGACTAGGGAAGCCTTGTGGGTTTCCATTTTAGTCTCACAATTTATCATCCTTTGGTATGCTTTGTGTACAAATTCATTGAGAAAGTTTTCAAAATTAGATTGGATTGGTTGTGCTTGTAGTGGTGGTATTAGTAGAGCTTATTCATACTGTTACTTTGGAGTTGGGGTAAAATGATGATCTCTTGGAAAAGGTTGATGAAATTGTTATTGTGGTCGAGGATATGGATATTTTAGTGGGTGCCCATGTGTTCTATGATTCCTTTGTGAAACCTATCCACACCTTTTTTGATAATAACCTTTTTTTAGGTTTTTAAGCTAGTCTATGCTAATAGTTTTGTTTTTTATATTGTTGAGGTGGCCGGTACTACTGATTTTATTGATTTTAATTAAAATAATTACAATCTTCGAATTGGGGTTCCTCTATAGCTGTCATATAGTCTTGTTATGAGTGTAGGCCTCCACATATCTCACAAGATTATATCTCTATAACTGGATCACAAGGCTTTGATAGTGGTGTAGGTACCTGAAATGAGAAAACCATCTTGGTTTTGGCCTTAACCTAGGTTGTTTGGTTGATAGTCTCCTCCACCTGATAGATTCTGTATAGGGTAGGTTCTCTATCATTTTTCTATAGGTTGTCATTGTGTGAATCTTTTTCCATAATAGATCTGCTAATTACCGATGTATTTAGCATGATCCCTCCTTTAGTGGTGGCATCTAAAAAAGTATAAAAAATATACTAGTGTACCTGGTAGAATTTTAGAAATTGAATCAACACATGTATTCCATAATTTTGGAAATTACAGGTTATCTCCTTAAATCAATCCTAGGCATCCAATGATAATTCTCCATCCACTTGACTAAAATTTTAAATTTAATTTCTTAACTTCCATGTTCAAATAGGTGGGAGGTAATTATCAATAAATTTATTCTCTAGGTCATACCAAGCCATGATGGACTTGGGAGATTTATTTATTAGATAATCCTTAGCACTATTGTCCAATTTGAATGTGAAAACTCGTAGTATTACTACATCATAGAAAAATACCTAGTTACGAATAAAATTGAAATGTGTTCACGGGGGAATTCGCTTGGAATCCCATTTAATTTCCCTATATTTAGGATCATATGAATGACTCAAGGTTTGATTTAAAATGTTTGTTCCTAAATAGGTAGGTGCACAATGTTGGGGGTAACACCACTATTAGATGGAAAGTCATAGTCTGTTATGGTGTGCTCCAACATCGTTGCTCGCTTATCTAGAAGTTCAGGTGGTGAATATTGGGTGTTTTGAAGGTGTGAATGTTCAAGATCATTGGTATAATCCATTTTCAAATGTTTGCTTGTATATGAGGTTCTATTGATCTCAAAATTGAAAAGAATCATTTATTCTGCTTCAAGGATTATCGAATGATTAAAAGAGGCATGACACAAAAACTAGGCGAGACAAAGTGTGTGTAGGTTTTAGTCTATAAAATGAAAATATTATAAAAAGAGAAAAATTGAGAAATAAGAAAGAGGAAAATGGTGAGGAAATCCAAGGTTCGTTCCATTGGTCACTATTCCTAAGCACAACAGTCCCCAGCAACCACACTAAATTTTGATATGAACAAATGGTGTTGTTCATTCCCATGGTCATTGATCAAATTAAATATTTATTTTCCTAAACTACAACCATCTACTAAGGCATAATAAGTGTAAGTCCAAGAATGAGCTCATATAGACATTGTGTTAAAAAATAAATCCAATTATTAGAACCTTTTGGGGAATTCCTCGATTTTACTCTTTTTTGTTTGGATTGACTAAAACTAAGTAGCTTCAGTCTAAAAAAATACTAAAGGAAGGGTTTAGGGACAATTTCAAAGTAAAGTTAAAGTGTCACACCCTGGCCTTGAATCGTTTTTTTACTTTATTCTTTTCATGATGTTGTTTTTTAGGTTTTTTTTATTCCTAAGCTTAAATTTTCAGGTATTGGAGTTTCTTGGTGGATTTTTAGCATGTTCATGGTTTGTATGCATGGTTTGGGTGTTAACCATGTGTCTTTTTAAGTCCAAGGGTGTTTTCAGTTCAAATTCTTCTTGCATGGTTTTCTTTGCATGGTATGTGCATGGTTTGGGCCTAACAATGTGAGGCCTAGGGTAAACCATGTGTCTTGAGGTTGGTGTCTGGGATATGGCACAGGGCTTGAGCATAGATGGGAGAAATTGTGTGACAATCATATAGAGAATATTTGTAATTTAATAAAGCCAAATCACATGGTTGGCATATGGTTTCGCAAACAGACTGTCCAAACCTTGAATGTGTCCCACTTCTTAAGTAGGGTGTGTAGGGTTGGTTTATGGTTTAGAAAACTGGGCTACAAAACCATGTGTCTTGCCCCAGTCATTAAAAAGATGAAATTACCTCTTCATCCTTCTTATTTGTTAATCTCATTTCAGGTTTCTTCACCTTTCTCGGCCTAAGGGCACCATGGGGCTTCCGAATACCCACCTCCCTTTCTCTCCTTCCACCATTTAATCTATCTTGATGTTCTTAGGTAATTACCTCTTCGTATTTTGAAATGTATTTTTTTGTTTAAGAGTTAGTGGTGGATTCTTTTGATTTAGTTTCGGTAACTCCCATGGTTTCTATAGTTGTTCTATTAGATGCAGGAATATCCATAGCTTCATGGGTTCACCATTGGATAGGCACACAAATGAAAATGGTATTTCATAATGAAAATCTAGACTTCCAAAATACTTTTCATTTCCCCTCTTTTCTCATCTAAACCTCCACCATCACAATGATTCTTCAAGATCCCCATCAGTCCCTAAATAGTTATTTGGTTCCAAATTGATTTAAAATGTGTCTTTCAAATTTATTCTCTAAATAAAGGATCGCTTGAAACTTTTTTTTGTTTTTAGTGAATGAATTGAAACTCTAATGATGTGATCTCCTAGAAGGAAGATGAGTGTGATTTTAGATGTGATGGACACCTCTATGGTGGGCCTTATAAGGAGAGGATCATTGCATTGGTGGTGTTGGTGTTTGGGATATGAAAGCATGGTGGTTTTGGGTTACTGTTTTGATCCATATGTGTGAGGACATCCCCAATCATTGTGTATTGTTATCATGGGAATATTGGGAATGATCTAGATAGTTGAGTGACGGTTTCTTATCAACCCCGATTAGACGGGTTGGTTCCCCGTGTATTTTTTGAGTGTCTAAGTGAGATGTGTCGTTGTATTGTCTAGTTTAGAGTGGCCAGTTGGTTATTGAATATGGGGTTTCACCATACACCGTTGGGTGAGTCCAAACTGAGTACGTCTAGGGATTTATTCTAGTGATATTTTGGAAATTCCCATGATTATATTTTTGTATGTTCCTTCCAATTTATACTATACTTGGTAACATTTTTTACAAGTATCTCCATTCTTCTATTGGTACATTTTTTCTATTATTACCCCTATTATTATATTTCCATTCATTTTCAGCATAACCCTTTTTGTTACCTAGTTTGGATTCCTCTGGGGTTTTTTTTAATCTAATATGATTTAAAATGGAAGCCTGTTTTAAAACAGTGAGTAGTGTGAGTTGTTTTGAAAAGAGGATTTCTCTTATAATAATTGTTTCATTTTTAAGTGATAAAACTTATTTTACATGTGTACTAAAAACTAGTGTTTATAGACTATTTTAAAAAAGTAAATGCATGGAATATGAGGTGCTTACCTATTGATATGTTTTTGTTCACATCCTACTTGCTCTACTTGGCATCATTTGACTCGATTTGTTTTGTAGGTTTAGGTTTCTGGTTCAGGTTTCCCCTAAAGAAGGTTGTTCTTTTGTTTTTTGGTGACCATGTGGTCACATGTATATTGAGTTGTATTTGTTTTGGTTTTATTTTTGTTTAACAGTTTTAGATTTTTATAGTTCTAGTTATATGTTATATCCTAATGTTGTATTTATTTTTATCAATTTATTGTAGTTTCTTTTTGTGTATTCTATTTTGATTATTTGATTTTAGATTCTTATTGGGATTAATCATTCCCACTATGATAACATTGATTCCTGGGGCTAGTTGTTAGCTCGAGAGGATCAGGAACACCTCTCGATATGTATCTAAAATCAGGTTGGTTGTCGAGATTAGATAGAATCTCATGCCGGTACATGAAAAAAATGGTATCCGAGAATCCCTATGTTCTTTGGGGAATCAGTTAGATTGAATATTAGGATTTTTGGAACTAAAGAGATAGGTACATGAAGGAAATCATGAACCCTTTCTCAATCTGGGCCTCGAGTTTCTTGGGGTAGTCTGAGATTTTATTCTTTGTTTCAGTTTTGGTTTTAATAGATAAGGGATTACAACGAAAGTGATCTTGTGTTGTTCAGTGGTCTCACTTAGTGTAGTGACCCATGTAAATCCCTACCACACATCTTAATATATCCCCATTTATTGGTGCTTTCTTGGGACATGGACCACTAACTGTGTCACTAAGTAATGCAAGAATACTAGTTCCATATCCCTGGGAGTTAACTTTGAGTTGTATTTTGGTTCGTTTTTCATTAGTATGATTGTTTATTAGAAGAAAAAAAATGGTTCTCAACAAAAAAGGGATTTTAAAATGGGAAAATGATTTCAGGATTTGGATTTGAAATTTGGATTTTGGTAATTGAAAGGTGGCCTTGGGGAAAAGTGTTTTTGAATGGAAATGTTGGTTTTTGAAAGAGAATTGTGTATTTACTTGGTTGTGCTTGGTTTGTGAGTTAGATTTTTGGATTGGGGGTTCCCTTTTTGTTTGAGTTCAGTTTGATGTTGATTTTGGGTTTTATGTTCTTTTTTTGTTCAAATTTTTCTACCCAGAAAATTCCAAGAGGTTTATAGAGAGTCTCTTCCATTGGTTGGCTCTACCTAGACTCCTAGTGGGGTGGTAGAGTCATGTTATTTTCAGTAGTTTTACATTTTCCATGGTGATGGGGTTCTGATAGAGGAATCGGAGTGTCTTAATGAAATAGATGATGTCTTTAGGTCATTTTGAACTCCTAAAGTTGTGATATTATGTTCCATTTTTGGATTGTTTGAAGGTCTTGGGTTTGGATCAGTGGAATTCGATCACCCCAACATCATTATATGTTGGGTTTTTGTGGGATGTGTTTAAGAACACTTTCATCTAATGGGTTTTCCCAGAAGAGATGAAGGTAATTAATGTGGCGTAGCTCATGTCTATTTAGAAAGTCCAGTGGATAGTTATGGTTTACATTGACCATTTCAAGGATCTGGTATATTTCCCTTGGGAGATAGAATTAGGCGATCAAGATAAATCTTCTCTCTTCATCTAGGGTCTTCATCCATGGATTAAAGAGTGAGTTATTTCATCCAGGGAATTTTGTTTTGGGAAGTTTTTTTATGAGGTTTTCTTAGCATAGATGGTTCTCAAAGCATAGTATTTGGGGGTTTTAAATCCAGTATCACTTGAATGTCAAGAAGCTTCCCCATCTAGCGAGTGGTGTGTGCTGGAGGAACCCGTTCCTGAAGAGTTTTCTTTATTATCTCTAACTTTTTTCTCACCAGACTAGTCATTCGTGTGATTCCAATATGGCAGGTTCGGGCATTCATAGATGTCATGTTGTAATCATTTTTCACTATTATGGCCGCCTGGGTCTTTTGGAGAGGTTTTGTAAGAATCCTTTCCATAACAAAAATTTTCAGTTAGAGGGTCTGAGCTCCAAAAAGTGGGGAAATAGATGCTTTAATTACCAAGGATCCATCCATAGGTCCCATAGTGAATCCATTCAGACAGTTATGAATCACCAGAGGTGTAGGGAATCTTGGCTCAAATTTTGTATCAATGTTGGAGTGGAATAAATTTAACTCTCCTTGTTGTAGTGTTCTTTTATTATATTAGTTTATCCTAGCTGAAAAATAATATTTGTGGTTTTGTTTACTTTATAACTTGGTAATTGTGTTTTGTGGATGAAAATCTTTTGATAGTCATCCTTTTCGTAGATTGGTCTTGGTTTTATTCTATGATTGTTTTGGAAATTTTTGTTGAGTAAAAGATGAATGAAGATCTATCTTGGGGTTTGAGTTCCTTTCTTGTGCTTCCCCTTGTGTAGGGATTTTTTGTTCATGCTAGGAGTTCCCATGTTGGTTAGGTTTGTAGTAGTGTCATAAAGTTAGTTAGGTTTTGTGGTGGGTAGAACCCTCCTCCTTTTCCCATGGTTCTTCTTGTTAAAGCTTCTCTTAGATTGGTTGTGTGTTACTTGTGGAGCGAGAGGTCACACCAAGGTTCATTGATTTTTTTTGGTCTCATCCAGATTTGAGCTCGATTTTGATTCCTCTTTTGGTTGGATTACTTTCTATGGGTAGAAAGTTTTTGTGCTGGGGAGAATTTTCACACCCCAACCTTAAATTTTCCTTTATTTTATTATTTTCTTGATTTACATTCCTTTATTTCAGGTTTGGGTTGATTCCCTAGTTTTTATTTTTTATTTTTGTATTTTCTAACTGGATTTTAGGCCTATGCATAGTTTATATGAAAGGTTTGGGGGTTAATTGTTTGGCATGATAAGGCCAATGGTGTTTTAGTTAAAACTAATCTTGCATGGTTTTATTTAATGGATTGTACATAATTTGGACCAAATAGTGAAAGGCATAGGAGAAACATTGTTTCTTTAGTTTTGTGTATAACACATGGCACACAACTTGTGCATGGTCAGGAGAAACTACGTGACAAGCATGCGGTAAGGATTTCCAATTTGACTGATCCAAATCACACAGTTGGCACAAAGTTTCCCAAAATGTGTGGCCAAACTATGTGGGTGTCCTTCTTCTACAGTATGGTACGCAGAGTTCGCACATGATTTGGAAAATTGTGTGACTTTCCAATGTCATGAAAAGGTTGAAATTACTTCTTATCCCCTCTTATTTTTTAACCCTATTTCGGGTTTTCCTCCCCTTTCTCAACCGATGTGCACCAGGGGGCTTCCAAAAACTCTCCTCCCTTCTTCTCCTTCCACCATTGAAGCTCTCTTATGCTTCCTAGGAAAATTTCGCTCCATTTTTATCCAATTTCCACATATTATTTTCTTCCCTCGTGTTTTCTTGGCTCTCCTCAGGTGGGTTCCCTCTTTGGATAAACCCTAGGGTGACGGTTGGATGATATTGGTCAATATCTTTGGTTCTAGGATGTGAAAATCATTCCTCGAGCTTACTTATTCCTTCTCTGAAGGTTTCATTGTGTGTGCACACTGTTGAGGTAGGTGTTTCCATCTATTTCCTTTTTAAAGCATTACGTTGAATGCTTGATCTTTCCAAATTAATTCTTGAATGTATTTATAATTCTTATTTTCTGTTATTGATTTTATTGTGGTGTTATTATAGTGTAAAATGGATGAAAATGGGTTTTTAAAGCATTTCATTAAGTTCACCTATATCTATATGCATATAAAGTGTTTGATAAAATTACACTTTGTCTTTAAAGTTAAAATTGGGTATTATGAAGTGTGTTTAGCCTAATCAGGGTTTGGTATTTTTGTTTTCCTTGTGATTTAGATATATTATATGATTTTTAGGTCTCATTTTAGTTTAGTGTTTATGTATGAAATGTATTTTTTTGGTTGAATAGTTGATGGTGGCTTCTATTGAATTGGTTTTGGATACTCTATTCGTTTCTAAGGTCATTCTAGTAGATGTGGTCATATCCATAGGTGCACAGGGTGCACCTTTGTATAGGCACACAAATGAAGATGTTATTTCATAAATAAAATCTATATTTACAAAAAAAATTACCTTTCACCTATTTTCTCATATAAACCTCTAATCTCCCAATGATTCTTTAAGATATCCATTGATCCCTAAATGTTTCTTTGGTTCCAAATTTATTTAAAATGTTTCTTTCATATGAAATCTCTAAAGAAAGGCCTATTTTGAACCTCTATGTATGGTTTATTCTCTAAATTCTATAAATTTTGGTTTGTAACCTTTTGTGAGTATTTTATGCTTTTCCATCATTTTTTGGAATGGTTTAGAAATAGTTTTATAGATAAGAATGGTAAAGTCTAGTTTGAAATTTGTGGTACTGTGGGAAAATGATTTGAAACTCAAATGATGTGATGGCCCAGTTAGTACTTTTTTGTGATTTGAGATGAGATGGGAGCCCCTATGGTGTGCCTCCAAAGTGAGGGTCATCACATTGGTGGTTTCGGTGTTTGGACTAGGCAAGCATAGTGCTTGTGAGTTAATGGTTTGAGCCACGCATGTGAGGACCTCCCCAAACACTATTTACTAATATCATGGGAGTCATATAGAGGGTTGAGTGATGGTTTCTTATTGACCCTGATTAGATGGATGGGTACCCCCCCCCCCCACCCTTGATTTTCTAAGAAGCCGGGTTGAATGCTCCACTCGATTGGATATGTTAGAGCAGACATTTGGTTATTGGCTTGGGATCTGCACCATAAACTTGAAGATGATTCTGAGCTGAGTACATCTTGGGATTACTTTTAAAAAAATTTAGGGCATGCCCAATATTATCTTTTTATAAGTTCCTATCTATTTCTTCCATTCTTAGTTACTTATTTTACTAGTATATTCCTTCATGTATTAGTACTATTTTTCTTATGTTACAATTTTTGTTCAGTTTCCATTCATTTTTAGCATAGCCCTTTTTGTTACCTATTTATTATTCCTTTGGGGTTCTGGTTTTGAAACTGGTATGATTGAAATGGAAACCTATTTTAAAATGGGGAGTGGTGTGTGTTTTTTTGAAATGTGATTTATCTAGGAAGATGTGTTTTGATTTTGAAATGATAAAACCTATTTTCTATGTGTATTTTAAATAAATTTTTTGTGGACTATTTTATAAATGGAAATTCACGGACTCTATTGTGATTACCTATTGAGATTTTTATGATCGCACCTAACATGTTCCACTCAACATCAGTAGAACTAGGCTATTTTTCTGGTTCAAGTTTCCTCTAAAGTTGGTTGGTCTTGTGGTTGGTGGTGAACAAGAGATCACATGGAGATCAAGTAGCCTTCAATTTGTTTTTAGTTTTGTTTTATAGTTTTCAAATTTGTTCAGTTTGAGTTGTATGTTGGATCTTTATATTTTATTTATTTTGATCAGTGGATTATAGTTTCTTATTGTGTATTCTATTTTTATTTTTTGACCCTAGTTACTTATAGGTTTAAATCATTCCCACTTTCATAAATTTAATTCTTGGTACTAGTCACCATTCTGGGAGGATTGGGAATGCCTCTCAAGAACTTTCAGGGATCAGGTTGGGTGTTGGGATTGGATGGGATCTCTTTCCGGTTTGTGACATAAATAGTAATCCTAAATCAAACATGGGATCGACCTACGGTGTAGGCCACAAAGTGGTGAAAAGGACACTAATTGATGTTGGTATAACAAATTTTATAAAATTAAGAAACAAAATACCCCTTCTTCTAGAGTAATTAACATCCTAAGGACCGGAATATTTGTTTCTAGGTATAATGAATAATAAAAAATTGGTTCTACCTTTATCATATCCAACTAGGTCATGGTCCTTCAACTTGAAACTCTGATGGTCATAGATAGTGAAAGATAATGATATTGACAATTGTTTTAATCCTAGTTTCTATCCATAGGGTTACCCAATTTTTATTTTAGATATTCATTAGGTTTAACCACCCCTACTCTTGACCCCTAACCCTAAGAGGGTAAGTCGTGTATTATGGATTTGAATAAAAACAAGGAAACAGATGGTAACATACCTGAAATATAAAATAATTGAAAAAAAGAGAGAAACTCATAATTGAAATCATTAAAAATAAACTAAATACTAACTTGGATGAAGAAGCAATAAATAACACAATGTTAATCAAATTTTCACAGTAAATGGTGTTACAAATGAAACATTGGAACAATAATGATCAAAAAATACATCTTGGAATTGAATGTGAAAAAAACAAAATGTGTCAAATAATAAAAGAAAGCAATAGAGATGGATGGAATTGAAAATAAATAAAAATGAGAAATAATAGAATATATAAACAAAATACATCGTAAGTCTGAGCACCTCCAACACATCGAGGGTGTTGAAATATTTATATAGCCCAAAAAGTAAAAGATGTGTAAATTGTTCACACAGTGTACTGCTTTAAGTGGATTCTACTTTGACACTTATATAATATGTAAATGGTTTTCACATCATGAACATTAGATCCACCAAATCCTATGAATATTTTAGAACTTGTGGATATTTCATCTTGAATTTTTGGTGGAAAATATGATTTAAACTTCCCACAATATGTACTGAGTTCACTCTATGTAATCTTATAATTTGGACTTTGAAACTTTCTCGATGTGTAATCAGGATACATGTTGTGTACTTGGTTCATGTGTTGTATTTGGGATTCACAGCTTGTAATTACTAGTGGTTTACAGTTTTCTCGAGGATTACACCTCATGTAATCCTATTTCACGATGTGCAAGGATGATTTCTACCATTATTTTGACCTTCCTCCATTGAGCCTTAAATTCCTAATTACTTCCAAAATGCATCAAAAACCTTTGTATTATCATGAAATAAAGTGTCTTACATTAGGTATGGATCCTTTAAATTTCATTCTAATTCTTTTTTTATTGATTTTTGATTCTTAATGTGTTTATGGAAGTTTCATGGGTGTTGGTGACTTGTTTGTAGCTCAAAACCCCAACCGGTGGAAGAAATAACTCAGCTGTGAAGTTAGTAGAAACCATAAGAGATGGTTCGCATGATTTATCCTAACTATATGGGGATTTTATTAGGTGAAGGTAGGGTACATAGTCTTCTCTAACCATTCAGCCAAGGCTTCACACCTGTGTGAGTTGTCTGAGATCTTTAACAAATCCATATAGTATGGTCGGTGCATGCTTTCTCAAACTATGCACCCTAACCATGTAATATTCTTCCTTAGGTAGTAGGAAGCACAGAGTAGGCACACGATTTGGCCAACTATGCGACCCAAGAATTTTTGGGTTGATTGACCTTTTTCACTTGAAAATATAATAAACTCACCCTTCTCCTATTTTTTCCTCATTACAACAGGCTCATGTCTCTTTCTCCTCCTAAATGAGCTCCCAAAACCATCTTCGTAGGATTTAAACCTGGTTTGTCATCTAAATTTTGATTCAATAACTGTTGGTATCATTGGATTCCTCCAAGTACAATCTTTAATCCTTAGGACTAGTTCACTATTTTTCTTTCCCTTAAAGATTCTATTTTGATGTAGGATCATATGTCATATTTTAAGGGTGCTGATTTTTTCTTTTATTTTCATCTAATTCAAGATAAATTAGGGACCAATACTGGAGGAAGAGAGTGTTATAGGCTAGAGGTAGGTGGTCTATGACTCATCCTTCAAGTCTCATCATTTCATAAATTATTTTCATAGTGTGCACACCAGTTTCACCAATACTTGCAAATTAAATTCATATTCCATGATTATAATCCTTGGATGCATGTTCTAGAGCACTTTATTAATATTTTCTTGGTTCCATTGGAGGTCATGACCTCAATTCCAACCACCCAAAGTAGGTTTCTTCTATATTTATGCCTTTTTTGGCTTTGTTATAACTATTTTCACCATCATTTGGGTTTGTTTTGATAGGACACTTCTAAGTTAAGTGTTTCAATTAAATAATTAATCTTTAAAATGTTAATTGGAAATTATACTATTAGATATCACTTGTCCTCGTTAATTATAATTGAATAGAAATTTTTTTATTCCCTTATACCACATTTTCAAGATTATAAAAGGTAGATGAATGGATCTAATAGCTGAATATGTTATAAAGTATTAAATGGTTTTATTTCCTTGATTGGTCTTATCTCATTTATGAAAATTAATGGAATAAACCAAATTAATTATTAAATGAATGAGTATTACATGGCCTAAATTAAAGAATTATATATGTATAATGTGCCTATTGCATATTGACCTTTTTACCTTTATAGGATTTATTAGACTTGAGCCATCCTTGGATTCCCAAGGGAATTCCTTAACCAATTAGAGGACACCATTATGATTCAAGGATCTAGTTTACAAGGGAGATACCCACCGTGGAACATGGTCCTTGTCTAATAATAGATTCCCAATAAGACACAGTAGGATCTATTCATTATCTTCTAGCTATTAGGATTCCTTGGTGACACTCCTGGGATCCAAATTGATGTCTTTGGACACATGGAAATATGTAATTAACCCTGTTGAGTAAAAATCCCTCAGGGCATCATTGAAGCATTTTTTAGGTGATTGTGTTTGTTGATTAAGTGGGAAACCATGTTTTGTTTCTTGACAAAGTAGACCATGGTGTATGAGTGTGTTGACAAAGAGATATAAAATGGTGATTTGTCAGGTTCAAGGGATTATTTCAACAATCCATGATTGATTAAAGAACCTTGAAAAAGTAATGGATGATCTAGAGGTGGTAAAAAAAGAGCAGATACAAGGTGGCGTCGTTTTCCATTGTTTGCCAAATTTTTGGGCCTGAAAATTGGAAAATGGATTGATGCATTTTTGGAAAATGGAGGAGCATGAAAAATTGGAGTGGTGCGCAAAAAAATGTGGGGTGCGAAGAATTAGCGTGGTGTGTGAAAAAAAATAGTGGTGCGTGAAAAATCAGTAGGATGCACGAAATATCTTCTCAGTGCACGAAAAAATAAAGTGTTTCACCAAATATTAGCGTGGTGCGTGAAATATCAGCATGTTGTTCGAAATAGAGGATTGGTATTTTTCGCGCAGGAGGTGTCTCGAGATCAGAAGCTCGAAAATTGGCAAAGTCATGAGGTGCACAAAAAATTGGAGTAGTGCACGAAAAATGATTTTGCGCGGAAGATGTTTTTTTCATGCTCGAAGTGAATTATGCGCTCAAGGAGGGTTTTTCACATAGGGTGAATTTTTCCTATAAATATGAAATGACCCCCCTCATTCGACAAGAGCTCAAGACATAGAGAGTATCTGAGATTTGGTGTGCGAAATTGCAGTGCACATGGGAGTTGCGCGAAAACAACAAGTTTGTGCGTAAAAACTGTTTCCCGTAAAATCCTTCATTGCACATAAAATGGGTGTTGCGAGAAAAGGGGATTTCATTAAAAAGTTGAAAATTACGTGAAAGTAAGTGCAGAGGATGTGCGTAAAATTTGGTGGTGGTGCGTAAAAGAGGAGTTGCACGAAAATTGTATTTCACGTAAGGCAAGGTAATTGCGTACAAGGTTTCGTAAGGGGTGCATGTAAAAATTGGGGTTACCTTGTAAATCTGGTGAAAAGTGGGATTCATCAGTGGGTGAAAGTTGAATGTAAACAGAGCATCTATCAACAATTAAAGATGCAGATTTCATTAGTGATAATGAAGAGACCTACAGGTCTATAAACTGTGAGTGGATCTTCTGAAGAAGCAGTGAGCACACCTCAATTGAGAGAGCAGTGAACTTTCATATTGCGAGTGGTTGTAAACTAGAAGATACAGTGAGTCCGATTCGAACTTGTAAACAGTGATGCACTTATCGTGGATTTGGTATGTCGACACATTTTCGGTGTATGCTCCTTGGACGTAGCCCAGTGAGGGTGAACTAAGAAAAAATTGTTGTGTCCCGTGAATGATTTAATTTCTGTCTATACTTCGATATAGGAAAGATAGGGAAAATAGTTTTTCTTAACAGTGAAACAAGATCAATAGGGGTAGTTATTTTAATCTTTCATACCCTGATTCACCCCCCCCCCCCCCCCCTCTCAGGGTATCTAACCCAGTGGACCTAACAATTGGTATCAGAGGGAATGGTTGATATCATTTTCTCTCTCAGATAGAGGTCATCAATCATAAAGGAATTCTAATCTTCTATGGGAACAATTTTCAGATATAGAAGAATCAGATGTAACACTACTTCTGATCTTTGGGAATGGATGTGTTTATAGCAGCAATGCATGGTATCACAACTGATATTAATAGTGGTTCATTATTAGAAGCTGGGTGAAGAGAATTGGATGCTGACGCAAAGGGAATCAATGCTATAGGGGATCCTTATCCAATTCTATTTATACCAAGTTCATGTCATGAAAAACATCAAATGCTATGTGGGAAAATTTTTTGATCATATATGAAGGTGATACAAAGGTCAGAGAAGCGAAGATGCAAGTATTATGGAACAAGTATGAAGATCTGAGAATGAAGCCGAATGAATCTGTTGATGCATTATTTGACAGGGTAAATATTGTAGTGGAGGAAATGATAGTTCTTGGAAAATTTATTAAAGATATAAAAATTGTGAAGTGCATCCTGAGGAAACTTCCACCTTGGTTCAATCTGGAAGTTTCAGTTCTGAAAGATAAAGACCCAAAAGATCTAACAATGGATAACCTGCACAACACACTTGTTGCATATGAAATGATAAATGATGATAATGATGTTTTTGAAAATGGAAAATCTAAAGAAGTGGTATTCAAGGCCATGAAGATGCTACCATTGAAAATTCTCAAGAAGAAGAAGAGACAGATGAGTTGATGTCATTCCTTTCTTGAAATTTTCAAAGAGGAAAAGGAAAGTTTAAAGGGAAAATTCCACTAGCATGCTTTAAATGTGGAAAGTTTGGTCATCTTGTGGCATGGTTCCCCAAAAAGTTTCAAGATAACGATAATGATGATTAAGAAGTCGAAATTACCAAGAATAAGGCTTCAGCGTTTGTGAAAGGGAAGAAACAATTCAAGAGAAATTTCTTCAAGAATAAGAATCTTCTTTCACAAGAATTTTAAAGTTCAGATGAGTCTAAGGATGAAGAGGATAAGGAGATTGAAAACTGCAAAGATCATGGGAAAAATACTATGGTGGAAGTTGTCGGTAGTGCTCAGAAGAAGGAAGAAATCGACATTGATGAAGAAGGAGAAGTTGAAGGAAGAGTTGATATGCAAGCTGAGTAAGAGGCTGCTCTTGAAGAGATCAATGCTTGGAGGGATAAAACAAAGAAATCCTACAAAGTTTTCCATGATGCCAAACTCTACATACAGTATTAAGAAGAAGTGAATTTTGAGTTAATGGATGAAATTGAGAAACTCAGGTCATCAGTGCCAGAGAATTTAGAATCAATAAGTAAGTATAAACTCAGGATTAAAGAACAGAAGAAAGAGATCGATGGCTTGAATATCACAGTGAAGGATCACGTTAAGCGTATCGAAGATCATGAAGAGGGCGTTTCCGGTATGCAGCAAAAAGATAAGGATAATGAAAAAACATTGATTCCTAACATGTTCTTGGGAAAGTAGAATATTATGAATACTGGAAAGAAGAAATAGGATCCTAGTAGTTTAGTAGGAAAGAAGTAGCAATCAAGCTCAGACATTAAGGCTGGTTTGGGGCTTGAACAGAAACGGAAAGTAGTCAGAGTCGAAGTTAGACCACAAGCACATGTTCTGCATATGAAAATTGATGTGGGTACAAAGCAGAAACAGAAAAATTAGAGAACTCAAGGGACTACTAGCAGTACATAAGTGACATGTAGGAATGCACCTTTCATCTTGTGTTATTGTTGTGGAAAGATGGGACACTCACAAAGTGTGTGTTCTATAGCTAGAAGATATCGAAGGGCACAAGAAAAAATGTGGAAGCCAAACATAGAATGGTTCTCCATAACATATTTTGAAGGACATTGTTTTTGTTAGGGAGGATTTGGGCACATGGCTAGGTACTACACTTAGACCATACAAAGGAATGTGCCAAAGCAGAAACAAAATGTTCACAAGTAGCAGATTAATGAACTGATAGATGATTTGAAAATGAAAAATAGATTTTCAGCTTTAAAAGATGAATTAGGTCCATCATACACTGAGAATGATCATGAGTCTCAATCTATACCGAGTGTGGACACAAAAATATGGACCAAGAAGAAGAGAGTAGAGAAGGCAGTGGTTGTTTAAATTGCCCTTAAAGCATCAGATCGTTCTGGTGTGTGGATCCTTGATAGTGGTTGTACGTCTCACATGACAGGAAAAAAGTATCTGTTTATAGGCATAAAATATGACAAAGAAGGAGTTTTCAAGTTTGGAAACGATGAAGGCCTGAATATAATTGGATCGGGAAAGGCTAGGTTTGGGGGGAAAGAAATAAGACATGCTGATGTCTTATTATAGAAGTTCCCAGTCACAATTTGCTCAGTGTCAGTCAATTGTGTGACTCAGTTCATTCGATATGGTTTACTAAGAAGACATGTGTCATCATGGGAAGATATGGTATAGTGATACTATAGGGAAAAAGGAAAAAAGGGAATCTCTACCTTGTAAGTGGAAAAGAAGATATATTCTTTTTATCTAGAGAGGAAGAGAACAAATTGTGGAATAAGCGACTTGGTCATCTATACCAACCATCCCTATAAGATCTGGTAATGTGTGATGCAGTAAGAGACCTCCCTAAGCTATCACATGATCATACTCACACATGTGATGCATGCCAACAAGGGAAGCTCATCAAAAAGATGTATAAGGAAAAGGAAAAGAAGTCAACAAGAGTTCTCTAATTAGTGCATACTGATGTTTGTGGTATTATCACACCAAGAGAAATTGATGGAAAGAGGTACTATGTTCCTTTCATTGATGACTATAGTATAATGGCATGGGTATTTTCTATTTCCCATAATTCGGATGTGTTCAGCTACTTAAAACAGTACTGGAGGGAGTGGGAAAGGATGCTCGGACAGAAAATTCTGAAGTTTCGTACTAACAATGGTACGGAATTCACAAACAGTCGGGTGGAAGACTATCTCGAGAAACATGAGATAAGGAATCAAGTTTCTTCATTACGTACTCCCTAACAGAATGGAGTGGTTGAAAGGAGAAATCAGACCATCAACAACCTGGACAGAACAATGCTTATAGAAAAAGACCTACCAGAGAAATTTTGGAAGGAAGCAGTATTGACATCGGTCTACATTTCAAACATGGCTCTATTGTGTCCAAAGGAAGGAAAGACTTCATATGAGATGTGGTACGGGATGAATCCAATGGTGAAGTATATCTGAATCTTTGGGAGTAAGTTATTTATACTCAACAAAGAAAAACATAGCAAATTTGAGTCACATGGAGATGAAGGAATATTCCATGGCTACTCAGGAAAAAGTAAATCATATAAATGCTTTAATAAAATTTTGGGAAAATTAGTTGAGAAAAATTATGTCACTATTGTGGAAAATGATGAGAAAACTCAATAGAAAAGTGAAAAATTTCCTGATGAAAGTGATGAGGAGGAAAGAAACGTATGAGGAGAAGAAGTGGTTGTTGCTGATTCAGAAGAAGATACTGATGATGAGAATGAAGAAGGAAAATCTGTATCTACATAGAAGCCAAGGAGTCAATCTGAAATTGATAGGAAAAACATCATTGGTGATCAATCATCTCTAGTTCAGACATGAAGAATGAAATAACTATAGCAGACATATTTATTATCTCAGGTTGAGTCGAAATGCTTCGCTGATGCAGCTGAAGATGAAAACTGGGTTCAGGAAATTAATGAAGAGCTTGATCAGATTAAGAAAAATCAGACATGGGAGATTGTATCCAGGCCAAAAGATAAGAATTTCATCGAGGCTAAATGGGTATTTTGCAACAAGATGAATGAATATGGCATAGTGATTTGGAACAAAGCCCGACTGGTGTGCAAAGGATACTCCCAGATAGAGGGAATGGATGTTGATGAGACATTTTCACAAGTTGCGAGACTAGAGACCATCAGATTATTTCTAGCCATTGCAGTGCAATGAAAGTTTAAATTTTTCTAGATGGATGTCAAATCTGCATTTTTGAATGGGGTTCTGGAGGAAGAAGTTTATATTGAGCAGCCAGATGGTTTTCTCATTCATGAGGATGAGAACAAGGTTTGCAGACTAAAGAAGGCATTGTATGGGATAAAACAAGCACTAAGAGCATATTACTCAAGTCTTGATCAGTACTTGGAGAAGTTTGGTTTCCAGCGTGGTGGAGTTGATTACAATATAAATTTCAATAACAATAGTAATCGAAATATGATGGTGCTAGTTTATTTCAATGACATAATATTTGGCGGATCAGATGAATCTCAGTGCAGACAATTTTCCGAATTCATGAAATGTGAGATTGAAATGTCAATGATTGGAGAGCTAACTTTTTTCCTTGGTCTACAGGTTTCACAAAGAAGGAATGACACTTTCATTTCTCAATCCAAATATGCCAAAGAGGTTCTGAGAAGATTTGGAATGGAAAATTCTAAGAAGATGAAGACTCCAATTGCAACTCAGATGAAATTATCCAAGGATGGTAATGGCAAGGTAGTTAATATCACAGAATATAGGCAGATTATTGGTAGTTTACTGTACCTGATAGTGACAAGACCATATATTGTTTTATCCACATGCCAAGCAGTGCGATATCAATGTAATCCCAAGGAAATCTGCATTCTTGTTGTGAAGAGAATACATCGGTATATTAAGGGCACAGTGGATTTCATCTTGATGTATAATGAAAAATCTCAGACAGAGTTATTGGGATATACTGATGCAGATTGGGCCGGTTCAGCGGATTAAAGGAAATCAACGTCAGGAGGTGAATTCTATCTTGGTGGACTATGTATTGCTTGGCTGAGAAAGAAGAAATATTTCATTTCATTGAGCACCGTAGAAGCTGAGTATATTGCGGCCACTAAAGCATGCACACAATTATTGTGGATGAAGCTGCAGCTGATGATATGGGAGTTGAAGTGAATTCTCCGATTGGAATCATGTGTGATAACTCAAGTTCTATAAATCTTATCAAAAATCATGTCCATCACTCAAGGAAAAATAACATTGAGCTAAGTACTATTTTATCAAGGGGAAAGTTGAGCAGGGGATCATGAAGTTGGAGTATGTGCCTACAGAGCTATAGGTTATAGACATCCTAACAAATTCCATACCCAAGGAATCTTTTTAACGGCATCGACTGTCTCTGGGAATTTAGTCGACTCCTCGCACTTGAAAAAGTGTGGATGTGGGACACCTTCCCTATCCCCGATATATTGCGTGTTTTTTTCTAATGCACTAATCTATGTTCTTTATATTGTTTCAGACCACAAAGGAGTGACCTTTGGGTTCGTTGACAAAGGGGGAGAAATAGTGACTCCACAAGTAGGAGAAACTGTGGCTAAAGAAGGGAGAAAATATCTTAGTCAAAGACACGGGGAGAAGATGACATGTGGAGCAGCAAGATAGGGGGATCAATGAGAAAGGGGGAGAGTATTAAATCTAAAAATTCTAGAAGTGATCAATCAAAGAATATATATAATGAGATGACAGCTACAGATCATGATAAAATCAGATGAGTGATGTGATAAAAATAATGTGTTGCATGAAAAATTATCGTGGTGCGCGAAAAAAATAGTGGCCCATGAAAAATCTACGGGGTGCGTGAAATATGATCTCAGTGCATGAAAAAATAAAGTTTTGCGCGAAATATTAGCACGGTGTGCGAAAAATAAATTGATGCGCAAAATATCAGCATGTTGCGCGAAATAGAGGATTCGTATTTTTCGTGCAAGTGGTGTATTGAGATCAGAAGCTCGAAAATTGGAAAAGGCATGAGGTGTGAAAAAAATGGAGAAGTGCGCAAAAAACGATGTTGCACGGAAGATGTGCTTCTTGTGCTCGAAGTGAATTACACACTCAAGGACGATTTTTCCCATGGGGTCTATTTTTTCTATAAATATGAAGTGACCTCCCTAATTCGATAAGAGCTAAAGACATAAAAAGTATCTAGGCTCTGGTGCGTGAAATTGGAGTGAACAAGGGAGTTGCACAAAAACAACAAGTTTACGTGCAAAAACCGTTGCATGTAAAATCATTTGTTTCACATAAAATGGATGTTCTGAGAAAAGGGAATTTCATGCAAAATCATAAAGTTACGCGTAAGGAAGTGTAGAGGTTGCGCATAAAATTTGGGGGAGGAGCGTAAAAGTGGATTTTTGTGAAAATTGTATTTTGCGCAAGGAAAGGGAATTACGTGCAAGGTGCCGCAAAGGTAGTGCGTCAAAATTGGGGTTTCCCAGTACATCTAGTGCAAAGTGAGATTCATCTATGGGTGAAAGTTGAATGTCAGCAGAGAATTTATCAACAATTAAAGATGTAGATTTCATTAATGATAATGAAGAGACCTAAAGTTCTATAAACTGTGAGTGGATCTTCTGAAGAAGCAGTGAGCACACTTCAGTTGAGGGAGCAGTGAGCTTTCATATTGTGAGTGGTTGTAAACCAGGAGGGACAGTGAGTTCGCTTCAAACTTCTAAATAGAAGTGCGCTTATAGTGGATTTTGTACATCGGCACATTGCTGGTGTATGATCCTTGGACGTAGCCCAGTGAGGGTGAACCAAGTAAAAATCATTGTGTCTCGTGCATGATTTAATTTCTATCTATACTTTTCTACAAGAAAGAGAGAGAAAATAGTTTTTCTTAGCAGTGAAACAAGATCAATAGGGGTAGTTATATTAATCTATCATACCCTAAGTCACCCCCCCCCCCTTTCAGGGTATCTAACCTAGTGGACCTAACAAACCCATTAGGCCCAGTCATGCTTAGATCATGCATACCTTGGATGAGATCCTTAGAGTTGATAAGAATATTTTACATATTAATTCCTTAGGAGATTCACCTTGGATTACACTCGAACCCCTTATAGCCATAATTCATGTTATTACTCAGTTTTCTTGGCCCTTGAGGTTAAGGATGCCTTGGTTATTACATTAGATCAACTTCAATAATATCATTATTATAGGATGCCTTGGTTAGACCTTGAATACTCATAAATTATCTTTTTTACATACAGTACGATTGATACTTATTATAAACTCTAACATATTTAATTAAATGATTACATGTTTAGACACCAGCTAAGGATGGAGTGGGTATGAGTTTTTTAATACAGATTTACTATTATATATACCAACATGCAATTTAAGTTTATATTCACAGTCTAGATTTGTATAGATTCCATTGATGGTAGCCAACTAATATTTATCTCACACCCTATTCAGGAATCTGATGGTACCCATGTAGATTATATTTATATAAGTGTTGATGAGATTAAGTTTCCCGCATTGGAAACCTAAATTTCTTGCTTGTTTTTGGATGGATCTTAGTAATAGATGACTGAGCTGGTGCTCAGTATGCTAGATTGTTTTTTGATTCTTTTTTATTATTTTGAATATCATGTATTTCTTCTTACCATGTATACTTATTTTCTAGTTTTTTAGTGACATGACATGACATAATCACTTTATATACTATTTAGTTTACATATTTTTATGGTTATTCATTTCATTGATATTTAGGTTTGCTTCCTCTATCTTTTATATTATTATGAATCTTTTTTCATTTATCTATTTAGCTATACTATTGTGTCACTCTGATATAAGGTAATATTCTCCCCACATATATACCCTAGGCCCTCACTGCTATTTGTAAGACTCTAGAATATGGGGTGGCATGCTTGAGGACATGTGGCTAATCGGATTTGGGCACTTCTGAGTGGCACCAGGGTCGGGACGTCAAAAAGTCATATCAAAGTAGTTTTATTTTTCTTTTGACTTACAATTTGGAAAACATAAACAGTAGATTAAGAACATGTTGGGACTTGGTTATAAGTTATTCCTGGGAGTAGATAACCAACATTCAGGGTAAATACCAAGTTTCCTAGGAATGGGGATTTCTTTTTTTTATTTCACTTATTATAGTTGATACCATTTCAATGTTGGTTGATTCACATGAGTTTGGTATTTTGATATACTTTAGGAATTTTTACCTTTTTTTGGTGCGGTAAGAACAATTGTTTCATGCATCATTATAGGCACCTAGAATTAAAATTTAATGCATATTCCATTCCATATAGGTTATTTTCACTGGTTTCATTTCTTGTGTTTCCTATGGTTGTTGAGTGAGCCATGGTTTTTATATGTTCCTATAATACTAACATCTTCTATAGGGTAAGGGATTTGGTTATTTAAACTGTCAGCATCAATCTAAATAGTTTTTTAATATATAGGTTGATGGTGTATTCTTAAATATCTAGTTTCTACTCTCATCATCTATGTACCTTTGGTTATATGAGGTGGTCTTTGGCTATAATTGAGTTATTTCTAGTTTTAATTCATGAGGTGTATGGGCCCTCATGAATCTTAATGGGTGATTTACCGAGTCAAGCCATAGTATATTACCCCTTATATTCTAAGAAAGAGTGTCCTGTGGGGTATAATGTAACCAAATGGGTGTCAATTTCAGTTATTAAGTGTATATGCCATTATTAGATGGGAATGATGAACCATTTAATTGAACCTATATATATATATAAGAAAATAAAATCATTAAATGTAAACATTGTCTTATAAAATGAAATGGTTTCTATTAAATTAAGAGAAAAAATATAGTTAAACATTCACATATTGGAACCTCTATAAATAAATGTGAACTCTTACCAGTACCCTATCCTTTTAAGAGGAAAGTTGGGGTAGTACCTTGGGTAGTGAGCCCTTAATCTTAAGATCTACTTGACTGAAAATTAATTTTTTTATTAGAATAAACCCCCTTTCAAGGGTTAAGGGGAACCCAACAAGACATCAAAGACTTAAAACAATCATTCCTCCATGTTCCAATGTTCAAGGACAAAACAACACATTCAAGACTACAAATAAGAGCCTTTACCCAACACCAAAAACAATAAGACCAGCTTCCACATTCTCACCACTGCTCGGCTAGCTATCTCATGCATGAATGCAAGGGCCTGATACCAATGGCAATGCCATACCCTCTCAAACTTCCAAATCCAAATAGAGATGATTAGGTGAAAACCTTCAGCTCTGAACCCCATCTGGAAAAACCCCTTGTAGACGAACTGGTTGAAAGACCCTCAAACTGCGAACCACAGGACCACAAAGCAAAAACCATCACCAAAACCCTTCACACGAATCATTTTCCCTTTAATCGAAGACATCCCGGATAGATCTACCACCCTCTGTGTGTCTCTCATCACCATTGTAGCTACATAAGAAACCATAATATGGTCCAAGTAATGCGGAGCTAAGCCATCGTCCCCTAGGACTGGATGGCCCCACACCACACTAAGAGAATGTTGTTGATGAGGGAATCTAGGCCACCCTGATCCAAAAACACCTTTCTGGGCATGGATCCACTCAGAACAAAACCATGGATGCACCCACACCAGAGTTCGAGATAACTAATACATAGAAGTTAGAGGACCAGCAAAGAGGGATAGATCGGAACCCACGACGTCAATACCGTATACCAACAGATTAGCAGAAACCAAAAGATCCCCAACATTCAATCCATAAACTACAAATTCACTCAAAATAAGTAGATCCATCATGAACAGTAGATCCAAATCCAAAAACATTAGATCACCCAAAACCAAAAAATGAATTGCCTCACTTCCATGAACAGTAGAAAAGAACACCACAGGATCATCAGTGCAAAAAATTATTTACACACATCAGTGCACCTCACCGCAAAATCATCACCGCAAAATAACACACAAAAACCTCACCAATGTCATGAGGATCTCGTTTAATCTCGTCCATGCTGATGCTAAAACATAGGGCAAATGAATAAAAAATCACACCAATATTGACAACAACCAATATGCTGGAATTTGCTGGAGCCCCGCCATAATGATCCTACACTCCACCCTCTGAAACCACAGCCGCAGATCTATGCCGATGAACTGGGAAGACACACCGGAGGCCGAATCGAGTTGTCTTTGAAGTGGGGGAGGGGAAACCCAATAGGGGCATCTATTTCTATATTTAAACATCTGGAAACATCCCTATAGAGGATATTCAATATTTCTACCTATATTCTTCATGATTCGTCCAAGTGCTGGTGGGATGTGATTACCCAGGTTTTTTGTCATCAGGGTATAGTCTGGGAGGACTTCTAGACAACCTTTCATGATTAATTTTTCTAGAATTCTGAGAGATAATCGATCCAGGTAGTTTATGCACATGGAGTAAGGATTTATGTCAGTTGTGGACTATTCAATACATTTTACTTAGAGGAAATGCTTTCCACCACTTCAAGTTGGTGATGAGCAGTTGCAGGTGAGATTCATTAAGGATGATATTAAGTATTCCATCCACCCACAGGTGAATGTATTACACCTACCTACTTTTTCTGAAATCATAAATGTGTCTCTTATCAGTAAGTGGGTCTTAAAAAAATCTAATAGTACTATGCACAATGTCTCAGTATCGAGGCATGAAGGTAGGTATTCCAATAACAAGAAACATAGCCTTTAGGTTTCTTATCAGAGTAGTGGTAGCCAAATTATTTTCACTAGTAAATATTCTATATTCCATCAATGTAGACAATAGGGGAATAAAAAGCCTCAGTGTGATAGAGACCCTCTATTGTGTCATGCTTGTGCCCATGTGGGACATCATTATAGATTCTTCCAGACCTTTCCACCAATATTCAATGGAAGATGATCCACACCAACTACACCTTTGGGGGAAGGATCATTTGTTGCATGGCAGGTAGGGATTTGTAGTATTACTAGAAGGACTGGTTGAGGGGGAGTTCATGGCCATGGTAACTTGACTTAATATTACCAGCATCAGTATACCAACCCTACTCAAGGTAGTATATTTGTAGCATATGGTCTTATATCATGTTTGTTTCATGACTTGTAGCCAATACCCAAGGATCAGATTTTAGGACCATCTATAGTATGAGGTACTATTCTAGTATCCTCTAATATTGTATATGATTTCTTTGATATAGGTGTTTTACACTCCATTATCTACCTATCGAAAATGTAAATTCTTAGTTTCGAGATTCAGAAATTCTATGATGTGATGACCTTGGATACATCATTGGGAGTGCGATCATAGGGAATACACCAATGTAGGGACTCCCCCCATGAGTTAGGTGGTTATCCATTATTAAGGCACCTCTTAATACTCAAGATGAAAGGTTTCAATTTCATTCTCAATATGGATTAATCTGTTCTACATCACACATTTTTTGACTGTTATCACTAAAGGTTATCATTTACATATCCATATGGAATCAGTTATCTCTACAAGGGTGATTCGGATATCCATGTCAGTAGATATAGACTAGATCACCATGGACTAGGTGTAGTGACCACCCATATTTCTAGTCTTTTCATGGAGGACTATGGAATACACCTGGAAAATTTTTCTCCCATGGTAGATCATTTTAGGAATGTCTTTCCAAATGATTTATCTATCTTACCACTAGCGATAGAGAGTAAGAGTTTACAATTGAGCTTGTTTCAGAAGTAGCTCTAGTATATATTCTTCTATATGGTATGGAAACTACTGATCTCTAGGAGCTCAATAGAAATTTTTAGGATTTAGAACCTAAGGGATTTATCAAACCCAATTATTCTTCTTAGGGTTCGCCTGTGATTTTCCCCAAAAAGGTGGATAAGATCCTTCATTTATGCATGTATTACTGATGGATGAAGTACTTTACTATTAATAACTAATATCCACTACCTCAAATAGATGATCTTTTTTACTAGCTTAGAGGACCTTGGAATTCTTGAATATCAACTTGAGATCGGGCTATCATAAGGTTTTAGTTAGGAATTATAATATACCATATATGAATTTGTAAAGTTGGTATAGTTTATATTATTATCTCATTATACCATTCAATATTACAAATGTGTCTATAATTTTCATTAATTTTATGAATAGGGTTTTCCACACCTATCTGGATTATTTTGTCATGATCTTTGTGGATGACATCTTGTTATATTCATATACTCCTAGTGACTATGATAAAAAAATGATGAAATTGTTTTTAATACACTGATATAGAATTATCTTTATGAAAATATTTCTAAGTGCCACTTTTGGATCAAAAATATTTACTTATTGGGTCATATTATCTCAAAATTAGGAGTATCAGTTGACCTAGATAAGGTGAGTGTTGTGGTCTCCTCAAGGTAGCCTGAGAATGTGTTTGATATAAGAAGTTCCTTGGGGATGGTTGTATATTACATGAATTTAATATATTACTTCACACACCTTGTTTCACCTCTTACAAGTCTTAAAAAAGAGTGAGAAGTTCTTGTGGTCAAATGTATGTGAAAAGGCCTTTTAGGATCTGAAAGGAAGGCTTACTTCAGCACAGATTCTGATTCTTATAGATCCTAGTAGAGACTGTATGGTTTTATGTGATGAATTAGGAATTGACTAGGGTGTAGTACTAGTTAATGAGGGTAGATTAAATGCTTACGGGTCTCGGTAGTTGAGACCTCATGAGCAGAATTGCCTAATGCATGACCTTGAGATAGTAGGTGTTGTCCATGCCTTACATTACTGGAGACAATATCTAATGGGTGAAAATTTTATAGTGTATAAATACAACAAGAGCCTTAATTATATTTTCACATATCATGACTTGAATCTCATATATAAAATATGGGTAAAATACCTTCATTAATTTAACATCAATCCTTCCTATATGCCTAGAAAACGCAATGCAGTAGCTGATGTGTTGAGCCTGAAAACTCAGGAACATGTTGTACAGGAAGCCATTGATGAATAGAAGTTGATGGAACTCTTTCTAAGATACATCTACATTTTCATTAGAACCATGATCATTATTCTCTTATAGCCTTAATATTTACCTCTTCACTCCTTGATAATGTGAAGAGGAGGTAGTTTTCAAATCCTAAAATTTTGGTTCTCTATGAGATTATTTTAGGAGAGGAATAACCTTTGAATTGGTATGTTGATAGATATGAAATCCTATGTATAAATGGTCATATCTAGGTTCATATAGATATGATAAATGAATTGATGAAAGAGTCCCACACCTTCCAGTGAGAAGTTCATCCAGGAATCTATAAGATGTTTCGAGATATGCAACACTAGTATTCGTGGCCTAGGATGAAACATCAAATAATATGTTTTATCTCTTGGTGTTCCACCTGTTAGAAGGTGAAGGAAAATTACCAATGACCATATGTATTGTTATAGTTGTTTCCACTTTTGTAATGGAAATTCTAAGATGTTGTAAAGGATTTTTTAGTCAGATTACTGAGGCCACCTTGAGGTAGAGATGCAATTTGGGTAGTCATCAATTGACTGAAAAATGTATCCCACTTTTTTCAGTTCTAAGAGAATTTATTAGTTGATGATATGGGAAGAATACATGTATTTAAGATTATAAAGTTACATAGGGTAAGTCATATTATAATTTCAAATAAAGTCCCTTGTTTCACATCAAGGTTTTGGTAGGGGTTACATAAAGATATAGGTAGACAGGTGCTTCTGAGCACATCGTTTCACCCTCAAACTAATGTCTAGTAAAGACAAATGATACTAATGTTTGAGGACATGAAATGACAATGTGTCCTTGATATCATAAATACATAGGATAAGAATATCCCTCTCTTTGAGTTCACTTATAACAATATCATTCTAGAGACGATTCAGATGTCACCTTATGAGGCCTTATATGATATTTTTCATCATTCACCCCTATGCTGGAAAGAGACTAGAGTGGTAGCACTAATAGTTCCTCGTATCATAGAGGAGAGTTCCAATAAGGTTAATCTAATTGGGAATTATATTTCTACTACTCAGTCTAGAAAGAAATCTTAGTTCTTTCATCATTGAAGACCTCTAGAGTTCGAGGTTGGGGATTGTGTTTTCTGATAGGTATCACCTAGACATGGGCATAAAAAGAACTATAGGTAATGGAAGTTTTTTTCACCACATTATGTCATCCCATTTGAAATTATTGAAAGAGTCGAGATTCTAGACTATTTTTTTATTACCTCATAGGTAATATTCCATGCATGAATTCTTCCACATTTCCCAGATTCACCTTTTTTCATGTAGACTCATATCACACTTTTGATCCCAAGGAGGTTGAGTTAAATACCGATGCTCCATTTGAAGAGCATCATATATGCATCATTGACAAGAGAATGAAGGATATACAAGGCTAGTATTTAACTCTAGTATGATTTATTTGGAACCATGGCCATGTACAGAATGATACTTAGGATCAGGAGGCTGACGTGTATACTTAGTATCTGAAGTTGTTCACAGACAATATTTCACTACCCTTAAAAGAGAACATCGGGATGAGTTCCCTTAAGGGAGGAATACTGTAATAACTTGGTTTTCCATGAGGTGGGAATCCTTTAAATTTTGGGCTAGTTATTTTTTTAGAACTATTATGGATTCCTAATAAGGTTATGGAATTTTTGTGGGTGTTTGAGGTATTTTTGTAGCTTGGAACATTGGTCGGTGCACTGGGTCGCATGTTTAGTAAAAACCTTATGAACCAATCTGGATGGTTTCTCCTAACCAAGTGCGGATTTTTTTGAGGGGAAAATAGGGTAAATGGTTTTCCATAACTATGAAACCAAGGCTTCATGCCCTTATGGTTTTTCTAAGATCTTTAATAGATCTATATAGCATGGTTAGCGCACAATTTTTTAAACCAAGCAACCTAATTGTGTGGGGTCCCTCCTTAGGTATATGGAAACTTACATTTGGCATAATTTTTGTCCAACCGTGTGGCCAAACCATGAAATCTAGGAAATTATTGGATAATTTACTTTTTCCCCTTTAAAATATATTTAACTCGCCCCTCTCCAATTTCTCTTATTCTAGTAGATAGAGGACTCTTTCTCATCCTAGATGGGCTCCCAAACCCCTATTCATAGTTTTTGATCTCGGTTCATTATCTGAGGTCTGATTCAATCATAGTTGCTCTCATTGGATTAATCTAGGTATTTTCTTTAATCCTTAGTCTCGGTTCAACATTTTTCTTTCCATTGACAATATTTTTTTGATTTAGGCTTGTATGCCCTATTTTCAGTGCATTTATCTACTCCTCCATTTTCTTCTAATCTATACCAAATTAGTGGTTGATACTAGATAATGAGATTGTTATATGATTAGGGAGATGGTATATGAATCGTCCCTCAAGTCTCCCTAGTTCAAAAACTATTTTCACTATTTTCATCTTGGTTTCACTGAGGTGTTGCTTATTAAATTCATATTTCATACTTATACTCCTTCAAATCATGTTCTAGAGACCTGTATTATTATGTTCATGGTGTCATTGGAGGTCAAAACCTCAACTCCAACCACCCAAAGTAGTATTATTACATATTTATTCCATTTAGTGTCTTTGTTTTGACTATCTCCACCATTATTCAGGTGTAATTTGACTTGACCCTTATAAGGTAAGTGTTTCAATTAATTAATTAATATTTTAAATGTTAATTGGAAGGTATACTATTATATATCATTTGGCCTGGTTAATTATAATTAAATGAAATTTTTTTTCATGTCCTTATCCAACCTTATCATGATTATGAAAGTTAAATGGGTGAACCTAATAAATGAATATATAATTAAAGTAATAAATGGTTTCATGTCCTTGATTATCCTTATCACATTAATGAAAGGTAATCAAATAAACCAAATGAATTATTAAATGGAATGATTATTATATGGTCTAAATTAAATAATTATATATGTATAAGGATCCTATTACATATAGAAATTTTTACCTTTATATGAGTTGTTAGACTTGATCTAGCCTTGGATTCCTGAGGGAATTCCTTGAGCACTCAGTGGAAGGCATTCCAATTTAAGGAGGAGATTTTCAAGTGAGATACCCAACTTGGAACATGGTCCTTGTCTACTAGGAGATCCCTGACATGAATATGTAGGATTCCTTTACTATTTTATTGATATTAGGATTCCTCATATACACACATTGGATCCAACTTGATGTCTTTAGACATGTGGTGTTATGGATACACCCCATTGGGCCAACTCATGCTTATTTCATGCTTACCTTGGATAAGATCCTTAGACTCGGTTAGAGTATTTTACATTAGAATTTTGTGGGTGATTCCCTTTGAATTAAACTAAAAATTTCCCTTTGGATTACAGTCATACCTATTATATCCATATTTCATGTTATTACTGAGTTGGATTGACCCTAGAGGTCAAGGAATACTTGGTTATTACATTAGATCCATTTCGATAATATCATTATTATAGGATGTATTGGTTACACCATGAATCCCTTTACATTATCTCTATTATATATAGTATGGATGATACCTATTATAAACTATAACTTAATTAATTAAATTATTACATGTTTAGAAACCAAATACGACAAAAAAAGGTATGATTTATTTATTTGTACTGCTTTACTTTTATATATATATTCACTGTTTCAGTTTATATTCACAAACTAGATTTTTAAAGATTCTATTAGTGGTGGACTTTTTATATTTATCTTACACCCTATATGTTCCATCAATGGTACCTAGGAATATTATATGTATGAAATCTTTGATAAGGGGAAGTTTCTTGCTTTGGATGCCTGACTTGTTTTCTTTCCTTAGAATGGATCTTGGTATCAGATGATTGAGATAGTGGTTGGGATGCTGGATATTTTTTGGTTTTTTTTTATTTTTTTTATATAATGTATTTATTATCATAATATATATTTTTTCTATTTTTTTAGAGATATAACATGAAATCATTGCTTTATATATGATTTTAATTTCAACCTTTGGTGTTTATTCATTGCTTGGAAATTTATTCATGATTTTGCTATATTTTCTGTTATTATGTTTATTCTAAAATTTATTTATTTATTATACCACTGTGTCACTCAAATATGAGGTCATTTTCTACCCACAAACACACCCTATTCCCACATTTCTAGTTAGAGACCTCTAAAATACGGGTAGGCATGCTTGAGGCCATGTGGCCCACCAGATCGGGGCACCAATGAGTGGAAACCAAGTCGGGAAACCACATATTTGGTAAATCATGATTAAACATTAATGAAATTTATCTAAAATTTATGTACAAATTTGGATTATCAGTTGGCTAAAGGGTTTACATTGCATTGTGGTCTTATCATGAGTTATGTGTCTATTACCATAGGATGATTTTATTACTGATTAGTACAATCCTCATGAAATTATTATAGATATTCTAACATCGTTTAAAAGTATGTATTGTGGTTTTTATTCAAATTAGGTCACATTCACATATCATAGATTCATTTTTATCGTGCAAGACCTCATTAGGGATTCTATACTAATTTATATAATTTCACTCTACTCAGACCATTAATGCATGGGGGTACCAGTGTATATTTCACATGGTAGCGGGTATAGGTTGGGTAGAGGCCTGATATTACTTGATCGATCAGGATAGATCAATTGTTTAGGATTTTGTAATGCGTTATTCTATTATATGTAGTTTCGTTACTTTTATGAAAGAATGAATGTTCAGGTTTGTTTGTTTCATTTTATTTTTATATAGCGTGATCTTACATATTTCTATTTCCTACATACTCTGTAAATTTTTATTCTCTTTATGATTGTTCACTCTGATATAGAGGGTATAGTTTCCCTATCGTACCCCCTTATACCCCTACTACTAGTCAGCAGCTTCTGATATATGTTGAGGCATGCATGAGGTCAAGTGGTAGTTTGATCTTGTTACTGTTTGAAGTGAATGCATATGGGGGTTGGAGAGTGGAATTATATAATTATTTTTCCTTATTTATTAATACTTGGGATATGGTCTTTACGATATATAGATATGTTTCAGAGCCTTTTATGGATGTTGAGATTGTTCATCATGAACACCTTCATCATTAGGAGGTCTAGGTTTATAAGGATTTGATTAATGTTTGGAATTTTGAATGATATATTTGATATGTTTTTCACCTTATATAAACCACATGACATTTTTATTTATGATTTATATTTTATTTTTATATCGTATTACATTTTCAATAGTCATATTCTAAATTGAAACTTGGCCCATATAGGAAAGAGGAATCTCATACATCATGAGTTGGCACATGTAATTCACATGAAAGGTAGGTACCTATAAGTGTGATTTTTATTCAATGATGGATGAGGATTGTTTGTTTAAAGTGTTAATAAAATATCATAAATTTTTTTCTCATATAAGTACATGGTATAATTATAAGTAGTTGGACCACTAATTATATTTTTTTCTGATGGAAGGTAATGTGGATTTATATTATGATTCTTGTTGATGATGATAATATCATAGAACCTTTGAAGATGGGGTTTGAGGTGACCCTATTATATCATTATAATACCTGATATCATAGTTAGAATCCAATTGTGGCTCATCAGTATTCTGGTTCAGTTACTTATAGTGTCAGTAACAACCAATATGGTGTTTTCCTATATAGCTTGGAATGGTACTCAACTTAACTTAATCAAGTGTAAGTGATTAGAGAGATACATATCTCTAGTAGGGTGATGTCAACTAGATGTACCATGTAGTTTTAGTTATTTAATGTTCTAGTAATAATCTATATGGTTCTTTTCCCTATAGTTTGGAATGGAATTTTATTTAACTAATCCTCGTGGTTGTTGTTCATTGGTATGGATCATTAGAGGGTGATATTAGTGGTATATGTGTGTCTATGTGACATGACCAAATGGTCAATTACATAAAGAGATAATAAAAACCTTTACAGTTATTTCTAATATAGGTTGGAATGGAATTATACTTTAGTGAAATAGTGACTATGGTATCTTGTGGTAGAGGTCATCTAGGATGATTTTGTTGGATACAAAAGTAGAGACCTACAATTTGTAATTTATGAGGAATTAGTCTTGATGGTGGATCCAAAGTGAGAATTAGTACCATAGTGGGAAACTTTTCATGATATAAAACTGTATATTTTTCTGGATGTTTTATATTTAGAATGTGAATAGGAGGTTTACAATGAGTTGTAATCTTGTCTTGTCTGGTTAGGATAGGGGAGACCTATAGACCCATAGTTGTTTCTCGGGACTTAGTGATTTCATGGCATGTGGTATGTGAATATAAATTGAGTGAGGTTTATCCATGTTTTGGGACTCTTTTAGTAGAAAAAAACATAGGTATATTCTAGATTTGAGATCAATTCCCTGGAGGTGTAATCGAGTT
This sequence comes from Viscum album, assembly GCA_963277665.1. NCBI lineage: Eukaryota > Viridiplantae > Streptophyta > Magnoliopsida > Santalales > Viscaceae > Viscum > Viscum album. The sequence continues at coordinate 941,273,350 of OY728145.1, forward strand.
ATGGTATCAGCCTAGTCATCCTTGATTTGATGATGTGAGACTCATAGGAGCATGGGATACATTTCTATGTTGTGTGATATAAGATATTATGCTAATTAATTTTCAAATAGATTTGTTATTTCCCTCTGTGGTGGAGGATACATCAAAAAATGCATCAGGTGGGTTGTATAACTAATCTAGACCAATCTTGTTAAGGTATTGTTGGGATGGGGTTAGTTGCTTGAGAGGATCCAAATGCACATAGAGATTGAACCTGTATAGGTGGTTCTTAAGGATTGGAATATGGTATGCCATCTGGTGGGGAGTAAACCATTAGTTGTTTGAGGGTGTGTCCATCATTATGATTTTAATCTTATATAGTTTCTAAGGATGACATTTCTAGGATCAAGGAATGGGTGTTAACTAATGTTTTTTCTTGGTGCTCTAGTATGAGTGGGATGGTCAAATCCAGTCATTTTGTGTGATAATAAACATAACATGAATCATGTAAGCATGGCCCCATGTTGTTAGGGTTGTGGGTGTGATAAGAGTGGTTGTTGGAAAGTCAATATGAGTAAGTGAATACAATTTTAACTAGCTCTGATGTTAATTCCATATTTCAGGTTCGGTCAACTTAATTGTTAGAGTTAATGTGTTAGTTTCTAGATTGGGGTAATATCAGGGTAACTTGAGGGTGATTCATTGGAAAATCGTGATTTTTGACACATTTTTGGAGGTCAAACCCAGTTTTTTATATGATTCAGGGGAAGGATAATGTGATGAAATATTTCATGACATGTTTTAGGGGTGAAACTGAGTATCATCACATGGTTCGATATGTGAATCATGTGTTGAAATATTTCATGACATGTTTTATGGTGTTAAACCAAGTTTCGTTATTTGGTTCAAGCAGTGAATCATGTGATTAAATTTAATTAAAGTGATTTTTAGGGAGATAACTACTAGAAGGCATGGGGATATGGTTTTATGGAATAGAGTAAGAGTGGGTCCCAATATTTGGGGTCGTTACAGGTAATATGAGGTAATATTCAGGAACCTTCTTTTGAGGATTCTTCATTAGGTAAAGCAAAGTGGTTTCAGAGGAATTTAGCTAGAGGTAGTCTAACTGGTGCTTTTTATTGAACTTTTACATGGAAATATGGATATCGTATTGGGATCATTGTGTACGACAAGGTTAGAGGGTTGGTGGGAAAATAGATCATAGATTTTAGTATGATGATTTGGTGTTGTGGAGAATCGTGGATTGGAATTGGATATTATGAGATAAAGATTATGGTGTGTTGAACCATATGATAGATGACCAATTGGAAAATACACGGTTGGTTTTTTGGAGAGGCAGGTGTGATGATCATCATCCCAATGTTGGTGTTAATTAGTGAGTGGGGGGGCTTGACTTCTAGTGAATAGTGTTTTTGGTGATTAGAGATGTGTAGTATGATTGCTTTGTGAATTTAGGGACATAGATTGATAGGTTTATCATGAGCTATCCACCCATAAATGTAAGGTTTTTTGGTCAAATGGTCAATGAGACTTCTCTGGGAAGATATCTTTTGTGGTGAAGAGATTGTAAAACCCCATGGTTATATTGGAAACTTTATTTGGAATTTTCATTTATTGGTACAATGGATAGTACTTTTTGAGGACCCGACCTCAAAATAGGATTCTAGATGGTTTTGATAACCCAATATAGTGATTTATAGGGTTATCAAGTCTCATTTGATGACCTAGGGGTCCAAGAGAAATCTGGAGGAAGAAAAAAGTGTCCTTGAAGTTTTTGGAAGCTATCGTAAGGGTTTCATGTCATGAATAGTGCATTCATGGAATAAATGTTTGGGATAGGGTAAATCCCCTTGTCTGGAAAATTCATGGATAGAATCTTGGACTCATGCTAAGAAATCCTTTTTTATGGTACTTTTAACCCCCCCTGTATGACTTGCATCGATAATGCATGTTAGAGGATAATTTGACTAGACCTCCCCCTCTTCTTTCCTCCATTTTTAGTCATTATTGGTGTGATATGACACTAGTTATGGTTAAGGACCTCCTCTACTCTTTATTATATCTTACCTTCGTTGTTTCTATTTATTCTGGTTTCATTCAAATTTAGTAAATTTATAGAGATTCCATCATAGGAGGTGATAATGCTTATTTCGGGCATGGATTTTATGCATCCAAACTAGAAGACTTCCCCAGATGAATTCCTCTAATCGTTGTTCATCATTTCTCTAAAGGTACATTGTTCTATGGATTTATTTATGGGATTTCCTTAAAAAAAATTAATTTCATTTTCAAAATCATCTTCATAATTTAAGGATTTTTTTCAGGTTGGGGTCAAGGGTGTGTCATGAGCCCTCTGAGTGTGGTTGGTCGACATTCTGATGATGTGGCGATGCTTAGTAGTTTTTTCATAATTTAGGCCATCATGGGTTAAATTAAAATACTTAATTAAAAAATTTTATAGTTAATTATTTTTTATGCTATAATTGAGATATGTTCTTGATGAGATGGCAGTGGTCGGTGGTGTTGATAAGGCCTTGGGGGAGCATATATGAGGGCATGTAAATGAATTAATTAGAGAATCTTCAATTAAGGAAGGTGTTCCTAGTATAAGAGCTATGGAATATGAAATTTGTTTATCTATGCATGTGGGTGTGTGAATTATCCAATAGGGAGATATAGCCTATTATTAATGATATGTTTATTTTAATTTAATTTTTTTAATTTATATTAAATATTTGAAATAGTCTAAGAACTCAATAAAAAAATTTAAAATTTATAAGGCTATAGAGGACCTTGGAAACTAGATTAACACCTTATCCACTAATGGTCGAGGCCAGAACTATATATGGACTAGAAACTTGGACACCCCAGATGGGTTGTCCTGACATCAGTTAGATAGCCCTAGTAGGTCGGGTGAGGACCCTTAGAATTTGTTAGGCCTATGTGAATGGAAATTAGGAAGATATTATATGGGTTGGGTGATTTGACTAGTCTGGAGTGACCAGATACATAGATATGGGCCTTGATCCATCGTTTGAGACTATCACTAGTAAGGAGTACCCATGAGGCTTATGAGGCTATGATATTACTTGTGTAATGTTGAGGGATAGGATGTTCTCTGAACATCAGTCATAGGCTCGACAAAATAGTTATGATCTAGGATCTCGAATGGGATTTCTCTACTATAGTGATGAACTAGGGGACCTTATTGGGTGCCCTATTTGGTGTTGACCCTAATAATGTACATATCGCATTGGGTAGATATGTTAGTGGGTGTCACATAGAACTCATTCCAAAATTGTGATCCTGGGGGGATCTGGACTATGTGATGAGTGTGGGTATTCGATCATCCCTTATTATGTTTTTGTTAAATTATTTTGTTCTGCTAATGTTATTTCCCATGACACATGGGAACTATCCATTGGTATTTTAACTATTTTAATTACTTTATATGCCTGGAAAACACCTTCTGAGATATATGAGTCCCAAGGATGTTAGGTAATTTTGAAATATGACCTCTTGGTATATTGGGTGTAGATACCAAGCCCTACTTGCATCCAATGAAATAGTTCATATGAGACTATATTTATAGAGTTGGTATATTAGATATAGTACTAGATTATGTGTGGTATCGTATATAAGAAATCCTATGATTTTAGGGGTTGATCTGATATTTTGATACCATTGTGAATTCTTGGGTGTTGGGATTTGAATGGTGATACCAGTAGATCGTTTCAAATTACTACATTTTATAATATTTGAAAGATAATATGAGGTTTCAGGTGGCCATATATCCCTATGAATGGATTTTTTACTTCCCAAGGTTGAACATAGGATCCCCTTAATCAATTCCAAGGATAACACCTCAGGTCGGGTCAATGTACCAAGTATGGTATGGCTGGGGAGTCACATGTTATTGGAATCCTATGAGATTAACCATGAGATCCAAGGAAGTTATTATCATTGATTTACTAGGTTACCCAGGAATCAATCACAACTAGACTATAGGATTTCGATGTTCATCCCCCTCCTAGGAAAAAAATTTATTCCTTCCATGGATAATGCCTAGGTACTACCGTGGGTTTATCCATAGGGATTTAGTATGATGGGATCATAGTGACACTAAGAGGATTGATACTAATTATGATAAAAGTGTGAGTATAGGATCTCCCATGAAAGGTCAGAGGTTCCCTTGAGGTGATTCTCATGCTCAAGGACACTCTGGAACTAGATGTGGTATGTATGGTCTATCAAGGCCACAGACCTGAGGATTGATTTTTATTTTTGGGATTATCAAAGATTTTGTGTATACACCCTTTCAGAGCTTGGATAATTGATTTCCACATTCCTCATGACATACTCAGAGATATTCCAACATCTGGACAAAGTAGGTATTGTGGTTCCATTATTTATTTTATATAGTGGATCTATTTATTTAGACAGTGTCACAACAACATATCATAGAATACCTGATATAGTATGAGATTTCATTGGTGGTTCCCTACAAAGTTATGTTCAAAAACCATACTCATGTACCCATTAAACTAGGGTACTTAAGTAGCTTTCACTTGGTTATTGGTGCAGGTTGAGAAGATCCCTAGTATTTCTTGATCAAGAATTATTTCTTGTCTATTTAGGATTTTGGATGGGGTATTATTATTGCCTAATTGAATTAACTTTTATATGATCATGATAGTTCACATTTTTGTGATGATTTTCATCTTGATATATAAGTATATTAATTATTTATATTTCCTATTTTCTCAATTAATTTGTTATTTATATTATGATTTTTCACTCTGATATAGGGGTATAGTCTCCCCATGGTACCTATTTAGACTTTAGCTGCTATTTTGAAACATCTAGTGTATTGGGAGGGGTGCCAAAGGTCATGTGGAGATCTGATCCAGGGTATGGCATTACAAAAATTGTTACAAAAGATATTTTTAGAAGTGTATCATTTGTAGAGAATTCTGTGGGAGGTGTTAAATAAAAATTTTAGATTAATTAGATTATTATATAGTGGAAGAAATGTATATTTTATGATAAAGACATGGGATTTGTTAGTTAATTTTTATTCCTCTAAAACTATAAATATAAAAGGTCATTTAAATATATTCCACTTGATGTTTTTAAGTGATAATGTAAATGTTATTGGTTAATATTGGGTCTATTTGTTTCATTTAAAAGTAGGTGTATAAAAAATGTGTTTTTTTGCACCAGTTATATAAGTACATGAATGGGGCACTACAGGTTCTATCAAGGGAGGGTTTAAAAAAAATCATATTTTGTGGTTTTATTGGAGGATAATTTAAGGGTTGATGAGTTGAGTTTTATCATTATATCAATGGTATAGATATAGATACCATAACCCTACTAGCCCAGAGCTACTGCCTTACTTTATTACATTGGTATAATTTCAAGGAAGACACATCCCAAAGAACCAAATATTTTAGTAGTTTTGGATAACTAAATACAAATATAAGATTTACATTACAACATAAATGGAAAATACAATATATAAATTCCATAGGATACATCTATAACTCCAAGATTACCCCTGAAAGTCATTAATAATAATATTCATCTTTACATCCTAGGGGAAAATAAAACATAAGAAAGGGGTGATCTCAGATGCATAGTAAGGTTAAGTAATAAAGTTTAAGTTATCATAAACATAAACATTAGGCATCATGAATAATTAAAAACACTATCTTTTTAAAATAAACTTGAGCATGATAAGGCAAGAATAAAAGATTAGTAAATAAAGCTATATAACTGATCAAAATAGAATGAACCTCAATCATGAATATTATAATATTAAAATATCACATGGTTTATCAATTACTAATATCAAAATGAGGAAATTCATAATGTTGTACATCTAAAACATATCATCAAGGATTTATCCAAGATGTTTGAAAATACTAGGGTAAGGCCTCACCCAAAACACAATTATATTTTGTCTCATGAGACCTACTGATGCATCAAGAGTCTATAGCAGTCCCCATCCATCATTTTATAAATCCAATTATTTCCTCATATAAATGGGGCTAAACATAATGAACATGAACATATGAAATGTAAATAACTATCCCTAATATGTAATAATAATCACTAATCAATTTGAGTACTATGGTGAATAGTATCAGATAGCACATCCATAGTCAAACCTGTCATAAACCATTTAATAACATATATTATATGAAAATAACAATATATTAATATCAATAAATCATAAAATTTAATAAATATTTAGAAATAGAAAAAAAAAATCTAATAAAATCATCTAGGAATTATTGATAGAAATACCCATTTTACTTTGTAAAGAAGAGTTCTTTTGGAAAAAAATCATCTTTATTTACAATCATTTTTTATATAAAACCAGTAATGGAAAAATATAGTTTTTCATTAAAAAATTATATATTTTAGAAAAATAATGGTGTCTTAAAACATATTTTGGATGGTACTTGAAAATGGGTAATAAATCGAGACGTTCCTTTTAATCAGGCTTGCATATTGGGTAGAATGGAAAAGGGAGCCTTGAACAAAAACATGTATTTCTTATAAATTAAAGATGAAATAATCTGGAAACTTGAGTTTGGAATGTATACACATAATCTATAATAATTATATATTTATGAATAATTACATTGTTTTATAGAGGAAGGAAGCATAACCCAAATGAAAATGGAGATTCGAGGAAGAAACACCTTCCCATATGTTTGAATGTGTTTTGCACTTGACCTTAATATCCTAGATAATAAAATTAAATCCATTAATTAATAAATTAATAACATCATCTACATTTTTTTTAGTATAATTTTATGAAGTTAATTTATGGCATTCATAATGAGTTATAAGATAAAATTTTATTTCTCAGGAGCGTTTGTTTCCTTGGTTTTCACGATCGATATACTTGTATATGAGTATGAAAGTTCATGTGGAATGGGTATAATTATACATAATTGAACTTATATGATATTTATGAACATAAAAAAGTTTAAATGTTTATATAAATAATATGTTTATATGGTATTATGATGAATCATTAGATAATACATTTAGTGATAATTGTTTTTATTATTATAATAGTTATTGATCATAACGAACTAATTCTGTTTCATCGTTTAGTATTATGTAAATATGTTACTTAAAAAGCATAATAAAGGTTTTAATAAATATATCATATTATTTTTTAACTAAAAAAGGATTCATTTGCATCCTTTAAGAATAAATTTAAGAACAAAAAATCCATCGTCCCCGATGGTAGTAAATCGGCACCTCTCGGACGATGATTTCATTTTTAAAATGAGAGAGAGAGAAAGACAGAAAGGATTTTGAGTAATGATATTCCATTAACAGGATATAATTATAGTATATAGATGATATTTTAGTTATAATGATAATTTGGACATGTGAGGTGAGGAGATAATAATAAAATAAAAGAACTTGAAAAGAAATTAAAAAGAAGAGTAAGAGGTTTTTACCTCTTGAATACCCTTCTATGATAACCTTCTTAAGGGAATTGGTTTCAGAAATTTATTAAGACCAAGAGTTCATGGACATGTAGGAGAGGTTTGGGAAGAGTATTGGATATAAATTTGACGTGGTTCAAATCTTGTAAGGTGTGATGATAAGGGGTGGTGAGGGGTGGTATTTACGGGGGAGGAGAGGGGTGATTTTTGAATATTTAATTCATTTGTTTATTATTTTGGATCAAGACAATGAATATTTTTAGAATTATCATAAAATATATTAACATAATAAACGTAATTTTGATATAATATTTATTACATAATATATGAATTAAGTAACAGTTTATTTAGCTTTTAAAGTATTTATACTATAAATTATCGTATTTTACTATTCATTAAAATTCAAGTATTTTAGAAAAATACAAAAAATACACCCTAAAAATTTATCTTGGTTTAGAATTAAAAAATGGACTCTATTTTTTGAAAATAATTTTTTAAATATGGTAAATTTAATTTTTAATTAAAACCATCATTTACTCAAAAAATACAGATTTTAAATTCATAATTGATTTGATAACGATCTGAAAAAAAACTAATATCTCATAAAATTATACTAAAATCATAAGACAAAAAAAATATAAATTTATGAATATATTTTATTAAAATATATATTCTTTTAAATCATTTTATTAATTATAAAATTGTAATTAAATATTTATGACTTAAAAATATAAACACTTAATTATTAATTTTTAAAATATTTACATACTTACACTATGATATAATTAAATCATACCTTCATTTACAAGATTCATAAATTTTATTTATACAAACATGGGTGAGGTTATGATTTATTTGGATGATTTACTATTCATAAGGGTCATATTGATATTCCTAAGGTCAAGTTAATATTTCATCGGTATATATTCTTTAACTTCTAGAAATATCTATTATTTCATTCATTATTAATTTATAAAGTTTGTATTATGTTCTCTAAGTGACTTTATGTGATTTATAATATATGAAATAAAAATAATAATGGAAATTACATTGATATAATTCTAGGATGTTACATTCTCACCTCCTACAAAAATTTCAACCTCAAAATTTTCAGATTATCACCCCAAAAAAAGATGTGTGTAGTTATTCATCATAAGTTTCTCATGCTCCCACGTCACCTCTTCAATTTTATGATTTTTCCAAAGTACCTACCATTTGTTTCATCTAATTCCTCAACACCTATTTTTTATTGTCCATAATCCAAATAGGCTCTTTATAGTAAGATAAGTCAGGCTCCAATTCTATTCCTTCAGAAGTGAGTACATGTGTTGGGTTTGGAATGTACTTTATTAAAAAGGAGATGTGGAACACAATGTATACCTTTGAAATCCTAGGTGGAATTTCCAAATTATAATCCAAAAATCTAATTCTCTCTATAATTTGAAAAGGGACAATGTACCAAGGACTAAGTTTCCCTTTCTTCCCAAATCTTATAACACCCTTCCATGGAGTTACTTCCAAGAAAACATAATCTCCCACATGAAATTCCAAATCCTTACTTTATTATTGACATATCTCTTCTTCCTACTTTGAGATTATTTAATATGGGCTTGAATAGACTTTACCTTTTCTATTGTTTCCTATACAAGTTGTGGGCCTATAAGCTTCCTTTAACCAACATCATCCCAACATGTTAGTGTAAGACATCTCTTTCCATACAATGCTGCATATGGTGCCATTTAAATACTGGAATGGAAACTATCATTGTAAGACAACTCTACAAAAGGTAAATAATAATCCCACATACCTTTAAAGTAAAGATATAATGATCTAAACATGTCTTCTAATGTTTGAATAGTCTTTTCAGACTGCCCTTCAGTTTGAGGGTGATAAGAAGTACTAAAATAAACCTCAGTATCCAAAGATTTCTTAATAATATTCTAGAATTTTGATGTAAGTCATGGATCATAATCAGGCATAATAAAAAGAGGTTCTCTATAAAGTCTTAAAACTTCATTAATACAGAGTCTTGAAAGGCACTCTAATAAAAAATCCTCCCTTATAGTTAGGAAATGTGCAGATTTGGTAAGTTGATCAACAGTCACCCATATTGCATCATTATTTCTTGGAGTGTTTGGTAATCTAATAAAAAGAATCCATTGTGGAGTCATCTCATTTAAATTTATTAATAGGTAGGGGTTTCAGGAAACCTCTAGGATATTGTATTTTAGCCTTCACCTAATAACATAAAAAACATCTTGATACATATTCAGTAATTTTCCACTTCATATTATCTCACTAGAAATATGTCTTTATATCTCTATACATCTTAGTGCTACCATGGTGTATATGGAAATTCAAGAAATTGGAATCTTCCAATAACTCCCTTTTTATCTCTGTTATATAGGGAACATATAGCCTTCTCCCAAATTTTAGAATTCCATCCTCACACATGATGTCTGGAAACTTCCCAATATTCATAGCTTTAAATTCCTATTGAATATTCTCATCATCACACTAAGAAATTTTAATTACTTCCAAAAAATATTGTTGGGAAACAAGTTGAAAAATAATTATGTTACACCTTCCATGATAATTCTCAAATCTATATTTTCTATATCAATGTACATATTGTCCTTTTCAATCCTCATTTTTTCATAACTCTATTATCCTTCCTGTTCTATGCATCTTATACCATATTCACCTTCCCAGGTTGGTAGTGTATTGAAAAATCAAAATCCATAAAAAGCATGATCCGTCTCCTTTTCTTCATGTTGAGTTCTTTTTGTGAGAAGATATATTTTAAACTCATGTGATCTATATATATCCCACATCTTTCACCATAGAGATAGTGTCTACATATTTTCAAAGAAAATATTACAGTTAATCACTCGATATCACGAGTTGGATAATTCTATTCAATAATTATTAACTACCTTGATGAATTAGCAATAAATCTATCATTATGGATAAGGACACACCTGAGTCCCTTCTTTGGAACATTACTATAAATCTCAAATCCACTATTTCCTGATGGTAGAGTCAAGATCAGAGCATTCACTAATCTCCTCTTCAATTCTTAAAAACATTCTTCACATTATTTTATCCATAAGAACTTTACCCCTTTATGAGTAATCTTGGTTAACAGGTTAGCTAATTGGATGAAGCTCTAAATGAAACACTGATAATAACCTGCTAAACCAATAAAACTACACACTTTGGTAATGTTGTCTGGTTTAGGTCATTCATGAACTATATTTGTCTTCAAAGGATCAACTGAGATTCCATCCTTTGAGATAATATGTTTAAGAAAAGAAATTGATTGAAGATAAAATTTACACTTTCTAAACTTCTCATGTAATTCATTTCTTTTAAGAGTCTTCATAAAAATATACAAGTGATTCTCATGGTCCTCTTTATTTTGTATTATACCAATATATCATCAAAAAATACCACAACAAATTCATCAAGATATTCATTGAAAACTATTTTCATTAGATCCATGAAAAAGGAGGGTGAATTAGTCAGTACAAATGGAATTACTGTAAACTTGTAATGTCTATTCCTAGTTTGAAATGTTGTCTTTAGAATATCTTCCTTCCTCACACATAGTTGATGATATCTAGATCGAAGGTTAATATTTGAAAATTATTGATCTCCATGAAGTTAGTCAAATAAATCATATATGGGAGGTAGGTGATAATTGTTCATTATTTTAATAGTATTGAATTCTCTATAGTCAATGTGTTGCATCATGGATCCATATTTATTCTTGAAAAAGATAATAGGGTCTCTACTTGGAGAAACACTTGGGTAGATAAATACTTTATCACACAATTCCTCTATTTGTTTCTTTAGTTCTGCTAATTCAATAGTGGTTATTCTATAAGTATTATTTGATATAGGTCTTGAACCGGGAATTAAATAAATAAAAAACTTAATTTCCTACTCTAGGGGATGTCTAGGGAAATCCTCTGGAAATAAATCAACATATTCTTTCACAATAGGTGCATCCTCAATTTAAAGATTTATTTACCCACATATAGATTTTTCATTCTCTTCCTCCCTAAGAATTGAATTTAGTAGATCTACTGGGGTGGATCTAGATAAGAATAAAATGGTGAGGTTTCTTCTCTAAAGATAAGGGACTCTACATCATTCTCAAAAATTGTAACTTCCTTCTTCTTACAATAGATTTTTGCATCATATTTTGAAATCTAGTCCATGCCAAGGATTATTTTAAATTCGACTATATGTATAATGATAAAATAGAAGATAATTCTCACTTATATTCCATAATAGGAACTTCCAGACACATATTTGTCGTAATGAGACTTCCCTTAGAAGATTTTGCTAACAACTCCCTTCTAAAAGAGAATTAGAAATATATAATTTTTAAAGAAAACTGGGAAGATATAAAGGAATACAATGATCCAGAATCAAATAAATATTTAGCTAAATTTGAGTGGATGATTAATTTACCTACAACTACATAATTACGAACATCAACCTGAACTGTTTGTATCACATAAGCTTATCCTTTCTACCATGGCTTTTTTTAGGAATGTTTCCTTGATGCTTCAGACAATCATTTAAATAATGTCCCATCTCTTTACAATTGTATCATTGAACATTGGTAGCTTCTTTCTTTCCCTTTCAATCATAGTCTTGGTGGCCTTTTTCTCCACACTTGTAACAGATTCCTTTTCCTTTTAAGTAGGATATATGGTGTTTCTTTCAAAAAGTTTCACATGTTGGAAATCTCCCTTTTTATTAATCCTTTTATCCATTTTTTCCTCTAGTGCCATCTTCCTTTATTTTATTCCCTTAAAGTCATAATACTTAGAGAATTATTTCTCTATCTTGATAGCACATCTGACTATATCTTCATATGATGAGAAATTTTGGGAAACTAGTTCCCTCCCGAGGAATAGTTTTAAACCATAAAATCATCGATCAATATTTCTCCTTGGGTTACATATGTATTCTGCGACATGACTTACAAGCCTAGTTAAGTTGGATTAATTCTTGGAAATATTCTCATCCTCCTTTTGCCTTAGATCCAAGAATTTCATTTCCATATCCTCTTGTTGTTCATGAGGAAAATATTTTTCTAGAAAAAATTCCTTAAAATCATTCCATTATATATTTTTAATTTCTTCCTCCTTCTTTTTGTTTTGGATTAGTGACCACCATTGATCTGAATCTCCCGATAGATGATAAACAACCATGACAACCTTATCTATTTCATTACTTCCAAAAGCAAGAAATATCTTCTCTAATAAACTTATCCACTTCTTAACTACAAATGAGTTTTTAGTCATATTTAATGATGGAGGTTTTTATCACATAAAGTAGTCTAAAATTTCTCTTTTTCATTGTAGATAATGATGCTCTATATGGGTAAGTTTATTGTTCATAACTTGATTTAGTTGTCCTAGTATAGTTATAAGTTTCACAACATCAGTCACAGCTCCAATATTGAAATAATTATCTTCCATAGAATAGAAATCCCTATAAGTTATACATTTTTTGATACAGTTTCCATTCCATACATTAGGAGTCATTTCTAAATAATGGAATTTTCTAGATTAGGTTATGAATCATAATGGATAGTCTCAAACTAGAAAAACACTTAACATAAATTATCATTTTTCGAATATCTAATTTCATAATAATAATCATATTTTCTTTGAGAACAAATTTACTTCTACATCCTTCATAGTTGTTTTTAAAGAAAATGTGAATTATCTAAGCATATCCCCCAGAAGTGTAAAATGAGGTGTGTAGTAAGTCCCTTTTTTATGTACCTGGTTACCCTGAGTTAGGCCCTAGACACCTTGTTGGATTTTTTACTCCTAGGTACATATATGGAAGAACCACAGCCACTTGTAGTATCTAGATAGGGTTGTATTACTAAAAATATCCACATAATCACTAACTTACCAGAATTATAGTATGTTTCTTATATATTTATCCTCAAAGTCTATCTTATGGATATGTTCCCTAATCTATGTTTTCTAAATAAATTTTCCAAGGTTCCTACTAAACTTCTTCTATTACAAACTATATATACTATGTCCCCAATAGCCTGGTTCCAATTCCTTAATTACTATATAGGTATAATTACAAGGAAGTCACATCCCAAAGGACCGTATAGTTTATTAGTTTTGAAAAACCAGAAAAAACCATAATATTTACATTAACACTTGAATGGAAAATACAATATATAAATTCTTTCAGAAAAATTTGTAACTCTTAGATTATCCGTGCGAGTCATTCATAATAATATTCATCTTTGCATCCTAGGGAAAAATACAACATAAGAAAATTTTGAGATTAGATTCTAATTAAGGGTAAGTAATACAGTGGATTTTATCATAAAGATAAACATTATTCATGGTGAATAACTAAAAACACATGCCTTTTAATGAAAACTTGAGTATGATATTACATGAATAAAAGTTGAGTAAATAAATCCATATAACTAATCATATGTGAATGAACCTTAATCATGGATATTCTACTAGAAAATTATCACATGGCATATCAATTAATAATATCATAATGAGGTAATTCATAATATTATACATCTGAAACATATCATCAAGGCCTCAGCTAAGACATTTGAAAATACTAGGGTAAGTCCTCAGCTAAAATCCAATTCTTTTTTGTCTCATGAGAACGATCGATTCATTGAGGGGATATAGTGAGACATAATCATCAATTGATAACTCCAATTAATTATTCATATGAATGGTGATAAACATAAAGAACATGAACATATGAAATGTAAATAAGTTTCCCCAACCTGTAATCATAATCACTAATCAATCTGAGTGGCATGGTGAGTGGTATCAAGATAACACATCCATAGTAAAACTAGTCATAAACAATTTTATAACATATGGTAGATTAAAATAACAAGATATCAATATTAATAAGAAATAAAATTCAATAGAGGTTTTTTAATAGAAGAAAATACTATAATAAAATCATCAATGAATTCTTGAGAGGAATACCCCTTTTACATTGTAAAGAATAGTTCTTTTGAAAAAATAATTTTTATTTTTCATAATTGTTTTTATAAACCCAGTAATGGAAAGATAGATTTTTTCATTAAAAATTAGTTATTTTATAAAAATAATGGTGTCTTAAAATAGATTTTGGATGGAACTCGAAAATGGGTAAGCAATTGAGACGTTCTCTTTAACCTGGCTTGCGTATCGGGAAGAATTGAAAAGGGAACCTCAAAAAAACATGTATTTATTATAAAATATAGATCAAATGATATGGGAAAATGATTTTGGAATGTATAAACCGAATTGATAAAAATTATATAAAAAATTCATAATTACATTGGTGTATAAAGGAATGAAGCATAACTCAAATGAAAATGGTGGTTCGGGAAGAAAACTCTTACCATATGTCTGAATGTGTTCTTCTTCTGACCTTAAAGTCCTAGATAATCAAATTAAATCCATAAATTAATTACTTAAGAACCTTATATACATGTTTTTTATTTATTAAAATTTTATTAATTTCATTTTTGTAATTTTTTATGAGTTATAATATATAATTTTATTTCCCGGGAGTGTTTATTTCCTTAGTTTTCATGATCAGTATTCTTATATATGAGTATGGAAGTTCATGTGGAATGGGTAAAATTCCTCGTAATTTAATTTATATGATATTTATAAAAATAATAATTTTTTATTTTTTATATAAATCATTTTCTTATATGGTATTAAGATGAATAATTAGATTGGACATTTAGTGATAATCGTATAGATTATTACGACAGTTATTGATCGTAACAAACTCATTTTGTTTTATCATTTTGTATTATATAAATATATTACTTTAATAACATATTAAAGGTTGTAATACCAATATTATAGTCTTTTATAACCATAAAAATTGTTTCATTACAATCCTTGAAGGATAAATTGAAGAACCAAAATTTGTCATCCACGAAGGTTGTAAATCGACACCTCTCGGATGATGATTTTATTTTTAAAATAAAAGAGTGAGGTAAAGGATTTTGAGTAATTATATTACATTAACATGATATAATTATAGTATATATATAATACTCTAGTTATAATGATCATTTGGATAGAGGATGTGATGATAAAATAATAAAAGAAAAGAACTTGAAAGGAAATTAAAAGGAAAAGGAAGAGGATATTACCTCTTGAATACTCCTCCTTGAGAACCTGCTTAAGGGGATTGGTTTTGATATTTTTTTAATACCAAGAGCTCTTGAAAGTGTGGGATAGTATTAGTAAGAAAATTTGGCATCAATTTGATAAGGATCAAATCTTGTATGGTGATAGAAGAAGGGGTGGTGAGGGGTGGTATTTATAGTGGAGGAGAGGGGTGTATTTTTAATATTTAATTCATTTGTTTATTATTTGGACTCCATAATATGAATAGTTTTATAATTATCATAATATAAATTAAAATAATTAATGGAAGTTTGAGATTATTTTTCTTACATCAGTGATGACTCAATTAATAGTGTATTTAACTTATAATGTATTTATACCGTAACTTACCATATTTTACTATTCAATGAAAATTCAAGTATTTTAAGAAAATTACCCAAAATTTACCCTAACCATTTTTTGATTTATAGAATTAAAAATGGAATCCATTTTATGGAAATAAATTTCTAAGTATGAGAAATTTAATTTTTAATTAAAACCATCATTTACTCGAAAAATACATATTTTAAATTTATAACTGCTTTTCTAACACTCTGAAAAATTAACAAAGGTCTCATAAAATTATCTTCAAATCATAAGACAACAAAATATTAATTTATGAATACATTTTATTAAAATAAATTTTATTTTAAATCATTTTATTGAAAATAAAATTTAAACTAAACATTTATGACTTATAAAAATATGAATACTTAATTATTAATTTTTAAAATATTCAATTACTTATACTATGATATAATTATATCATACATTTGTTTATAAGATGCCTAGATTTTATTTATAAAAAAATAGGTCACGTTATTATTCATTCATCCAATTGATTATTCATAAGGGTCATATTATTATTCCTAATGTCAAGTTACTATTTCATCTGTATAAGTTCCTTAACTTCTAGAAATATTTATTATTTAGTTAATTATTCATTTATAAGGTTTGTATTTTTTTCTCCTTGTGATTTTATGTGATTTATAATATATGAAATAAACATAATAAGGTAAATATCATTGATATAGTTTTTGGTTGTTACCATAGATAACCCTTAAATAGAAATGAAGTAATACTAAATATTTTAGGGATTGGGACAAGATAACTCACGTGAAAACCCTAGGAATAAGTGTATTGAATATGTATATGTATAGGATAAATTATCAAACATATTATAAATTAGATATTGATTGGTTATCCTTGAAATTATATCCCTATATGGATATTTAAAATTGGATATTTTTGTGGCTCAAATGCACCTAGGGGTGATCACCCCAAAAAAGTTTAGTTGAACATTAAATATGTCTTCACTCCTATTCACAATGAGTGGGCCTATGATTTCACACCAGGATAGACACACTCTAGTTATATTATTTGCGTAATCACATTCAATTTTGGTTCCATTATAAAGGATTTAATATGTTATGGAATTTGGTTAAAGAATATGAGAAAACCAAACTTAAAGAAACAATGATTAAAGTGAGAGTTATTTATGTTGAACTGAAATCTAATGTAATAATTTAAAAGTGTAAGATGATTTGAGGTAGAATTTAATTATATTAAAATAATTATCTTATTTTTTAATCACTCATGTTTACTTATTTTAGTTTTATTAATGTTTAGGTCCCAAAGGAACCAAGTTAACAATGGATTCCACAGATAATGCTGAGATTATCCCTACAAGAAACCAAACAAGATAAGATCTGGAGTGATGAATACTATGATTAGGAAAAACCAAAGATCAAAAATTATGATAACAAATGTGAACATAATAGAATCCATTAATACACTAATGATGGTAAATTTGGAGTCTCTTTGAATTTTGGGAAACAAAGATGATAAAGGAAATAATATTTAATTTTCAAAGCCTCGAGAACATGGGAAGAAACACCTTAGGGATCAGTTGAAGGGAATTAGAATTATTTATAAGTGGAAAAATAAAGGTCATAAATATCACTGGTGAAAAGGAAATAAAAATTCAATATAAATTCACTGCTTTAATTACAATGAAATTCAGTATTATGAAAATATATTCACCAATCTAATGGATAATGGGGAAAATTGTCAATAAGATCCACCTAGACCTTAGGAAAAGGAAAATAATATATAATGACTAATATTTATGTGGATGGAGATTCTTCACTCTATGTTTTCCAATGTCTTATGACCTGTATGTTTTCACAAACTATGGGATGTTCACTTATAAAAAAACACACTTGGAAGTATGATAATTATTAAATCACCTTCAATGTTTGTACAAAGTTACTTATTATGGATCTAAATGTTTTCTCTTTAATTTGATGTGGTGTTAGGAATGGATTAGATCCGTTTAAAAAATTCACATATCAATTTTCATATTAAAAAATCTCACTACATGAATAAAATCAATCCATAATCATCTATTGATATTTACTATGAAATTCTTATGTAAATTACATTTATTATATAATTATTAATATTAAATAATGAGTTTTATAGTATCTAAAATAGTATATTTGATATCTCATTTTTAATTAATCCCTATATATTATAAATACTCTAAACACGCTAAAATGTTTTCCATACAGATAAAGAACTACAAATTTAGAAGATGTAATTTATTTAAGGGGGATAATGTGATACCCTATGATTAAATATCATATATTTTAATTTCTTTAGAACCTAAAGTTTTCAATATCTTGTAACGCATGTAACACAAAAAAAACAAACCCCATAACAATATATCACCATTAAAATGTAGATATACAATTTACAGGTAGAAATAGACGTAACTAAATTATTAAATATATATATATATAGTCCATTATCAATTATAAATCATTGATAAATTAAATTAGTGTAGATAAATAACTAATATGGCTTACTTATGCTATAAAATGATACCTTTCTAAAAAAATTGTTTTATATATTTTTTTAAGAAACTTAATACTCTATGGATAAAATATATTATTTATTTTAAGAATATATTACAAATAATTTAATTTCTAATTTTTAGGATATATGAATTAGAATGGTCAATGTTATTTTCAAATGAAAGTAGTTTTCATTTTATTTTTCAGTTTATTTTTTAAAAGTAAAATTCTAAAATTTATAACTTTATTTTTATGAAATAAGCATCTTCATTACATATAATTTTAAAAAATTATCTTTAGAATATTTTTTAGGATTTTTCAAAAAGAGTTGTTTTTAAAGTGACTAAGGAAAAATTAGTTTTTACCAAAACTATATCATTTATGACTTTATCATTATATAATAAATACCTATAATTTTGTAAAAGAAATTAATTGATCAAGTATTTATTGAGGTATTCATAAAATACATTTCTCTTATATACCATTTTGAGTTTATAAAACCTATATTTAAAATTTTCTAATCATAAGTAATACTTTTCTCTAAAAACTATTTTTGTTCACTAATATTTTAAAAAATTATTTCATCACTTGTAGAAATTAAAACTAACAAAATGGGTTTCATATTTTAGATAAACATGACACTTTTATGTAATAATTTAAATTTAATTTTTGGGAATAAAAGTATGACCAGTAAGACAAAATTTAATGACCATGATAATGGTAAAAATTTTATTCTAGAAGAATTATTTTATTAAAGTTTACTAATTTTTATTTAATAAATTAAATTCAAATATTTTAAATAATTAATATAATATGATTTTTATAAACACATATAATTAAATAAACAAACAATTAATAGGTAACCAATGATAAAAATATTAAGAACACATTATGGTTAAAACATCAGTTTTCTTCAAAAAATAGTTTCTCTATATTTAATATAATTTATTTTAAAAGTTAATTATATATTAATTATAAATTGAATTATATTAAATGGGGATTAATTTTAGGTTCATCACACCCAAATTTGTTAATAGGTGTTCTTTTATATGTTTATTGAAACATAATTTACTTGGGTAAAAACTAGTTACCCTAGTAAAGACAAAAAAAGGTAAGAGTATAAATATAAGAACAAAGGGATACAAAAAATGTTTTCAAAGGTGTTGAAATTATTTTTTGAGGCTATATATACCCAATATATCCCAAAAATCCATTATTTATCACTTTTGGGACTATTGAACCATGAATAATGTTATTTAATTATGGAAAAATAATGGATGTTCAAAAAAGATCCATTTTCATCACTTATAAAAGTGGAGACATCCACCACTTCATGAAACATCCATTAATTTTATTTTTTCCAAAAACTATACAATTTTCTAACTTCTATTTTCCAATATAAATTTAATAATTATCTTTTAGTAATTTTTTATCCTAATACCTTCATTTCTACAGGTACTTCCTATAGAAAGTTCAAGTCTCTAATGTGAGTATCGCTTAATACCAATATTTTTCTTCTTATTATTTACCTTATGAAAATAACATAACCATAATTATATAATAAAATTATTATAATTATTATAATTATTTTTTATTATATTATTGTAAAATCCATTATTTATTCCCTTAAATCTAATTTTGAAAAAAAAAGATCGGTGATCTTGTGTTGTGTGGACTACCACCTCCAAAAAGTAATGTATCTAATTTTTTATTTAGTATATTTATTATTTATTATAATATTTTAAAATATTATTCAATGGATTAAATTTATCTAAATAATATCATTATGTTAATTTAATAATGATATTAATCACCAAAAACCCATTTTGATAATCCATGCAATAATTATTGTATATTTATGTTTGGATCAGTCTAATAACCTCCTTGAACAACGATATTAAAAATACCATCAATGAAAATAAGAGAGTAATTACTAATAATATATTATATAAATTATAAAATAAATATTTTATTTTGGTTCTATAATGGTTACATTAATTTTAAACTCGTGAATTTTGATACCAATGTCTATTCGGAAAAAATCACTGAAGCAAGCTCATTGTTGATTTCATATTTATAGATAGTAAACAATAATCACATTAAATGATGTTATAAAATTATAAATAATTATATAACAAATTTTTTTTATCTTTTATGAACTATTAATGATGAACATTGGTAGAAAAGTTAATAATAACACCACTATTATGAAACTAGCACAAAATAATCAGCATCGCTCACACCCTAGATTGAAAGTAGATAATAAAAAAAAATACACTTGAAGAAAAAAATTGTAAATGAATTTTATAAATAGTTATAGATATGGATATGGTTCTATAATTTGATATTAAGTTAGTTATTTTTTTCATTTGTGAGAATCAAGTACTTTTTTAGAAGTTAGTAATTAGCATAAAGGTTTGTTATCTCAAATTTTCATCCCTTGAGACATATTTCTTATTTTACATCATGTTTAATTTTAATGGTGTATCTAATTACCCTTCAATATTTTATACCAATATCCTTTAATTATTAATTATTTTAAATCATTTATTTTGAGGCATTTTGGTTCAAAGTTTTCTATCATTTTAAGGGGTTCTTTGTCTCAAATTTAATTTCTTGAGATCTGTTTCATATTGCACTCCATTCTTTATTTTATATTGTGTAATCACTAACCTATTGATTTTTAATATGACATACCTCCCAATTCATGTAATTTTAATTTCTATTTTAGGATCTTTCTCTCAAACTCATTTAATTCTTACATTACTAGACCATAAGGATTTTGTCACAAATCTCATTTTCAAATACGTATTTATTTTCAAATATAATACATCTTAGAAATTTCTATACTTTATCTCTAAAAAACTTATCATTTTATTCTTCTATATTCATTAATAGGGATTTACTTTTCTTCTCCCTATTTTATTTTCTCACTTGGCACATTAGTTACCCGTCATAAGGAAACTGACCCTACTATTTCTTTTCGATCAAGGGACTCATTCTTTAATGCCCATATTCATTCAATGAATTTTTGAATGTACTTATCTACTTCTTAATTGTTTATAAGCTTAATTTTATAATAATTTATCTTAATTAAAAGTTTTGTAGAAATTTTTAATATCTTTTATGTTTATTTTTCATCAAAGTACAAAAAGAGTCTATTTTTAATATTTTCTAGGTAAACATATTGTTCCGCTCCCATAGTCATTTTATATGAAATTGTATCTCTATGATTTCATATATTATAAAAGAAATTATTTTTGTCCTATGTTTATAAAATATTTATTTTAAAATTATTTCAAAATATAAATGGTGTTTCTTATTTCAAAAATAAATTTAATATAAAACCCCTAAAAACTTTTTCTCATCTAATTGTTTCAATTTGGAATATATTATGCTTCATTGGGGATATTATTAAAAATTTAAAATCCACATTTCTTCTCAATATTGATTTTGTAATTTTATTTTCAATCAATGATATAATTAATGATCGCATTTGTCTTTCCAAATCATCTGTTTTTATAGGCATGATTTCTCTTCTAATGTCTTTCCATTATGAACACTCTATAGTTCCTTCCATTTATTGAAGGGGTTTCACATAGATTACATATGTTGATTGAATGGGGATATTATTGACATAAATATATACCACTTAATCTATATGGTTTTAGTTTGAGGGATTCTTATATATAAAGCTATTCTATTTATTGATTGTGGAAATATTGAAAATCCTTATACATTTCAATTCAATATAAAGGTTTATTTATTACAAATTCATATTGGTTATGTCTTGTATTATAACATCCCAAACCAATAAATTGGATTGGGAAGAGGCAGGGTGTTATAAACCATTGTTTACATCCCCAATACACCAAAGGATATAAATAAATGTAAATTAATTTACCAAAGTGGGGTCACTGAAACTCATCCACAATAAGTCCCCCCCCCCATACCAACTTCTATAAAACCTACCTACAACATCATGCTACTCCACTAGAAAATTACAAAATTTTCTCTTTCCTACATCATGGAAAAAGTATTTATATATTAACCAAATTTCATAGGAAGGGTGTGTATTTAAAAACTCCATAGAGAAACCCCAATACCACCCACCCATGCCAATAATACAATACTAAGGTAGGTAATAGTTTCATATAAAATAGAGGAAGAGAACATCAACTCAGTTTAACAAATTTATAGTTTTAGAAAAGAAGTAAAATAATTCAATTCCAAATGCAATATATTTTCCATCACACAAACACTTACAATGAATGCATCCAAACTTTAAATATTCATAACTCGTGATAAAAAAACATGTCCTTCCATACAAAATTATCACCTGGCCAATTACTAATGTGCCTCACTGGTTCTAACTGTAAGTTCAAACCGAAAAAAACCACCGAAATTCAAGTATTTACACATATTAACCATGTATTAAAATTCCACATATCTGTTTTTTTCTTTTTTAAAAAAATAAATTTCTTAAAAAATTATAAAAAAATCAGGGTAACCAAAAATGATTCATAATTCAAAGACTAATACTCAAACAAGTTTCTCCAATAATAAAATATCAAGTATTTTTAAAGAAACTATAAGAGTATAATTTTGAAATTTAAGCCTTAAAGTTATATTGCAAAATTGAAGAGGAATTAAATCTACCTACCTATTATGATCATTAGAAAACATGATGATAGAAGGATCGTCTATGGCACAAATCACACAACAGGGTTTGAATAAATAATCTTGATTGGAGGATGAAAATTCTTTCTAGAATCACCTTTAAGAACCCTAAAATCAATATCCAATATAAGGCTAAAGAGACACAACTTAATCTAGGGTAAAAAATAATTAAAAATGTAATTTAATTATACAAGAATCTCACATTTGATTTTACATAAAATCCCATAACTTCCTCCCCTAAAAATGGTGCTAGAGGTATAAATTTTAAAAAAATGGTTTTAACTAACACCATGGTCAAGGGGTGCCATCCACATCCATGGTTCCTTCTATTAAATATAGTCTAGGAACCTATCACGGTCAGACACTATATCTTGTTGACAAAACACAATCCATTTTTTGTTTCCAATGTCTTAGACCATGACATAGTGAGTTATCTCATAAACATGTTTGGAAAAAAATCCTAAACATGCCACATCCAAGACCCCAACCTCCCTTGAGAGTTTTTGTGTTCCTGTATTTCACATGAGTACTCTCAGTGCACCATTCCCTTCACCACAGCATGTTGCTACCTGTGGTGCACAATGAAATCCAAAAACACTCTTTAGATCATCAAGCAACGTACCAACACTACCTGAACACAAAAAAACCATTCAAAAGATTTAAATATTAAAATAACAATGAATGTACTTCAAACCATGGGTGTCACATTATCGCCATCATTATGCATTCTATACTTAGATTTCTAGAGGTTAGCAGTGTCTTATAAAAGCTTTGGCCATTGTTCCCTCATTTGGTTCTCTCATTCCCAAGTCACTTCTTATATTTGACCATGTTTCCATAGAACCTATTCCCGTGATATCAATCTACCATAAAATACCTTTTTTTCCTATCTAGAATACAAACCCATTTGTGCACAAAGGTCTCATAAAGTTCAAGAGGTATAAAATCCCAACTCATCACATGATCATGCCTTAGTTGGTATTTATTTATTTCAAAATCATTGAAAATGTTATTAACAAAAATAATTATATATGGTAGAGAATGATGATAAGAAAAATCACAAATCCATTCTGTGATCTCAAAAAGTGCAACATATTAAGGATCCAACTTCCCTTTATTACTCAAATGGGGATTCCCAAGTCGAGGAGATACATTCAAAAATACATGGAATCCTACTAAAAAAGATGATAGTCAATTATAATGGCCAACATAATATTTTTTTTGTATCTGCATTGTAACCATTCACTTAATGATCATATAAATCTTCTCAATCCATTTATGAAAAAGGATATGATAAATTAATGGTGTTTCTCCTATCCCTTCCCAGCAAAGTTGAGATTGACATGAACGAACATAAAATTCATCAAATGGGGCCATATGTATCATATCCTAATATATTTTATTATATGTGAACTATAATAGATGTAAATGTTCCTCCTAGGGTCCAATGAATTCCTTGACCTAATATCAAATAATGTCTTATAAAGTATAAATTTTATGTCTAGAGTACCCATCCATTTGAGCATGATACACAATTCTCATGGTCAACTAAGTTCCAAGAGAACAGTGCACAACAACTATGAGGTGAATATTGGATCCCTTTTTAAGATAATGAAATCTGGTACTTCATGTATTTTCACTAATTCTTGAATATATTTACTTTCCAATTCTTCTACCATATCTTATTCTCATATCAGAATGAAGTGGGATGACTTTATGTGTCATTACATAATAACCTATATGGAACCATTCTTCCAAATTTTTCTCAAAAAAATATTGAAAAATTATATAGATATCTATTCCCATTTCTAAATAGAAATATGTAATGATTATAATAACTTGTTCGGTTGTCAATTCTATATCTTGACCTATGTATATATGAGGTATTTCATAACATAATCATCCACTCTTTGTTTCATACCTATAAACCTAAAATGGGTCCTTAGTTCCCTATAAATATTTTCGATTCCCAGATAAATTTTTCATTTATATTGCTGAAAATCTAAATGAAAAATTTCTTGAAATGTTAGTGCAACCACTATTCAATATAAAAAATTCAACATTATGTTTCCATCTTTATTCCATCCATAAATAGTCTCCCAACCTTTAAGTATTGATATTATTGTAAGAAAATTTGGATTCTATATTTTCTATCATTGACCCACTCAACTACATTAGAAATAAGAGTCGCTGGGAAAAAGATGGTTGTGTTATTCCAATTAGTATTATCTAGCTGAATATTAGTAAATACTCCAATAAATTTCCATTTATCAATATCTTCTCTAGAAAATTGGTTATACAATTGATGTATTAAATAATATTACATGAAATTTACTTTTCTAAGTGTTTATACCAATTTAAAGTAAATAATGTAGAGATACTCCATTGATAACTATTGTTTTATGTTCAAATTTTTTTATGAAAATATGTGTTCCGAACATTTGTGGTTAGTGGGCATAGTAAAATCCTAAAAACTACCATGGAACTATATTTTTAGTGCATAGACCACTATAGCTAATACTAGATCATCTCTCTAGTAATTATTTTTATGTACTCATAATAATCATGATCCATATTCTAAAACATGATCCCCTTTCATAAGAACATAACCCAAACAAGATTTAGGTGTATCACATAAGATAATATATCCCTCATATGGTTCTAGAAAGATAATAATTAGTACCAAAGTGAGATAATCCTTAAGCAACAAAAAGGAATTTTAAAAATAATCACCTGATCAGAATTAAGGGCCTTTTATCATCAATCTAATTATTATAGATGCAAGGTGTGAAATTTTATGAAATAAATAGTTATAGTGACATGCCAAGAATAGAAATCCATGTATCTAAAAAAAATTATTCATTGATTTCCATGAGATGGTCGATTCTATCTTTACAGGGTCTATTGATATGATTTTCTAGATATGACATTCCAAAGAAACTAAACTTCTTATATCTAGAATTCACACTTAGATAGTCTCACATAGAGTCTATGTTCCTATAAATTATACAAAATAATCTCTATGTGTTATTTATGTTCACCTTTATTATAAGATTACACAAAAATGTCATCAAAAATTACCAAAATAAATGATTTAAGGTACCTCTATAAGATATAATTCATCAATTCTAGTAATACTCCTGGTGAATTCGTATATACAAAAGGAATGAAAATGTTTTCAAAAATACCATATAGACTTTTAAAATAAATTTTCAGAACTCCCTCGCACTAAACTTGAAGTTGAATATACCTTGGTTAATGATTAATTTTAGAGAACCATTCCCCTCCCTTCTATTGATTTATTAGATAAAAAATTATAAGAATAGGATATCAATTATTTATCGTAAATACATTTAGATTACGATAATAGATATAGATCATAAGCGAACGATATTCATTATTTACAAATAATATTGTAGAATACCAAGGTGATGTACTCTATTTTATGAATCGATTACTTTCCAAATCATCTAGCTACAAAATCAATTCATTCAATTCTACTGGTTCCATTTAATATGATGTAAGTGAAATATGATTCATCCTTTAAATTTGGTTAATCAAAATTTACACTTCCATTTTCGGTGTAAACCCAATTAAATTTTCTGGAAAGAAGTTCGGTCAATGCCAATGGTGTCCCATCTAACCACATCAGTAACATTTCCACTATGGTGTCATATAATCCTTCTTCACATAATTTAATGAACCGTATTGAAAATATCTTGGAATATTTCTATGAAGAGGGGGAAAAGAATTGTATCCAATTAAATAATTATCTAATATCTAATTTCCTTGGGAATTGGTCTTCCAGTTCATATTGATTCTAACATTGTATTTCAATCCAATTCCTATGTAGACAATGGTGCTACCTCCACTTTAATTCACAGCAAGATCACTTTCCTCCACTTATTCCCTATTGAAAATTTCTATATAATCGTAAATATAGATCATAGGGATCATAGAGATAATTTTTGGTCATATTCATTCCATAAATATATATTCCTTCAGGAACCCACTAACATGAACTTATGTTTTGAACCAAACTATGTTTGTAAAATTAGCTGCATACTCCACCAAGGATAGGTTTTCTTGATACAGACTAAAGAAATATTTGTTTTTGTATACCTAGAAGGTACGAAGATAAAAAAAATATTAAATAGTTCTTATAATTATTTCTGAGTAAGGTCTTGGATAGATTTAGTTTGAGAAACCAAATCTCACAATTTTCGTGGGTCATCCTCTAGAATTTGGAAAAATAGCTTCACATTGGTATCATATGATGTTCCAAGGTAATAATATATCATATTCATGCAAGTGGAAATGCTTCCTATTTTTTCTAGTCTATAATATCCAAGAAAAATTGGTGCATTCTAACATAGAATCACTGAAGAATGATCCACATGGTGTGGTTCAGTATTTCAATTTCCTCTTTCCACAGCTTAAAATTCTTGTACAGTGATTTATAAAGTTTATTTTTTAACCTTTGGTTTGGGTTGAACCACATTTTTAGAAACCTATTTTTGATAATTCTCAAGCCTTCTAGATCTTTACATCTCTATATATACATAACAACATTACCACTTAGTCACAACATGACAATTTAATAAAGGCTCAAGATACTCTAAATCACAATAAGAAACCTTATCAAAACAAATTACAAACAGTTTTAAAAGACAACATAAATAATGAAGTCTTAGTGGTAAGTCTCAAAATTAATGAATGATATTTTACCCTTATTAGCTAAACACAAGATGATGAATTGAAGATATTATTATCATTTATTAAGAACAAATTTTTGTACCAAAACATCCTTGGTAACTTAATGTTCAGTATAAAAAGTATAGCTATATCTTTTTGTGTTATACATTTCAAGTAACGACACAATATATATCCTTGATAACATGTCAACTAATAGACCAACCAAACTGATATGACTGTAACATCCCAGACCAATCCATTAGATTTGTAAGAGGTGGGGGTGTTACTGATCTTAGATGATTTAACCAAAATGCCAAAGTCTAGAAACAAATTATTTAGTATTTACTAAACTATAAGGGGTGGTTTCCCCTCAAGAAACGCCATCAAAAAACAAAATAAAAGGAAATAATATGATTCTTTACATAAATATTTAATAAATTTATATATCCCTAGTGATAATCATAGAGAAAATGAAAATAAAAAAAACATAAACAAGGTATGAAAACTCAAAACATGAAAGAATCCAAGGAAGTGAAGTGGTGCCACTAAAACTCCTCTAGAATAAGTCCCCCATGCTCCAAATCCTATCAAACTTTCCTTTAGAATAATAGTACTCTAATAGTTAATTATAAAACATGCCCCTTTCATAAATCACATAAAACAGTGTATGTATACACATCAAAATAAATATTTAAGGGGTGAGTACGACAACTTAGTAAACAAAACCAAAGAATTCCCAAGCACACCACTAATATATGAACTAGTTAGCTAATAGTTTCATAAAAAATAGCAGAATAGGTCATAAAATTAGTTTAAAAAATACATTGTTTTATAGAATCAATAAAATAATTTCATTTCATTTATATTATTCTTTTCATCACACACATACAATGCATGCATCCAAATTTTGAACAGTCCTAACACATGAGAAGAGAAACATTTCATTCCCATACCAAGTCATCACCTAGTCATTTACCAATGCATCGTTCTAGCATAGGCCCTAATTTTGAACCCAAAAATAAACTATCAATGAATGTATTTATAGACACCAACTAGGTTTTTTAAGTACAACAAAAAATTATTTTAAACCAAGAAAACCAATCTTGAAAACATCTTCCCAAAAACCTTATGGGCATCACCCAATATTCAAAATTAAAAATAAAAAAAATGGGTTTTCAAAAAAAGAAAAAATCCATAATTTTCATATAAAAAATAAAATATCATATAAATCTAATTCATATAGTTTTATAAAAAAAATTGAGAGAGAGTAAATCCACCTACCACTTATGATTGTTAATAAATTCTAAGAGGGGAGGCTCATATATAGAATCAAAAACCTAATTTGTATCGAATAAAGAGGAAAAAACAAATGGGTAAAATTACATACAAATTCACCATCTAGAATCCCTATATCCATATCTAAGATAGGGATGAATATATTCATGTTAATTCATGGTAAACGTTGATTGGAAATATAACTCAATACCTCACTAATATATCACATTGTAACTCCAAAACCCTAGGATCCTAAATCCAATGTATTATTTTAATATATTGGTATGATTACGAGGAATAAAATCCCAAAGAACTGAGAAATCTAGAACTCTTAGAAAATAAATTAAATACATGAACCATACATTACAATTCAAAACATAAAATACAACATAAATAAACCTTTGATAATTCCATTATTCCCCGAGATTAACCATGCATATTAGTCATAATACACATCTTAGAATCCTAGGAAAATAAAACAAAAAGAAATAGGTGAGCTAAGATGCTTAGTAAGGGTAATAATACAATAGAATAGAATATAAATAAATAATCATAAACTTTAAGGCAAGATGTATAACTGAAACGCAATCCCTTAAAACATAATCTTGATCATAATATGAAAATAATAAATCAAATAATTTCATTTAAACATTCACATGGAATATCAATAACTAATATCATAATGAGGGAATGCATAATGACAGACATATGCACTATCAAGATATATCGTCAAGATAGCTACTGTTAAGATGTATCCTTGTGATTGTTTAATTATATGGGTATAAAACCATCTGATTTGTGTCAAGATATATCCACCTAACAATGTTAAATAGTTTGGAAAACCAATGTGAAGGGTTTGTCACTAACTAATTCATCTCATAAGACCTACCGATACATCGAAGGTCCATAGTGGACCCTTACCATCACTTACTAAGTCCAACACATTATCATATAAAAATGGGGAAACATAAACAACATAATCATTCATAATAAAAACTAGTATACGAAATATGAATACTTTAACAATAAACCAAGAATGGTATCTAAATAACACATACACAATAAAATAATCATAATACATTCAAAAAAATATGGTAAATGATATCGTAAAAGATCATCCTTAATTAATCATAACATCCAACAATGGATGTTGACATAGATGAAAATAATATATTAAAATCATTGAAAATACCATGAGACAAATACCTGTTTTTCTTTGAAATCATTTATTCAAAAGCCACACACTTATAAAAGAATAGATTTAAAAAGATATTTTTTAATCAAAGTGTCCAATACCACTTTGAATATTTTTAAATGAATTGAAATTTTAAAACATTCATGCCCATATAAATAAATAATTAAACCAATTTTCAAAAACATGATCATTAATGAGAATGATAAGGAAGATTAAATCTTTAAAATATTTAAAATGATTTTTTAGTTAAAGATACCCTTACATAAAACCATAAAATATTCTATTTGAAAACATTTGAATGAAATTCAAAAAAGACATAAAATTTTCTTTATAATCCTTTATATACGTATAAATAAATATGTATGATAATATCAATAATATTGAAATGGAGAAAGGATTAATTATTTAAACATTCAAAGCATCCCATACCACATTGAATATTTAAATCATAAGCCCAAAATCTTAAAATGAATCTTTAAATACCATGAAGATAAATTTACTCATGATATTAAATATAATAGGGGAGGTACATACACTACACACAAGAAATAAGCGGTGAACATGGATTATATATCATGAAAATTAAAATTAAGACCGAATTTCCATTACCATAGGTCGGATTCCCTTTATACGTGTCTGAAACTCCTTTATAGTGGTTTTAAATATATTATTAACTATTACCAGAATCATAATAATATTTATGATATCATATTTGATTCATTTATGACTTTATATTACCTACTTATTAATATTTTCCCATTTAAAGAAACGTTTTGGGTTACAATCTCTTTGTTTATCATACGTGTTTTGACTTATTGATCTTGATCTTATTACTTGGATCATTATTTGATTACTTCCATAATGTAAAAAATGATTTATATATCATATATATTTAGTATATAAATATATATAACATATTGATAAATGAAATAGAAGACACGGTTCATGGAGATGGTAGGTTGTACATATGCATGAATGTTGTTTCTATTTTCTTATCGAATTGAATGGAAGAAATTAAATGATATATATATATATTACTAAAGTATAATATTTGGGTCATATATTTCATATTTATTTAGTATATACATTTTTATAATTATTTTTAAATGGTTGGAATGGAGGGTGAATCTCATCGCGTCGTGGAGACGGTGGGCTATACGTACATACGAGTAACAGTATCATTATATAATGGTAAAGGGTAAGAAATTGGATGGAATATGAATTATAAAGAAATAATATTATGTTATATTTATTATTTTCATCCTTTATATTCATCATTATACTCATATAAAAAAGGATAAATGAAAAACAGCTTACACCACGTTGTGGAGAGGGTAAGCTGAACGTGCGCACGCATAGTGATATTGTTTTTCGTAGGGTGGGTAAAAAGGGAATTATGGTTTTACCATAATCATAAAAAAAATAGAAACATATATTATATACTGTATTTATTACATTATTATATAAATTAATTAGTAAAAGGAAGTATAAAAATAAAATAACTTTGAAATAGTTGGTAAAATAATTACCTATTCTTTAGGTGTCTCTTTTAGATTTACTAAAAAGGACTCCTTATGTTGAATTTCTTCACAAAGTATGGCCTCTAGGATTAATTTATGGAAGTTTATACGATAAATGGGTAGGTTTTTTCCAAACTAAAAGGCTTTAGATGTGTGAATAAAATAGAAGGAGAGTTACCTTTTTATAAGAGAGGGAAGAGGCACTTTAATAAACTCCAAAATTATTAATTTATTATAAATTGATGTTCAATTTCATAATGCTCCAAAGTGATTTATTTAGAATATTAAATAAGTATGGGTTTAAATCCTCTAAAATAATGAATTTTATACATATTTAGGTCATAAAATTAATCTCATCCTTAGGATTTAACCCTTATTTAAACAATATAACTCTTACCATGATAACTTGTCTTTTTTACACTATAGGGTTAATATAGTTACTATAAAATTCCAAAAGAACCCCAATTGTATAATTTATGAAATATTTAACATTATCCTAGTAATTTGGTTGAATAATAGATTTTTATAAATTTTTTATCATTTCATAAAATATTATTTATTTTAAAATTACATTTATGTCAATTTTGATACTATTAATTATTTTACTTTTTAAAAATTCATAAAAATTTTATTACACCTAAATAACTATATTAAATAATCCTTAACATTCCATATTAATCCAAAAAAAATTGTGTATGGAATCCAATATTTTCAATTATATTTATTTTAATATTATTAATATTATTTATTTGATTCTTCCCTTAATAAATCAATTACTACATCATTATTCTGTCACCATTTAATTTAATAATATTTTTTAAAAAATTATAAATTAATTACCATGACTTAGATAAATATTTTATTTTTCTAATTCATATTTATAGTCAACCATATCTCTTATATAACCTCATATTAAAAATGATATAATTATTAAAATTTAAATATGACATTTTTAACTCTTCTTTAAATAAAATATAATAAAAGTCCTAATATAACACAAGTCACTTAAAAAGGATCATATTTTTTACCTAAGGATGATCTGGGTCTAAAAAAATTATCCTATAAAATTTGGTCAACTGTTAGGGAAATTTTATTCTATTATAATATTATTTTTACCATTACTTTCCATATTTACTTTTAACCGTGGTAAATAATATTCAAATTTTATTATTCACCAAAAATTATTTTGATCCTATTGGACCAAAATTTTTATACTGCCTACAACCATGTATGTCTGTTTTTTTTAAATTCAATTCACAAAAATTTTAAAATTATGTTTAATGTTAATTCCGCAGATGTGGCAAAAAGGAAAATAAAAGACACGTTCAAAAGTTTAATATTTTTGTGAATTTAATTATATTATAAGAATGATTCAAATTACATAAATTGGATTAATATATATATTATTTATCTATTCTGGAATTAAAATCAATTTAAATTTGAAAACTATTTAAATGAAAAAGTCAATTTTCAACTACAATGAGGTATTTTCACTATTCATCAAAAATTGAAACTTTTCAGAAAAATACAAAAAATTACCCTAAGATTATTTTGATATTATAAATTCAAAAAAAAGGTATGTTTTGAAAAAAAATTATAAATTTTCATATTGTGGTAAATACTATTCAAATCTCCTTTTTTAAAGACTAGTTTGATAGATCATGGTGCGCTCGAACTCGGTGTTGTGTGAAATACAAGCTATTGAAGATAATGTACTATGAAATCTTGGGGTGTTACATTTTCTCCTTTAATAAATATCACCCTCAAAATTTTTGAATTTGAGTTTGGTAACTAATGTTTGTCTGTTAAAAATTCCTTTATTGGAATCCCACATTAGAACAAGGGTCAATAAAAGTTCTAATTTTAAATAAAGAAAAGGAAGTACGAAGGTTATGATAGATAACACATAAAAGGGTTCTATGTAGAAAAACATGGATATAAAATAAAAATATAACCATCGAGTTTTGATGGAGAGTGATAGAGAATGTGTTTAGGAGAAAGTTAACAATCACAAGGCTATAAATCTATGATGATCTAAGGGACCATTTGATTCATTAGAAAAAGGTACTAAGATGGAATTCTTAGTTTCAAGACCCTTTACCTAGAGTTTAATAATTATTTTACTATTCAAACAAGTAATTAATTGATTTCTTTTCATGTCATAAGAATAATCTCACCCTTTGGTTATGCTTTGATATATTTTCACATCATCCCTTATACCTAGAAATGAAAGTTCAAAATGAATTTTTCACACCTGAAGCAATTTTGATAAATCATACGGCCCGAAAGTACTTTCTAAATCCTCTAAATGTTCACTAAAACCTTAAAGGTTATCCCAAAGTATCAAATAACCCATTGATTAACCTCAAACAACAATATCTAATGTTCAACTTTCTCCATTCCAAAATTAATACTTTTCAAAAATAATTCTATCTAAATTAACAGTCAAAAAGGTCTCTAAATTTACAATATCAATATGAACATCATATTTTATAAAAACATAATGTTTCTCTTATTCTCACATACTATAAATATGAATACCTTGATCACATTAAAAACATAATGAAAACATTCGTTCTTTAAAATCCTTAAAGAAGAAGTATTGCAGTATAATCTTCATATATTCTATAATTCTTATAACTAGTACATTGCTAATAAAATATTCAACTTATATAATTCTTGAATCCCAAAAACACAAATAAATTTGTTATTAAATTTTTATTGTAGTAACAGCATAATCTTGACCTTGATACATTTAATTTTTCTGAGCTATATTTCCTTGGTGCTTAGGATATTTATTTACATAGTACCCTATTTTACTACAGTTGAGACACTAAATGTTAATCTTTTCTTTCTTCCCTTTCCATTATTTTTCCTGATGACCCTTTTCTCCACAATTATAACAAACACTCATTCCTTTCAATCACTTCATAAGGTGATTCTTTCTACAATTATCACATATGGGAAAATCCTTCTTTCCCTTCTTCCCTTTATTCATCTCTTTTTCTACTGTCCTATTCTTCTCTTGCTTTCCCTTAATGTAATAAGACTTAGAGAATTATTTATCTATCTTGATGCACATGAGATTATATCATTTTATTATGAGAAATTTTAGGAAACCAATTCATTTCAGGGAAATGGATTAAACCCATGAAATAAATGATCAATATTACTCCTTGGGTTACGTATATAGTCCATTGTTTGCCTTACTAATATTTTGATGTTGTCCTAATATTTCACAAAATTCCCATATCCTTTTTCCTTAGACTCAAAAAATACTTATCCATATCAGCTCTCAATTTGTGAGGGAAATGTTTTTCATAGAAATTTCATTAAAATATTACAATTCCATGTTTTTTATTTCATTTTCCTCCTTCGTGTTTTGAATCAATGATAACCATTAATCCTAATCTCTAGAGAGATGATAAACTTCCTTGACAAACTTCTCCCTTTCATTACTTCCTAAAGTATGAAATATCTTCTCAAAGGAACTTATCCATTGCTCATATAAAAAAGGATTTTTAGTCCCATTCAATGTCGGAGGTTGTTGTCTCATGAGAAGGTCTAACATGGATCCTCCGAGTTATGGATCAGACTGCTCCATATGGGTAATGTTATTATTCATAACCTGAGTCAGCTATCCCAGAATCATTAAAAGTTTCTCAGCACTATTTTTTTCTCCTTCTCCAACAACATTATCATTCATTGGAGAGAAATCCCTACATGGATTATGAGCATTGATATGATTTCCATTACTTCCACTAGGAACTGTTTCTAAACAGTGGCACTAAATAGATTGGGTTATGAATCATAATGCATAATTTAAAAATATATAACATAAATTGAAAATTTTATGCATATCTAATATCATAATCACAACATGATTTCTTTGGGTAAATTTATGAATATAAAATAATTCATAATGGATCATAAAGAAAATGTGAATTACCTTAAAAATATCTCCTAGGAGTGTCAAAATAGGTGTGGAGTATAGCCCATTGTCATGTACCAGGTTACCCCGATTCAAGCCCAGAACACCTTATCGGAGTTATTACTCCAAGGTACAATTGTTCCAGAACCACTTCTACTTGTATTATCCAAACAATGATATATTTTCTAGGAACACCCACATAATATATACATTACCAAAATTATAGGACATTCTATTATACTTATCATCAAATTATATATTAGGGTTATGTTCCCTCCTCTATGTTTTCTAAATCTAGTTTTCATGTTTGTTTTTAAACATCCTATGATACCAACTATAATTCCCCGACTCCATAAGCCTGAAGCTGGTGAATTATTTTAATATGTTTGAATAATTACAAGGAATCAAATCCTAAAGGACCAATTAGTTTAGAAGTCTTGAAAAATAGATTACATACATGAAACTTACATTACAATTAAAAACATAAAATACAGCATAAATAATTCTTTAATAACGCCATTATTCTCCTAGTTTTACCCTGTATATTAGTCATAATACACTTCTTGGAATCCTGGTAAAATAAAACATAAGAAATGGGTGATCACAGATGCCCAGTAATGGTAAGAATACAGTGAAATATAATATAAATAAATAATTATAAACCTTAAGTCAATATATATAAATGAAACACAATCCCTTTAAATATAATCTTGTGCATAATATGGAAAGAATAAATTAAATAATTAATTTAAACATTCAAATGGAATATCAATAAATAATATCATAATGAGGGAATGGATAATGTCGAACATCTACACTATCAAGATATATCCTCAAGATAGCTACTATCAAGATCTATCCTCATGACAGTTTAAGTATGTGGGTAGAAACCCATCTGATTTGTGTCAAGATTAATCCTTTTGACAATGATAAACTTCTTGGAAAACAAACATAAAGGGTTTTTTCCAACTAATTCATCTCATGAGACCAATCGATGCATCAAGGGGCTATAGCGGGCTCCGCTCATCACATACTAAGTCCAATATATTCCTCATATGAAAATAGTGATACATAAACAACATAATCATTCATATTAAAAACTATTATAAGAAATATGAATACTTTAACCATAAACCAAGAATGGTATCTTAATAGCACATCCACAATCAAAATAATCATAAACCATTCAATAAAATATAGTAAATGATATCATAAGAGATCAAACTCAATTAATCATAAGATCCAATAATAGATGTTGACATATATGAAAATACTCTATTAAAATCATTAAAATTTTCTTGAGACAAATACCCTTTTTTCTTTAAAATCAATTATTAAAAATTCGCACACATAAAAAATAAGACATTTAAAAATATATTTTTCAATCCAAATTTTCCAAACCACTATGAAACCTTTTAAAGGAATTAAAATTTTAAAACACTCATATTTATATAAATAAATCATTAAAATCATTTTGAAAACATAAAAATTAATGAAAAAATATTTAGAAGAATAAATATTTAAAATATTTATAATGATGTTTTAGTTAAAGTGATCCATATATAAAACCTTAAAAATATTATTTTTCAAAAATTTTGAATGAAATTAAAAATAGAAATAAAATTTTCTTTATAATACTTTATATACATATAAATAATTATGTATGATAATATCAAGAACATTGAAATGGAGAAATGATTAATTATTTAAACACTCAAAGTGTCTCATACTACATTGAACATTTAAATCATAAGCCTTATATCTTAATGAATATTTAAATTCCATTAAGAAAAATGTATTCGTGATATGAAACATAACAGGAGAAGTACATACCCCACACATAAGAAATAGGTGGTGAACATAGCTTATATCTCATGAAAATTAAAAGTGAGACAGAATTTCCCTTACCGTAGGTCGGATTCCCTCCATACGAGTCCAAAACTCTTTTATAGTGGTTTGAAATATATAATTAACTTCTAACAGAATAATAATAATATTTATGATAACATATATGATTCATTTATGATATTATGTTACCTATTTATTAATATTTTCCCAATTAAAGCAACGTTTCGGGTAATAATTACTTTGTCATATGTGTTTTGACTTGTAGATCTTGATATTATTACTTGGATCATGATTTTATTACTTATATAATGTAAAAAAATATTTATATATCATATATATTCATTATATAAATAAATATAATAGATAGATAAATGAAATGGAACACACCATTCATAGAGGTCGTAGGTCGTACGTCCGCATGAATGTTGTTTCTATTTTCTTACCGTATTCAATGAAAGAATGTAAATGATATATATATATATATATATATATATATATATTTTAGTACAATATTTATTTCATATGTTTCATATATATTTAGTATATAGATTTTTATAATCATTCTAAAAAAATTAATGGAGGATGAATCTCATCGCGTTGCGAAGATGGTAGGTTGTACGTGCGCACGAGTGATGATATCATTATGTAATGGTAAAGGGATGAAATTGGATAGAAAATGGATTATAAAGAAACAATATCATATAATATTTATTATTTCATCCATTGTATTCATATTTATACCCATAAAAATAAATTATACATGAAAATAGTTTACACCACTACGTGGAGATGGCAAGCCATACATATGAATGCATGGTGATATTGTTTTTCATAGGATGGGTAAAAGGAGGATTATGGTTTCCCTATAATAATAAAAATATATAATAATTTATTATATGTTTTATTTATTAATTCATAATGGAAAAAACTTAGAAAAGGAAGTATAAGAAGAAAATAACTTTCAAAGAGTTGGTAAAACAATTACCTCTTCTTCAAGTGACTCTTTTTTATTTTCACAAAAGGTCTCGTAGATTGTCTTCATACCAGAAGTACTACCTCTAGGATTAAGTGAGGTAATTTTAGAGGATATATTATTAGTTTTTTTCCTAAATAAAGTACTTTAGAGGTGTGAATAAAATAGAAGGAGAGGTGCTCTTTTTTAATAGAGGAGAGGGGAACTTTAGGAAACTCCAAAACAATTAATTTTTTATAAATTGATTTTTTATTTCAAATAGCTCCAAAGTCAGCTATTTATAGGATGAGATTAGTATAGATCTAAGTCCTCTAAAATATTGAATTTTAGATATATTTAGGTCACAAAATAAACCTTATCTTTTGGATTTATCCCTTAGTTAAAACATTTAACTCTTACTATGAAAACTTGTCTTCTTACACTATAGGGTTAATATAGTTACTATAAAATTCTAAACAAACCCCAATTGAATAATTTATTAAATATTTAATATAATACTATTTATTTGGCTGAATTCTATTTTTTATGAATTTTTATATTTTAATAAAATATTATTTATTTTAAAATATCATTTATGTCAATTTTGAAACTATTTATTATTTAACGTTTTAAAAATTCATAACAACATGATTAATTCAGAAAAACTACATTAACACATCCATAAATTTTCATATTCATTCCAAAAATTTCACGTATGGCATCAAATATTTTAAATGATATTTATTTTAATATTATTAATATCATTTATTTGATTCTTCCCTTCACAAATCAATTACTACGTCATCATTTTATCTCCATTTATTTTAATTATATATTTATTCAAATTATAAATAAATAAATATGATTTAGTATCTCTTATGTAACCTAGTATTAAAAATTATGTAGTTATTAAAATTTAAATATGACATTTTAAACTCTTCTTTAAATAAAATATAATAAATGTCCTAATCTGACACAAGTGGCCTAAAAATGGTCATATTTTCTTCCTAAGGATGATTTCGGTAAAAAAAATTATCTAATTAAATTAGTTAAGTGTTAGCGAAATTTTATATTATCATAATTTTATTTTTACCTTTAGTTACCCTATTTAACTTTTACCGTCGTAAACAAAATTCAAAAGCTCTATTCACACAAAAATATTTTGATCCTATTAAAACACATTTTTCATAATTATTAAATCCATGTATGCCCATTTTTTCAAATTCAATTCACAGAAGTTGTAAAATTATGTATAATGTTAATCCTGTAGATGTAGCTAGAAGGTAGGTAAAAGAGACTTTTAAAAAGTGAAATATTTTTTAACATATTATAAACTTATAATAATGATTCCAATTACCTACATTATATTAATATATTTATTATTTATCTATTGTGATATTAAAATAAATTTAAATTAAAATAACTATTTAAATTAAAAAATTCACTTTTTAACAATAATTCAGTATTTTCACTATTCATCAAAAAATGAAACTTTTTAGAAAAATACCAAAAAATTACCGTAAAATAATTTTGATATTCCAAATTCAAAAACAAAGTCTATTTTGAAAAATAAAATTTTTAAGTTTTCATAATTTTTATAATTTGGTTAATACTATTCAAATCCACTTTTTTAATGGCTAGTTTGATAGATCGCAGTGCCCTCGAACTCGGTGTTGCGTGCAACACAAGTTATTGAAGATAATATACCATGAAATCTTGAGGTGTTGCACACATGATATCTACTAAAATACCATTAATCCCTCCCCTGAAAGGGAAATTTAGTCTTCGATATTAAAAAAATATTTTCAAAAATCCTAATAGTCTATTGGTGCCTACCATGGCTATGGTGACTTCGATCACACCAAGTCCAATAAACTTCCCCCATGAGCCATAATGGTGTTTTTCAAAAGCACAATCCATTTTCATTTTCCCACACCTTGTACCATAGTGTTGTGAGGTCTCATAAGGTCATGTTTAATGGAGATAACATATGTTCACTACATACAACACCGTGACCTCTAAGGGTAATTTTTGGCGTGCCTGTGTTCCATAAGAGAACCCTCAGTGCACCACGCACTCCACTACAGTGCGTTGATTCTCCTGGGGAGCCAAGAAATTTCTAAATTCTATTGAGATATATGAGAACCCTACCAACACTCCCCAAACCCAAAAAAACATTGAAAACCTATAAGGATTAATAAAAAATGAAAAATACCAAAAATAGGGTGTGTCATGTTCTGAGGGAGTGAGTAATGTATCCAATAGAGATTAAAACCCATACCTAGCACCACTCCCCTCATTGAGAGTGGCATAGGGAGTCTAAATGATGGAAATTTTGTTACACACTGATTTTTTATGAAATATTATTTTTCAAATCAATATAAATTTTTTAGATAGATTGTGTTACACAAAACAATGAGTTTCTTTGATATTGTGCATGATACACGATACTGAACTTCAATGAACCATGAAATAATATCATTTTAAATATATCCATTATAACCAAGTTGTTAAATAGGTGGGAATGAATAGTATTAACTACCTTATAAAATATATATATAAATTTCATAATCAATATATATTTATTTATAACCACTTGGTAAATAACCAAGAAATTTTTAGTAAAGTAATTATATTCATCAAAAATATGTTCTCTTAAAAAATGATTATTTTTATTTTTATGAGGAAATATAATAATTATTTAATAGAGATTTAAGAAAATTAATACGATAAAATTAAATTCACATTTTGAACCATCATATCTAAATTTACTTATTGTGAAATATTGGTATGTTTTTGAAAAACATTGATTTTTCAATGAATAGTATAAATACTAGTTTTTGTAAAACTGATAATTATTTTCAATAAATTAAGTGATTTAAATTTACAATTATGTTTTAAAGTAACATTATTATTCTTTATAAATATTTAATCTACCTAATTACTTTTTAATAATCATTATATCATATTTTATTATAAATTTAATTTTCAGTTTAAAAGGGGGTTTTTTTGAAAAGTGTTTTAAAGTGCATAACATTTATTCGTTTTAATTAACTAAAATAATCCATAATGAGAAATTTTTTAATTAAAATTTATAAATTATATAAAAATAAATTTAAATTTAAATTTATGCAATTATTATTATTAGGTATAGAGTTAATATAAATCATCATGTGCATGAAAAAAAAACGTCCGAAAAACCTGCCTTTTCATCACTTCTATGGGTTTTGTTTTAAATTTAATTTTTGAAAATTTTATAAAATTTATTTTAAAAGATAAAATTAATTTTTTAATTCACCAGGTCAAAATTATATATGGGTTAATTTTTCTTAATTTTTTTAAAAGATTATTTTTTGTATTAATAATGAAAAATGTTGAATTTTAATTGAAAACTACCTTTTCATTTAAATTATTTATAAAGTTAAATTATATTTTAAATTAGTTTAAAAGATAAATTAATTCAATTAAAAATACAATAATAAAATTAATATCATTGGAATAAATTTCATATTTAATTATTATATAAAAACATTGTAAACCTTTGAACATTTTCTCTTTAAAAACCCACTTTCTCGTCTCCTTTGTGGGATTAATTTTAAATTGAATTGTTACAATTTTAAGAATGGAATTTAAAAAATATAGATTCCAGATTTTGAATCTTAATAATTTATATTATATAATAAGTTTAAATAAATTTTTTACAAAAAGTAATTGTGAAAACAGTAAAAATTAATTACCACTGTTAAGGTAAAATGGGTTTACCGGGGGTTAAACTAAATAGATAAGGGTTAAAATGACCTAAAAATTGCATAAAATCTAATCTATGTGTATATTTTTACCCTATAATGTATTATAATCATTAATAATCCATATTTTATCCTTTTTTCAGGATAAAAACATGGGTACCCTATTTCTTTTCAAACAATTACAAGTGTTCCACACACCTCACTTATAAAAGGTCACCCCCTCTTCTCTTCTCTTCGCACCTTCAAAACCTTTTGGATCATATAATAACTAACCAAATAACTTCAAAAATTCCCTTATATCATCCTAGAATATTTATATTGGGAATAAAGTCAGCCTATAAATTCCTTTGGTGAAAACCTATTGAGGTTACCTTATGAAGAGGTAACGTAATTCAACGAGCATTTTTATTGTGTTTCTACATACACCTCCATCAATTATTTTTAAACCATGCTGATATAATAACATAAATATCTTACTTATACTTAGATATTTTTATGTTAATGTAAGGATCTTTAACCATCTCCAATTTCATCAAAATGGTAGCAAAATCATCATTCGTGTGTACACTCGACTACCATCTCATGAACCGAAGTCATTCGTTTTTTCCCTTACCACCTATCACATTTGGGTATGATGATGGATATGAATTTTATCTATGATATGAAGTTTATCTATGATATTTATAAAATAATTACTTATCTATTGTAATTATATCATATATACCATGTGTACCTTCCATTTTGTATAGGATACGATAGCGTCGCTCTTCTGTATGGTGGACTAATGCCTCACGAAGTGATGTGATTCATTTTCATTAACGCTTCACATGGAAGATAATAGGTATAAATTTAATTAATATATGTGATATAAATAAAATAAATATTATATTAATGACATATTTATCAATATTAATAGATAATATATCAATTTCTTTCTTACATATTCACTCATTGAAAGATCATAATGTTGGTCGTGTACGTGTGGACTACCGCCTTAATAAAGCGATGTGAATCTATTTTTATCACCAAACCACATGGATTATGTGTATAAGTATATTTAAATAAATAATATTTTATTTATTATATTTTCATAATTCTGAAAATATACTAAATTACTTACCTCCTTTCCACAATTATTGTTGAAAAATGGAAACGTTACACATGCATATGTACGACCTACCATCTCCATAGTCATAACATACTTAATTTCTTAAAACCATACTTAATTATTGGTATCAAAATTATGGTTTATGTATAAATATTATAATTATTTAATTATTATTATTATTTATTCAATCTAACTATGATCAAATTAAGAGGACCAAAAATAGAAAAATCAAAACATATACGAAAAACAAAGTGGTTATTATCCGAAACATGTCTTGAACATGGGATAGTTAATAAATGGGTAATAAATGAAATAATTAAATCATATATGGTATTATATATATAGTAATTTTTTTATTTAATTGATGTGAAATAAACTTATATTTATTATACAAGTGGTTTGAATGAGTACGAATGAAGTCGAGACTTGTGGTAAGGGATTTCAAGTCTCTCAT
Source organism: Viscum album (assembly GCA_963277665.1). Classification (NCBI taxonomy): domain Eukaryota; kingdom Viridiplantae; phylum Streptophyta; class Magnoliopsida; order Santalales; family Viscaceae; genus Viscum; species Viscum album. The sequence goes on from OY728145.1 coordinate 941,317,300, forward strand.
TTGTTTCTGGGAGACATATAAAAATTCACCAATCATTTATCTTTCTTGGTTTATATACTGAAACTTTTCCAAGTTATTTAATTAATATATATATATTCATTATATTTAAATTTTAATTTTATGTTATTATTTATTTGGGATTAAAATTCAAAAGATTACTAGAGTGGTAATGTATTTCCATATCACTATTATTTTCTGTGACACAAATTCCAAATTCACCACATGTTTCTTTTATGTGGTGTAAATAATTCCAATGTAATTATTTTATATTGATTATACATAAAATTATAGGTATTTAAATATTTTTTTAGTATCACTCTTTAATGGGGTTTACAGATCAAAAGTTACCAAAGCAGTAAGGGATTTCTAGTCTCTCTTTTATTTCTGGGAGACGTATACAAATTCAAAATCATTTATCTTGTGAGGTGTATATAACACCCCTTTGAAATTTTATATTATGAATATAATTATTTTCATTATATTTAAAGTTTCATTTTATTTTTTTCTTTATTGGTCCTTATGATTCAAAATATTACTAAATCTTTAAGGGATTTATGTCCAACTTTTTACTTCTGTGACACACATACCATATTCAGCACCAATTTCTTTTATGTGGTGTATATAAATCATGTGAAATTATTTTATTATTCTTATCCTAAAAATTATTCGGATTTACATAAATTTGAGTAACTCTCTTTAATGGGGCTTACGGTTCAAATGTTACCAAAGCATTGAGGGTTTTTATCTTAGATTGGTTTTTTTTTAGACGTATATTATGTTATGCACCTATATTCTTTAAAGAGGTTTATATACATCCCATTTGACAAGAAATATCAGGAATTTTTTATACTCATTAAATTTTAATTTTATTTTATGTTATTATTTTATGGGGATTATGATTTAAATTTACCCAAGTGGTAATGATTTTATGGTACAATGTAATCATTTCTTGGGACTATTACTAATTTTGTTTCCAAATATAAAATCTTATGATCCATATCTCAAGAAACAAATGAATTTTTTTATCCTCTAGTTATTCATGATATTGTCAATTAAGAGTACCATATTTTCTACTCTTTGGTTCTTAAAATAATTGAGAAAATATTTTTAATAAAATATAACTTTATTTCTCCCTTCGGTTAGAAATATATTTTCTTCCAAAACCATGTTTTCAAGAAATTTTTTCAAAAATGTTTAATTATTATTCTATGATTTTTAAAATCTATTTTTACCCATGTATAACTATTTATACATAATTTTTTTGTAAAGAATCATCATGTAATTTTCTGACCAATTATTATAAGTCTTTTATCAAAAAATTTGAAAGCAATATTTGTTTTAACGTGCATGACATGATAAAAACTTCCCAAAATCATGAATATTATTTTCATTGAAATTTCTATTATTATTTTACAATTTTATTTTCAAAGAAAAATATTTCCAAAATATTTTATTTTTAAAAAAATTGTTTTTCAAATAAAATTTATTTTCCATAAGAAATGTTTTAAATATTTTATCTTTAAAAATAATTCTCCATCAAATATTAAATACTTTTAAGTAACTAATGATTTTGTAGGGATATAAACCATGTATACCGTTTTTATATTTTATATGAATTTTTTATGATGATAATATTTACATGAAACCCATTTCATTTTCCATGGGTTATACGATGATATAATTATTATGAAACCTTCTTCTTTTTTCATGGGTTATGCTATGATAAAATTATGAAATGATTATGAAAACTATCACTTTTCCACAGGTTATGATATGATGAAATGTTTATGAATCCCATTACATTTCATGGGTTATGATATAATGAATGTTTTATGATCTTTTTGTTCAAATATGTATGATTTTTATTATGTGACTGGTGGGACCAATATCTCCCTCTAATGTATTGGGTAAATATTTATATCTCATAAGATAGAAATGACTAAAATGGGCAGTAAACCTAGTTCATTAAGTGACTTTTTCCACTATAATAATCTTGGGAGTGAACCTTAACTACCATAATGGTCCGGGAATCAAACTCATTCCACTATGATAGACTGGAAATAATACTTGACTACTATGGAAATGATTTTAAATACTTATGTGTATACCATAATACTATGTCTCTTGACAATGTTATGCTCTCATGTTTCATGTTCTTTGATTACTTAATGATTCATATCTTATAAACTGACAATCTTTATTCCATGAATCATGATTATGATCATTGATATATAGGGTATGGTTTTCAGATGTTATGATCTTGTTCTCATACACTTATTCTCATGTTATCCTTATTTACTTACTTTTTTACCCATACAGAGAATATGAGCTCACCTTTCCTAATGTTTATTTCCTATAGGTTATAAGGAAATGTTTTTAATTATGATTACTAAAGGGGAATATCCTTATAAGATACATTTAATATATTTCATGAATTAAGAATATTGGGTTCCAAGATTCCAAAGGCACTAAATTATTATGATCCTTGTGAATGTTTTGTGTAATGTAATTAACATTCATCTAAGAAGATTTAATATCCATATATGAGAAGTCAGGGTCGCTATATTTGGTATAAGAGTAAATTATTAGTTAACCTTTGGAAATGAGCATGATAAAATTTATAGAGATCTCTATGTATATTTCTATGAATTTTTATAGGTATGTATCAAAGGATAATTATAAGGATGAGTCAAAGTATATAAAAATTTCCTAGAATTTTGGTAAATGATAGAGAATGTGGTTTCTAAGAAATTATATCCTTGTCTGGATAATACAAGTAGATGTGGACCTATTATTGAGGTATCTAGGGGTAATAACTCCAAAAATGGTACCTTGATTTGGACTCAATTGTCACCTGGTACATTTCAATGAGTGTTACCACATGCCTAGTTAGACACTCTCAGGGGATATGCTTTATAAATGCATAAAATTTTGAAAAACTACCATAAAGGATTTCTATAGATGATGATTACAAATAACCTAGGGTAAAACAAAGGTTTCATAGATTAAAAAGAATGTGTCATGATTTAGACATCATATAAGTAATTTTTATGATTATTTCGTTTCCCATAATTATTTTCATCACTCAAAATATGATTTTTTGTTTTAGTCAATAGAAAGAATACAGAGGAAATGGGTTATAATTGAATATGATGGAAATTTTTATGATGTACAACCAAAGGGGATGATGACTGGAGAAAGGAATGTTGTGATTATGCCTAATTAGTTATTATAATATATAATTAACAACATGAACCATAAAAAACTCTCATACTCACTAGATAATATAAGGATAGAGTTGGATAAGAGTTTGGGTAAAAGGAACCGTAGAGGGGAGAAGATTCAGTTTTCTATATATCAGTAATGTGGGAAAAATTCTCAAGGGAATGTATCATAGGGATGGGAATATGTTTTGAGTGTGGAAAATAAGGACACAAATAAATTAATTAAAAAACCAAAAATAAAATTTCATTAAGCACAATGGATGATAATAACGGTCTTCCTAAGGTATCATTGACTGTTGAATGTTTCAAATATAAAAAGTATGGGCATTGTAAAAATTGATGTCCTAAGGGGAAATATTGTGGAGAGAATCAGTAAGGTTGTATGAGTAATGGTTTTTCTATTGATGATGAAGAGAATATGAATTATATATGAAAGGAAGGGGGTATTAAGGAATAAAATTTTGAAGCTTGGTTAATGGTTTGAGAATGAAACGAGGTGATTGAATTATTTATATATTATAATTCAAGAATTATATCATATGAATCATGAAATATATAAGGGTAATTTAGTATATATTTTTCATAAAGGATTGAAATGGATATGTTAAATGGTTCTAATTACCTAGAAAAGTTTTTTAATTTCAAAGTTATATTTTGATTAAGGGTTTATAACCCTTAATATATTACAGATTTTTAGATAATGATTTTGGGATAAAGAGATTTTGGATATGAATAAGAATATCGGATAGTACTGATTTCCTTGATGAATATTTGACAAAGTAGTTTATGATTTAATTGATGTAGTTTAAATAATTTTTGGATTTAAGTAACATATCCAATAATTTGTGTAATGAATGAGGAAGAATTTCCTTTTTAATAATTTTTTATATTAATTCGGGTTATTATCATGTTTCAATAGAATATGTGATGAAGGTATTCACATGTTTGATATGAGACAATCAAGATCCACTTTATGATATATGGGGTATTTATGTTAAGTTTATTTTGAGAAATTTGGTGATATTATTTCTAAAATTTTGGATTTTAGTTTTTTTTAAGAGTTATAACACTAACCATTTATGAAATGGTTTAATTTGAACTTTGGATGAGGCTATAGATATTAATGTATTACTTCACCATATGAAATTTTTTGTCATATTTTATAAACTAAGATAAACAAATTGATGATAACTAAAGTTATATTGAATGAATTATCATTTTATATATGGATATTTTGATCCATTATTTCTTTAGGTACAATAAATTTACCTTTATTTTTTATAGTAAGAGATAATGTTAAAATTGATCAAGGCATAACCAATGGATGAGATTTTTCTTATGAAATATGATAAAATAAAGTATATATTCTCATAAATATTATTTAAGTCTAGTAAAATAATTTTAATGAAAAATTTTGTACTTTAATCATTATTTTTTATGATACCAATGACCTTATACATTCCTCTCTTATTTATGGATTTGTGGCCATTTTCTTTGTTCTTACCATGTTCTCTTTAACTCTCCATCAGTATTTAGGTGTTATTTTTCTCTTTGATATCCATGTTTTCCCTTAACATATATTTTATTCTATTTTGAAACCTAGTATGTGTTGTTCTAGATGAATTTATCACATCACTTTCTCCTTTTCAAGAGTATGTTTTATTATCACTTTTTATGATGTGGGTTTCTATGAATGAATTTTCAAATGTTAAACCTTTGATGACTGAGATAAAATTCAAGGGTGAAATTAATTTTAAAGGGGGTAGAACGTAACACCCCAAGATTTTGTAAAATATTTTTTAAAAAATAATTTTAATTGTTTAGATATCTTGTGTTATAACCCAAAATGATTTTCTTCAATAGTGTGCATGACACGGGACGTCGAGCTTCAGGGAAACATGAAATGATATTATTTTAAATATGTTCATTATAACTTATTCATTAAATAGTTGAGTATTGATAGTATTAACTACCTTATAAAATATGCATATAAATTTCCTACTTGATGTTTATTTATTTATAAAGGATTAGTAAATAATAAATTAATTTTTTGTAAAGTAATTATATTCATCAAAAATATGTTTTCTTCAAAAATGATTTTTTTTATTTTTATGAGGGAATATTATTATTAATTTGTAGAGATTTCAGAAAATTTATTTGATAAAATTAACTTCATTTCTAGAAATATGATATCTAAATTGACTTGTAGTGAAATTTAACAATTTTTTCAGAAAATGTTGATTTTTCAATGAATGGTCAAAAATACCAATTTTTTGTGAAGTTGCCACGTATTTTCAATAAATTTAGAAATTTAAATTAACAATTATATCTTAAAGTGACAAAAATATTATTTAGTAATATATAATCCACTAAATTAATTTTTAATCAACTTTATATTGGATTTTATAATAAGTTTATTTTTTGGTTCAAAAAGGGAATTTTTCTGAAAATAATTTAAAGTGCATAATGTTTCTCCATTTTAATTAATTTAAATAATAATTAATGATGAAAATTTTAATTGAAATTTATATATTATTTATCAAAAAAATTTAATTTATATTCATATAATGATTATTATTATACATATAGTTAATATAAAATCATCTTGGGCTTGAAAAAAGTACACTTCTCAAAAGACTACTTTTTCATCACGCCTGTGGGTTTTGTTTTAAATTTATTTTTTTTTCTGATTTTAGAAAAAAATTAAAATTAAAATTAATTTTTAAAATATTAATTTCAAGTTTTTTTTGTGTTATTTTTTGATAATTTTTTGAAAAGATTATTTTTTGATGAATAGTGAAATCTATGAAATTTTAATTGACAACTGCCTTTTAATTTTAATTGTTTATAATGTTAAATTATATTTGAAATTGGTTTAAAAGTAAAGTTAGTTAAATTATACATCCAATAATCCAATTTAATTTATATAAATAAATTTCATATTGAATTTATATACAAAAACTTTGTGAACTTTGGAATATTTTCTCTTTAAACCCTTGATTTCTTGTATCTCTAGGGTAATATTTAATTTAAATTTTTACACTTATGTAAATAGAATTTGGAAAAATTGAATAAATTTTTTTAATAATAATAATTTATATTATCTAATAATTTAAATTAATTTTTTTATCAAAATGAATAGTCAAAATAATAGAAAATAATTATTCCGGTTATGGTAAAAATGGGTTTACTAGGGGGTCAAACTAAAACGATAAGGGTTAAAATGACCTAAACAGATATATAAAATATATTTTATGGCCATAATTAGATCATATAATGTATAAGGGTCTATAATACTCTATTTGTATCCTTTTTCATCATAAAAACACAAGTACATCTTTTCTTTTCAAACACAATTCAAGTGTGCCTCCCACCACACTTATAAAATGTATTCCACTCTACTCCCCTATTTACACTACAAAACTCTTTTTTATTGAAAAATACCTAAAAAATAACAAAAAAATCCCACCTATCATCCTAGATTCATTATTATGGGAATAATTCCAACCTACTAAGGATTTTTGTTCAAGACAAAGGAGGTTACATGATAAAGAGGTAACATTCTTCAATGAGTGTTTTTATTTTCTTTATCAACCCACCAACTATATTTATAATTAAAACATTATGATATAATACCCTTAGTATCTTCTATATACTTAAATATTTTTATTTTATTTTCATGACCTACAGTCATCTCCACTTCTATAAAATGGATTACAAAATCATCTTTCATGTGTACGGTGGACTACCGCCTCACAAACCGATGTCATTTGTTTTTTAATTACCACCTCTCACCATTAGATATGATAATAGATATAATTTATAAATATTATAATTAAATAATATTTATATCTCTATAGTAATTATATAATATATACCTTTTTACTTTCCATTCCATAGGGGGTATGATAACGTCTCTCATGTGTATGGCGGTCTACATCCATGCAAAGTGATGTAGTTTGTTTTCACTAACACATTACATGGAGGATAATAAGAATAATGTTAATGAATATATATGATATAAACAAAATTATTATTATATTAATTTCTTATTTAAAATTCTTAAAATACAATATATTATTTTCTTCCTTACCTTTTCACTCACTGAATGACGATAACATTGTTCTTGTATGTGTGGACTACCATCATCACGGAGCGATGTGACTCTGTTTTAATCACCATACCACACAGATTATATGTATAAGTATATTTAAATATATAATATATAACTTATTATTTTATTTTCATTCAATAAATATAATATATTATTTACCTCATTTCCATAATGATCGTATAAAAATGGAAACGTTAATCAAGAATACGTACAACCTACCGTCTTCATGATCATAACGTACTTAATTTATCAAAACCATATTTAATTATTGGTATTATAAGTATAATTTATGTATAAATATTATAAATATTTCATTATTATTTTTTTGGATTAGATGGAACCATGATAAAAGTAAAAGGACTAAAAATAACAAATCAAAACATATGAAAAAATCAAAGCAGTTATTACCCAAAACATGACTTCAACATGGAATTGTTAATAAATGGATAACAAAATTGAATAAATAAATTATATATTGAATGATATATATAATTTTGGTTATATAATATATTTTAAATAAACTTATATTTATTATTCAGGTGGTTCAATTGATTACAAAGGATGTCGAGACATACGGTAAGGGATTTCTAGTCCTTTTATTTCTGGAAGACATATGAAAAATCACTACTAATTTATATTTTGGGGTGTATATAATTTACATTTAACATTTTATATCATTAATATAATTATTTTAATTATATTTAATGTTTTATTTTATGTAATTCTTTATTGGGGCATATGATTCAAAATATTACTAAAGCGGTAAAGGATTTCCATATCGCTTTTATTTTTTGTGAGGAAAATTCCATATTCACCACATGTTTATTTTATATAGTGTATACACTCATAATAAATATATTTTATGATTATTATAGATAAAATTATAATTATTTTTATACCCATTTTATAATCTTTCATTCATGGTGTTTACGGATCAAAATCTACCAAAGAGAAAAGAGATTTCCAGTATGTCTTTTATTTCTGGGAGACATCTTCAAATTCCCCACTCATTTCTATTGTGTGGTGTATATACTACCCATTATACATGTTATATCATGAATATTATGATTTTATTAATATTTAAAGTTTCATTTTATGTCATTATTTATCAGGTCTTACAATTAATTAGATTTCTAAAGCGGTAAGGTATTTTTGTCTCACTTTTAATTTCTATGAGACACATACAATATTCACCACCTATTTATTTTATGTTTTGTATACACTTAACATTAATATATTATATTATTATCCTCCTAAAAATTATTTTTATTTACATATCTATTTTAAAATCTCTCTTTCATAGGGTTTATAGTTCAAAAGTTACCAAATCATTAATTAATTTTTATCTTAATTTTCCTTCTTTGAGATGCGCATTATATTATGCACTTATTTTCATTTTCAAGGTGAATATAAAAATACTTTGACTTATAATATCATTAATTTATATATCTTAATGATATTTTAAGTTCCATTTTATGTTATTCCTTCATGGGGCTTATGATTTAAAGTTACCCAAGTGGTAATGATTTTATGTTACACGCACATCATTTATCAGGATTGTTTATAATTATGTTTACAATGATAAAATAATATAATCCTTATCTCAATAATGTCATTAATAGTATTATCATATGGTTATTAATTATATTTTCAAGTAATATTTCCATTTTTATACTCTTTGGTAATAAAATAATTGAGAAAATATTTTTAATAAAATCTGAATTTATTTCTCTCTTCGGTTAAAAATAATTTTTCTTCCAAAACCATGTTTTCTATAAAAACATAAAAAAACTATTCACCTATTATTTTTAAATTAAATTTTTACCCATTTTCAAATTTTTTAAAAAAATTAAATGAATATTCATGTCATTTTCCAAACAATTTCCATTAGGATTTTACCAAAAATGTGAAAGGAATATATGTTTTAATGTTTATAGAATGAAAAAAACATCCCACCGTCATGACCATAATTTTATTTGAACTTTATTTTACAGGATTTCAAGTATATTTTCAAATAAAAAAATTTCCAAAATGTTTTGTGTCTTAAAAAAGTGTTTTTAAAATAAAAGTTTTTTTCCTTGAGAAACTTTCCAAGTGATTTTTCCTTCAAAATCATTCTCCATCTAAGATGAAATACTTTAATGTAAAATATGTTTTACTATGGATATTAACTAAGGATTAAATTCTTATTATTTCCCAAAATAGTTTATGATGAAAGAATTTTTATGAAACCTATTTCTATTTCCATGGGTTATACAATGTTATCATTATTTTTAAACACGCTTATTTTTCCATGGGTTATGCTATGATTAAATGATGAAATGATTGGGAAACCTATATATTTTATGCAAGTTATGATATGATTAAATTATTATGAAGCTTATTTAATTTCATGGGTTATGATATGATAAATGTTTTATGGTATTTTAGCACACATATGTATGATTTTCATTATGTGATGAGTGGGATATTTATCTCCCTCTAATACATTGGGTAAAGATTTATATCTCAAGAGGTATACAGGACTAGAATGGGGAGTGAACCCAGTTTAGTAAGGGTCGGTGTCTTTTATGAAGGTCTTGGGAGTAAACTTTGAATACTATGATGAATTTGGGAGTGTACCCATTCCACTATGATAGCCTTGGAAATGACCCTTGACTACTATGGAAATAATTTTTATACTTATTTTTATGCCATAATATTATCTCTTATGCCAATGTTATACTCTCATAGCTCTTCTTCTATGATTACCTTATTATTCATGTCTTATGAACTACCAATATTTATTCCATGACTCAAGATTTTGATTTTTAGTATGTAGGGTAAGATTTTTAAATGTTAGTTGCATGTTATAATACCCTTATTCTCATTTTTTTTCTTATGTATCTCCCTTGTTTACCTTTACTGAGAATCTGAGCTCACCCTTTCTTATGTTTCATTTCCCTAGAATATGAAGAATGTTTTTTATGTAGGAGTAATAAAGGTGGTGATATTTATAAAATATATTGAATAACTTTAATTAATTAATAAGATTGTGTTATAAGTTTACAAAGGCACTCAACTATTATGGTTCTCAAGATTGTGTTCACATAATATAATGAATATTCATCTAAAAAGTTGTAATATCCATGTATAAGAATCCTAGGTTTTTATAACTCTGTTAAGACCCCCTCCCCCAAGATTTACCCCTACAAGGATAGAAATTAAGGGAGAGAGATAATGACTCTTGAGTACCACCTATAGTATGACCCAAGTAATTAACTAACACCAAGGGAATACAAATCTTACATATAAAAGGAATCACCCTCAATAATGTATACAGGATCTGGAGATAGATTCTGTAACCACAAAGAAACTCCACCACATAATATAAAATAAAGGAAACAAAACCATTCCAGAATGTACATATAATATAAATAAATATAATAAATGTCTCCAAATGAAAGGACAAAAGACTAGTCCTATAGTAGAAACTCAATAGAGACTTTAATATCCAAGCTAGTAATGTCTATCTTAGTCCCTAAAGTCCTCTTGGAAACCTAAAAATAGTTTTTATATATATATGGTGAGAATAACATGTATATAATTTAGGATCACAATCAAGGTCTCTCATGCAGATGTTAAAATAGCATAATAATAGACTAGTAAAAAAACAACAGAAATAACATGCATCTAAATAGGTTAAATTATCAATCTCAACCAAATCATATATCACTAACTAAGTAACACACCCATGAATAACAATATAAGAAGAAGAATATTAATAAAAGGGTTCCCCGAACTACTTCCCCCATTGATTTTTCACTCTCAACCTCCAATGTTGTACATATTATAACTCTCATCCATTCCATATCCATATGCCTCATACCATCACAAGCCTCATCATAAGGTGAAATCATCAACTATTAACTTATTCCAACCATTTCATCACAACCTCATCATAATGGAAAATCTATCGCTATAAACTCATTCCACAACCATCACATCCTCGTCATCTATTAACCACTACCATAAACCAAAATAGTAGGCTATCATGAACATGAATGACATCAACCACATTACCTCCCCCCAACATGTGTAACCCTAACTATGAACCACCACTTCATTTTAGTTATCACCACATCAAGCGCACTATATCTGCAAACCATTACAGCCCATTCATTACAACCTCTCCTAGAAGAGAGACCGCGGAAGAGGGGGTATATAGCCATCTATTCCTCACCATTTATATTTTGAGGAAAACATCCCCAAAACATTTGGGTATTGGTACATTTTACTCAATGTGAATGGGTGCATAAAAAATTAACATGAAAATATAAGATTTATAGATAACACACAAAACTAACCTATTTATTCATAACAATAACACCAATGAATCTCATAACATCTCCATAATGACTCAAAACCTCCACTTCTAACCGCATCCACTATTAATACAACAAAACACACAAAAACCAAAAATAAGACACATTTCACTTTAACTTCTCATTTCAAGTCCCACCATTTAAATAATTGATGAGTTTTCTATAACTCCAATTCACTAAGCCATTTCATTTAAAAGTAACATATCCCATTAATTTATAATTAAATTTATTTAATTCAATTTCAAAACATCTATTTCAGACCATTATTATATTTAATTCCAAACCATGCTTATTTATTAACAATCCCATTCCATTTCAGTTTCCTCATACCAAATTCATCCATGGATAATTGGACAACTAACACAACAACATCACACAGAAGTTAGACCACCCCACATTAACTAAAAATCATTAAAACACAACATATTTCAAGAAATAATCATAACCCACTTGAAGAAACAACACATCAGAACTTTCTCACACCATCTGATACTTTATCCCATACCAACCATCCATATCTTTACTTCCCAAAAAATTCCACCTCAAAAAAGATCACCACCATCATAAGTGAAATCCACACAAGATATACACACATAAAACAAGACAAAATTGTAATAAAATCAATACATATAAGCACACTTCATCATCTATGTCACGACCCGTCCTTGGGGCCCGTGCCGTGACTGCCCAAAGCCCGCCTTCCATAGGCCAGGGGCTAGCGACTAGCACCAAAGGTTTAATCCCTATAAAAAGGGGAAAGCATTGCCTTTTAACCTGTATCACACTCATAGCCAGAACACAAGCAGCATAGTATGCAACTGGAAGTAAACACTAAGTAAAACTGTATACAAAAGAAAGTGCTAAAAGGAAAGGGGCCAGAAATACAAGCCCAATAGTAAAGTACAAAAAACTGAAAAGCTAGTACAACTACAGAAAGGTGAACAGCAACTATTGTGCCGTCCTCCGGGAATCCCACCTGAAGGGTGGGTACAGATGACCTCCTCATCACCCCAGGTCCTTACATCCACTCTGTGTATGTCTCACTAAGTGTTCCACCACCGGGTACCATTCAGCTCCACAAGTCTCTACCTCGATCAGTGATGCCCGTCGTCTGTAACCAACACAATGAAGTGCGAGAATATCTCATGTAGGAGTGAGTATAACGATACTCATTAGGGACCCTGAGACCCCCGAAGGTCTCCCAGAATCCAATAATGATACACCATAGAAGAAAGATACAATCACGAAGTATCAACCAACCCTACTTAGGTATATGCCCATACATATACCTAAGTTATCAATCACGGTTGGGCTCCAAATCTCGAGCCCAAGCACAACCCATTCCACACATGAAGTAAGTCAATCACCTCAAAGTTAGATGATTGGAATTCAAGACTCATCTCACACAGGTATACATCTTTCGTAGAGAGATAGAGATAATCAGACGTAGTCACTGATTCATCTAAGCTGTCAGACCCACACAGGATACAGGACCAGCTAAGCTGTTAGACCCACACAGGATACAGGACCAGCTACTCTGTTGGACCCACATAGGATAAAGGAACAGAAGTTAGAACTATCAAACCCACAGAGGATTCCGTTATAGAATTCATCACTATCTAACCCATGGAGGATTCCGGTATAGAAGTGATCAATGTCGAACCCATGGAGGATTCTGGTACTGAAGTCATCGCAGCCAGCTCTAGGATTCCCACACACAGCACGCTCTATTCTGGGAGGGTCTGCTCCTTGAGTAAAGTGTCGATACATCAACTATCACAAAGTCCGGAGTCGATGTATCTCGTAGTTCCATCTCATCATAAGGACCCAACGCGACATAATGCATGTCAATCAGACACTCAGTCTGAGAGTTATTGGCATTTCTGTTCCAAGGGCCTAGTTGGATTTACGCACATTCCAAACCCAGCTATTTTAAAAAGTTTTCCAAAAAACACTTAGAGTATCTCAAAAGGACTACCTCGTCGTGAGGATCCCAGTGTTGCAGACGGCGCGTCGTTCGGACACGTGGTCTTGAAGATATTTGTATTTAAGCGAAGTCAGACCCGGCCCGTCAAGCCTAGTGGGCTGGCGGGTCGGCCCAACCTGGCTCGACGGGTCTGACCAGGCTGGGGGGTTGGCCCTATTCGTTGGGGTGCCCCCCCCCCCCCACAGAACCGGCCGCGCTGTGGGCCGTTTCTGTTCGCGCGGTCGCGCCAAGCGGCGCTGCCCCTCCTGCCCGACCGACCGGTTCTGCACGTCGCGCATGGCCCGCACAGTGGGTCACGGTTCTCTTCCGTGCGGCGCCAAGTGATGCCGCTGTCTTTCAGCCCAGCCGGTTCTCCCACCGAGTGGCCCATGGTTGCGGGTCGCGTCCCCTCTGCGCGGCACCTGTGGGTGTCACGTTCTTCAAGCCCAGTCAGCAGTATCTGACCGGTTCTTACAGCCAAGAAGCCCACAAATGTAGGTCGTGGTTTTCCTCCACGTGGTCGGCGTGACGACGCCATTCCACCATCACCACGGCCCGGCCGGGCCATGGCCTTCGGTTCCATAGCACGGCGCGACGGTGCCGCGCCTTTTCATCTTCCGCAGTGCGACGGCACCGCGCCCTATTGGCTCCATCTCCACAGTCATTAAGATCAACAAATATGGGGGAGGTTCGGGCCGTGTTCATGTAGCCCGAACCCTCCTCATTATGATGTTAATAGTTGTCAATTCACAATCCATAATTATAATGACGATGTTTGGAATTATAAACAACTTAAAACAACCCCTTACCTTGATTCAAGGTACATTGTCGAAGTCGTGGAAAACAGCATCGCGAAAAATGGACGTCATTATTTCAACATCAGAGGGAATGACATAGTCGTTGGTGGCGTTCTTTGCAGGTGGAGTCTCCCTTTTCTTCCCCCGGTTGGAAAGAAAGAAGTTGCATCATCATTCTTTGGTGGAAAATGGTGTTCTTCGTCGAGAGGGTATTATTCCTCCAAGTGTTCCTCCCAATTCTCCCAACTCAAGCCAAATTATGCCCACTCCCACCATAATAATATATCACATATTATTATGTTGGCGTAAACAATTAAAAATAATTCAAACACACAAATCAATTAATTAAAACATTAATTCAATGTGTTGGAACCATAAAGGAGAAGTCCAAGGGTTTAAGGAGTTAAGGGAAGTTCAAGAGACCCTCTTCAATTTAATTAAGAGTTACATGGGGGGTTTAAGGGGAGTTTAAAATAGTGGGCCCCACACCTAGTTATATCCTCCCAAGGGAGTTTAGGGTGTGGTGGGCCCCACCCCTAATCTCCACTTAGATACTTTAACTACCCTTCAAATAAAAATGTGTTACAAACACATTTTTATTTAATTTTTAATTTTAATTTGTAACCCTAATTTATAACTTCCAATCATGTTGAAATGAAACTGCGGTAAAGGCCTCATTAAGAGAATATCGGTACTACGAGTTCAACGGTGCCCTCAGATTTCAATTCCGAGTACTGGTTCAAAAGATATAAAATATCTCTCATATATTCACTGAACGTACCCGAACAAAACTTCAGAAAATGATTCCAGGCACACCGGGCCTCGGAATCATGCGTCATCAGAAACTGCAGACTCGTAAAATTCAGGTGTATTTAAGAAAACGTTTTCCATGGAATTTCCTGGTCTTTACATTCTCCCCACCTCAGGGATGTACGTCCCTTTAAACTACTACACACACTAAGGGAACAAATGAGTGTACTGAGCATGCATCTGAGGCGCCCACTCCCATGTGCTCTCCTAGAGGTTCCCATGCTACAAGTGAATTCACACCAGAGGAATCGACCATCCATGTAGGACATGCTCTTTTCAATCCTCAATCTCCAATGGGACCTCCGTGAAATTCGCCTCATCAATTATGTCTAGCTTTCCATGGTCGATGATGTGGGATGGGTCGTGCATATATCTCCTTAGCTGTGATACGTGGAAGACGTCGTGCACCCGATGCAACTGAGGTGGAAGGGCCAAGCGGTAAGCCACCACGCCTACCCTCCTGAGGACCTGAAAAGATCTAATGAATCGCTGAGACAACTTTCCGCCTCGTTCAAATCTCCGTAGACCTCTTCGGGGTGAGACCCGTAGAAAGATGTGATCGATATCCTTGAACTCCAGTGGTCTCCGTCTCCTGTCAGCATAGGACTTCTGCCTACTATGTGTAGTCTTCATCCACTCCTTGATGATCTGCACCTTCTCCGTCGTAGCCTGCACCATCTCTGGTCATACAAGTACTGACTTCCCAAGCTCTGTCCAGCATAGAGGTGATCTGCATGTTCAGTCGTAAAGTGCCTCGTAAGGTGACATCCCGATGGTAGAGTGGTAGCTATTATTGTACGCAAACTCCACCAAGGGTAAGTGATCCTCCCAGCTACGACCAAAGTCAAGATCCCATTCACGAAGCATGTCCTCGAGAGTCTGAATGGTCCTCTTAGTCTGGCCATCCATCTGAGGATGGAAGGCGGTGCTCAAGCGAAGATGCATCCCGAAAGCCTCCTGCAACCACTTCCATAGTCGGGAAGTGAATCGGTCATCTCGATCAGAGATGATCATCGATGGAACAACATGAAGCCATATGATCTCTTGTAATTAAGGGCGTCACAAGCTCTCTACTAAGCCATGGTCTCTGATCGGTAGGAAGTTGGCTGACTTGGTTAGTTAGTCGACAATCACCCAGATAGAGTCGTTTCTTCTGGATGTACGTGGAAGCCCCATCATGAAATCCATGGATATCCCATCCCACTTCAACTTTGGGACCTCTTAGGGCTGAACAAAGCCTGCTGGAACCTGGTGCTCTACCTTCACTTGTTGAAAAGTGAGGGATCTTGATACAAACTCTGTTACTGCCTTCTTCATGCCTGGCCACCAATGCTGGTGTCTGAGGTCCTGATACATCTTCGCCACTCCTAGATGTACCGCTATAGGGGAAGTGTGAAACTCTCTGAACACCTCTTCCTGTAGTGAAACTGGTACCATGGTACGTCCCCTGAAGAGGATGACGTGCTCCCCACCTTCAGAGAACCCATCAGGTTCCTACCCTGAGGATATCTGAGCACGTCGTGTTTCACAGTAAACATCCCCACTTTGTGCCTCTCTAACTTGCTAACGAAGTGGAGGAGTGAATGTGAGAGACTGAAGAAAGGCTGCTACATCTCTATTGACAAAGGATATCTACAACGCGGCCAGCTGCTATGTCGCCTCTCCTAGCAGCTGAATTCCTGATCTCCAGCTGAGATCCTCTGCTACAACATTCCCCTTCCCAGGAGTATAGACTATCTCAAATTCATAGTCCTACAGGAACTCAAGTCATCACCGCTATCTCAGGTTCAAGTCCTTATGCATGAAGATGTAATTGTGACTCTGGTGGTTAGAGTAGACTGTAAAATGCCTTCCCATCAGATAATTCCCCCACATCTTCAAGGAGAAGACCACTACTACTAACTCCAAGTCATGGGTAGTGTAGTTCTACTTGTGTTGTCTCAACTACCATGAACCACACGCGATCACTGCTCTCTCCTACATCAGGACACACCCGAGTCCGGTCCCCGATGCGCCGCAGTAAACTACATACCATACTCCCTCCTCCAGTAGCCTCAAGATGGGCACACTGGTCAATATCTGCCTCATCTCCTGAAATCTCTACTGGAATCTATCTGACCACATGAAAGGTTTACCCTTCTTCATAAATGCTGAGAGCAGTGTTGCAACTCTGGAGAAGTCCGGCACAAATCTCTGATAGTACCTAGCCAGACCCAAAAAACTCCTCACCTTCGTCACACTCCTGTGTGGCTCCAAAGCAAGTACTGCCTCGATCTTCGCTGGATCTACTACAACTCCAGCCTCTGAGATGACGTGCCCCAAGAAGTGAACCTCTCGAATCTAGAACTGGAACTTTAAGAGTTTACCATATAGTTGGTGCTCTCGGAGTGTATCCAGTACAACCCACAAATGGTAGGCGTTCTCCTCCTCAGTAGTCGAGTAAATCAGTATGTTGTTGATGAAGACTATGAAAAAGAGATCAAGGTAAGGCCGGAAGATCCTTTTTATGAGACTCATGAACATTGCTGGAGCGTTGGTTACGCCGAAGGGCATAACCAAGAACCCGTAGTGGTCATACCGACACATGAAGGTCGTCTTCTGCACATCTTCGTCTCGAACTCTGAGCTGGTGATAGCCTGACCTAAGGTCTATCTTAAAGAACCATCTTGATCCCTTGATATGATCAAAGAGGTCGTCAATCCTTGGGAGTGGGTGATTTTTCTTCATAGTCACCTGATTCAGGCGACAATAGTTGACACATAGTCGCAAGCTTCCATCCGCCTTCTTGGCGAACAAAAACGGTAATGACCAGGGTGAAACACTGGGTCGGATAAATCCCTTTCCCTGCAAGTCCTCCAGCTATACTTACAGCTCACGAAGCTCGGTGGGAGCCATCCGATATGATGTAGTAGATATCGGTGTTGTCCCGGGGTACAGGTCAATGTAGAAGTCTACCTCTCTGCGAGGAGGTAGACCTGGAATGTCGTCTGGAAAAACATCCTCGTACTGATCCACCACAATAGGAAAAATTGGACTCTGCACATCAATCTCTCCGAGGATGAGACTAGCCAACTGATGTGTGATCGGCTACCCCCTCCTCTGCATAAGTCCATCCTGTGCTGAAAAGTCTACCTTCTCACCGATGAAGGTGAACTTGGTCCCATTCTTGCAGATACACCGCACTTTGTGCCTAATACAGTCAATCTGAGCATGAAATATGGATAACTAGTCCATACCCAAGATGACGTCATAAGGCCTTGACACCTATACAAGAAGATCCCAGCTGAATCTCTCACCTCCTAGAGTAAGCCCACACTTCCGGCACCAGTTTATAATTATCGAGTCTTCTTTCATAGGAGTCTCTAGCCATAAGGATCGAGCCAACAGCTTCATCAGAATCTCCGATCTCCGAACGAGGGTAGTGGAAATAAATGAATGACTCACACCTATGTCTATAAGTACTGCAACAAGGGTGGAGTAAACACAGATAGTACCTCGAATCATCTCAGGTGCATCGTGATCATAGACCTTGACTGCCTGGAGCTGAGCCTGCCTCTGTCCGCCAGCTCCTTATGGTCGGGGTGGACCTCCTGGTGGTGGTGGTGGTGGTGGTAGAGCCTTGAAACTTCATCCACCACCTGCTGCTCGGACAGCTCCTCTGCCATGTCCGCCTGCTCCTGGCGGACCACCACGGTCAAACCTCTTCCTCTGTCTTGGAGGTACCTCTATTTTCTATTTCTTATTTGCATGGTGGGTTGGTCAGTCTCGATCCATGTGGCCCTACCCATTGCATGCATAGCACTGCCTGCTCCTCGTATTGTTGGCTCTGTCTCGTGTGTCCCACACAACCAAACCTGTATCCTGGGGTCGCCCACCTGATGGCCTGGTCTGTTTGGACCTCTACGTCAACTGTCTAATGCCTATTGTAGAAGACTCCTCTATGTGCCGCAATGTGGTGGGTCTCGCCGCTGGTGACTGCTCAGCGAGAAAACTCTACTCTATAAGGGCTCTCTCCAGCACCCCCACCTGCATCAGAATGATGAGGGGAATCATCGAAGCCCTAATCTCATGATTTAGTACCTACTTGAAGGTTTAGTCCCTAAAGAACGGTTCTTGTACCATATCCGTGGAGTAGCAAGGGAGGTCGGTGAACTTCGCTAAGTACTGAGCTACTGTCATGTTGCCCTTCTACAGATGAAGTAACTCCTGAATCCGCACTTCACGAAGGGTGGCTGGAACAAACTCTAAGCTAAAGAGACTCTCGAAGTCTTTCCGGAGTAATGATGCCTTGTCATGCACCTGGAGCATCAGGCTCCACCATATGCATGCTGCTGCATGCAGGAGACTTGCGGAAAATATCACCATGAGGTCGGATGGTCTCCCTACCAATCTGAAAACTCTCAAGACAACCTACAGAAAATCCTCAGCTACCTATGGGTCCATATCTCCTCAGAACCTGGGCGACCACTGGTGCTAGAACTTGTACAACGCACTCAGGAGGCATGCACTCTCCGCTGCTGGAGCTGGTGGTATCGGTGGCCTAGCGGGTAGTGGTACTGTCGGTACCTCCATTGTGATTGGGCCTTGCACCGAGGCCTCATCGCTCGATGGGCTACCATCTCTTACAAAACTCGGAACCCTAACTGACTGCCTTCATGGGGCCATCCTGAAAAGAAACAGGTGCACCATGGTTAAAACATTAAAGTACAAACAACTGAAATTCTAGTATAACTGCAGAAAGTTGAACAGCAACTAATGTGTCATCCTCCGGGAATCCCATCTGAAGGGTGGGTACAGATGACCTCCTCAACACCCCAGGTCTGTCCGTCTTCTCCGTGTATGTCTCACCAAGTGGTCCACCACTGGGTACCATTTAGCTGCACAAGTATCTACCTCGATTAGTGTTGTCTGTCGTCTGTAACCAACACAATGAAGTGTGGGGATAGCATGTGCAGGGGTGAGTATAACGATACTTAGTAGGGACCTCGAGACCCCTGAAGGTCTCCCAGAATCCATGAAGGATATACCACATAAGAAATATAAAATCAAGAAGTATCAACCAACCCTACTTAGGTATATGCCCATACATATACCTAAGTTATCAATCATGGTTGGTCTCCAACTCTCGAGCCCAAGCACAACCCAGTCCACACAGAAAGTAATTCAATCACCTCGAAGTTAGATGATTGAAATTCAAGACTCATCTCACACAGGTATACATCTTTCGTAGAGTGATAGAGATGATCAGATATAGTCACTGATTCATCTAAGCTGTCTCGGACCCACACAGGATATAGGACCAGTAAAGTTATCGGACCCACACAGGATATAGGACCAGCTACTCTGTCGGACCCACACAGGATACAGGAACAGAAGTCAGAACTGTCAAACCCATAGAGGATTCTAGTACAGAAGTCATCACTATCGAACCCACAGAGGATTCAGGTACAGAAGTCATCACTGTCAAACCCACGAAGGATTATGGTACAGAAGTCGTTGCAGCCAGCTCTAGGGTTCTCACGCACAGCACGCTCGATTCTAGGAGGGTCCGCTCCTCAAGTCAAGTGTCAATACATCAACTATCACAAAGTCCTCGGTTTATGTATCCCATAATTCTGTCTCATCATAAGGAACCCAACTCGAGAGATGGCGCGTCAATCGGACCCCCAGTCTGAGAGTTATTGGCATTTCTATTCCAGGGGCTCAGTTGGATTTACGCTTGTTCCAAACCCGACCATTTTCCAAAGTTGTCCAAAACTCACTTAGAGTATTGAAAAATGACCGCCTCATCACGAGGATCCCAGTGCCGCAGACGGCGCGTCATTTGGACACGCGGTCTTGAAGATATCCGTATTTAAGCGAAGTCGGGTCCGGCCCATCAAGCCCAGTGGGCTGGCGGATCGGCCCGACCCGGCTCGGTAGGTCCAACCCGGCTGGGGAGTCAGCCCGGCCCAGTTTGGCAGGTTCGACCTGGCTGGGGGGTCAGCCGGGACCGGTTTGGGGGGTCCGATCTGGATGGGGGGTCGGCCCGGCCCGGTGGGGCGCGGCCCACGCGCGGACCCGGCCCGCACTGCGGGCCGGTTCGGTTCGCCCAGCCGGCGCCAAGCAGCGCCGCCCCTCCTGGCCGGCTGGCCATAGACAGCCGGTTCTTTTTGGTGTACAAGGCCCGCACAGCGGGCCACGGTTCTCTTCCACACGGCGTCGCGGTCCTTCAGCCCGGTCGAAAGGCGATCGTCCAGTTCACCCAGTGAGTGGCTCGTGGTTGCGGGTTGCGTCTCCTCCACGCAGCACCTGCGGGTGTCGCGGTCTTCCAGCTCTGCCGGCAGTAGGCGGCCGGTTCTTCCAGCCGAGCGGCCCACATATGCGGGCCACGGTTTTTCTCCACGTTGTCGGCGCAATGGTGCCTTTCCACCATCGCCCTGGCCCGACCTAGCTGTGGCCTTCGATTCCATAGCGCGGCATGATGGCGCCGTGCCTTTTCATCTACCGCAGTTATTCTCCGGTGTGGTGTGATGGCACCGCGCCCTATCGGCTTCGCTTCCATCATCATTAAGATCAAAAAATAGGGGGGAGGTTTGGGCCGTGTTTGTGCGGCCCGAACCCTCCTCAATATGACGTTAATAGTTGGAAATTCAGATTTCATAATTAGAACAACGAAGTTCAGAATTATAAACAACTCAAAACAACCCCCTACCTCGATTCAAGGTACATTTTCAAAGTGGCGAAAAATGGCTTCACAGAAGACAGACATCATTCTGTCAACGTCAGAGGGAATGACGTAGTCATTGGCGGCATTCTTTGTGGGCAGCGTCTTCCTTTTCTTATGCCAGTTGGAATGAAAGAAGTCGCATCGTTGTTCTTCGGTGGAAAATGGCGTTCTTCGTCAAGACGGTATTATTCATCCAAGAGTTCCTCCCAATTATCCCACCCCAAGCCAAATTATGCCCACTCCCACCATAATAATATATCACATATTATTATGTTGGCATAAATAATTCAAAATAATTCAAACACACAAATCAATTAATTAAAACATTAATTCAATGTGTTGGCACCATAGAGGAGAAGTCCAGGGGTTTAAGGAGTTAAGGGAAGTTCGAGAGACCCGCTTCAATTTAATTGAGAGTTACATAGGGGGTTTAAGGGGATTTTAAACTAGTGGGCCCCACCCTTAGTTATATCCTCCTAAGGGAGGTTAGGGTGTGGTGGGCCCCACCCCTAACCTCCACTTAGAGACTTTAACCACCCTTCAAATAAAAATGTGTTACACACACATTTTTGTTTAATTTTTAATTTTAATTTTTAACCCTAATTTATATCTTCCATTCACATTGAAACGAAACTACGGTAAAGGCCTCCTTAAGTAAATATCGGTGCTACGAGTTCAACGGTGCCCTCCGATTTCAATTCTGAGCACCAATTCAAAAGATATAAAATCCTGCTCGTACGCTCACTGAACATACTCAAACAAAACTTCAGAAAATTATTTCGGGCACACCGGGCCTCAGAATAAAGCACCGTTAGAAACTACGAACTTGTAAAATTCCCGTGTATTTAAGAAAAAAATTTCCACAGAATTTCTAGGACTTTAAAATCCACATATATTACAATTTCAGGTCATGGTCTTTTATAACATCTCATATTCTTTAGTATGGGTATTATCACATAATTCTATATTTCCATTGGAAACTAGTTTATTATCCATATATAAGTTATTTATCCTTTTATGTATGGTGATTTCAAGAAAACAACACAACATGTTTTTCAAAGATCACATCAATTGAAATATAAATATGGCCCTCAATATTCATGATATTTAACATCGAAAAAACATGGATAATACTTTAAGAAATATCATAAAATAAGAAAAATCATTATGATAAATCTGATCCAATTCAATTTTAGATGAATATAACTATTAATATTATTATTTCAACCCATAAAATCCACTATAACAAAACAAAAAGCATGATATTTCCACATATTCACATAAAATAAGGATAGAACAAGGATCTTATACATCAATTGGTTCTTCAAATAGAACCACACTTGAAATGTAGGAACAAAGGAATAAAACTACACCAATATTGAAAGGAAATTTTTAGAACCTAACCATAGTAACCCATTAGTAAACCATGCTCAGAACTCTTCCTAGAATAGGGTAACTCGCCATAATTAACCTTGATGTGAAAGTAAGGAACGAGAAAGGCAGATGGGAGGAAAATAAGGTACATTATATTGAAGGTAATATATCTCCAAAATAAAATAGATTAATGTCCTCAAAATAGATGATCAATGGGTTCTATGGGGGTCTGGAGTTGTCCTAATATTAGAGGTGATGAAAGAGAATCAAAATAAATTAGGTTGGGTCCTTTATTTATAGAGGAATTCTCAAATAGGATCTCCATGATATGAAGTTATCCTGTTACATCATTTTATTTCTCAATCAAAGGAGATCAAAATATCTTGTAGTTATTTCCCCTATTTTTTTATTGTTTCAAAAATATATTTTAATAAAACCATATCCTTGACTATAGAATGGTCTAAGATTTTTTTCTCCTCTGACGCCATCCCCAATCGGCCATTATAGTGTTGAAAAAAGTATTGTATCTTTTCTCTACACCATTATATGGACCGCAATGTGGGGAGCTCTAGATCCCAATTTTTCATAGGTGGTATCCCAAGATACCACACTCAATAAACACCCCCCCCCCCCACCAAAGGGAGTTTCCTACAAACCATTTTATAGAGAGAAACCACCTAAGAATCATGACCAATACTACACCCATCACTTGGTGTAGCACTTGGGTGGTCAATATATGTAAAATGGAAAGTATGAGACACCCAGGGAGGGAATTGATGCTGGGAAAGGTCCAGAAATAGATTATAGAAATGTTGGGTAAATATTTAAAATCCATTATGGATTGGGGAGGTATTGAAAAACAAAAGACAATGGATTGGGAAATATTGAAAATATATGTACTTGTTATTTCAATTTAGATGTTTATTGATTACTAAGTAATGTTGGTTATGTATAATATATTTTATATTATATTTGTTAATTAATATTATGAATTCATTATAATTCATTAGAAATGGGTGTGGCCTGGTATAGGTAGCCCCTAGATGCATGAGTAGGTCTCATGAAAAAAAACTAGCTTGGGTGTATTGGTGTATACCTTCCCATAAAAAAATATTACCTAGACATAGTTCCTTGATGGTAAGGTCATGATTTCTAATGTAATGATATCTGGGAATATGGATAGGAATTAGCCATCTAGTATAATGAATATCATCAATAAATAACCAGTTATTGTAATCCATGTGATATTTTTACTTCTATTATTGTTCATGGATATATTTTGTTTACAGTGTCATCCTATTATTAAATTATTTTTTGATATCTATTCTAACCACATTAATTATGTTCATATTATGCTCACTTATGATCTTGGATTATTACCACTTATGATTACCCTTATAGAGAATTTTATCAGAATATTATTATATTTTAAATTCATTGGGTTAAGAAGAAAATTATTTCAATTATATGTCTAGAAGAGTGGAATGTGTGGAAAATTTTGTGTAAGATATTGATGTCTTATTATAGATTAAGTATTTTATAATATAGTGGAAAAAATATACATTTGATTGGAGTGATATGGTATTTTTTTAATTAAAATATTTTCCTAAATCTCCAAAAATCTAAACCTAAAAGGTTATTTTAATGTATATGGATTAGTATTTATTAGTGATATTGTAAATATTGGAGCTTCAAACTATATATATTTGGTTCATTTCAAAAAAGGTATATATAGAAGGATTTTATTCACACAATATTCTAGGAGTATTGGTATGTGGTCCTATACATGTAGTATCCATTAAGGAAAACCTGATTTTGAAAAACTATTTCTTAAAATATTCATTCAAAAATAATAATAACTCATTAAACCTGTTTTTATAAAAATTATAAACATTGAGAAAGTGTATTATTATGCTACACATTTTAACATGATAATAAAAATAAATTTATGGGGAGTTAACATGTTGTAGTTTGTTTGGATACAATACATTCATAAATCTAAAAATATTTACTCAAACCATACATACTAGATAATTTACATCTTACTTTAACATATAAAAATGTAAATATTTTTTCTAGATAACTTTAAATTATAAAAAAACTACAACATACAAAAAAAATAAAGAAACTTAAACAATACCTTGATAGAAAAATTACAATTTAATAAATGTTAATAATGCATTTACAACCTGTAATTTCTAAAAAACAATGGTTACAATTCCATCTAACCATTTTTAGTATGTTTTCAAATCCATTATGTCGGATTATCAAGGTTTCTATAAATTTGTGTCATATATAGTCCACTTGGTATATTTCACCTTTTTGCATAAAGTTTCACTTCTGACCAACCAATTCCATGAAATATTCAACTATTTATAACACCAAACACCACCATAAATCTTTACTAAAATATATAATACTACCTATCCATGACACATCCCCACTAGGAACCCAAAATGGGTTGGAAGATAAGGATAGAGGTATCCATCAATCCCTCATATGATAGCACATGGGTTGGTTATTAGAACTATAGGTATAAAATGAACTAATGGGAGGTATTTCCTTCATAATATTATGAATAATGATACCAAACCACCAATAAACACTAATTAATTTTCATATAATAAACAGACACCAAAACCTAGATGTTACTAATATATTAAATATATAATCATCATAACATTTTCAAGAACGGTTGATCTCTTAGGACTCTAGGTAATCCACCAAAATATACTCAAGATAATTATATTTTATCTCTAATATTAATTGGATTATCCTATAAAATATGTAGAAAAATGTAGAGGGTGATCACTTGGGAGTATTAAGTAGGATCATCCTTCAAAAAATCAGCATCCATGTGTAATAGATATAAAATAATAGGCAATATTCATATCAACCATGAAAAACATAACTAATGGTAGAAAGATAATAAACATAAAAAAATATAATCATTGAGATTATCATTCCAACTCATTTAAGAAAATTTACTCCATCCTCTGCAAATATTATATACTATTTTTCTAACAATGATTAAAAACCCATTCCAGGTATAACTAAGGATCTAAATACCGCATCAAAAAAATACATCACCAACTTTATAAACATCCTCATATCAACCAAATTAAAAAATCTCTAAAATTAACTATTATTCTTAGTTATCATTCAATTGGTCTCTCTAACTCAAACTCATATCAAGCCAATATAGAAACTCCTCACCAAATAACCATGAACATAAAAATTGAAAATCACCAATACCACATATAAAAAAATATCTTCACACCATAGATAAACATATGCACCACACATCCATATACAAATATTTACATTCATAGTCATAATCCCAACACAACATAAAGGAGCACCACGTATCCACACCACACAGCCACATATCCACATTTCTCAATCACACATCGATAGGTTAATGTAAACATAAAGGATATAAACATCATTCCCTCCTCCTTTCATCTTCACCCTCCACCTATATTAGATTGTTCACATCCTTCTCATCATAGTGTAATTGCACAAACATGAAGGAAATTATAACCAAGTGTCATCCTCCTACTATGCATAAATACTACCATTTTTTTATTTTCTCTATAATATCATCATAACATCATCAAAAAATCATTATCACATCACATAATTTTCAATATACCCTTGGGACATCACAGCTTGTGCATCAAACAAGGATTCATTACAACCCTTGGATAAAATTTGGATCTATTACTACCCATGATTATAACCTAAATCCATTACATCCCATTAATAAAACCCTGAACCATTACAACCCATTATATTCCACCAATCATACTTATTCACCACATAATATACCCAAAGTACACTCCCATGATATCAAAATAACAACATTGTAACCACACACCAAAACACCACTTTCCACAATAAATTACTACCAATAACATTAAAGAAAACATAAAGAGAGTAATTAACATAATCAATAACATAACTTTTTTTACATTATTTAAAATCTCAACATTTACCATTTATCAACCTGATTATATTAATTATTCCATTCATTTACCCATATTTCATATCAAACTATTAATCAAGACATATCTCGTTCCAAGTTAATCATTCACTATAAACCACGTTTATTTCATCCATAATCATTTAAAATCAACCTTATCCCCCATTAATTTATTTTTTAATTTTCAAAATCAATAAATAAATATATTAAATATATATTTATTTAATTCCACGTTAATTATTATCCCATCACTTTTACATTTAACAGTTTCACATACCCAACACAACTAAACACACTAAACACTTCCCCATATTCTATAATCTAGCATCCACATGACTCCTGAACTCATTTGCACCCAAAATCAATAACACAGTCCATATTATTGAATGAAACTATCATAAAACCCTAGTAAAATTACTAGTGAACAATGTGGAAAAATTAATTCCCCACAAATACACTACCAAACTCAACCTACCAATAAAACCACAACATCAAGACACTAACTCCCACAACCTTCAAAGAATCATTTTTTGATGATATATTAAACATGTCATATTAATTAATAAAAACATAGACTCCCAATTTCATCCTCATTCCCAAAATAATTTATACATGCAAACTAATTTATCAATTTTTTAAGGTAGACTCAATAAAAAATTACAAAACCCCTTATAACCATACTAAACCAACCTAACCATAATCTCCTAAAATCTTAATAAAAATAAAACAAATAAATAACAACATCAAGCATTAAAATTTTATGATAATAAAATCATATCAAATTATAGATTTCGAACATTTTATTTCATTGCCATATTTAAATAATTGTTTGTTTATGAAGGTCTTAATTTTATTTAATAACAATTGGAAATAAGATATTCAAAGAAATAAATTTCAGTCAATAATAATCAAAAAAACCAAATGAAAATAAATTAATCACCTACAACTCTATTTCCCCATATAAATTCCTCATAACTGGATTAATATTTCCATTTAATTCAATCTTCACAACAAGGATACTATAAAATTTTCCTATAAAAATAAGAATACACAAGAAGTCATACAAAATAGCACAATAAGAAAACATAAGGAAATATTTTCAATGAATCACACGAATCCAATTGATTATATTATTCCTGAATATGGAAGTATATTTTAGATACTTGATACCTCAATTAGAGCTTCCATAATTTATTTCAAAGAAAGAGAAATTTTATATGGTTTCACAACTGAAAACACCTAAGGAACCCTTTTAATGACATATAACTCATCTAAATCTATTAATCACCCAACCCAAAATCATATAAATCATACCAATACTACTAACACAATTACCCAAAAATTAGAGAAAATAAGGTTAGATAAGAAGGGGGAGAATCTCACCTTAAATGAATGATTTTGAATCTTATAAAGCCAAAAATCAAGAGCTTTCAAAGACAACTCATTGGCTTCCAAGGATGAACCTATGATCACATAAGGTATGGGGGTAAATAAGGTAATTTGGAAATATTTTAATATGCTTATGAATTTTTACTAAATTAGAAAACTTAAGGAATCCTAGCATGGTCATGACCTGTCATGCCATAATGGGGATAAATCGAGGAAATATATAAAAATCAGATTATGTTCTGCCTAATATACCCTCATTTATAACTCAATCAACCCATATAATTTTGATATGACTACCTAATCTCAAAATGTGAAAAACATAATCACAATTTAACATCTTAATTCCCAAAAATCATGATTAACACTTTATGTAACCACCTCAGATATGATTATCCATAAACTAGGCTAATTATTCAACAAGACCCCCACAGTGCAAGGATACCCAAAAAGAAAGGACCAATGGATTAACCACCAAGGGATTCATTATGTGATGATTATGGCCAT
This sequence comes from Viscum album, assembly GCA_963277665.1. Lineage (NCBI taxonomy): Eukaryota > Viridiplantae > Streptophyta > Magnoliopsida > Santalales > Viscaceae > Viscum > Viscum album. The sequence continues at coordinate 941,346,536 of OY728145.1, forward strand.
GATTTTATGGACACTCAGGAAAAATTAAACAAATTTTTCAATCCCCTTCCATGTCGTGACCAAAGCTCTCTATTCTGTTGCCAAAAAAACCAAAAAATGTAATATATAATTATAATAATCCATACATAACGTTTTCTCATAAATATGTAATGTTTTTTTTCATTTAATAAAGTTTTATTAATAGTTATTCTAGTCCTAATCTAATCCATTACACCATGACCAACATTCCTTTTTCAAATAGCATGGCACCAAAATCTCATGACTTACACCCCACACTATGATATACGGACCACACAATTACTTATCTCTTTATGGAAAAATAAACTAGAAAAATTAACTTTCCCATAATCCAAATAACCCCTCATGCTTTTAGGATGATTTCTAGGTTTTTTATAAAAAAATGAAATAGAATTATCATGTAAAAGTGATAATGGTTAGTGAAGTATGAATAAAGTAATGAAAAATTAATACTTGTAATATTTTGTGGTTACTCTTAAAGTGTTATAATGATTAAATCCATTGGGGTTTCCAAGATGGCTTAAATTTTTTTAAAATATATCATGGAAATATATGACATGGGGTAATCAATAAATATAGGAAAATTGTTTAATTATTAATTTTTAGTAATTCTAACAAATTTATATGAAATTAATTGAAATGTAGTAATGATATATCACTATTGAATAATTTTTTACCTTGGGACAAACCACACTCCTGAAAGGGGATTTAATTCCCCAATAAATGTACAATTAATAGTGGAAATGGATCAAGGGATAATAACATAAACAATAATTCATAGTATAGTGGAATTGTTATTTAAAGGATTCAATAGTCTTAGAAGTGATTCTTTAACATAATAAAGAACCTTGATATAATTTTTAGGACTCTTACATGGATTATAAGAAGGAAATAAATATTTTTAGTATAGTTGTGTGGCTAGATATGTAATTAAATAAAATTATTTATATATTATTAAATTTATTTCTATCAGAAAAAAGGTGATCTGAGATGGATTTTGATGATGTTTTTTGTTTTTTTTAAATAGTTTTCCTAGTTGATAAAAGAGTTTAATGTTTAAGATAGATGGTTTAATGAAAATAGAAGCTTTAATGTGTAATTAAAGAAGTTTTTAAAATGGAATTATTTTTGAAACATTCAAGGTTTTTGGTGAAGATTCATATAAATGTTCGGTAAATGGGTGTATTTTTTCAATGCAAAAACATGGACACATAGGGATTACAAGACCACATAGAAAGTATATAGTAGAAAATTTTAATAGACATATTATGGGACATATCATACAAAGGAATTTCATGAATGATATTTCATAAAGGAATTATACTCTATTGAGAGTCAATATTTTTATAATAGGAAGTGGGGGACATAATTTAAAGAATACTACATTAAAGATTCATTATTGAGAATAAACTATTACCATGTAAGAGGTTCATAGTGTAAAGCACACCAAAAGGGTATTCATGAAGGTGTTAAATGTATCATCATATATATGAGGATTGTTTAGGGAATATACCTATAAAAACCCCTCTAATACATTCATTAAGTATTTATTTGGAGAGTTTAATGGAATATCTAACGATTATCTTGTAAAATAAAGAAGTTTACAAAGTATTATATCACATAGAAATTCATGAATGGGAATTCTGCAAATTAGCACACAAATAATGATACATGAATCAGTTCATGGATCTGATATATGTTAGGAATATCTATCAAGGTGGATTCTACACAATATCTTATAAAGAACTGTACCATATAAAATGAGGCCATACATGAAGAATGTTATGTATAATGAGAAGTATAGTATGAAGTGAATAGTATTATATAAAGGACTTATAGGTAAGGTAATTTTGAGTAGGTAATTTTAATGTGGAGATCTTTTTTATCTTTTCAAGAGACCAAGGAGAATATTGGAGCATCATATTTTAGGATTCGTGATGAAAATAAAATATTAGTTTATTAACAATGAGTAAGAGACCTTCATGTTGTTAAACTAAGTAAGACTTAATTTAAAGTAGTGACCAGTGAAGCGTCAATAAAAGCTATATGAGGGTGGTAGTGATCTATTAATGAATTCATTATTAAAGTAGACTGTATATAAAGGATTAATTGAAAAAAATCCACCTATTATAGTGATCTATATTAGATTTGTGTAAAACCAAATCATTTTTATTGTATTCTACTTGGAGTTTCCTTTAATAGTGAACCAAGTAAAACTGAAATGTCTAGTATTTTAATTTCAAAATTTTTTATTTTTTTGGTTGTATGATTTAGAACTATAGATTTAATGATATTCCAACAACATAGGTATAATATCTATAATATTATAAATTAAAATTAGACATATTGATTTACCTCTCCCCTATTAGGGTGTCTCGGGTTTTAATAAGTTATATTAGAGTTAAGGTTAGAGGTGTAGAATATGTTAGGTAAATAGAAATATAGAGAATGTGGTGAATGATAAAGGTGTTCCACTAAGTGATGGAAGTAATTATAAAATTCTTAATAATAGAATGAGATCTAACCTGTAATATCTTAGACTATATATTTTATTTATAATAATATATGGGATATAGGTTAGTGGTGTATGATAATTGACCATATCTACATCATGCAGGAATCTACTTTATCCCAATTCCAAATTTCAAAATGAATTATAAAGAACTTTTTCAAATCAAATATATTTAAATGTGATGAGATGAAATAGTGTAAAATCCATGTTGGATAAATTGAAGATCATATTTTAATATAAAAACAAAGTGAAGGAGGAAAATCTTAAAGTGATGAAAAATTATTTTAAAGACTTAAAGATGTTCCCATATGATAATGTTGATGGATTCTTAAATAACATCATTGAGGTTATAAGAGATATTAATGGTCTTTGTGAATAAATTAAAGATGTGAAAATTAAAAATAATATTTTTTGATGGTTTTTACATATATCTAATAAAAATATTTTGACTCGATAATAAATAAAATAATCATAAATCTCACTGAATGATCTATAATATTTTTAAGTTTCTTATAAAATACACATCAGTTTTGAAGGAATTTCAAGTCAATAAAATAACAAGATAGATCAAAAGGCTATCTAAAAAATTAACATAACTCCCTTGTGGATAGAAAATCTAAGGGCGTAAGGGTATATTTAAATGTAACCCTTGGATTGTTTTAGGTCTAGTAAATTTGGATTCATTGTAGTAATGTGTCTAAAAAATATTTTTGATGACATATTTGAATAAGAAAATGTTGAAAATTGAAAGAGGTGGTTTTCCCATAAAATAGATTTCAAACTAAGTAACCTATTAAAAAAAGGGTTTAGAGGAATAACATGGTGAGTAAATAAAAATAATGAAATAAATATTATATAGAGTAAGAGGAAGTAGTATTAAAATCAGATACTAAAGATTCTATGATTTCTATGGTTGAAAAATAATAATCTAAATGATAGAAATAAAATCAAAAAAAAGGTGTGGTTGATCTCAAGGTAGATCATAAGGGGGATCTCGAAGAGTGTGATGATAAAAGAAATAAAATTTTAAATATTAGTGGCTTACTTAAAAAATATTTAGAATATGTGGATCACCTTAAATCAGATATTGATTTACTAGATAAGGTATTGTAAGATCACACAATCAATCAAGGGAATTTTAATTACTTGAAAAACTACAAGATAAATATTGAATAAAAGTCAAATTTTTTTGAGGATCCCATTGAAATTATATATGAAAGGTAAAAACTAATTAAATAACTTAAATATGAAGTAGTTAATTTGAGAAATAATCATGAATTAGAAATAAAATCCAGTGATCATAGAAACGAGATATATTTTAGAATATTCAATATCAGAGAACTATTATAAATGGAAAAACAATTATTTAAAAGCATCAAGAAAATTATTTATAAATAAAGACCGGAAATAATTGATTAAAGTGGAATCAATAGTGATTTCCAGAGGTAAAAAATTTCAAAAATGATAAATCAAAATAAAGTAAAGGAGAAGGATATCGATTATTATGTCAACACTAAGACACTAGTTTCATGAACAAATCCAACTCCAGTTAGTGTAAATAATATATTTGAGAAAACACCTCAATCTTTGAGGATTAATAAATTACTAAGTATCTTCAAAAACATAGTAGAAATTTGGATTTTTGAAGGATTGAAGATACATACTTTAATGAAATATCAATTATTTAGCTTTAATGTTCACAAAATATCTTAATATAAATATGTATAGAGTTATTAATATGGGGATACACTAGAATATCAATAAAGAAGAAATAAACTATATCCTCCATCATATAGAAAAACTATTTTTATGTATATTCGATTTTTTTATAATTTTGGTTATAAATATACTAATTACAGTTAGAGAATAAAAAAAATTTCCACTATGGAACTCAAAGTAAAATGGGTAAAATGTATCCTAACATAATTCCATTAGAAAAGAGATACTCTCTGGTAGAAGTGGGATATGATTATGATTACACTAGCATTTAAAAAGATAAAGGGGAGAGGACATCATACGAACCAACTCAATCAAGTTTTTTGTGGAATGAAAATAATAATAGAAATATGAACAATCTTTCTGAAATATATCTCAATGTAATAATGAATAGTAGTACTAGGATCCTTGAGAGTGGTTTCTCATCCCACATGATTGGTAATACAAACCTGATAAATATATTTCAGGAATATTTAATTAAATAGTTCATTTTCATAACAACAATGCTTTTAAAATAAAATGAAGTTGAAATACTATATTAACAGGTGTTTATTTAATGATGATATAATTTCTCTATGCAGATGATTTGTGGTAACCTCTTGACTGGGAGTCAATTTTGTAACTCTAGAATTTAGGTTATTTTCAACCACAAAGTTTACCTGATCAAAGTAAATGATAGATATTTACTCATGAAATGCTAAAGGATGAATAGTAATGTATATCAAGTGGAAACAAAGGAAAACACATGTCTTCTTATATTAGAGGAGGAGAAAATATTATGGCATTGGAGGTTAGGTCAAATTCATAAAGAGAGTATAGAGAAATTATCTAAAATAGTGATTCTATTTGATATTAAAAAATTTTAAATGAGATCTTGAAATTAATTTTGAAAATTTTATTCATTGAAATATGGTTGTAAATTTATATTGGAAAATTATGAAAAGGGTATCCAGTCTCATTGACCTAAAGCATACTAATGTCTGAATCTGAATGAATATATCGAGAATGTATGGGTAATGGTGCTTAATTTTTTTGTTTATGATTATAATAGAATGAATTATAATATGTTCATGTAGAGTAATAGTTTGGTAAATGGATTCATGATGAGGTACAAGTGATGATTGGAGAATTAAATCAACTCCTCCATAAACTTATTATGATATTATAATAGAATAGAATATAGATCCATTAAATATAAAAACTTTCTCAAGAAACACATCAAAAAAAGAGGTTTCTATAGTAAAAACTTTATAATATAATGGAGTAGTTGAACAAAAAGTAGTAGGTTAATAATATGGAAAAAACAATTCTTACTGAGAGTGGGGTCTCTATATTACTAGAAGGAAGCTATGCAAGTTGCAGAGTATACTTACAATTGGGAAGTGTTAATCCCTAAGTAAGAGATAACACCCTATTAAATGTAGAATTGAATTAATAATTCACTAAATCATTTTCATGTTTTTTAAATTATATGTTATATTAAAAATAAATAAGTAAATCAAATAAAGTATAGTGATGTTTGAGATGAATGAGTTTTTTAGGTAACTTGATGAAGTGTAAGGCCTATAAATGATGCATAAATAGGCATAGTAAAATTGTAAAGATAAATTTCATCAAATTCAATGTGGATAAATTTGTTAATAGTTCTAGAAACCCAAATTCTAATGTTTTATATAAAAAAAGAAAAGAGGAAAATGAAAACACTTCCAATCCAGGAGTTGTGAAATGTTTTGAAAATGTTGATAACTCTAAGTCCAAATCAGAAGAGGATATTATTCTTAAATAAATTCATCCCACACCTATAAAGAGGGATAAAATGATGAAAATTTATCCATTCAATATTATTAAGGATAATACAACACCAACCTATACATGGAATATGAGGAATTATGAGCATATTTCTCTACTATCGATGGTGAAACCAATATCTTTTAAAGAAGCGGTATATGTTGAATCATGGATCAAATACATGAATGAATTACTATATAAAATAAATAAAAATAAAACTTGGGAACTCTGGAATAATATCTAACATCATGATATGATCAATATTAAGTACATATTCACGAATAAATTTTATGAACATGCAAATGTAATCTGATATAAGGAACATCTTGTGTGTACAAGATATACACATATTGATGGTGTTGATGTTGAAGAAACGTTTGAAGTAGTGTCTCAACAAGAGTTAATTTTAATATTATTGGTGATGATGATTCAAATATGTTTTAATAATTATCAAATGTATGTTAGAACAACATTATTTAACAGCATGCTCTAATAAGGAGTTTATATAGAATAATAAGTGGGTTTTTTAATTGATAATGATGAAACCAAGGTGTAATGATTGATAAAGTCCTGGTATAGTCTATAACAGTCACCACGAGCTTGGTATAAATAGATAAACTTATAATTAAATAATATTTAATTACAAATAATAATTATTGATCAAAACATTTATGTGAAACAATCCAAGGAAGAATATTCCATGGTGTTGGTTTAAGTATATGACATATTTTTTCTAGAATAAGACATAAATTAGTGGATGAATTTGTTATCCTAAGGAACTCAAGGTTTGATATTTCTATGATTGGTGAACTTATGTAATTTTTTGGGTTACACATAGTTCATAATGAGAGATACAATTTTATCTCCTAAGAAAAGTGTGTGAGATATCTATGAAGAATTTTAATATACATGATTCCAAATCAATGTCAACTCTAATTTTAGTTGGAACCAAGATTAGAAATCATGAGGATGAGAAATCAATCTATCCCACCTTTTATATAAGGATAATTGGAAATTTTTTATTTTATTAAAACATAGCCATAAATTGATTTTGTGACTTGTTTGGTAGCTCATTACAAAAGTAACCCCAAGGAGAAGTATCTCACATTAAATAAAAATACCATAAGTTACATATGAGGTACTCTTTATTATATTTTTCTATTTTTTATAAGAATGGATCGTTCATTTTCAGTATTCATGGATATAGGAAGGGTTAGTGATGTAGGGATCCAGAAGTCCACAAGCGGTGGTGAATTCTTTATTGGATGCTAATGTGTCATTTGGATAACTAAGGAGTTAAAAATAAATTCAATATGTGTATCTGAAGAAGAATATATCACAAGGATTGAGGTATGAACTCAACTACTATGGAAAAATCAATAATTCAATGCTATCAAAGAATAATTGAAGAATCAAATGGTGATCTACTGTGATAACAAGAGTGTTATCAAACTCATGAAGGATCCTATAAATAATTCACATACTAAATATATCAATATATAGTATCACTTTTACAAAGAGAATATGGAACCAGAAATGGTATAAATGTAATATTCCAAAACTAATTAGAAAAAGGATTGAATCATGAATATGATATAGTCAACTCAAATATTTAATAAACATCAGTTGAAACTTGGTATTCAACCACCTCACTCTCCCTAAAGTGGTTTGGAAATACACCTCTACCCATGCATGTACATTTTTTCATATGTTTATAAAGTGTTATAGTATTAAAGTGGAGATATGATCCATGGGGTGTGTAATATGAAAATACAATCATATTGTTCTTTCTCCTTGTGTTTTTTGTTAAAGGTATAGAATGATATCAAGTAAAATTCAATGTAAGACTATAAGAGAATGAACACATTGGTGATTCTGATTTCCAAAAAATGGTTTCAATGATGAGATTATATAGATAAGGTGGAGTTTAAAGTATGAACTTTATGAAGATATACAATCCTTGTATAATGAGGTTTGGTCATGTTTTGAAGAAGCGTGAGTTTAGGATTCATGAATGACACAATGAATCCAATGCTCTATTAAACTCATGTTTTCTATACTGACCAATGATTAGATTAACTTAGAGTGAGGGATGAGATATTAGATTTCCCTATGTACATAGTGAAGTATGTGTGGAATTTAATTTCAATTTATACTGCTAACAAACCCAAAGGGGGGGAATATTGGAACCAAAGTGATCTAAGCTAGAGTTTTATAAAACAAATCATTGGATTTTTTTTCTATGAGTGTGTGGAATCATAATTAGACTTTAAGATTATAATTAATTCATTACATGACCAGTGAACATTGATTTATTATCGTAAACAATGATGATACTATCCATGATAAATTTGGGCATGTTCAGTGTATCACAAATGATATGTTATTAATGAATAATTCATGGAATGATTTATCCCTTCCATATTTATAAAATTTAATATCATGACCCTTTTATTGAAATGGAAATTTCACATTAAATTTCATGGAAATGGTTTTATGAATAGTTTTTTAGATATTTCAAAGAAATTCATATCAACCATATAGGTTGATGACATGGTTGTGCAACCTTATTGGTGAAATATCACAACAAAGGGATTACTTTATATAGTAAGTGTTTTTTTTTCATTGTTTTTGTTGTGACATATTATCTTCCTCTATGGGTACCTTGAATCATTACTTGACTATAATATTGTACTTTTTGAAATCCTATATAATGTCATTAAGAAACAGGCCTAAAGGGCCACACACAAAGTTTTCTTCATTGATCTGAGTTAAATGTTATATAAATTTAATAATTGGAATAAATATTTCAATAGAATAGGAGTTAATATTTATTCAAGACTTACTGAATGGTTGAAAATATTAAATAAATATTTATTTACAAGGTGATTGTTTAATAACGTGAATATATAATATTTATTTACTTATTGTTATTCATTCCATAATAAATAATTATTTAAATATTAAATAGTTTATTTAGTTATAATAATGTTAAATAAATATCTATTCACCAGTATATGAATAGAATATTTATTTATCTATTGAATGAATAAATATTAGAGAATAATATTTATTTGGTTTTTCAATAAAGGATGAGAAGGGTTAGTGGACCAAGATTGGATCTATTGATAAATATTAATTTATAATACCATAAAATAATATTTATCATTTCACTAGTTAGAAAATTCCATGGAATAAAATAATATTTTTATTTTGTTACATGGAATGGGGTTTATAAGGATTTAATGTTTTATTGAAGGTCCCTTATAAAATTATTTAAATATTAAACCCTAACTCTAAGTCTATAAATAGACTAATACTATATTCTATATAAAGTTAATCATTGTACATAATGTACTCCTCTGAAGATCTTCCACATCCTCTCATCCTCTCAATAAAAAGAAGAAAAAGGGTGATTCCTTTAAGTGTAATGGAATATGGAGTGATCAAAGTAGAATAATGAAAAATGATCAACTGTAAATTCTAGCACCCTTCATTTCATAAGAATTTTTTAGAGATTGAATGAGCATGTGTGGATCACCAATATTGGATCTCTAATTTCTGACATCACAATGCAAATATGGTACACTAATTCTTTTTGAACAATCCACATAATCAATGAAGAAATACCTCAAGATTTAGGTTACCTTCCTTCTAATACCTAAATTAATTATAATATTTTCTTAAAAATATTTTTTCTTTATTATGGATTTTTAATTATCAATATTCTTCAAAAAAAATCATTGGTCATAACATTTACTTCTTGTACATTACAAATGATCCATCAAATTCAACAAAAGATAAGTTATCCTTTATAATAATAGATACTTCTATTGCATATGGAACCGTTAATTGGTATTATAGTGGTCATGTTCAAATTTATAATTATTTATTTTTTTATAATTATGAATTTAAATGTTAAATTTTATTTAATTTTTTATTCCGTCTTTATCCAATCATCGATATCTCTTCTAATTATCTTTATTTATCACTTTCATAACCAAGATCGGTTCTTAATTAATGAATATATTATCTAAATAACCCATCCGAAGGTGCCAAAAACTCTAGCCAGACAGGATAGGGTTACACAGCTTGTACTACTTTGTTATGTGTCATGTATCCTTATCGTTTCACCATGACACCAGTGTGAACTCTGGGTGTCCATGCGATGAATACATGTCATGTGAAATAAATATATTATGTGTTGGTCGACCAGGGTGGCACATGGTTTTTCCAAAATACACACCATGTATATTACATACACATCATATAGTTCACATGTCTTTGCTACTGAAAACATGGGGTCAATACTTGTAATATAATTAATAAACCACATGTATTTAATATAAAGCGTATACAGGTTGGAATTCATGAAACTTGAAGTGTACACTCTATATACTTAGTACACATTATGTACCTCATAAATTTCTAAGAGAAGTATATGTTGAGACCCTAGGCATGTATCATGGACATATGATGAGATAAATACATGGTGTATAGCTAGATATGCATGCCATGTACCCTACCTATTTTTATAAAAAATAAAATTAATTTATTACTCAATAAACTTAATCATTATGTGTTATGTGTCATTAATTTTACTAATAAATACTATATGATAGGTTTTAAATGATATTAAATTCTTAATTTATTTCTTCATAATATGTATAGTGTCAACACATTGACTACTTTGTGTGTATTTAAAGCATTATACTCTAGTAATTAATTTTTGTTCTATGTGTTATTAAATAAACTCGTACATGCCATGTAATTACATGATAAAATTTTTATACTAAATTACACAGCAGTAAACTGTATGTGATCTCAATACATACATATTAGTTCAAAAAATGGTTAGTGGCATCAATAAAAATTATTTATAGGGAAACTTGGTGGTTAAATTAGACATGATCAAGGCCTATGACAGGTTGGAAGTGGGATTTGTACTAAGAGTCTTGGCTTGCATGGGGTTCTCCAAATGAACCAGTGACCTTCTTTTCTGTTGTTTCAGCTCGGCATGGATCTCTACTTCATTCATGGGTAAACAATTTTGTTTTTTCAAGGCTTTTCATGGTCTCAGGAAAGGGGATCCTTTGTCCCCTACTCTTTTCATTCTCACCCAAAATGATTTTAATTGTTATATAAAGCAGGGCCTTAACATGGGTAAAATCCTTCATTATCATAATAGGAATTCCACTAGGGCTATCACATACTTGATGTTCACGGATGATACAATACTATTTAAAAATGTTCGTGGAAGGTCGGTGCAGGGGTTGAATGGAATTTTAGGGGGATACTTCAAGTGGAGTGGCCAGGTGGTGAACAAAGAGAAAATCCTTTTCTTTACTTCCAGGAAGATCTCTGTGAAGAGGGAGAGGGTTTTGGTGGTGAGTTTAAATATGGGTAGGGGGTCCTTCCCCATGGAATATCTTGTGGTACCCGTTATCCCCTCTTCCCTTTGGTTGAATCATTTTGACAAACTTATAAGTAAAATTATAGGGTGCTTCTACAATTATAAAAACAGATTTATGTCCTTTGGAGGTCGCATTAATCTGGTGAATAGTGTTCTAGTTTCCATTTCCATGTATATTATTTCCACCCTAAAGGTTCCTAAGAGTGTGGTTTCCAACTTGGAAATTATTATGGTTTCCTTCATATGGGATGGGTAGATGGAAGGCAAGAATCACTAGGCTTCAGGGAAACAGTTAGCAAGACCTCTCTCTAAAGGGGGAATTAATTTGAGAAGTGTCTCCTCAACCGTACAAGGGATTCATTCTAAGCTTGAATGGGAGGCCCTGTATGGTTGGTCTATTTGGGGTAGAACAATCCAGGACTTATATGGCCTGAATGTGAATTTTGAGAGAACCTGGTCTTCTAGGATATGGAACTTGACTTACCCATACCTGGAGGTTTTACAACACCACTCTTGATGGATTGTGGGAAGAGGAAACATCAATTTTTGGCAGCAAGATTGGGGGGTGGGAAGGATGTGGTTTCCGGGATTCCCCACCATAGATCTATCTTTTAAGGAGGCAATTAGCCATCTCGGGTTTATTCATGCCAACCTTGATGAGAGCAAAATTGATATTTTCAATAACATAGTTTCTAGTGATGAGCATGATAGATTTATTTTCACTATTTCTACATCAGGTGATTTTTCCATCAAGGATTACGCTCGGGTGGTGATGGAAATGTTGAATGATGACCCATGGGGGGAGGCTCTATGGTGCAAGGAAATCCCTTACAAAATTAATTTTTTGTTATGGTGTATGCGGAATAAGGCATTTCCTACATATGAAATCCTACATTGAATGGGATTAAACAAGGCTTCAAGATGTTGGTGTGGTAGGTATTTCAACCAAGATTTAGTGGGGAACCTCTTCTATGATAGTGAGTCAGCCAGAAAGGTATGGAAGACGTTAAGGGTCTTCTTTGGTTGGGACAGGTAATATGGGGCGCATGGTAACTTCCATTGTGCATGGTTTAGAGGTTCTAGGAGTCATGGGGTCTAGAGAAAAGATAGGAAAATCATTCTATTTATAGGGTGTTGGACAATTTGGAAGGTAAAAAATGACAGTTGCCACAACAATACTTCTGGATCACAGGATAGCACTATTTTCATAATGAAAAACTCCTTTCTGGATTTGATCAGAGTGTGTCACAACTGTTATTATGCACCATCTATTAGCTCCATTGTCTCCAATCTCTCCATCGATCATCAGGATAACATCTCAGGTTAGGGATGATGGGTTTTCTAGAGCCCTCCTAGCCAGGGGATCAAACTTAACATGAAAGGGTCGAAGATAAGGGATTAGATGTGTAGGGGAGGTGTCGTGAGAGACCATACAAGGTCTATTCTTGCAGTGTTCTCAGGTGCGTTTGGGAGTGGCGACATTCTCCAGGAGGAGGCCCAGGCCTTGGCTATAGGTCTGGAAATGTGTACTCACAAACAGATTCCTTAGATGAGGGTGGAGACAGACTCCATGTTATTATGAAAAGCATTATTGGGAAAAGGTAGGGTTCCTTGGAATATTACATACACAGTTAGGAGATGCAAATTGCTCATGGGAATTTACACTTAGATCTCTGACACTTGGCGGGAGGAAAATATGGTGGCTGACTTTTTGGCATCCATGGTAACTCCAGATCACATTATGTTTTATTTCTTTAATTTGGGGTCTTTTATTATTGAGGGGATGAAGTTTTTTGTAAATTATTCTTTGGTCTTTTAGTACTTTAGACCACTGTGATGATCTTTTGTGTATTTTGTTTTTTCAAATCAACAAAAATGTTAATTTTTAGTCAGGTACTCACCGAGTTTTTTCCAAGTATAATGTTGTGTACAATTTTATTAAATTTTAAACAAAATTAAAGTATTACTTTATTTAAAATCATAGTATATAGTAATATCTAAAAAATTAATGTATTAAGATAAAATTAATTAATTGGTTAATAAGATAATTAATCAGATTAATTCGTTTATACCTTGAACCGCATCTATTGTGATTTTAAATAAATGGTTTAGTAGCCAAATATAAAATTAAAATAAAATTATTGTGAATAAATATTTTATTATTACTTGGTTAAACCCTAGTAAAATATACTTAAAATTAAGAAGAAGTGTAAAAAATAAAATAAAAAAATTACACATGATAAAAATCCCTTAAGATAATATTATGTAAATAAACCTTATTTCATATCAATAAAGAAGAAACCATAGTTAAAGTGTAGGTTCATCCTTTATTCAGGAAATTTTCAATTATTAGAAGTCTAAACTAAGATATTGGGTTTAAATAACAAAATATTTTTTGGGTATAATTTCATATTTCTATCCAATAAAAAATGGATTTAGGTTTTGAGGAAATTCTAGTCTCTACTTCAGAATTGGGGGGTCCACTCATCAAAACAAGGAACTGATAGCCTGAATTTGGCAAGACCACCTACCTAAACACCAACTCATGGTTTTCATAACTATAGTATGGATCATAATAAGGGAAATATAGATCCTTTCCACTATAATTTAATCATCATAAAACATTCCAAGTTCAGTGTTGTGGGAATTTAAGACATAATAAAATTGTGTGGGACTTAATAAAATTAAAATTATTTTACCTCACGTAGTTTGAAATCAATATTAGACTAAAATTTCATTTTATTATTCTGGGATAAATAGTAAGAGAAACCATGAAAACAATGTGAATATCCCTTGATTATGGGTATGTCCTTAAAAATAAAAAATTACAGATATGGTATAATTATTTATCGGATGCATTATTATCAAAAATATTGTATTATGTATTAGAATCCCATATTTTTGTTCTACCAATCTAGTTGGTAAGTATAGAGAAAAGAATTTCTATTAGAGATATGTAGAGAATGATTCCTCTTTCTGTTGTATTATATTATCAAATTTTTCTATAAAGTTAAATATACAACATATGGACATGTATCATTACACCATAATTTCTTTATATTATTTAGAAAGAGAAGGAAATGCATGAGATAAATAAGATTATCATTTCCCTATATAAGTGTAAACTGGAAGAATGTAATCAAGTTACTAATAATGGTTTCAAAATTCTAGGTTATATCAATTAGTTAGTAAAATTAGGATTACACTTGGATAGAAATTATCCATTAATATTATTTTATTCTCCTTATCTCCATGGTTATCCTTATTCATAAAATCAATGACAACCAAAATGGATAAGTTTATTAGGATTATTTTGAACATACTTCCCCATGAGGAAAAGGATTGATCGAAAAACATTTCACCACCCCTTAGGGTGAATAGTTATAAAGGTAAGGTTGGAGATGTCATAGATAATATAAAACCAAAAGTTATTTATAGTTTCCTTTAAAACAAAAAAGGATTAAAAGGGAGATCAATGAACAAGGGGGTATTTTCTTCTTTTGTGTAAATAATGGACACTAGAAAAGAAATTTTAATGAATTGAATATATAAAAAAAAATTATCCACCTCAGGTATATTTATCAAGTTTATATTAACTAATTACATATTAAAATAAAATATTCATACAAAATACATGTATTTAAAAATTGAAAATGATAAATAATACAAATTTTATATAGTGAAATCAAAAGGAGGAGGGAAAGGAATATTTATATATCATTCAAGGGGAGATTACTACTTATAATTTTCAAATTGAATTGATTCTAGTTTGTATTTATTTTAACTAAACAATTTATCAAAGTGTCCAACTATACACAACGATACATTATTTCACACTAGGAAAAATATTCAGTATGGCAATTTATACTAAATTAATGGTTTAGTAACCCTTGAATCAAAAATATCCATTTCAATGAATAATGAATATAAAATATAATACACTTACATGAATGTTGAAAGATAATTCTTTATAAAATAAAACTAAAAGTAGATGAATTTTTTATACCTAGAAAAGTGTTTCGGTATCCACTGAGATAAGATAATTAGTATACTAGAAAACTACTTATCATGATTTAGATATATAAACCCTTATAAATAAAGGTATGGTGTGAAGATTTTAGAGTTAGTTTGATAAGTATAGATGGAAAATTTTAATGCGTAAGGTAAATTTAAACCTTATGAAATTACTTTAAAAAAATTATAAATTATTTGTAAAATAAATGACATCACTTGGTAAAGATAGAGAAACCTCCAAGATAGCTTGTCATAGAATATATTATCCAAGTAATAATTTATCAAACATGTATATTAAAGGTATTCCAAAACTAACATTTCCTTATATGAATCAATATAATAGTGGTGACAAAATAAGTATCAATGATAATTCTTATATATACTAAAAATATTGCATAATTACTTCCAAGACATCTTTTGAAAATATAGTGTAAATTCCAACTATAATGACTAAAAAATATCATATGAATAGAAATATGATAAGGATCTATTAGTATATAAACACAAGTTTTTATTGAAAACCATATGTAAAAATATGGTTTTATCTTTAAAGAAACATCAAACAATAAGTTCATCTCAATTAATAATCATGCAGACACTAAGGAAGTCATAACAAAAGAGGTGGTTTTTGTTCACTGTAGTGGGTGATACATATATTATTCTTTTAGAATAATGCTTCCTACAAATTTTTAGTAAATGGAAAAATGATAAGGTTGAAAAGTATATATAAATTCAAGTAATGGATTCCATGTATCAAGATTCAGTGACTCTATATTTTGAATATTTTAAAGACTTGACACTACTGGAGCGTATTTAAGAGAAACATGAAAAGGATGGTATAAGCCAGTACCAATAATGTTTGATTAGTTATTGAATGGTTTAGTGCATGGAAAAACCAATATATCCATCATTATAACTAAAATAATTTCGAATTATAATTTTCAAAGAAAACCTATATGATCATCGTATTTGGTTACTGATTGTTAGGAATACTTCATTTAGATGAAACCTTATGGAATATGACCATATGAAATTCCCAAAAAGGAGACCATGTGGTATATGTTTATAAGTCATAAATGAAGAAGGTTTGATGGCATCAACAAATTCCAATAAGATATGTAGATTACATAAATTAATTTGTGGATAAATCATGCATAGTGATCATATATTATTCATTAGGAAATGAATTAATGACTTGGGTTTCTAACAAGTTTGTGGGAGAACTATAAATTTTGAAGATAGATATGTTGATGATATGTGGAAAAAATTATTTATCACAAGTTTTTTAAGACTAGGAATGAATTTCTCCAAATATAAATTAATGTAGAACGCATGTTCTAGGGAAAAATATCTATAAAAATAGATCCATGGGATTTTTCAATATATTCATATTACATATTTAAACAAATTATTATAATATATAAGTTGACAAAAATAAAGACCAAATTGTTGTTGGTATATATTCTTTCCAGTACAACATGCATGGGAATAGGAAGTGATTGTTGAGATTAAAAAAAATTCACAAGACTAAGTTCTAAAAATTTATATCATATTCTAGGATATAAACTAATGTTTGATATTATTGATGCATGATTCATAGTATATGAATATAAAATAGATACAACATAACTACATCAACTTGTATCCAGAATTATCCAATTATACTTGGAAAGTTATAATTGGATGAGTTCCTAGTGTCTTGAGAAATGGGAATACTAGTGATTAATATAATTGAAAACTCGTATTTATTTCATTCAATCTGATCTAGTATCATAGTATGGTTAAGATAATATAAAATAAATACTTATTACAACTTGTGAATGTCATATCTGTAATAGTAAAGTATGTTGTGAATTATAATGTAACTTATAAATCTATTTAGTAATGTAGAATTATTATTTTCGGTTTTACCAAAACTAAAAAAAATATAAGAATATTTGGTTATGGACTAAACCATGATGTTAGGATTATGATAATGGAATGAGAGGTGAATACTCAGTAATATCACTAATTAATGGATTTTTTCAAGGTAGTGATGTTTCAGTAACCAAGTTCTCCACACATACATGGGGATTTATCAATCCTATTCAAATTAATGTGTAGTCCCAACAATTATAACCATACTCAGAAAACTCTTATTTAACATTTGACAACTAACCAGTTGTTAGCAGTTAGCTCTAGTACAAGTGGGATTCAATTAGAGTTGGTTCACTAGAAGAATAAACTTTGTACATTTAATTTGATTTATATTCATATAATTAAATATTGATTAAAATATCTTATTACATATTGTAGATAGTTCTATGTGACATTAATTTAATAATCCCCAAAGTATATGTCACATTGAAAAGGGAATAGTAGTTTCTCACTATGATGAGAACCTTGAAATGACATGATGATATTCTTAAACCTTGTTTTATGGTCATATAAAATTATATGATGGGTCACATAATATGTTTACTGTTAGGTGTGAGTACTCATAATAATATGAGACTTAATCTTAGTAAGTTCACACTTGGTAATATCCAAGGTGAAAGATTATGAGAACTGACCCACCATGAGGAAATCTATATATGCTTTTGTCATTGGATTGTCCTGTATGAAATCATTTTTAATGATCCTTATAAAATTATATTGTTATTAATTTATGTCATGACTCATGAAAATTTATGTATTATCATAAACCGTGATGTGACAGTATATGGAAAAGTTCGGTACATTGGTTGGGCCATGAATGTTATGTTATTAATGAATAAGTAAAGGAAGGTTTTGTCCCTTCCATATTTATGGAAGTTGATATATCAATACTTTTATTGAAATGGATCCATCACATTAAATTCCATGGCCATGGTTTAAGTATGTTTTTTTTCAGATAGTCAAAGAAAGATGTATCAAGTATATATGATGATATATTGGGTGTACATCTGGTTTGATGAGATATGATGAAAATGGATTATATTACGTGGTGAGGATTTGTTTTTGGTTGTCATAATTGTGACATATTCTATTTCTCTATGAGTGTCTTGACCCATTTCCATATATTAATCTTGAATTTTATTCAAGCACACATAATGCCACTAAGGAAGAGTCCTAGAGAGTCACAGACAAAAAAAATTCTATAATATTAGTTAAATATTATATATATTTATCAGTTGGACTAAATAATATTCTCCAAACTGAGAGTTAATATTTATTCAAGATTTTTTAAATGATTTCAAATATTAATTAAATATTTATCCACAAGGTAATTTTTTAATAATGTGAATATATAATATTTTTTTATCTCTAGTTATTCACACTGTAATAAAAAATTATTAATTTATTAAATAAATTATTTAGTTATATGAGTATTAAATAAATATTTATTTACTAGTTTTTTAATATAATATTTATTTATTTATTGAATCAGTCAATATTTAATAAAAATATTTAATCAAGTATTCGATAAAATTCAAGGAGGAAGAGAGGATTGTGATTAGGTTTGGTGATAAATATTAATTTACAATACTATAAAATAATATTTATCATTGTGCCAGTTATAAAACAGAATTTTATAAAATAATATTATTATTTTAATACATATCACGGAGTTTCTGGGGGATTAAAATTTAGTTAAAGGCCCTTTGTGTAATTAATTAAATATTAAACCCAAACCCTGTGTCTATAAATAGACTACCATAACGTTCTAGATAAGGAAAATCATTATGCCCAATGGGTTTCACTTAAGATATTCATCCTCCTCTCATCCTCTCTATAATGATAATAATAAGATAGATTCCTTTAATCCCGAAGGGCCTTGAAGTGATCGAAGGTGAACAACATAAGATGATAAATCAGAAATTCTAGAAGCCGATGCTTTATTATTTTTGTTCATATATCAAAGCATAATGTGTGGACCATCACTACAGGGACTATACTTTTTGTCCTAAAAATGTAACAATGCTACATCAATCAGGTTAGAATGATCAAAATCCTCAAAAAAAGATCCCATTATCAAGGTAACATTTATTCTTATTCTTAAATTAATTATAAAATTGAAGTGAAAATATATTATATTTGTTCCAATCCATTTTTTCCAATATTCATTGGAAATTTTCCATTGTTCATGATGTTTACATTGTGTACATTTTGAATGATCCATCAAGTCCAACAAAATATGAGTTTTCATTTGGACCAATAGGCTCTTCCACTATATCAAAAACCATTATTATTTCAAATAAATATATATTGAAGGTTCATGTCTATAAATTAGAATTCTGAAGGGATATTTATTTTGAGTTGATCAAGTACATATTGGTTATGACCATATAATAGGCCTTTGATAGATAGTTTTTAAATAGGGAGTTCATGAAGGGCTTAAATGTAATCACATATTTAAAAAAATGAGTGTTTTTTCCTATGAATTCCCCACGAATACATTAAATAATAATCGATTTCAAAAAATTAAAGGATGATCTAGACATTATATCATGAATAAAAGGAGTTTTCAAATCAATATTCCACATTTAAATTCATGATGGGGAAATTAGTAAAACATGATATACTAGTCAGTTCACTAAGTTGGTACACATAAGTAAGGTACACAAAGAAGAAGAACACAAAGTAGTTCATAAAGAACTATATCATTTAGCATGATTTTAAAAATTAAACATTATACACATAGAAAAAATGTGATTTTAGTGTCTAGTTTTAAATTTATGCAATTGTGATTGCTGTGGTCTTTTTATTTATCATTATAGATTTAACATGTTCCTACCAATGTGGGGATAATATTTTTCATAATATAAATAAACAATTAGAAACTAGGATTCACCTCTCCTCACTCAAGGTCTCTTCGGTTACAACATATTCACTTCTTATGGGGTTGAGAAGTGGGATTCTCTATTATGGTTTAGTATATATATTTTTATAAGGGGAGTTTTGTATAAAAAATAGGAGGGTCCCTTGATTGTGATTGAAATATTTATTTTGTGTTATCACTACCTTCATATGAGATAAATCTTAGAGTAAAGGATATCAATTGACACTAGATATAGTGATGGATATTTATACTACTCATCTTCCATCTTGGTTCAATGTTATATGATAGTGATTGTACCATGTATCATCCATTGATCTACATAGAGACTGATGATGAAATATGCATGTATCTTCTTCCTTTCGGAAATTGATATGTGAGGATATAGGTCAAATACTTCTAGGGGTAGTTTGGGATAGGTAATCGCACCAATATCTCTGGTACATGATAGATCGATATATTTAGTTCATCTAGTATCTCTAATTAAGAATCATGATATATGGGATTGGTGGGGATGTATAATTCCTCAAGTATCATCATTATATGAATATTATTGTGGTAATTCACCTGAATTTTATCCCCACCCACTCTTTATAATAGCATGGATCTTATTGGTAAATTATGCACTAATAAGATTTGACCTCCTCCTATTCCTCTAAAATTCAAGAATATCTTATATTAATCTATTTCCATAGATATGTGAATTTTTTCTAGTATTCCAGCATACATATTTAGATATACATATGTGTATTTCCTCAAATTTCTAGACATCTATTCACTTATATCATTATATATATTTATTTCCTCTTATACTTTAGATATATTCATAGACATGTATTTCCTCCAGTTTTTCTAAGATTGGTGGAGATATGGTGTTCCTCTAGTATCTCAAAATCAGTATTTCAAAAAAAAATATCGAGTTGGGAATATGTTAAAAGATGAATAATATGTCTCAATTAACTAATATATTGTATAATTAATCTGTTTTATTTATATATCAATTTGTAAGTGAGAAAAAAGTTTACTAATAAAGTTATTTTATGATTATATCTATGTTATTGATGATATTGGGGGTGTCAGACATATACACCTTGTTTATCAATTTTTTACATTAATCCTACTAGTTTATTTAGGTCATCCCACTTCTTAGGAATACTATATTGAGTATTTTTATACTCACCCATGTATATACACATGCACGGGATTCTACTTGTATTAATGATAATCATCTAATCATGAAGGATATGAGACCATGGGGAAAAATGATGGTGAGGCATTTGTATAGATAGTGGAGTGGAGATAATTATGGTTGACACCATTATAATATCAATATTTAAAGGTTTTTTTATTAGGATATATCATTTATACCTATTATTTATTTTTTAATATAGTATTACGTTGTATCAGTTTACATTTTACTCTGATGGTTCTTATAATATTTACGACATTGTATCATAGATTTAGTTATACATATGAGCATGTTTATTACATTTTAGTTTATACCTATATATTTCTTAGTTCATGTAATTCATGTTAATTGTTGATAGGTTAGAAAAATGTGTAATGCCTCGAATCATATTGTATTGAAACCTCAGTGCTAGTCTCTAACCAATGCCCTAGTGTAAGTGAGCCTAGGGAGTTCACATATCAGTTAGTTAGGACATGAAAAACATCATTAATTTATCAACATAAGACCATATGACATCAAAACCTATTATAGAATGAGGTAATCCTATATAAATTCCATGAAAAAATATTCCTATTACAATAGTTTAATATCCAAGGGATGAAACAAACCCATTAGAACATGATTTTCCATTTTTAGCTACTTTCATACTAAACACCAAAATATAAGCTTAGCTAATGATTTCTTCATTCAATACTAATAAAACATATAATTTAAATCATGATGCATATTTTTTAGACTTGTATATACCACTATATATGAAATATGAAATTCAACCAAAACTACTTCTTTTATACTCAAAGGAAAAATAACATATCATAGAAAATTACCTATTTTCCCTTTATCCCAAATTAATCCATCAAAAGCATCACTATTTTCTCTTTGATCACTTTACACTGGCACCTCAGGGTCTCTCTATTAAGACTCTGATACATATTGTACCAATGAAGATGGAATTTTTATATAATAAAGATAGTCCTTATCACTAATCCCTTCAAAAATGAAATGTAAGGTTGACAATCACTTTATCAATTAAAATTACTCACTCATTTGGAGAGAAAAATCACCATATAACTAATAATGCAAGGAATCGACCCCCACATTACCATTTATAGAGATATATTTGATGTTTAATTCATAATATAAAAGGAAATTAACATATTTAATCTTTAATAAATTCAAATACTTCTATGAAAATATATATATGGAACTATTATTTTATATAAATACTATAAAATGGTCACCAAGTAATTAATTCCTCCAAATCTTAATAAAAAGAAAATTTTATATAATCTTTAAATTATGACTAGTATAGTTACAATCATGAAGACATAACAATATATTACCATAATATAACACCACAAAAAATAGTTTAAAATAATAATAATCTTGATCTCTTTCTTAACACACAATATCAATTTTTAAGCGAATTGAGATATATTATAAAAAATATTATTATTTACATTTAATTTTTATAAACTAGCCATTGAATTATAGGGTATGAATACTATTAACCAAATTGTAAAATATTTTTATAATGGTCTTAATAAATACAAATTTATTGACTAATTCTTAGGAAATAATAACAGAAATTTTAGAGATGTCATTTTATGCTTCAAAAATGCATTTTTCTTCAAGAAAGATTTTATTACATTTTGTAGATGGAAAAGATAATTAATTTATGAAATTTTAAAAAAATTATTTTAAAAAAATGAAAACATTTTTTAAATAAACATATCAAAATTATCTTAGGATGAAAATTTTGGAATTTTCTAAAAAGATTGATGTTTAGTGAATAGTGAAAATACCAATTTTTCAAATACTCTCATTTATTTTACTTAAATAAAGTAATTTAAAAGTACTATTATATTTTTTATTTAATATTAAATTAATATATAACCCTTTAATTTATAATAATATAATTAATTAAATTTGATAAAAAAAATATCCATGGTTCTCATACAAGTTAATTTTTATGCAAAAATGCATTTTTTCTAAAAAAAGTTTTGCATTGGGTTTTACCCATTCATATTAAAATTGATTCTAAAAATTATAGAGAATTAATATTTAAAAATAAATATCATATTTTGAATAAATACATTTAAATTTTGAAAATATGTCCCTTTTATTTTTTTTCACAATGAATAGTAACCATGGTAAATATTTTTCACCTCGATGAGGGTAAAATGAATAAAATAGGGTTAAAAACATAATATATAGTCTAAAAATCAACCCAAAACATTTCTTTATTTCATTGGATGGGATAAATGTGATCATATACATTACAAAGTATAATATATGTCCTTTTGGTTCTATTTTCCGTTCATAATGATGTTTATAATATTAAATAAATAAATTTATAAAATTTCACTCTCTTACATTTAATTTATTTTATATGTTCACATGGGGATAGAAATATGATATAAAATAATTTAAAATTTTATTTTGAATATTATTAATTTTTTTTATGATGTAAATTTATTTTAATTTTTAGAAATGGTGTAACTACCTTAATTGCTAACACAACGCAGACATAGTGCATATCAAAAATATTTTAAAAAACATAAAAATTGATATTTTTTTAGGAATTATGGTGTAAAAATTTTTATATTAAATATTAATGTATAATATATGGTAAAATAGTTTATATTCTAATTACTTTGTTACATTAATTCATTTAAAGTCAAATTAAATGAATAGTGTCAAAAAATGACATTAAAGATATTTTATAAAAAATAATATTTTTAAAAATTATTAAGAATATTTGAATTAGTCAAGTAGGATGAAAAATGGTCTAAAATTTCATATATTTTCCATTTATGATACAATTTTTATATTTAAAATAAATTTTAACCCATTAATATTCAAAAAGATGTTATCATGGTTAAAGTTAAAATGGGTGTTTTGAGGGTTAAACTAAGAGATAAGGGTATGTATACAAATTAAAATTTTCTAAATTCTATTAGATGGACATATTTTGTCATACAAATATCCCAACTTTGAATATATGGCTATTTAGAAGCATTTTTCTTGATAAATATATTATTTTATTTGAATCTTTTAAGAAATCCCATATGTGTCCTCACCCCACTTATAAAAGGACATCACTATGTTCTCTTATTTAAACCACTTTGAGAAATATATATCAAATAAACCCTACCTAATTCTCTTATCAAATTCCCTATCTCTAAATTAGAGGTTTTGATCTTCTTAAAAGACAATTTCAGGGGTCTTTAAAAAGAAATCTAAATGAGGTCTACTAAAGAATAGGTAATCATCCTACTCGACATATTTAAATTTATTTCTTCTTCTATCTCATATAAATATTTGGTATTATTAATAAAACAATAACTTAAAAACCATAAATATTCTAAAATGTTATTATAATTAGTGAATCACCATTATTCACATTGTTTTTAATCAAATTGGAAGATAATGTATCGCTAATGTGTATCTGTGGACTACGACCTCTACATAGCGATAAAATTCATTTTCTATCACCATCTTAAATGGATAGTTATTATGATGGGTTTAAATTTTACATATTATATCAATAAAATAAGTATTATTTTATAGTTATAATGTCATATCTACCTTTTTACATTCTCATCTATTTGAATAGGATAACGTTGCTCGTGCGTAAATATGGACTACCACCTCCATGAAGCAATGTTATTCATTTTTCATTTTATCTTTACATGGATGGAAATAAGGGTATATTTAATGAATATATATAATATATAAAATATAATATTGATTTTTTAAATTTGAATTATTATTTAATTTTTTTTCATTCCATCAATTGAAAAGTGAAAGCATCATTCATGCATATGTATGGCATACAAACTGAAAATTAACTTTTTTATTATTGTGAATAAACAAACACAAAAAAAACAAAATAATAAAAAAAATTCCAACTCAATGAGGCCATAAATGGTAAAGTCCAAGAGGATAACCCCTATAAATGATCTTACATTCATCATATAAGGACCCCAAGTCAGTGTGTAAAATAATTTTATCACCTCGATTCCCATTATTGGCCAGATGATAAACCAAAAAACTCCCTTATCTCTAAGTATTGATAACTTAAATGTCCTGGTTAATGAAAAGTATGTATTTCCTAATAAGGTAGTCCAAATCCCAAGGTGATCTATCTTTTACCTAAAGACAAACAACTATTATAACATAATCTGATTCACCTTCTACAATCTAAATATTAAAATTCCTTCTCAATATAATATTCATAACCAAAACTCTTGTTTCCACCCAAAAATAATTACATGACCCATGGTATGTGTTGAACCCCAGAATCACCAAACCACGAAAATATCTCACTAGACCACCCCCTCTCATTTCCCCATAAATATTTGAGCTATACATGTTTAGTTTTATACCTGTGTTGGGTGCCTTCTATTTCATCCATCTACCCTGGTTGTCTTTTCTACCTTCTGTATTAAGGAAAAGCCTTAGTAGTAAAATTTTAAGCATAAAGTAACCCATCCCTCCCTTGATTAAATCACTCAACACAGTAAAAATCTCCTTCAAACATACATAGAAAATATTAATGGAATATAATATTCCTTCTCTATCTTTGTTCCTCGCCTCTTAGAGGGTCCAACACACTACTAAGAAGGCCACTTCTCAAACATCCAACTCCACTCCTCACTACCCAACACCCTAGAACTAGACTTCAAAAACATCCTAAAATGAATATTCACACTCATGAAAATTTATGTCATTCTCTGAAAAGTTTTAGATCCCATTTACCCATTCACCCTCAAAAAACAAGTGTTACGTTAATTCTAGTTTCAGTATTACATAGTACTAACATTTATAGTCCAATATAACACTATTCTTTACATGTCCACATCAGTAGGAAGATCTTGATTTCTAATTATCCAAACCATAGAGTTGATATAACAAATAATATCCTTGAACCAAAGTTTTTATGCCCATATATTTGTCATG
Source organism: Viscum album (assembly GCA_963277665.1). Classification (NCBI taxonomy): domain Eukaryota; kingdom Viridiplantae; phylum Streptophyta; class Magnoliopsida; order Santalales; family Viscaceae; genus Viscum; species Viscum album. Next base: position 941,372,949 of record OY728145.1, read on the forward strand.
ATTCCTATGTTCACCATGTTTCTAAATACTAACTACTGAATTTCCCTGATGTCAAACTTCAGAAAGAATATATATTAGGCTTGTCAACAACATGAATATTTTCATAAATTTAACTCTAATCCTAATTAATAATGGAGATAAAAATTTATATTAACATGATTGCCTCTTTAAATGAGATTCTCAGAACTAGGAATCCTAATAAGAACAACGGTTCAGCAACACAGATCATCTTCCATAGATTAATATCCATGCACCCAAAAATCCTCCAAAAATAATCATTCAGATCCTCTAGGATGCCAGAAATAAATCGTGTAAAATTTGACATCCTCCAATTTCTCCTTTTCCAATCCTCCCATTCATCCCCATATATTTCCCTTTATAATTTTACCAATAATGAATTCCCTTCAATGATACCCCATTCTAATCTCTCCTGTAAGGAATGCATGGTTTTTGAAACATAGCATAGTCCAATTATGCCTTCTTCAATTGGAATCACTAACTATTTTAATTATTATAAATGGGATAGTCTGACCTGGTTTTCATCCAATAATAATTCATTCATGATATTCTCTAGCCTTTCAATTATCCCCTTTAGAGTCTTGATGATAGAGAGAACATTCATTAGCATATACATAGTAACACTTTTAATCAAGGTTACCCAACCTCTAAAAGATATGAATTTGTTTTTCCAATTTCATATTTTCCCTATGGTATAGCTGATAATACCAAAAAAAAGATCATTTTTAACTCTCCCATTAGATATTGGGGCTCTGAGATACTCCATTTAAAGTTTCTTCCTTTTCATGCCAAGTTTCCTTGAATTTTACTATTGTGCATTCTTAAACATTTATTAGATATAAAAACTTTTCTCTTTCCATTATTTATGCGATGTCCAATCAGAATTACATATGTATTCATAGAATTAATTAACCTATTAATTGATCCTTTGATATCATTAATATAAAAATAGTATATCATTAGAAAACATAAGATAGGATGTAATTCTAGTACTGAACCTTTTCTGGAAAGGATTAATCCTCCCATCCTCCAAATCCCAAATGATGTTCCAAGAGAGAGACTCCTAATCCAAGATAAAATGGTTAGGAGACAATGGGTAACCTTATATTAATCCATGAATATTTTTGAAGAATCTAAATCATTTTCCCATCATGGAGATGGTCTGCCATGGGGAAGCATAGCATCTAAAACATAAATCACAAAACTATTCTTGAGATCCATATTTATTCATGACTCTTATGATGAAACTCTATTCTATCCTATAATAGTCCTTGTCAAAGTACACCTTAATCATCACATTGTATCCAATTGTATTTTTGTTCAAGTATTATACTATTTCTTTTTCAATTCCAATAGTCCCGTAATAATTCTCTTATGCACAAAACCAAAATGCTCCATTGAAATTATCCTTATAAAAATTCCAATGATTTTTCTATTTATTAGGATAGAAATTATTTTATAACAAAAATTTCATAGGAATATTGGACTATATTTATCAATAGTGGTAGGTTATTTAACCTTTTGAATCAATATCACTTTGGAGGCACAAACAGCCCTATTAACTACACCACCACTAAAAAATTCCTACACTTCCTCCACCACCTGGCGTATGTATGTCATACCATCTTCATGAATGGTGTAATTAGTTTTTCTATTAATACATTTCATAGATGATTATAAATATGTATATTATAAATATATAGGATATTTACATCATATATAAAATTCTTGAGATGATTTAACCTTGATCAAAGCATGAATATTGGAACTGCATAACAGAAACATCCATGAAAAATGAAATAGTCAACACCCTAGAAATGATGATTTTAATGATGAATTATTAATAAATATGTGTTTAAATGCTATAAGTGGATCATATATGATATTATAATTATATAAATTATTGTGGTATTGAATTATAATAAATTAAAATTTATTGTAAAGGATGTTAGTGTGCTTTTTAACAAATTCAAATTTGAGGTATATATTTTTTGTCTCACCTTTATTTCTGTGATACATATACCATATTCACCACTTTATTATTTTTTAAGGTTTATATAGAGTAAATTAAGGTCTATTATGATTCTTATAATGAAAATTATGTGGTTTTAAAGTCTATATAATATTCTATCATTCAAGAGGTTTTGATTAAAAAGTTACCAAAGAGGTAATGGTTTATTTAATAATCTCATAATTATTTCTGATTGTATATGTTTAAGTCTTAGTTAGGTAATAATAATATATATATATATATATATAAGTACATAAACTTTAACATTATATATTCTAGTGTTTTTGAACTATAATTCACATTCTATGATCTTTTTAGTTTATATTTTTAGAGAATTATGACAAACTCTTACAAAGTGAATCCATTCATTACAAGTGGACACTCATACTCAATATCCATTTTTTCCACAATATAAAACTCTTTAAAATAAAATATGATTTATATTTTTGAAAAATATTCACAATTATCTTGTTGATATCATCCTTATCTCTATTCCCCCTCCAACCTTGTGAAATTGATTTTAAAAACATGGTTGTGAATAGAATCTCGGTAAGGGATATAGAAAGAAAAGAAACTATTAGTTCCATAAAAATATGAAAACACATAAAAATTTTACCTTTATATTCAAATTTCTTAGAGAATTTGAAATAAAACATTTTCACATGAATAACAAACGCACATTTTTCTCAAATAAATTCATTAAAACCATATATCAAGAAATTAAAACTCATTTAGGTAACTTAGAGCATCATATACATAAAACCCTTTCAAAATAATTTCAATTAAAATGACCATTTGGTTGACTTATAATTAATCTATTATAGTCTTACCTAATTCTATCAGGGTCACCCCAAGTTAAGCTGTAACGGGATTACCCAGTTTTATCTCGACCACCCCATTTAAGTTGTAATGGGCTTCCCCGGCGCTATATGGACCACCCCATGTTATGCTACAATAAGATTCCCCAACACTATCTAGTCCACTCCATATAAAATATGTATTGGGATAACCTATTTCTTATAATTCCCAAGTACCATAACATTAATAAAACACTTTCATCGTAAATCCCTTTGAAAAACTCTTTTGTTCCCATGTGAAAATACTATTATAAAAAATACCGTATTCTTTTAAAAAAACCATTTTCAATATCAAAAATACCAAAAACAAGGTAATATGGTTTTTAATTAAAGAAAATATGTAAGCATGTAAATTAATCTAGCAATTAAATAATAGTCACGATGGTGAGAAAGTCGTTGTCTCCATGTACGTAAAGAATATAACATTCCTTTTTTCATTTTTCAAAACATTCTGTATAAAAATATAAAAATATTCCTTTTGAAAACCTTTTAATGAAATTAAAATAGACATAAAATATCCTTTATAATATTTTTATATCCAAATAAATAAATATGTAAAATAATATCATGGATATTAACATGGAGAAAAATATTTTATAATAAAATCATTAAACATTCAAGTTGTCTCATACCACTTTAAAAGTTTAAATCACAAGCCCCATGAAAGAATAAAATTTAAAAAACATTAAATAAAATGATAATAAATAAAATAATGATATGATAATTCAAAGGTTTTTATATATACACCTCATAAAATAATGTGGGTGTATAACATCAAAATATGCCTCAATAAAAGAATATTGAGACGAAATCCCTTACCTTGATTCTGAATTGTCATATAAAATCTTTATATTCATAAATAATAAACTTAGGATAATTATTTTCTTTCTTTTTAACCTTTTTAAATTTTATTATTCCTTTAATATCACATATTTCCATGTTATAACAATTACTTAATTATTTAAGTTCACATCAGATGTTTTGATGATATTCGGTACATGAGTCCAAAATGAATTTTGTATGATATCTATAGTCAAAAGTGGTCAATATTACATCATCTCTAAAATAATATTCATGAAATAATAATAAATTTTATAAATCAATTATACTTTTAAATCATTCAATTAAATAAGGATATGAAAAATGAACTACATTACAATCATGGAGACGGTAAGTCGTGTGTACACATAAGTAACATTTTCATTTTTCAATGATCACTATAGAAAGAAGGTAAGTATTATTATATATTTAATTAATTATAAGAATATAATTAATATCATATTAATCATTTAAATGTACTTATATATATAATACAGGTGATATGGTGATAAAAACGAATCACATCACTTTGTGGAGGTGATAGTTCACACATATGCATGAATGACATTATCATTTTTATGTGAATGGAAAGGTAAGAAAATAAATGATATATTATTATTTAATAATGATAAATATTTCATTAATATCACACACAGAAATTAATTCCATCATTATAACCATTCTTGATAATCGTTGATGGAAAATTCTTTATATTAGTTTGCGAGGTGATAGTCTGTTGTACACACGAACGATTAATTCTATTCTCATTTGATGGAAGTGGAGATGGATTTAGGTGATGATATTAACATAATAAAATCTCATTATATTGATTATACTGGATTTATAATTTCATCATGGTGTAATAATATTTGAAGGAAGTTGAAGAAGAAACAATACAAAAACACTTAATTAAAAATGATATCATTTCTTCAGACAATATTCTTCGATTAACACCTTAAAATCTATAAGGTGAGTGTTATGTGTAAACTAAGAGCTCTAGAATATGGGGAGGGATTCTAGTATGGTATTTAGGTCGATATTTTATGATCTAAATAGTTTTTTTAATGTGAGTAATAGAGAATAATAAGTTCATTTTATAAGAGAAGGTAGGTGCACTCATAGAATTATTAAAAATATTAAATTAATATTGAAATAGACCAGACCTATTTGGTCTATTTCATTTATGAAATCTGGTTTTATAGGTGCTCTGGGAGGTCATGGTGACTCATCCCCAACACTTTACCAAATTTTCAGTTCTATGAACAGTGTTTCCAGAACGATATATCTACAGTATTTCTAGAATGGTTGGTCTATAGTGCTTCCAGAATGGTGAGAAATCTAACCATAGGTCTATAGTGTTTCTATAATGGTGGGTTTATAATGTTTCTAGAACAGTAGATCTATAATGTTTCTAGAATAGTAGAGCTATAGTGTTTCCAGAACGATAGGTCTATAGTGTTTCCAGAATGGTGAGACATCTAACGGTAGTTCTACCGTGTTTCTAGAATGGTAGTTCTACAGTGTTTCTAAAAACATTGAGATAGCTAATGTTGTTATGAATAGTGTTTCTAAAACTATTTCATTTCCATTGTAAAATTTCCAAATTTTTCTAGATTTCCCAATTTCTCTTGTTTAATGTTTTATTTGAAGAAAAATATATTAAAATAATTATTTTAAGGGATTTAAGGTTGATTAAACTCTCATAACTCCTATATTAATTTTATTAAGGTTCGGGATTCCTTTACTTGGTCAAACCGCATGTTTTAATGTGATCCACTTTCATTGGAAAATCTAGCATATCTTAAATCGATGCTCTGTTAAATCTTCTAAAGGGACATGATATCTTCCTCCCTTTTTCTTTCTTCTTATTCCCTAGTGAGAAATAATCAAACCTTTCCCCCTTCCTATATGGTTGGTATGATCTAACCTTAATCCTTGGATCATTTCCCCTTAAATTTTCTTCCTACTGCATGCGCACCCCCTGTTTTGGTGCAACCAAGTAGTATCGATCAATATTTGATATAAGGAATGATCTATCATCGTTATTCTGAGTTACTCTCATTATAATTCTCCTTTCCCCATCAAGGAATGTTATCTCCATGTTCCTAATGGACTTTTCTTGGGTGTTGGCTAGTGTGGTGGTGTCTCTACATCCTCGGGTGGATACAGTACTCCAAGAGAGGTGATCGTGATCCATTTTGTTGGAATATTCTCAGGAAAAGAACATCAGAAACCATTTGAGGTAGGGGATTCGTTATTTTTCTGTTTTTTCACATGAAACTGTAGATTTATCATGTTTTAGACCACTATATCACAATATAATTGACATAACAAATATATTTAATGAGATAAATAAATTTATATCGATTGTATGTTATTGCCTCTTGTTTTGTTAGATAGTATGGTATCTATGCTTTTCTTGTAATCATGTCATTCTTAATGAAATTAGTAAAGAACCTAAACTCATAATTAATTAATAATTATTTGGATAAATATAAATAAGAATTTAAATTAATTAGGTTGTTGTTCTAATTTTATGTTAAACAAATTGATGCAGTAAGTATGGTTAAGTATTATTCATAGCTATGATAGCTTTCTATTTATGTTTACCATATTTGGAACCTACTAATAATGAACTATTTAATTCAAGATTTATTAAAGAACTGGTTGTTTAGTAAAATATTGTGCCTAGTAGGGTTCTGAGTTACCCTCTTTCTTGTAAGGATGAGTTCATTGTGCTTTGGAGCCATGAGTGCTCATTATGTATGAAGTCCGGATGCCTTGTTTAAGGGCTAAGATCCTAGTTGATATGATGTTTTTTCCCTACTACTTGTGATGTTTTATAATCCTGGATGGATGTTGTGAGTTGTGGGGGTAGTTAAACCGATTGGTTGTGGAAGTATTTGATGCCTAGAGTGGCGAGATGCGTCAGTTTATTCATGTAGGTGTTGGGGAGGACGTAAGAGATGATGAAATGGGTTGGATGTGAATTATTGGATGCTTAATGAATCTTTTTAGTTGGATATATTCTTTACTTACCCCAATTCTCAAGGCAGCTGGTTTTTCTACCCAACTTCCAAAAAGAGGTGAAGATGCATGAGGTATGCCACGGGATTTTTTTGTTTAGCTTCTCGAGGCATGGTTCTATGCTCCTTTTATAGGTGGAAAAGACTTGACGGGTAGTTCATCTACTCACCGTGTTGATCCCCCTTATGTTTGGTATCTTAGAATCATTTTCTAGAATTCCTGGGATTATGGGAAAGTAATAATGTTGTTAATAAATGATTTAAGAAATGATGTTAACTGATGGGTTTGGAACATGGTGTAATGCAATGATGAGGTTAAAATTTAAAGGAATTGTAGATATTGGTTAGAAATCAAATGAAATTTAATGTGAAATTGATAATGGTTGATTAATTTTTAAGGAAATAATTAACATAAAGTGAAACTGATAAAAATGGAATGAAGTAATATAATAAATCTCTTTAAATGGTTGTGTGCTTATAGGATACCTAGTCTTAGCAATGGCAGATGGGATTCTGAGAGATGTTAGATGTAGTTGATTCTAAGACTAGGTTATTCCCATAGTGTGGTTGTGAGATATAGTATATTCTATAATTTTTGTGTTTCTATAGGCTACTCCACCCTATCAGTTAGCGAAACTGATACCCCAGGGATTCTGAGCTCTTGGGGGGTGTTTTCCCCAACATTCCAGTGGGGGGATGGATGGATGACTACCCCCTTTGGCCTCTCTCTCTTCTCTTGGCAGTTACTAGTGCTGGTAGGAACAGTGGTTAGTTTTCCCCATATATGTCTGTAGAGGGATATAATGGATTGTGGTTATTCACACACATATATTATGAATATAGTTTCTTATGGACTACTATAGGTGTAACGTGTATAGGCTATGATGGATCGAGGATCCTTACTTATTGTGTGGGATATAATGGATTTAGGTTCAATGTTCGATGTATGATACTCGTTATACGAGCTGTGGTGGCTCTCAGAAACTACTTTGATACTTTGGTTGCATGGACATGGTGGTTCGGCTACACGAGGTGCATGTTGTGGTTCTACGCCAAGGTTTTTACATGAAATCCTTTTTGGAGAGAGATGCTTAGGATGTGAGGCATTGGGGAAAATCATAAAACTAGTGGAAAAGGAGTAGCATGGTACCCTTGGTATTCCTTATTATATTATATACTCTTGTATATGATACTTGGTGAGAGTAGTCATGGTGAGGTTGGGAACTTATTATACATGTTTAGGTGATAAGTTAGTTTCACTTGTTGTTCACTGTTCTTTATCATGATTTCTTTACATTTTCATGAGAGGCTCTAGGAACGATTCTACTAAGTATACTTTCATACTCACCCTACGTATATATAAACTTATTTTTAGGTCACTTGAAGCAGGTTAGAGATCTGGATGGTTACTACTAGCATGGGGTTTCAGGAGGTGTTTGGGCTTAGTGGTTGATTTCATTTTTACTTTCTTTTGTACTTATATTTTTCCCTTCTAGTTTTAGTAGTTTTTCATAAAATTATATATGTGTACTTCATATTTATTTCATATTTCAGTCTGAGTTGGATTTGGTTGGTGTCTGTCTTATCTATATCTTCCCCATGTGTTCTCTTAGAGAATAATTCATCCAATCTGTGTGATTACTATACCCTTGGTTCTAGTCTCCAACTCGAGGCTAACTGGAGATGGGAATTGGGGGGTCACTATATCCCTTCTCACATTGTCGACCAAGGAGGGGTACACTTTGTGTGGAGGTGGTCGTGGCAAAGTGTTATCAAATGTCAGTCTTAGGGATAGGATGGAGTTTGGTGTTAGGAATAGGTGAGGTTTCATGATTTGGTAGGGAAACTATGTCAGTTATGTTTAGAAAGTGATGTAAACACTAGAGACTGGATGAGACATAGGTGTTTAGGGCCCCCTATGATCTGATGCATCGACCTTTAAGTTTATAGTGGCTAGTAAATGAGGTGAAACTGGTTGCAGGGTAGAGACCTAGGAAAGGATCATGAATCATTCTTCTTTGTACTTGTGTTTTAGTGGGTAGACCTTGGGATAGGTTAACCTAAAATGAATAAAAGAAAAACAATTAATTAATTAATGTTGAGTTTTCCATATTCTAGGTTTAGGATCTCTAACTATTTATTATTTTGTCATTATTACTCTAGGTTGGCGTCCTCTTAGTTTTGCGTAGAAGATGTCTAGCAGGCTGCACCAGCAGATCTTCGTAGGGTAGATGTTGAAAAAAATAACACTTGGAGGAGGAAACTCCAATATTTTCAGCTCCAAAGTCTGCATAAGTAATAGGGATCCGTTTTAGATACATTCCTAGAAGACTGGTTTGAGGAGGTTGAAATATCCTTCAGTTTTATCTGTGTTTTGAAGTAAAACTTAGAGTCATTGGTTGTGATGATTCTACATGTTACAATGAGGAATTTGTGGTTATTGTTCCTCAGGAACTGTGAGGAGTTGGCGATCTCATGGGAGTAGTTCAATGATAAGTTCAGAGATGTGTTTCTTTCTTTGGTCGCATAGGCGTCTAATCACCAGGAGTTGATTACCCTTCGATAGGGTACCTCCTATGTGCAAGAGTTTGGAATCCATTTCAGGAACCTATTACAACATGCTTCGGACCTGTTTCCAGATGAGGAGGTTAGGGTGATGCATTTTGAGGAGGCTTTGCGTCCAGAGATCCAGTACCAAGTTACCCCATTTATGCTGAAGACATATGTTGAGGTGTTGGAAAGGGAAGAGGTCACTGAGAGTAAATTATCTATAACTTGATCGTCATGAGAGGGGATTCATCAGGATTTCTCGTGAAGTTTATCTATGGTTTGGGGTACCTAGTTTTCATGACAGAAGAGTTTCAGTTTTTCCAGGGGTAGGTCCCAGCCCTCAGCATCTTGTTTCTCCAAGGGTGACCGCTCTCAGGCCTATGCCAAGGTATCAAGTGCTTTTTTTCTTATGGAGGCTGAGTTAATCAGTAGATAGAGTTCTCAACCTTTCATAGCAGTCATCGTACACCAGGTGTTCTTCTCTAGGTTCCACCATTGAGGTAGTTCCAGCTTAGGCAGCAGCAGCAGGTTTCACCATCTTTGGATTAACAGAGAGCAGATGGAGTAGGCAGAGGATAGCCATGTGATTCTCCCCATCCTCATAGAGTAGAGCACGACCATGGTGGTGGTCTTCATCAGGGACAGAGAGTCCATGGAGGAGGTCTTGGTCAACTTTATGTTTTAGTGTTTCCAGCGCTAGGTGATCCATACATCATTCGAGGTGCCCTTTGAATCTTTTCTACTTGGGTGTATTCCTTTTTTGATTTAGGAGCAATGCACTCATTCATATCACCTACCATTTTTCATGATTTGGTACTTAAGGTAGAGAGGTTTCTAGTTCCCTTGGCATTGACTATGCCAGTTGGAGGTCGATCTAACTTGTTTGAAGTATGTTGAGACTATGAAATAGTGCTGGGGAAACACCACTCTCAGGGATATTTCCTTTGTTTACATATACAATCATATGATGTCATCCTCGGCATGGATTGGTTGTATTCAGTTTAGGATACCATATATTGCTTCAGGAGATAGGTGGTATTCTTCGATGTTTATAGAGAGTCGGAAGTGTTTGTTGGTGTGTGAGACCCTCATATTGGTGAGAATAATATTTCATCCTTATCATCCCTGATGGCTGAGCTCATTCTAAGTTCTTTAGAGGTTCAGCAGTTTTCATTACCTAGGGTTATAGAAGAGTACCCTGATATCTTTCTAAAAGAGGTTATTGCAATAACCCCTTGATGACAGATTGAGTTTGGGATCGAGCAATAGCCAGGAGCATCTACTATATCTATGTATCCATATATGATGGTGCCTTCTGAGTTACAGTATCTGCATATACATCTCTATAGTCTATTATAGTGTGGTTTTGTTCAACTGAGTATGTCACCATGGGGTCCACCAATTTTGTTCATGAAGAAGGTTGACGGAAGTTTTCGGTTGTGTATCGATTATCATCGCTTAAACAAAGTGGATGGGAAGAATCACTATCCTCTTACGCATATTGGTGATTTATTAGATCAAATAAAGGTTGAAAGTTGGTTCTTGAAGATCAACTTGAAGTCAGTATATCATCAGATGTGTGTGAAGGATGAAGTTATCTTGAAGACTACTTTTTGTTGTCATCATGAGAATTTTTAGTTTGTTGTAATGTAGTTTGGTGTGATGAATGATCTAGCTATGTTCATGGGATTAATGAATGTTGTGTTATGTGAGTTCCTGGATAAGTTCATGGGGGTTTTCATCGATGAAATCCTTGTGTACTTCAAGTCTGAGGAGGAGCATGCAGAGCATCTGCACGCCGTGTTGGGAGTTATTTTTCAACAATAGTCGTTTGGGAAGTTGTTGAAGTGTGAGTTTTGGGATCAAAAAGTTCATTTCTTGGGTCATGTGTTGTCCTAATAGGGATTAGTTGTGGATCTGTCAAAGATATAAGCAGTTGTGTCTTTGGAATCCCCCAAGATAATGGTAGAGGTTTGAATTTTCCTTGGTCTCACAAGCTACTGCAGGAGGTTCGTATCTAATTTCTCTTGGGTTACAAATACTCTGATAGTATTGAAAAGTAAGGATTAGGTGTTCATGTGGACTGATCAGTTTAATTAAACTTTTGATTATCTAAAAGAGAAGTTTTTAAGTTCTCCAGTTCTTTGTCTTCCAATAGAGGGGGTTTAGTTTGATGTTTTCTTTGATGCTTCACATCTTGGGTTTTGTTGTGTTCTGATGCAGTAGAGATAGGTCATTTCTTATGGGTCTTGGTAGTTGTGTCCACATGAATGTAACTATTCCACTGATGATCTTGATTTCTTGTTCATAGTTTTTACTCTGAAGTTGTGTAAAAAAATCCTCATTGGTGAGAGCTTTGTGGTTTTCACTGATCATAAGATACTGAGGTATGTTTTCTCCCAGCATGACTTGAACTTGCGGTATCATCGGTGGATGGAGTTCTTACAATAATATGACATTGAAATCTCTTATAAACCTAGAAAGGGGAATGTGGTAGCTAATTCACTGAGTAGGAAGTCACATAGTGATGCAGTGTGTGAATCTGGTGATTCTTGGAGAGTTATAGAAGAACTTTTAGCATTACATCTCGATATGGGAGAAGTTGAGGGAAGAGATTATCTTTTTCAGATGACGGTGCAGTCATCTCTGGTGCAACAAGTAGAAGTGTCTCAGCTGGGGGATCTAGAGGTGGAGGTCTGTAGAGATTGAGTTTTTTATGGAGAAGCTCCTGATGGTTGGTCTTAGGATGAACAACACTGAGTGGTGTATCAGAGAAGGCTTTCCGTTCCTTCAGCAATGCATCTGATAGTTCTCATATAGTTCCATATTTCACCTTCAGCAGTGAATCCTAGCATGAAAAATATGTACTGATCCTTGAGGATTCAGTTTTGGTGGCCTAGGCTGAAGCATGTAGTTGCAAATTTTGTGTCTCAATATTTGGTCTTCCAAAGAGTTAAGTCTGAGCACCGTGTTCTTGGTGGTTTTCTCCAGTCGTTAGATGTTCCTCAATGGAAGTGGGAGGAAATATCAATAGACTGTTACCAGTTTACCTCAAACTCAGGGAGGTCATGATGCTATATGGGTGGTAGTGGATAATTTTATGAAATCATCCCACTTCATAGAAATTAAGGAATCGAGCTCAGTGGTGGTTTTATCGGGGGTAGTATCTAAAGGAGGTGGTGAGACTCCATGGAGTCCCAAGGATGATCAGTTCTGATCGAGATCCTTGTTTCACCTCTAGGGTGTGAAGAGGTCTCTATCATACTTTTGGTTCTCAGTTATGCCTTATATCTACTTTTCATCCATAGACAGATGGCCAGACATAGTTGACCATCTGTACTCTTGAAGACATGTTTTGCTCTTGTTTCCAAGATTTTGGAGGTTCATGGATGAGGAACTTACCCTTAGTGGAGTTCGCTTACAACAATAGTTTTCACTCCACCATCAGTATGGCTTCATTTTAAGCCTTTTATGTCTAAACTTTCCATTATCTATTGTGCTGGACTGGGATTAGAGAGTTAGTAAATCTCATTTCAGAACTAGTGCAGAATATGACAGATATAGTTCAACTGATTCGTGAGAGGATGTAGGTAATGTAGTATCATTATAAATCATATGTTGATCAAAGGAGGAGACATTAAGAGTTTTATGTTGGGGATCACGTGTTTCTAAAGGTGACTCCCCTTCATGGGAAGTGAAGTTTTGTTCATGGGAGTAAGCTTTATCTCCAGTTTATTGGTCCTTTCGAGGTGTTGGCTCATTTTGGGGCCATGGTGTATCGAGTAGAACTTCCCCTAGAGATGAGCTGGATACACAATGTTTTTCATGTGTCGTAGCTCCATCGTTATCTTCATGATGACTCTCATGTCATTGATTAGGGAGATATCAATTTTGACGATGATGGGACCTTCGAGGAGTGGCCTGTAGAGATTCAAGACCACCAGGAGAAGGTATTATGTGGGCATGATATTCCCTTGGTTCATGTCGTGTGGCAGTATAGTGGCATGGAGGAAATTTCCTGGGAATATATGTCCTAGAAACGTGCTTAGAATGCAGATTTGTTTGATGTTTAGCTCTTTTATTGTAATGATGTTTGTTTTGTGGTTTTTGACCTTTTCTTATTATGATATGGATTTCTTGTGTTATTTGTTATAGTGTGCCCTATATTGAGATTCATCTCCCCCAGGATATTATTTAGAAGCTGTTTGTGGTTTTCATGTGGTTTTGTGTGTTCCTTTTGATGTGGTTGACCTCCTTTGGTGGTGAGAGCCTTGATAGGTATCTCTAAGAGTGGTTGCTCGGACCCCTTTTTTTGTTTCCTATCCTAGTTGGTTTTCGATTCTTAAGGATGATAATGTATTGAGAGGTATCTTATGTAATGTCTTGGACCTATTTTGTCCATTCTCTTGCTAAAATCTGGTGTTTTAGGTGTTCTGGGAGGTCAAGGTGACTCATCCCCAACACTTTTCCAAATTTCTAGTTCTGTGACCAATATTTCCAAAATGGTAGGTCTATACTATTTCTAGAACAATGAGACATCTAATGGTAGGTATAAAATGTTTCCAGAATATTATGTCTATAGTGCTTCTAGAATGGTTGATCTATAGTGATTCCAAAATTTTATAGCTACGGTGTTTCTAGAACAGTAGGTCTACAGTGTTTCCAGAATGGTGAGACATTTAACGGTAGGTCTATAGTGTTTCCAGAATGGTAGGTCTATAGTGTTTCTAAAATGGTAGTTCTATAGTGTTTCTATAAATGGTGAGACATCTAATAGTGTCATGAATAGTGTTTCCAGAACTATTTCATTTCCTTTTTCAAATTTCCAGATTTTTCCAGATTTCCCAGTTTTTCCTGTTTAAAGTTTTCTTTGACAAAAATGCATTAAAAGATTTTTTTTAAGGGATTTAATACCGATTAAAATCCCATAACTCCTATATTAATTTTCCTAGGGTTTAGTATGCCTTTACTTGGTCAAACTAGGTGGTTTAATGTGATCCACTTTTAATGGAAAATCCATCGTATCTCAAACTGATGCTCTGTTAAATCATCTAAAGGGTTGAGATATCTTCCTCCTTTTTTCTTCCTTCTTCTTCCCTAGTGTGATAAACTAGAACCTTTCCTCCTTCCTATAGGTTTGGTTTGATCTAACCTTACTCCTTGGATCATTTCCCCTTGAATATTCTTCATGCTTCATGTGCACCCCCTATTTTGGTAAAACCAAGTAGTATCGATCAATATTTGATATAAGGTACGATCTATCGTTATTATTTTGGGTTCATATCCTTATATTTCACTTTTACCTATTATATCATGCTATCTCCATGTTCCTAATAGACTTTTCCTGGGTGTTGGTTGGTGTGGTGGTGTCTCTTCATCCTTGGGTGGATGCAGTCCTCCAGGAGAGGTGATCGTGATCCTTTTTATTGGATTGTTCTCATACAAAGAACACCAGAAACCATTTGAGATAGGGGATTCATGGTTTCTCTATTCCTTTACATGAAAATATAGAGTTATTATGTTTTATCCCACTGGATCACAATGTAATTGAAAAATATATATTTTTAACTGGATAAATAAATTGATATCAATCAAATGTTATTGTCTATTGTTTTGCTAGATAGTATGGTATCTATGCTTTTCTTGTGAGCATTTCATTCTTGATTAAATTGTTAAATAAAATAAAGAAATAATTATTTGATAATTATTTGGATAAAGATAAAGATAAATATTAATGTAAATGAATCTGGTTATTATTATAATTTGATGTTAATCAAATTGATGCAATAAGCATGTTTAATTATTTGTGATAGTTATGATAGATTTCTATTTAGGTTACCCATAGTTAGAACCTACTAATAATGAACTTATTAATTAAATAAAAATTAAATAACTATATTTTTTATAAAAGATAATTCTTGGTAGGGTTTTGAGTTACCCTCTTACTTGTAAGGTTGAGTGCCTTGTACGTTTGCGCCATGAGTGGTCATTATGTAGGAGGGATGGATGCCTTGTTTAAGGGCCAAGATCCCAGTTGATATGATGTTTTTGTTTTCTACTACTTGTGATGTGTTATGAGTCTGGATGAATGTTGTGAGATGTGGGGGAAAGGATTCCCATTGGTTGTGGCATCAGTTGATGCCTAGAGTGGCGAGATGCATTAGTTTATACATGTGGGTGTCAAGGAGGATACCAGAGATGATGAAATAGTTTGGATGTGAATGATTGGATTTTCTTGAATCTTTTTGTTTGGTTATATTCCTTAATTTTCCCACTGCTTAAGGCAGTTGGTTTTGCTACCCTCCTTCCAAAAATAGGCGAGGATGCATCAGGTATGCCTCGTGCTTTCTGTGTTTAGATTCTTGAGTAATGATGGGTCTATTCTCCTTCTATAGGTTGAAAAGACATGACGGGTAGTTTATCTACTCACCGTGTTAAGCCCCCTTATCTTTTCTAGCTTATAATTTTTCTCTAGAATGCCAGGGAATATGGAAATTTAATAATTCTGTTAATAAATTATTGAATAAATGTTGTTAACTTATGGGGTTGGAACTTGGTGTAATGAAATAATGAGGTTAAAATGTAAAGGAAATGTGGATCTTGGTTGGAATGCTAATGAAATGTAATGTGGAATTGATAATGTTCAATTAATGTTTAAGAAACTAATTAATGTAAAGTGAACCTGATTAAAAGGGAATAAAGTAATATAATAAATCTCTTTAAATGGTTGTGTTCTTATAGGGTACCTAGTCTTATCAGTGGAAGACAGGAGTATGAGAGATATTATATATATTTGATTCTAAGACTAGGTTATTCCCATAGTGTGGTTGTGAGATATAGTATATTTTGTACTTTTTCTGTTTCTGTATATGCTACTCCACCCTATTAGTTAGGGAAACTGATACCCTAGGGATTTTGGGCCCTTGGGGGTATTTTCCCCAACATTCTGATGGGAGGATAGATGGATGACTACCCCCTTTGGCCCTGCTCTCTTCTCTTGGTAGTTACTAGTGTTCGTAGGCACAGTGGTTAGTTTTCCCCATATATGTGTGTACAGGGATGTAATGGCTTGTGGTTATTAACACACATATATTCTGGATATAGTTTCCTATGGACTACTATAGTTGTAACGTGTATAGTCTGTGATGGATTGAGTATCCTTACATAGTGTGTGGGATATAATGTCTTGAGGTTCAATGCCCGATGTATGATACTTGTTATATGAGCTTTGGTGGCTCTAAAAAACTACCCCATAACTTTGGTTTCATGGACGTGGTGGTTTTGCTACATGAGGTGCATGTTGTGTTGCTTTGCCTAGGTATCTGTGGGCAATCTTTTTTTGGAGAGAAATTCTTAGGACGTGCGATGTTGGGGAAAATAGTAAAACTAGTGGGGAAGTAGTAGCAAGGCACCCTTAATATTCCTTATTATATTATATAATTTTGTATGCGATACTTGGTGAGATTATCCATGGTGAGGCTGGGAACATAGTATACCTGTTTTGGTTAAGAGTTAGTTTTACTTGTTATTCACTATGTGTTAGCATGATTTCTTTAGTTTTTCATGAGAGGCTCTGGGGAGGATCCTACTGAGTATACTATTATACTCACCCAAGGTATATATAAATTATTTCTTAGGTCGCTTGAAGCAGGTTGGAGATCAGGATGGTTACTACTAGATTGGGGTTGCAGGAGCTATTCGGGCTTCATGGTTGTAGTCTCTTTTACTTTCTTTTTGTACTTTTAGTTTTCCCTTTTAGTTGTAGTATTTTTACATGACATTACATATGTGTATTTAGGATTTCTTTTATATTGCAGTCTGAGTTGGATTTGGTTGGTGTCTATCTTATCTCTCTCTTCTGCATGTGTTCTCTTAGAGGGTAATGCCTCCCATTTATGTGTTTACTATACCCTTGGTGCTAGTCTCCAACCTGGGGCCTACAGGAGGCAGGACTCGGGGGGTCACTATTTCCTTTCTCACATTGCCAGTCCAAGAGTGGTACACCTTATGGGGAGGGGGTCATGACAAATATAAATTAATTTTATACTCCAAATGGATCCAAACTAACTTATTTAGAATATTTGATAATTATGGGTCAAAATACATTCATCCAATGAAAATTAGACACATTTTTATTCTTATTATAAACCTTATATTTTTGTTTTAACCCTTATTTTACCATTTTAAGTATTATTATGATAACATGTAATTTACATATTGAGGGTTAATTTAAATACAATAAAATTCCAAAAGACCAATAAATGAGTCATTTATGACATTCTAAGACTTATCCCAATCATTACATAAAATCTTATAATTTTATAAATTTTATATCTTTTAATAAATTTTTCAAAATTTTAAAATATCATTAATGTCCACTTTGACATTATTCGTTACTTGACTATTTAAAAATATCAAAAAAAATTATATGTTAAAAATAATTCCTATAAAACATCACTATCCAATAAAATCCATCTATAAAATTATTGTATGAAATTAACTATATCAAATTATAATTAATTTAATATTTTTAATATTACTTATTTGAAATTTCTTTTAATTAAACAATTAATGCATCATCATTGTGTAATCCTTTAAAGTAATTATTTATCTCTTAAAATTTATAAATAAATTTCCATGGTGAATATAGACATTTTAGATTTCAAAATACAATTTATGGTTGAATATATCCCTTATATAACCCCATATTAAAAATATTTCTCTTACTAAAAACAAGAGTATGATAAACTGACCTTTCATTGAAAAAAAATACTATAAATGGATTAAAGTCATTCAAGTGGAACAAAGAGCTCATAAAAATAGACTAAATAAGGATTTTGGTCAACATTAACTCATACAATAAAATTATTATAACTATTAAGGTAATTTTATAATATTTATAATATTATTTTTACACTTAATTACCCTATTTACCATTAAATGTGGTAATAAATATTACCCAAGTTACTATATATATTTTTTCCAAAAATAAAATGGACCAATTTAATAAATTTGGGCCTTTTAATTAAAAATATTGAATCCATTTTTTAAAATTAAAAACACATAATTGGCTAAAATTAATTTAAAATTAATCTTGTTAACGGATCGAGAAAACGAATTTTTAAAGTAAAAAACATTCAAAAGTTCACAATGTTTTTATATCCAATTTCAATTTTAAATTGATTTCAATTACCTAAATTGAATTAAATTATATAAAATTGATCAAATTATGCTTTAAACCCAATTAAAAACTTAATTTAACACTATAAATTATTTATATGAAAAAGAAGTTTACAATTAAAATGCATTATTTTTTATTATTCATCAAAACATGAAACTTATTAGAAAAACACCAAAAATTCAACCGAAGTAAATTTTGATATTTCAATTAAAAATAAGAAGTTTATATTATAAAATATAATTTATAAATGTATCAAAAACTACATTTAAAAAAAGTACACTATCAAAAGGTGGGAAACTACCTTTTTAGAAAAATGCTTCTTTTATACGTGAAATTGGATTTGTTTTTATATAATATCTAAAAAATACATTAGATGAATGTTAAAAATTAGATTTAATATATTATATATATATTTCATTAATATAATTCAAAAATAGTGATTTAATAATTTATTTGTATAAAATACACTTGTGCACATTTATATATTTTTTTGAGGAAAACATTTCCTTTTATTTTAAAAATGGTTTTATTTTAATTTATAATTAATTAGACACCAAATAATTAATTATATTTACATATGTAAACCATATTGTCATAATTTAGTTAATATTGTTCATTTCTACCATTCAAATGGCTAGCTTATAAAGGAAACATTTAAATAATAATATTTAGTTTTTCATTTAAACTCAATGTGGCGTATCATGTACGTTATCAAACATGGTATTTTTTTAACTCAGTATGTTACATTCTCCCTACCTCCTTTAATAAATATCATCCTTAAAATTTTAACTCAATATTGGTATCTAGGGTTTGACCTTTCAATATACCTTTATTGAAATCCCACATTGGAATAAGGGTCAATAAAAATTTCACTTTAAAAGAAAGAAAGGAAACTACGAATGTCATCTAAGATAACACTTACTAGGGTACTATGTATGAAAACATGGACATAGAATAGAAATATAACTATCAAGTTCTTGTGGAGAGTGATAGAAAAAATGGTCATTATAATGTTAACCATAAAAAAACTACATATCTATGATGAGTTAAAAGATAATTGATTTCTTAGTAAAAAAATTAAATGAATAATGTTTTTCATTCAAAATACTTTTACTATAGTTGAGAAATCATTTACTATATAAGAACATAAGGAAATATACTTAATCAATATATTTATATTTTATAAGCATAATTTCATCCTCAAAACATTCCCAGAATTATGATGCACATCTCTAAAGATAACATTAAGCATCAAAGATCACATAAACCCTAAAGGTTATCAATACCTTAAAATTCATATCCAAAATAAAAGGCATTCTTATCATTAAAAAATACTTACATAAACATAAAACCAACAAAAAAATCTCTCAGAAAGGTCATTAATCACTTATGATCACGTTACTTAAAACCTCAGAAGGTGTGTCTGAAACCTTGAACTTATGGTTAACCTTTAAAAAATACCAGTCTCCCTGGAGCTTACATGACTTCACCAGATGTCTCAATATCAACTACAGTAATAACCAAAGATTTTCCTGACTCTTTTTGTTTCCTATCACAATGATTTTCATCCTGTGAAACTATCTTTGGATATGAATTAGTATAATAACCCAACTGATTGCAACTAAAACACCTTACCTTTGGATGGATATTAGTTAACCCAATCTTTGGTTGTTCATGCCTCTTTTCTTTATAATCATGGATCATGTGACCAAAACTAACCACACTGAAAACACTTCCCTAATCCAGTCGAACATTCCTTGAATTGTTGTTTTTCACACTTGGAATATTTTGGGGGCTTAATTATATATGTATTAGCTTTCTACTTCTCCAAATTCATGCCACTTTGACCATTTCTTACTCTTGTCATATTTTGGAACATAAGTATCATCCAATTCCATCTCAACTTTTTCTGCACAAAAAACCACTTTATCGTAACTATGAAATTTCTATGATGCCAAATCTCTTTATATACTTGGTTTTAATCCTAAGTAAAATCTATTAATTTTACTATCAATGTCCTGAATAGAATTTTGAGTATACTTTTCCAATATTTTGAATTTTGATTCATATACAGCTATTGTATCATTATATATTTTCTTTAATTCCAAGAATTATATTTCCATCCTAAGTTGAAAAACCTTAGGGAAATATTTCTCAAGGAATATATCTATTGAACCCTCTCTGAGATAGTTATTTTAATAATCACAAAACATTGTTGTTTTCTTTTTATAAGTCAATTTAGTCAATTATTCGATATATTCTAAATGTGTTTATATATGTTTAATCATGTCTACATATGCTTATCTATGATTATTTATGGTTTACTATTGACCTGGATGTTTTCTGGATGAAACAGACACTTTGTGAGAATTTCATGTTTTTGACTCACCGTTAGTTATATTCTTGAGTCACTGATAGTTAAAGAAATGAGACACCGATGTGATAAAATGATGGAAAACTCACTGATAGAAGAAATACTCACACCGAAACTAAAGTCGACACACTGAAACTGAAGTCGACACACCGAAATCGAAGTTTGACACGCCGAAGATAACACATCGAAGATGACAGACAGATGTTATCTAACCAAAGCCGATGTTGATCAAATGACCTACCGAAGCTGATGCTGATCAAATGACCTACTGATACCGATGAAAATTCAAATGACCTATAGAAGCCGATGCTGATCAAATAACATACTGATACTGATGCTAATCACATGACCTACTGATACCGATGCTGATCATATGACCCACCAATATCGATGTTGATCAAATGACCTAGCGAAGCCGATGCTGATCAAATGACCTACCAAAGATGATGCTGATCAAATAACCTACCGATACCAATGGTGATCACATGACATACCAATACCAATTCTGATCAAATGACCTACCATATCTCATGCTGATCAAATGACCTACTGAAGCCGATGCTAATCAAATGACCTATCGAAGCCGATATTGATCAAATGACCTACTGAAGCTGATGCTGATCAAATGACCTACCGATACCGATGCAAATTCAAATGACATACTGATATCATGACTCACCGATAGTCATGAAACTGTTTGAATTTTTATTAACTCTTATTTAATTCCAACGGTCATATCTACTTAATTTAATGCACCTGCGATTAATTAATGTTGGTTGTTGGATGTCAGGGAACCGTACCTCATACCTATCAAAAAGAAATCATTCCCTTTGCTGGATCTCAAGGAATAAATAGAAAGATCTATCTGCAGTGAAAGATACGCATACAATTATACACAGACAGAGACACATAAGAATTAAGAGAGCATACGTGTGTGTGAAGGTCTGCGAAACAAAATAAGAACTTGAATAACACCTGTGAAAACCAGAAAGCTTCAAGAAGATCATTCACCTATAAGAAACACTAAAGCTGAGTTGTTATTCCTTACTGAGCATCATATGAACAAGGCTGAATAACTATAGCTGGGAAGAACAACGACACTCTGTTTTGTGTCATTCTCACCAGAAAGGACTTGAATAACATATGCATCATCCAAACAAGTCTGGAGCTCATCTTCAATCACTCAGAGCATTCTAAACTCATTATCCATATATTTCCTCTATAGTATACCTTTTTTAACATTTTGAGTAGTGTGTGTGTGAATCTATCTAATTAGACACACACAGACTCCTCAGCTGAATGAGAGGATACTAAATCCTCACATCAACCTTTTTACACCTTATTGTATCCCACTGTGAATTGTGGAAGAGGTAGAGTGTTACCTGGATTGCCTGAGTGTTGTTGTTGTTGTTTACCCAAGTAGAATTGTGGTAGAGGCCTGAGGACCTGAACAGTATGAGTAATATTGTAAAACCTCGATCCAGGGTGTGGATCATAGTTTATATAAACTGTTTAAGAGGCCTAAGTCTCAGCTTGAGACTGAACCTCTTGTTTTAAAAATGCTGTGCATTTTGCCTTTGTTAAAACTATTTTGAATATTACATTGCTAAGTACTTTAAATATAAATCTGTTTTAGAGAAACTCTGATAGTTGAACTAGCAATTGTTTGTAATTATTTTGAACCATTAAGTTAGTTTCAAAAGCTAACTTAATCTTTAGATTAATTTAACGAAGAAGTAATCAATCTTTGAGAAACTGATTGAACATTTACAATCTTTATAAATTCACTATAGTTTAACTTGTTTTATGAATTGGGGGATTTTAATACAAATATTTTAAACAGAAATTTTTACTTGGAACTCAATTCACCCCCATATTGAGTATCCACTCCAACCAACATTTGGTATCAGAGGGATGTTAAAAGTTTTTTAAAACTACTCTGTTTGTGAAAAGTTTTCAACTGTGATTTTAGTTGTATCTCAAAGATCTCAAAATTTCTGTTAATTATAAATTTTTATATCCTTATATATCCTTTTAAAACTTAGTTATTAGAAGTTGTATCTACCAACATGCCACCTTTATTTAATGGTGTTAATTATTCCCAATGGAAAATAAAAATGAAAATTCATTTAGAAAGTATGGGATTTGACATTTGGACAACCATAGAGACTCAGTATAAGATTCCAAAAACTGTTAGAACTACTTGGAATGAACCTACCAAAGATGATTACAATAAAAATTGTAAATCAATGAATGCTCTGTATTATGATTTAGGAGAAGAAGAATTAAATCGAATATCTGCATGTAAGACTACTTATGAAATATGGGATACTTTAGCTATTTCCCATGAGGGAACAACTAATGTTAAGGAAATGAGACTGAATACCTACACTATTAAGTATGATAATTTTAAAAAGAAGCCTGATGAACCTATTTCTGATATGTATCTCATATTCAACGAAATTGTAAATATAATGAGCTCACTGGGAAAGGTTGTTCTAGTTGAGGATCATATTATAAGAATACTCAGATGCCTTCCAAAAAGATGAATAGGCACATCAGTTTCAATTAGATAATCTTGTGACATCAGTGATTTTCCTGTCAAGGAACTCATTGGTAAGTTAATGATGTATGAGGAAGAACTAAAATTAAACAATTAAGAAGATGATGAACCGAGGAAGAAGTATGTAGATTTCAATACTTCTGCTTCAAAAAATAAGGACAAAGGTAAAATTAAAAGTGAAAGTGATAGATCAAGATGTGAAGGAAGTGCATCAGACAACAATGCTGAGATGGCTCAGATATCCAGACAATTTAAGAAATTTTATAGGAAGAATAAGTTTTTCAAAAAATCCAATTAGAAGGGAAAGTATTAAAATAAAGGTCATTGGAATAAATAATAGAAAAGGACTGATAATAGTGATGATATAGTCTGCTATGAATATAAAAGTAAAGGGAATGTCAAAGATAACTGTCCAAAATTAAAGTTCAAGAAGAAATATGACTATAAGGACAGAAAATAAAAGAAATATATGAAAGAAACCTTGAGTGTTTCATAAGATAGTTCAAGTGATTCTGATTCTACTCAGGATGAAAAATCTCAAAGAGCTAACATGTGTTTCATTAAAAACACTTCTTAGGTAACATCAGATACTCCTTATTTAAATTATTATTACTCTGGAGAGGATTCTGATTCTGAAAACATGCCTAGTGGAGAATTATTTTAATACTATAACATGTTATAAGATAATTGCAATGAGCTAAAGGAAAAATATAAAACCTTAAAGAAGCATCATGCATTATCTAGAACTATTAAATCTGCACTTGAAGTAGAAAAAGAAAAGAATGATCAACTACTCAAAGAAAATACTGAACTGAAATTTTCTAATGAGAAACTCAGGAAAGATTTGGAAAAATTTACTAATGGAAAGGACACACTTACACAAATTCTAAGAAAACAAGTGGTACAAAAGTATACTACTGCTTTAGTTTTTAGCCTGGACAAAGACAGATTACAAAGAATAAATTTATTCTTTAATCTGGACAGTATGATACTAGTCCTAGTTTTGAAAATTCCTATGCCTCAACTAGTTATTCACATAGTTATAGATCAAACAAGGTTTATCTATCAAAACCTATTGATTCTATTAAGTATATGAGACCCATTAGGAAAATATGGGTACATAATGTTTTTCTTGGTAACCTTCCTGGACCCAAGAAAATTTGGGTACCAAAATCATTTTCTATCTAAAATTGTTTTGTAGGAAACTTTCTTGAAATTTTATTGTAGGAAGACATGGTTTTTGGATAGTGGATGTTCAAGACACATGATAGTAGAATTTCCATGCCTCAAAATCTTAATCAAGGTTGATGGAGGATATGTCACCTTTGGTGATAACTCTTAAGGGAAAACCATCATCCTAGGCCAAATTGGTAACCCTGATTCAATTTTAATTTCTAAAGTCTTATTTGTAGATGGATTAAAATATAACTTGTTAAGTATTTCTCAGTTATGTAATGATGGTTTTAATGTTAAATTTGAAAATGATTCTTGTAATGTTTTTAATTCTAAAAATGTTTTAGTATTTTCTGCCTTAAGAAATGAAAATGTATATGTTATAGATTTTAATTCTTTAGCTAAGAAAAATATTACTTGTTTAAATGCTTTTCATAAAGAATCATGGCTTTGGAACAGAAGATTAGGACACTGCAATATACATTCACTTAGAAAACTGACTAGGAAGAACTTAGTTAGAGACCTACCGAAACTTGAATTGCTAGCTGATAAAGTTTGTAATCCCTGTCAAAAGGGAAAAGCAACATAAAGTTTCTTTTAAATCAAAGAAAGAAGTTTTAACTTCTCAACCTCTCGAGTTGGTTCACATGGACTTGTTCAGACCTTCTAGAGTTTCTAGTTTAAATAGGAAGCACTATGTTTATGTTCTAGTAAGTGACTTTTCTAGATATACTTGGGTATACTTTTGAGCTCACAAAAGTGAAGCTTTCTCTTAATTTATTAAATACTCCAAGTCTTTAGAAAACCTTAGTGGACTAAAGATTAAAACCGTGAGAAGTGATCATGTTCATGAGTTTCAAAATCATGAGTTTGAAGCTTACTGCTCACATAATGGTTATAATCACAACTTTTATGCCCCTAGGAAACCTCAACAGAATAGTGTAGTAGAAAGAAGAAATAGGACCCTTCAATAAATAGCTAGTACTATGATAAATGAATATGATTCACCTTTTTATTTTTGGGATGAAGCTATCAAAACAGCTTGTTATATTATTAATAGAGTCTTGATTAGACATGTTCTTAAGAAAACCTCTTATGATCTTTGGAATAATAGAAAACCTAACCATAGTTACTTGAAAGTTTTTGGTTGCAAAGTATTTATTCTAAATACTAAAGATAATCTAGACAAGTTTGCATCCAAGAGTGATGAAGGAATCCTTTTAGGATATTCAATTACTAGAAAATCCTATAGAGTTTTTAATAAGAGAACCAAATGTGTGGAAGAATCTCTTCACATGAAATTTGATGAAACTGATCCACATGAACCTAATCCTATTGTTCAAAATCCTAAAGAAGACTTGTATATTCTAAATCATAATGATAAAGATAGTGGACCTCTTGTAAAGACAACCATCTCTAGAAATACACCAGAACCTACTTCTGTTGAACCCAACCCTAGAGAAGAACCTAAAATTTCTAGTCCTACCTTTACTAGATAAACTAGGATTCTAAAGAACCATCCTTTAGATGCATTCGTAGGTAACCTGGATAGAGGAACACAAACTAGAGCTTCTCTAAGAAATCAGGTTGAACATTAAGCTTTTCTTTCACAGCTATAACCTAAAAATATCAATGATGCAATCAATGATAAATTTTGGGTAATGGATATGCAAGAAGAGTTAAATCAATTTGAAAGAAACAAAGTCTGGGAATTAGTAGAAAGACCTAAGGACACTTTGACCATAGGTACTAAATGGGTGTTTAGGAATAAAATTGATGAATTTGGAGACATCATTAGAAACAAAGCAAGATTAGTTGCACAAGGTTAAAATCAAGAAGAAGGAATATACTATGAATAAACCTTTTCACCTATAGCTAGATTAGAATCCATTAGGATCTTACTTGCTTATGCATCTCATTTGAATTTCAAGTTATATCAAATGGATGTCAAAAGTGTATTTATAAATGGTTTTATAATTGAATATGTTTTTGTTGAATAGCCACCTGGATTTACAAACACTCATTTTCAAAATCATGTTTTTAAACTTTCCAAAGCTTTATATGGTTTAAAACAGGCTCCAGGAGCTTGGTATGATAGACTTACAAATATCCTTATTTCTAAAGGTTTTACTAAAGGAATTGTTGATCCCACTCTTTTTATTAAAATAATTTCTAAAGATATTTTGATTGTATAAATCTATGTTGATGATATTATCTTTGGATCTTCTAAAAATTCTTTATGTACTGATTTTTCAAAGATTATGCAAAATGAATTTGAAATAAGTTTAAGGGGAGAACGTGAGTATTTTCATGGATTTAAATTTTTTCAAAATAAATATGGTATTTTTTTAAATCAAAGTAAATATACAAAGGATCTATTAAAATGTTTTGGTTTGGATAGTAATAAGGGAAGTGATACACCTATGAGTACCACCTATAAGTTGGATGATGATGAAACTGGGAAAGCAGTTGATCAAACTAATTACAGAGGTATAATTGGAAGCTTAATCTACCTTACTTCTAGTTGACCAGATATCATGTTTATTGTATGCATGTGTACAAGATTTCAAGGTAATCCTAAAGAATCTCATTTTCTTGCTGTTAAAATGATTTTCAAATATCTTAAACATACTACCAATTTAGGATTATTTTATCCAAAAAAACCTTTTGACTTAATAAGTTATTCAAATGCTGAATTTTCTGGTTGCAAGTTAGATAGGAAGAGCACATCTGGAACATGTCATCTATTGGGAAAGTCCCTGGTATCTTGGTGTAGTAAGAAACAGAACTCTATTGCATTGTCTACTACTGAAGCAGAATACATTGCTGCTAGTAGTTGTTGTGCACAGATTCTGTGGATGAAACACACTCTATTAGACTATGGATATCAATTTATACATGTGTCTATAAATTGTGATAACACTAGTGAAATTAACATCTCTAAGAATCCTATGTCTCACTCTAGGACAAAGAACATTAATGTCAGACATGACTTTTTGAGATATCATTATCAAAAGGGTTATATTTCTCTAGAATTTCTTGACTCTGAACAACAATTGATCGATATTTTCACCAATCCTTTCAGCTCTGAAAGGTAAGATTTTATTAAACAAGAGTTAGGTATGATCGATCAGTGAAACCGATCAGTGAAACTGATCAGTGAAACCGATCAGTGAAACCGATTAGTGAAACTGATCACTGAAACTGATCAGTGAAACCGATCAGTGAAACTGATCAGTGAAACCGATTAGTGAGATCGATCTATGCAACCAATTGATTTATACAGTATATGAAACCGTTAGTGTTTTTAGAAACAACGTTGTTTTACTTAATCGATATTATATTTAATATTGTAACCCTAAATGATAAAATTAATAACCCGCGGCTATTTCAATTCCTATGAACTATTGACCTTCCATCTCCCACCGAAATCCACATCTTTTGAACCCGAACTTTCAAACCTTTCAAACATCTTGAACCTTTTGAACCTTTCAAACCTCTCGAACCTCCAAATGGAAAAGAAAAAGTGATAAGACAAGGAATCTAAAATCTCCTCACCAGTGAAACGCGCTCGAGGAGAATCGAGAAGCACGACTCAAATGTCTATGAACCCGAAATTAGAGACTCATGAGGTCACTGCAGAAAAGGAAGTAAGTTATGAATGGTTGTTATCTAGTAATTCTGATCTTTTAAAAGTGTTGGAGATGCAAGGATGGAAGGACTAGTTCTGTAATAATAACAGAGTCTACTACCCAAAGCTAGTACATGAGTTTTATTTGAATTTGAGTATTACACTGGATGGATCAAAAGATGCAAGATTATCTTCAGTGATAAAAGGTAAAAAGATAACTTTTTCATCGAAACAATGAGCTAAGTGTTTGGGGGTACCACATAAAGGTATATATGAGGATTATACTGGTAATATTCCTCCCACCACTGAATATTTTTCATATGAGTATGCTCTGAAGATGTTCACTGGAAAATCTGAATCCAGAAGAATAACATATGCTGAATTAGATGGAGAAAGTAGAATCTTTTTTAAGTTTATTCAGCACCAAATCTGTCCCAAAAAGGGTTATTTTTCTTCTGTGAAGTATCAGGATGTTTTCTTGTTGTTTTTATTTCTGAATGATGAGAAGATCAACTTGTGTAGATACATTACTATTCATATTTCAGAGATGTTAAATCCATCCAAGAAGGATACAACCTTATTCTATTCTAAGCAAGTCTCTGCCATGCTAAAGTTTTTGTGTGGTGTTGAATATGGAGATGATTGTATCTCATATAGTAGTGGTTTTTGTATTAGCAAGGATATCTGCAAAAGAATAAAAATTAACTGGAATCCATGGAAGAAGACATGGGTTGCTGATGAAGATAGGTTGTATGAATCCTTTAATCCTACTAACCACTCTAAGAGACCAAAGGGGATGAGAGATCCCGGTTTAAAACCTGATGAGGAAGTTTTCTATTTTGATGAGGAAGAAGAGACAGAAGTTTATAAGGAAACTGGAGAGTCTAGTAGGAAGGAAACAAGAGAAGCTGAAGTTGATGATGATTTCGATACTGAATATGAACCTGAGTCATCTCTTGATGACAGGAGTGACCCTGATACAGTAAGTCCTAAGAAAATAATTGAATTTGGACCAACCATTCAACTTCTTAAGTTACCTGAGTCAGAACCCCTTCTAGGTGATGAAGAATAAGTTGACACTAAAGTATCCAATTATGACCAATATGAATCCAGTAAAAAAGACAGTACCAATGAGACTTCGGTAAACAATAATGGAAATAGTAATGGCAATGATGATGATGATAATGAAAGTACTCGACCAGTGGATGGTCATGATATGATTCAAGATGATCCAATACCACAATCATTTGAGAAAGAAAATGTTCCTAAGGCTAAAAGAACAATGTATACTGTGATAGATGTAGATGAGGAATAATCTCTTGCAAATTCTTGTAAATCTGATTTTGTAAAGCCTAAGTATACCTCTTGTAAAGCTGAATGGGAATACTACCCCGTTTTTGCAGTTCTAGGTTTGGATTATTCAGAGGAAGAGGAAGAAGAAGTGGATATCGTAAGAGTAAGCCATCCAGTTGAGGCTAGAACAATTGCTGAGGAAGTGAAAGTGACTGAAGAAAGACCTGGTTCTTTTGTTTCTCGGTCTGATTTTGAAAAGTTTAAAGATGAGTTGCTCCACACAGTCATAGAAAAAATTAAAGAAGAATTATCTAATGCTCATGCTCCTACTCTTGTGAATCTATTTGAGGCTGCTATGGATGCTATAACTGAAAGAGTGGTAAATATTATTAAGCCAGACCTATGCAATACTAGTGAGATGATTGGTAGGAACATTTCCTCTCTGAATCAAGCACTCAAGGATTTGAGCAGTGACTTAGTATCTCTATCAGGAGAATTTAGATCAACCATCACTCGTATGATGGAAGTTTTGAGAAACTTGATAGAACACCTGAAGAAATCTATTTTGAGAAGATTAAAGGCTGAGATAACTCAGATTGTTTCTCAGGATAGCTCCTCCAAAGTGACCAAGATCACTGGACATGAGATTAATTCCTTAAAAGATGTTATAAAAGAAGAGTTAGTATCCCTTGGACAGATTCTATACTTGGAATCTTTTAAAAAGATAAAATAAAATAGTGATCATATTCACAAAATGGTGAAGTTGTATTCGGCTGATGCTACTAAATCTCATAAAGAGATCAAAGAAAAAGTGGATCAGTATATTTCTAAAATTTATACCAAGAATGAGTTAAACCATCAGTTTAAAGTCCTAACTGAGAATTTGAAGTTACCTCCCGCCACTCAAGCCTTTAAGGCTCAGGTCTAACAGTTAAAGGATTTTACCCCCACTCTAGAGAGTTTCATGCAGAATAAAGATGATTTTGAGAAGTCCATGCAATATGGTGGTGAAGTAATTCAGGATTGTATCAATCTTCTCAAACCATATCTTCATGTGAAAGCAAAGAAAATTGTTCTTCCTACTGCTAAGCCTCTCAGTCCATCTAGTGTTTCTCCTGGTCAGATATCAGTTTCTCAAGCTCTATCCAATATTCGGCCAGTCATTCAGCAGTCACCTCCAAGAGAATCTTCTGTTCACCAGCAAGTAACCTTTAAGATAATCTTCTGTCATTTTTGATATGGTTTATTTTCATTGTATCTTTTCAGATGTTATTTCAATGAAAATTTCTACTTTTTTTCTCTCTCTGCTTCTCTTTTTCTTTTTGATAATCCCAAAGGGGGAGAGCAGTATATATAATAATATATATAAATATATATCTAAGGGGGAGAACAGTATATATAATTATAAGCAATGGGAGAAAAATATATAAGCTCTAAATAATCTTTAATCTCTAATGTCATGATATAGATTATATAAGATCCAATAGGCATATAGCTCTGTTTTATTCTTAGCTCTGATGTCATGTTTGCTAGCTCTGATGCTATGTTGATATACTCTAACTTTGTTTATGATCTGATTCCATGCTCTGATGACATGTTTACCTTTAGAAAAATATTATTTTTACATATGGGGAGCATACTGAGTGTCATATCTTCTTCCCTCTTCATTTATTCCATAGATTTTTGATTATCAAAAAGGGGGAGATTGTTGAACCCTCTCTGACATAGTTATTTTAATAATCACAAATCATTGTTGTTTTCTTTTTAAAAGTCAATTTATACAATTATTAAATCTATTCTAAATGTGTTTATATATGTTTAATCATGTCTACATATGCTTATCTATGATTATTTATGGTTTACTATTGACCTGGAAGTGTTCTGGATTAAACAGACACTTTGTGAGAATTTCATGTTTTTGACGCACCATTAGTTATATTCTTGAGTCACCGATAATTAAAGGAATGAGACACTGATGTGATAAACTGATGGAAAAGTCACTGATAGAAGAAATCCTCACACCGAAACCAAATTTGACACACCGAAACTGAAGTCGACCCACCGAAACCGAAGTTTACACACCGAAACTGAAGTTTGACACACCGAAGATAACACACCGAAGATAACACACCAAAGATGACAGACCAATGCTATCTAACCAAAGTCGATGTTGGTCAAATGACCTACCGAAGATGATGCGGATCAAATGACTTACCGATACCGATGCAAATTGAAATGACTTACTGAAGTCGATGTTGATCAAATAACCTACCGATACCGATGCTGATCACATGACCTACTGATACCAATGCTGATCGCATGACCTACCGATACCGATGCTGATCAAATGACCTACTGAAGCCCATGATAATAAAATGACCTACCGAAGCATATGCTGATCAAATAACCTACCAGTACCGATGCTAATCACAAGACCTACCGATACCTATGCTGATCAAATGACCTACCGAAGCTGATACTAATCAAATGACCTACCGAACCCGATGCTAATCAAATGACCTATCGAAGCCGATGCTGATCAAATATCCTACCGAAGCTGATGTTGATCAAATGACCAACCATTATTGATGCAAATTCAAATGACCTACCGATCTCATGACTCACTAATAGTCCTAAAAACTGTTTAAATTTTTGTTAACTCTTATTTAATTCCAACGGTCATATTTTCTTAATTTAATGCACCTGCGATTAATTAATCTTGGTTGTTGGATGTCAGGGAACCATACCTCATACCTGTAAAAAAGTAATCATTCCCTTTTCCATATCTCAAGTAATAAATAGGAAGATCAATCTGCAGTGAAAGATACACATAAAAATATACATAGACAGAGACACACAAGAAGTAGGATAGTGTACGTGTGTGTGTGAAGGTCCACGAAACAAAAGAAGAACTTGAAGAACACCTGTGAAAACCAAAGAGTTTCAATAAGATCATTCACCTGGAAGAAACACTGAAGTCGAGTTGCTGTGCCTTACTGAGCGTCACATGCACAAGGCAGAATAACTATAGCAGGGAAGAACAACGACACTCTGTTTTGTGTCATTCTCACCAAAAAGGACTCGAATAACATCTATAGCATCCAAATGAGTCCAGATCTCATCTGCAATTACTCAGAGCATTCTAAACCCATTATCCATTTATTTCCTCTATAGTATACCTTTATTTTACATTTTGAGCAGTGTGTGTGTGCATCTATCTAATTAGACACACACTGACTCCTGATCTGAACTGGAGGATACTAAATCCTCACATCAAACTTTTTACACCTTATTGTATCCCACTGTGAATTGTGGAAGAGGTCGAGTGTGACCTGGACAGCTTGAGTGATGATATTTTTGTTTACCCACGTAGAATTGTGGTAGAGGTCTGATGACCTGAACATTCTAAGTACTATTGTAAAACCTCGATCCAGGGTGTGGATCATAGTTTATATAAACTGTTTAAGAGGACTAAGTCTCAGCTTGAGACTGAACCTCTTGTTTTAAAACTGCTATGCATTTTTCCTTTGTAAAAACTATTTTGAATATTCCACTGCTAAGTACTTTAAATATAAATCTGTTTTAGAGCAACTCTGATAGTTGAACTTGCATGTGTTTGTAATTTTTGTGAACCAGTAAGTTAGTTTCAAAAGATAACCTAATCTTCAGATTAAGTTAACTGAATAAGTAATCAATCTTTGAGAAACTGATTGAACATTTACAATATTTATAAATTCTCTATAGTTTAACTTGTTTTATGAATTGGGGGATTTTAATACAAATCTTTTAAACATAAATTTTTAATTGGAACTCAATTCACCCCCTCTTGAGTATCCAGTCTGACCAACAATATCCTTAAATTTTCCTCATTCCATGGAATAAATATCATCTTTGTCTCTAGTATTCTTAATCAAAGACCAACATCAGTCATCTTTACCTTCAAAATAATAAACGAAAAGAGTTTCCTTTTGATTTTATGAATAAACCATGACTTCAAATATCTTATCCAGGGAATTGATACATCCTTTGTCTACCACTATGAAAGATTATCCATTGAATGATGGGGAGTGTTGCCTCATGAAAATTTTACCCTATAGACATGTTTCTTCATGGTAGATCAAGTTCCTCTCTAACATGGATACCACCTCAATTTATAGAGTCTTTCAATTGATCAATCACCACAAAAAACTATTACATTTATAATACCAACCATCTCGTGATGCGGATTTGGAAGGTTATTTTCCTCTTAGTTTGTTCCAACTATAGATTCCTTCTTTTCTCTATAGAAAACCATTCTGAACATCTATACTTTATATAAAGAAACAATGTAATCTTAAAATGCTAACTCATTTAAAACTAATCATAAATTAAAATGTTCTAACTGTATTATATTAACACTATCTTAACCTCTAAAGTTTTCTAAACCATCCTTCCATGCCTACTATAAAGACCTAACCTTAAACAATACATATTCTTGTGTTCTTGAACTAGAATTCACATTCAAATATCTTTTCAATTTACTATTTTTTAGAATTAGGAAAAACTATTATAAATTAAACCCATTCATTACAAGTGGGAATCATAATCAGTAGCCATTTTCTCCCACAATATAAAACTCTTTAAAATAAAACATGATTTCTCTTTTTTAAAAATCTTCACAATTATTCTCTTCATCTCATCCTTATCCCTTTTCCCCCTTAAACACTATGGAAGACAATTTAAAAAATTGGGATGATCACAAAATCTTAATAATGGATATAGAAAGAAAGGAAACTATTAGTTCAGTAAAAACATGAAAAATCATATAAATTTTACCTTTATCTTCAAAGTTATTTGAGAATATTAAATAAAACATTTTCACATGAAAAAACAAACACATTTTTCTCAAAGAAAAAAATTAAAACCCCATTGCAAACAATTAAAACTCATTTAGGTGACTTAGAGAATCTCATACATAAAAATATTTCAAAAACCTTACAATTAGAATAACCATATGACCAAATTCCAATTAATCTATTATGGGATTACCTAGTAATATCTGGGCCACCTCAAGTTAAGCTATAACGGGCTTACCCGGCGTTATCTAGGACACCCTATGTTAAGCTATAGCGGGCTTCCCCGACACTATCTAAACTGATGTGGCCTTAAAAACACATGTTTCCACATTTTTTAATTAATTTTTATCAATTTAATTACATATTTAAATACTTTTTAATAAATAATGGCTCTTTTGTATTTTTATTATTAACTTTAATAATTAATCAATTTTTATAATTAATAGTGTATTTTAAGCCTTAAAATAATTAATTGATATCTTACTTTAATTTTATAGACTAATAACTATTTATTCATATTTTTGTTTTTTTCTGCACAGTTAATAATTTAACAATAATTAGCTAGTTAATTAATTCTTCTTTTTCACTTAGGTAATGAAGTCTTACTCTAACATTGCTTGTTTTAATTATTAATTAATTTTAAGTAACATATTGTTTTAGTCTTCTTTTAACAATTCATTAATTATAATATAAGATTATAAGCTTTTTTTATTTTTAAGTCTCTTTTAATTTTATTTCATTAATTAACATAATGGTTTAGTAAAATAATAATTATCTTTCTATCTTAAATTAATTTAATTTGATATAGTAACTATTTTAAACAATTTAACTTTGTCGTTTTAATGTTTAAATTTTATATTAACTTTTAATAAGTTAGTTGCTTTTTAATTTTATTTTTAGTATAGTAATAATTTAAGTCATTCGAATAGAAATTATTAATAATTTAATTTAAGTTTATTTGGTTATATAAGTTTATTTAAATTTTATTTTGTTTTAATTCAGTTTTAGTTTTTATTAATTAATTTGTTCATATTCTATTTAAGTTTTAATTTAATTTATTTACTCTGTTTATTTTACAGGTTCACGGTTTCATTCCGGTCACAGTGTCTTCACGCACCTCTTTAACTATCTCACCATATTCCTTTATGATGTCTCAGTTTTGCTACTGTTTCCCCTTTTGGCACCGTTTCCACCACGCATGGTTTCTATTTCACGGTATCACCGTGACTTTCCTTTCACGGTGCCACAGCCACCAATTACACCGTAATCCTTGAATTGTTTCCTTTCCTTCCCTTTGGAATCGTAACTCTCTCATAGTAACTCCCTTTCCTGTCTCACTGTTTTTCCACCATGCACTGGTTTTCATCAGTCTCGTCGTGACCCCCTTACCTTGCCATCGTGACTTTCGTCACACCGCAAGCATCAACCAACATTCCTCTCGTGCCATTTCCTTTTTCCTTTCAAATCATTCACGCACACACTGATTTCTTTCTTCTCTAAACCATTCTCCATCTCTGTTTCATCGCATCACAACCATTTTCATCATATCATTTTTGCCACATCAAACCAGCATCTTCTCACTGTTTTCTTCTCTTCCTTAAGCTATTCAAACAACAGAAGACAATTTTGGAACAAACAAGATCCAAATATCTTCCACTGCAGCAGAAGCCGTAATCTCTGCTAGAGGGGATGAACCACGAAGAAGAGTTGTGGCCACTAAAACTTAGGGAATAATACTGAGTTGGTGCAAGTAGATCCCGAACCAAAGTCTCGCACCACCGGCTTGGAGTTTCTGTTGTCCACCTCTGCTGAAAGTGCTGCGCGCTAGAGCCGAGGAAGATCCGGGTCGCCATGGCTGCTCTACTTGGGAGGAGGTCGGGCCGAATGTATCGTTGCGTGCTGCTGGGTTGCTGAGGAGCCGCCGCTGGAGGATGGGGAGCACCGCCGGTGTCGAGGAAGAGATCCAACCCGAGCCGCTGCCTTGCTCGAACCAGAGGGGTTCCTCTGCACCACGCACTAGAGGAGGAGAGGAGATCCGAAGCTACTGCCCTCACCGCTGCTGGAGAGAAACCACCACTGAAAGGGAGGGACGTCGCTGAGGCCGAGCCGTTGGTCGTGTTGCGTCGCTGGAAGGGAGCAGCGGCGGCTTACTGGAGAAGAAACCAAAACCCTCCCCCTTGCAGCGTGGATTTGGGGGAGGAGTTTTAAAAAAATAATATATAAAATATAATAATAAAACATATAATAATAAAATTAAAGTCAAAATAAAAAAAAAAGAAAAGAAAAATCAAAAGTTAAAGTTAAAGTTAACTTTAATAAGTCAAAAGTATAAAGTAGAATTTATAAAAGTTTTAAAACAATTAAAATTTTAAAATATAGATAAATCATAAAAAAAAATATAACTAAATTAATAATAAATTTTAATAATAAATTAATTTATTAATTATAGTATAAATTATATAATTAATAATATTTATAAGTAAGTTATAAAATATACTTATTAATTTTAAAATATTTAAAACTTAATTATTAATTATAATTACTAAATTAAAATTAAATTTAATTAAACAATTTAATTTCTTTTAAAGTAATAATAATTATGACAATTAAATTATTAACACTATCTAAACTGTTTTTTTAAATTACTTCTTTACTTATATCGTAATTTTTAATAACTTAGTTAAAAATAATAAAATTAATAACTTAGTAATAATTCTATTAACTTAATTAAATTAATTACTTTTCAATAATTTATAAATTACCATAGTAATATTAAGTGGATAATTTTATAAATAATTTAAAATTGGATAATAATTATCATTTTAAGTTATTTATTACTTAACTTTAATTACTTTTTATAAGTATTATAACAGTAAAACTAAAAAAATTAACTACTTTACTTTCTTTGTGTATTCATTTATTTATTTTCTTTTTAGCTGTGTAAGTTCATCCAAGAGATAGGTTTACATCCATATTCATCTAACTAACTCACCGGTAGTTATAGGGTAATTCTAGCGCGACGTGTCTATCGTGAAAAAACGCACGTGTGCGGTGTGCCTGTAAAGGAAACATAATGTCGGTGGAAAGAAAGCGGTGACATGCAGTAGATGACAGTGGATATAAAGCAGCGTAGCCGCAAAATTTTGGGGGGACTCTCTCATTCTGATTTTTCGATCACATCTTTCGAGTGCGGATACTTTGAGAGATACTCTCGGGAGACGTGAAGAGCAATTTGGAGTTGCAGGAGCCAGCAGCGATTCATGAGTTTCATCTTTAAGGGAGAATATTTCTTCCTCTATTTTAATTTTTTACTTTGTATTGCTGCTATTAAAGTGATTATGATCACATGTTAACTTTTCCTGTTCGGGAATTTTGAATTCTACTAGTTAACTTTTCTTTTTCCTTCATTTAAATTTCCTTCACTAAGAATTAGATTCTATCAACGAGATTGAATCTAGTTATCAATCCTTTAATTGAATTTTCACCTTC
The DNA here is from genome assembly GCA_963277665.1 of Viscum album. Classification (NCBI taxonomy): domain Eukaryota; kingdom Viridiplantae; phylum Streptophyta; class Magnoliopsida; order Santalales; family Viscaceae; genus Viscum; species Viscum album. The sequence goes on from OY728145.1 coordinate 941,410,769, forward strand.
ACGTGTTTCAATTTCCCAATCCTTGATATTTCGGAGTGATTGATCATGGATACAACTCATCAAATATATAATTTAGACACTTCAGAAACTTTCGGCGAGATAGTTTTCTGATGTTGATGTTTTAATCAATTTGCTAATTAAAGATTTTTGAAGTGGAAAACTTCATAAACTTCAATGCAGTGTGTTAAATCTTCTGGAGAGGGAGTTGTAACCGATCATTTAAAGGTGAGAATTCAATAAAATGAAGAACATACTGTTAAACCAGTGGTTTCAAATCTCTTAAGAAATATTTTTGGACAACACTCAGCACTCCCGTTCCACTTTTGACACTGTTTATTTATCTTTTCTTTCAGCTGTTTCATATTCTGTTTAGGAAAAAGGTAGTTTTTAAAATCAGTGTCATTGTTTTCATTTCATCATAAATAAAATAATAAAAAGATATAAAAAGTTGAAAATTAGGTAAATGTTTCCCGACTAATGACAATAGTGGGGGTTGTAAAAAACCTTAGAGCACTCACCTGCCTTCTCTGTGGATCGACCCTACACCACTGTACTAGTGTATGAGTAATAAATGTAATTTTGAGGGTCATGAAAACCTCTGGCCTATTCAAAAATTTGGTGCCGTTGCCGGGGAGGTCACGAGCCATTACTAAAAAACGTTTATAAAAACACATTTATAAAAATCATTTTAAAAAAAATTGAAAATTTTGAAAACTATAAAAAAAACTATGTCTTTTCAATCTGAACTGTTACTGCTGGTACTGTCTACTGTTTTTTGTATGAGCACAAGAATTTCTGGTGCTAGATTAGATCCCCTAAACCCTGAATTAGATAAACATTTAACTGCTCTAAGAAAGAAAAACAAAATTGAAATGGAGAACTTAGATAATAGAGTTCCTGAGCAAAATAACTTTCAAAATAACCATACAGAACTTTTAGATGAACATGAAAGGCCTAGGATGAGGGAGTTTCAACTTCCTCAAGTTTCAAGTAACCCATCATCCATCAGATTAAGTCCTAGGGCCAGAAATTCTGAGCTGAAATAATCCCACATATCACTGCTTCCTGCATTCAATGGGCTCTCTAATGAGGACTCTTTAGCCTTCATTAGAGATTTCTACAACACTGTGCAGCAACTTCCTTTACTAGGACTCACTGAAAATGAGCTAAGGATGAGATTTTTTCCCTTTTTATTAAATTTAATGCTATGAATTGGTTTTTAAGTTTAGATGAAAACCTTTTTGAAAATTGGGATCAAATTTATAACTCATTAATTATGAAATTTTATCCTCAAAGACTGAAAGGAGAGCTTAAAACTAAAATCACTAGTTTTTATCAAGAGGATCTAGAAGCTTTTCATCAAGCTTGGGATAGATTTAGGGATCTTCTTAGGCAGTTTTCCCATCATCAACTCTCATCACACCTTCTTATGGATACATTCTATGAAGTTTTGTCCTCCTCTGGTCAGAATTTAGTGGATCAAGCTACTGGGGGTAATTACAATGATAAAACTTATGAAGAACTTAGAAAAATATTAAATAATCTTTCACTGAATTCACAACACAAAAATTCAAGAAGGAAAAGAGTCAATAGAAATTTTAATTCAAACAATGGTTCAATGAATGAAAATCAAGCTCAATTAGCCGAAATCACTAACCAACCTCAAACTTTAATGAACCAGAATTCAAAACAAAGTGTAAATCAAATTGAAAATCAGAATCAGTATTAATCACTAAGGCAATAGTGCACTCAGTGTGGTATGTTTGGGCACTTTCCAAATTTATGTCCTAATATCGATTTAACTGCCCAACAACCTGAAACTTCAAACTTTTTCAATTATGGTCCTAGGATGCCTCAAAAAGAAGATATTTTCTCAAATAATTACAATCAAGGCTATTGGAACCATCCAAATTTATCATGGAATGATCAAGGAATTATTAAGCAACCAACTGCCCCTAATTATCAGAGACAACCAAGACCGAACTTTCAAAATCAACAAAGGGGGGAGTCTTCAAACACTCAAGAAAATAATGATAATAAAATGTCTTCTAAACTGGATCAAATTTTGAATAAAATTAATTCATAAGAGGAAAAGTAAATAGCTCAATTTAATAAAAATAAAAATCAATATGAGTTTGAAAAAATGATGTGAGAATGTAGAATATGGAAACACAGCTATGCCAATTAGCTAGAGATTTTTCATCTAGGGAAAAAGGTAGACTTCCAAGTACCACTGAACTTAATCCTAGAGAGAATTCCATGGCTGTTATAACTACAAGTGGCCTTAATACTCAAACTGTTGCTGAAAAAGAAATCAAAAATACCCAAAATGAAATTCTGCATCAATCTGGAAATAAAAAACTGCTTTGTACACATGCTAGAAATTTATAGAAAAGCCTTGAAAATGATCTAAATCTGAATTTTTCACCTGAAAATCAAACTGAAACTTCTTCTAAAAATCAAAATATTAAATTAAAAGAAAAATTCATGGAAGAGGTGAGGGATATTCCCACTATTCTGAAAAAAATTTCCCCACCCATCCCTTTCCCTGAGAAGCTGAAACCTCAAAGTAACACCAAGGATGAACTTATTCAGTTACTTGGTCTCCTTTCTAAACATTAGGTGAACATCCCTATCATACAAGCCTTAATTCAAATCCCATCATATCTGAAATCCTTAAAGAAAATTGTTTCAAACAAAAAGACCCTTGAATAATTTGCTACCTACAGCCTCACTGAAGAGTGCAGTGCTGTACTTAAAAAGAAAATTTCACCTGAACTGAAAGACCCTGGTAGTTTTATCATCCCTTGTACTCTAGGAAATTCTGGTCAGCTCAACTGTCTGTGGGATCTAGGTGTTAGAATCAATTTTCTCCTTTACTCATTGTTTCGACAGTTGAGACTGGGTGACCTTCAACCCACCACCGTCATTCTACTATTAGCTGATAGATCTTTCACTCATCCTGTGGATAGGGTAGATGATTTTTTAGTTGGAGTTGGGAAGTTGTGTCTGCCTATTGACTTTCTTGTCTTAGATATGGAGTGTGATCAAGAGGTACCTATAATCTTGGGTAGGACCTTCTTGGCCACAGTTGGTGCTGTTATAGATGTCTCTAAGGGTCAACTGATATTCAAAATTGGTGAACAAGAAGAAGAGTTCAATTTTTTTTAAAATATTAAGGGACTAACTTATTCTGAAAACTTTTCAAAAATTGAGTTCCTTGAAGATGAATGTTCTTATAAAAATCAACTTGAACATATTGAAAAATATGGAAATCAATCCTCTGCTGAAGAAATTAATTGTGATGCTGAAAATATTTGTGAATCTGTTCTAGAAGTTGAAAATTCTGCTGTAACAACCAATCTGGAAAATTTTCCATATTTGGACAATTGTCCAGTTTATGCTGTAGGAGATTATTCTATTTCTGAAATTAGGAACTTTCTAAGTGAATTTGAGGGTTTTTCTGTTATCTCCAACACTTATGAGAACATTGATATTACTGAGGGAGAACTTTTGAGACAATTAGATGATTCTATTTTGATTAACCTGCGTAATTCTGATATTCTAAGTCTGGACAGTGAGCTGACCACCTTGGACAGTAGGACTGTTAATCTCTGAATATGAGCATGAAATTGAAAATATATCATCTTTCAATACTCCTTAAAAGAAATATGTTGAAGATATTGGACCTCCCAGGCCTAAGAGTCTTCCTTCTAGTGTAGAACCACATGATCTTGAACTGAAGCCCATTCCTAATCATCTTAAATATTCATTTCTAGGTGAGAAATCCACTCTGCCCGTAATAATTTCTACTGAACTTAATAAAAATCAAGAAAAAAGATTGTTGAATGTGTTGAAAAATTTTAAATCTTTCATAGGCTGTACAATAGCTGATATCAAGGGTATTAGTCCCTCATTCTATATGCACAAGATTCCTATGGAGCCTGATCATATGCCTAGGGTAGAGTGTCAAAGAATATTAAATCCTAATATGAAATAAGTAGTGAGAGAGGAATTGATCAATCTTTTGGGCACTGGAATGATTTATCCTACTTCTGATAGTGCTTGAGTCAGCCCTGTCCAGGTTGTCCCCAAGAAGGGAGGTTTTACTATTGTCAAAAATGAAAAGAATGAAGAAGTCCAAGTTTAGAAAGCCACAAAATGGAGAGTCTGTATAGATTATAGGAATCTTAATGCATCCACTGAGAAGGACCATTTTCCAATGCCCTTCTTAGATCAAATTCTTGAGAGGCTTACTGGAAATGAATTTTTCTATTTTCTGGATGGGTATTCTGGTTAAAACCAGATTCATGTTGATCCATAGTATTAGGGAAAGACCACTTTCACATGCCCCTTTGGAACATTTTCCTACAGGCGGATTCCCTTTGGGTTGTGTGGATCTCCAGCCACCTTTCAAAGGTGTATGATGGCTATCTTTTCATACATGATTGAGATAATTATTGAGGTTTTCATGGATGACTTTTCCATTGTGGGTAGTACTTTTGATACTTGTCTTGAAAATATTGAATTAGTCTTGGAGAGATGCATTGAAACCAACCTTGTTCTTAATTGGGAGAAATGTCAGTTCATGGTTCCAGAAGGTATTCTTCTTGGTCATAAAGTGTCTAAGAGAGGTCTAGAAGTTGATACTGCTAAGACTGATGTTATTCAAAAATTTCCTCCTCCTGTTAATGACAAGGTTGTTAGAAGTTTTCTAGGGAATGTCGGTTTCTACTGGAGATTCATTAAAGATTTTTCCAAAATAACTAAGACCTTGTGTTCTTTTTTGGTAAAGGATGTACCTTTTGATTTTGATGAAACTTGTTTGAAATCATTTAATCTGCTTAAGGAGAAACTCACTACTTCACCTATCATCACTACACCTGATTGGAAATTACCATTTGAGCTTATATGTGATGCTAGTGACATGGTTGTAGGTGTTGTCCTTGGAAAAAGGAGAGATAAGAAGTTGCATGTGGTGTATTATGCTAGTAGAATGTTATATGATGCCCAAAAGAATTATACCACAACTAAAAAATAATTGTTAGTCTTTTTTTTTGCTCTGGAGAAGTTTAGGTAGTACTTGTTAGGTTCTAAAGTCATAATTTTCAATGATCATTATACCTTAAAGTACTTTATGTCTAAAAAATAAACTAAACCCAGGCTGATTAGATGGATTATTTTGTTACAAGAATTTGATTTAAAAATTAAGGATAAGCAGGGAACTAAATATTTATTTGTTTATCACATGTCTAGGCTTCCTCTTACCCATTCTGAAAATCCTAGGGAGATTAACTCTTCCTTTCCTGATGAAAAGCTTCTCACTGTCTCAATCAAGTAATATGCTTGGTTTGCAGATTTTTCCAACTTCCTTTCAGTAGGTGTCATTCCCAAAAATATGTCTAATAATCAAAGAAAGAAATTCATTTATGAGCTTTAATATTACCTTTGGGATGATCCTCTGCTGTTTAGGAGGTGTGCTGATGGTATTCTTAGAAGGTGTGTGCCTGAGGAAGAGATGCTACCTGTTTTAGAAAGTTTTCACTCTTCACTTTAGGGAGGTCACCATAGCGGTGAAAGGACAACTCAAAAAGTCTTACAATCTGGTTTTTATTGGCCTACTCTTTTTAATGATTCTATGAGCTTTGTGGTTGGTTGTGACAGGTGTTAGAGGCTAGGTAATGTGGTTAGGAAATAGGAGTTACCCCAAAAAGTTATTTTAGAGGTTGAGATCTTTGATTTTTGGGGTTTAGATTTCATGGTTCCATTTCCATCATCTCATGGGAATGAGTACATTCTAGTTTTTGTTGACTATGTTTCAAATTGGGTTGAGGCAGTAGCTCTTCCCAACAATCAAGTAAACAGTGTAATAAAATTTGTTAAAAAGAATATCTTTACAAGATTTGGAGTCCCAAGAGCTTTTATTACTAATAATGTAACACACTTTAAGAATTACAAGTTTAAAGCTTTAATGGAGAAGTATGTTTGTGTTCACAAAACTATTACTCCTTATCATCCACAGTCCAGTGGACAGGTGGAAATTTCAAATAGGGAACTTAAAAAAATACTTTAAAAAACTATTTCAAATTCTAGTAAGTACTAGTCACTTAAACTGGATGAAGCCTTATAGGCTTATAGAACTGCCTTTAAGACTCTGATAGGGATATCTCCTTACAGGTTGCTTTTTGGGAAATCTTTTCATTTACCTGTGGAGCTACCACATAAGTCTTATTGGGCAGTTAAGGCTCTGAAATTTGATTTTAAGAGTGCTGGTGAGAGGAGATTACTTGAACTAAGTGAACTTGATGAGATTATGAGAGAGATTTATGATAATTCAAGAATTTATAAATAGAGGACTAAAATATTTCATGATTCTATCATTTAAAGCAAGGAATTCAAACCTAGACAAAAGATCCTCCTCTTTAACTCTAGACTTAAACTCTTTCCTGGGAAGCTGAAGTCCAAGTGGTTGGGACCTTTTATTGTAGTGTAAGTGCTGAAGAATGGAGCTATTGAAATTGTAGGTGAAGAGAATAAACCCATGTTGGTCAATGCACAGAGACTAAAACTTTATTTTGAGGGACATCCAAAGGGCTTGGCTACCTTCACAGTGTTAGAAAACTGTTCTTGAATGAAGTCTGGATGGGAACTATACCTAGCACTGCATGGGAGGCAACTCATGGTTTTTGTTTTGTTAATAAATAAAAAAAATTAATTAAAAAAAGTATAACTGAAGACTTTAAATTCAGTGCTTCTTGGGAGTCAACCCATGCTCTTTCTTTTTTGTTTAATTTTATCTATGTTCTTGTTTTACTTTGAATAAATTCATTTTTTTCTGCCTCTTTTATGCACTGTATATGCTGGATTTTTCTTCTTGGTTTACATGTTCTTTGTCTCTAAGATGATGTTGCGGTTATCTAAGGAGTGTAATTCCCATACTGGATAGAAATTGAAAAATATATTCAGGGAAGTATCTTACTGTTATTTTTTGATTAATTTTTATGCTCCTTAATGATTTAGAAAAAAATATATTGCATGTTTTTCTTGCTTAGAAAATTCTGCTTGTTTAAGATAATTCGGTTACATATTTTTAGAAAATCCTGCTGCATGTCAGTATGCTGTGCATGAATTCTGCATGTGCCTCCTTGCTGAAAAAAAAGTGAATTACATTGTTATTAAAATCTTTTCCATGGCTTGAAACTAAGTGTGGGGGAGCACATGCTCATGGTCTTTTAAATCTGATTAATGATGGGGTGTTTAGCATGAACTTTTTCTTCTTTATTGAATATCTAACTGAATAAATTTTGCAATAATTTATTTCATCCAAATTTATAGTGCACCCAAAAATTACATGATATTTCTTGAGCTAAATTGAAAAAATATATTCACTGAATATCAATGATAATGAGTGTACTTGCTCTTGAACCCACTGATTATTTATTCTTTGTGGCAAACAATCTTTTTGTTCTTCATTGAGACCCTTAAAACATGTCATCAATCTACTTAATTGAAAATATCTTTTGAACCTTAATTGATTAATTGTTCTTTTCCATATTTAGAAGTCAACATTGGGGACAAAGTTGGGTTTTACGTGTGGGGGAGGGGGTCAATTCTTGACTATGCTTAACTATGCTTTAATGATATCCCATCAATTCTCACTGCAACTTCAAATATCTAGTAAAAAATGGATAATTGTTTTCAAAATTCTGTTATATTTCTAAGCTTTACACTTTACTCAATTGGGTCTTGCCTTAGTAAAAGTTCCTTGCTGGTAGTTAAGAACTGCTTTGAGTCTGAAATAAATTATAATGGATGATTCCAGAGTGTTCTTACTTAGTGATTTAATGGAAATATGGTTTAGAGTTTAATTTTGAGAGTGACATGGGTACCCTTTTTAATGGAATTATGATCATTACTCTTGGAATCGTAAATTTGATTTTGATCATAGGTGACTCATTGTACTTTAACTTATTAAAGTAATTGCCTTAATGAGCCAATGTAAATGTTTTTCATTAAAATCTTTTGAAACTGGAGTAGTTTGGGCATCTGGGATCCCATGATGAGTCTCTGAGACCCTTGATGATGGGTGCGTTTCTGTTTACTTTAAGCCCTATGTTCACCTTGAATAAGTGTATTTCCACAGTGCTTAGCACAATGATACATGGCTTGGAAAAATAAATAAAGTTTCTAGGGTCAAAAATGAGCTCATTAAGGTGAGGGGAATGATGAACACCAAATGAAGAAGGGGTCAATTGGTTTTTATGGAAATCATTTAGGTTGTATCATTGAGGTGATTCACAAAAAAATTATTCATTGTTGGAACCTATGTGATGAGTCGAATGAAAATTTCCTTATGTTATGTTCTCAATTCCACATAAATTTTATCTCATGTCATTCTTGAATTTAGAACCTGAGTTGGGATTGAAATGAGTCACTAATTAGTATCACATATGAGGCATGACACTTTCATTTATTGTTGATTCATTGCTTTTTTTGACTACCATTGAGTATTTGTTCTAATCAAGATTCATTTGAGCGATTTATTTTCTAAGCCTAGTTACATGTTTTTGTCCTTTATTACAAATTTCTGGACATGTTACATTTTGAGCGAAATCATGAATATCATACTTCTGTTTTCAAGGAAAATAAAACATGGGATTGCTTGAGGGAAAACAATGCTTAAGTGTGGGGGAATTTGATGTAGCCTTAAAAACACTTGTTTTGCCACAACTTTTTAATTATTTTTTATCAATTTAATTACTTATTTTAACACTTTTTAATAAATAATGATTCTTTTGTATTTTTATTATTAATTTTAATAATTAATCAATTTTTATAATTAATTGTGTATTATAAGCTTTAAAATAGTTAAATCATTCCTTGGATTAATTTAATAGCATTATTAATTTTTATTTAGTATGGTATCTTTGTTTGCATATCTAATGATTTAACATTAAATAATTAATGAAGTCTTATTTTGCACATAATTAATTTAGTCTTAATTTAACATTGCATGTATTAAAAATTAAATAATATAACCTAATTAATAGATGAATTTTAGTAATTCATTAATTAAAATAAAATATTATAGACCTACTTCAATTATTAAGTCTCTTATTTAAAATTTCATTAATTAACATAATGGTTTAACAATATAATAATTATCTTTCTACCTTAAATTAATTTAATTTGATAAAGTATTTTTTTTTAAACAATTTAACTTTTTCTTATAAAATTTTAAATTTTATGTTAAATTTAAATAATTTAGTTGCTTTTTAATTTTAGTTTTAATTTTGTAGCAATTTAAAATTTACTTATTGTAGTTTTTAATAGTTTAACTTAAGTTTAATTGGTTTTATAATTTATTAAAGTTTATATTGAAATTAAGTTTTCATTTGTTTTAATTAATATTTAGTTATTAATTATTTTGTTCTTTTTTAATTTAAGTTTTAACTTATTTTATTTACTATGTTTATTTTGCAGGTTCACTGTTTTATCACGGTCACGGTGTTTCCACACACCATGTATTCTACTGTCTCACCGTTCCTCGGAGAAACGGTGGCATCGGTCTCATCATGGAATCACCGTGACTTCCCTTTCACGGTCTCACCATGACCTCCCTTTCACGGTCTCACCGTATCAACCACAGCCACCGTAACCCCCTTCTACTGTCCCACCGTGACTCTCTTTCACAGTCTCGTCGTGTCTCTACCACTCTAACTTTGCTGCCTCATGGTAACCTTTGGAACCGTTTCTCCATTCACGGTCTCACCATTTCAAAATCCCTGTACAACACCTTTGCCACCGTATTCCTCCACTCTTCCTTACTAAGCCACCAGTTTTTTACATCTCACCAGACTCAAACCAGATAATTGATTCATTCACAACTAGACTCGAATCATAAAGTGAAAAAAATAGATCTATGGCCTTAGCCAAAGCACATCCGCAGATCTGAAAATTGACAACAAGATGATGAGGAGAACTGTGCCTCCGCTGATGTAGGAGAGCCAGCTATTGTTGCGGATCTTGAAGAAATAATTATTGTGCTCCTCAACTGCTTCATGAGTGGCATGAGGAAACACCAACCTGGAAGAGGGATAATGCTTCGCCTCTGCACCGAGACCACTTCTTTGGAGAAATCTTGATGTCTTCAATGAATAATAGCGAGAAGGAGTTACGGAACCATTTCAGTGTCGCAAATTAGGCTCGCACCGTCGTTGGGTTAGGAGGAGTCTGAACCGAGCTTCTATTTTCTGTCATTGTTGCGTCGTAGTGAAGAAAGGGAAGCTTCCCCATCAGAGGCTGTCGTTCGCTGATCGAGCTGGTGATCCACGAGGAGGAAGACTGGAATCACTGCCGCTGGAATCGCTGATGTCGGCAGAAGTTGATCCGAGTCGGGAGAGGCGCTGAAGCCGCCACTAACTGAAGCCTCCACTTGCCACGAGCAATTCTGAACTAGTGTGTGGCGAGCTTATACTGAGTCGATGCCGAGTTTGGAGGTCACCGCACTGCTGGAAGGGAGCCGCGCCAAACCCTACTCTCTCCTGTGCGCCGTGGAGAAAGGGGGAAGAAGGGGAAGTTAACACAAAAAATGAATAAAAGATATAATAAATAAAGTATTATAAAAGTAAAGAAGAAAAAAATCAAAAGCAAAAGTTAAAGTTAACTTTAAAAAGTCAAAAGTATAAATTAGAATATTTAAATTAAAAAAATGAACCTGCAAAATACACATAGTAAATAAACTATGAAATATACTTAATAATTTAAGAATATTTAAAATAGTGAACCTACAAAATAAACCTAGTAAATAAAATAATTTTAAATAAACTATGAAATATACTTAATAATTTAAGAATATTTAAAACTAAAGTATAAAATTCTAATTACTAAATTAAACTAAACTAATTAATGAATTATTCTATCAAATTAATTTCTTAAATATAAATAATAAAATTATTAATTCAATATTAAATTTTTTTTAATTACTTATTTATTCATGTTGTCAAATTTTAATTAATTTGTGAAACATGATAAACTAAAAGTTACTATTTATTAAATTATTAACTTTTTAATAACTTATGTTTTACCATGCAATATTAAGTGAATAAGTTTATAAATAATATATAAGTAAATAATAATTATCAATCAACTACTGTTAACTTTTAATGAGTAATTTAACACTTTAAAAAAATAACCTTTTCTCTTTCTTTGTGTTCGTTTTTATTTATTTTCTTTTCTAATTGTGCAGGTTCAACTAAGAGTCAAGTACACGTCCAAGTGTATGTAACTAACTCAGTAGGAGTTAGTTACGTGGGAAAAGTTAGTGCGACTTGCTTGTCGTGAACACACACACGTGTGCGGTGCAAAAGTTAAAGATGAATTCAAGTGGGTGGAAGTATGTGGTGACAAGAAGCAGATGACAAAGTTCATATAAAACAGTTCAAGTAGCAGAATTTAAGTATAGAGAGACATTCACTCGAAAAAAGGCTAGACTGGAGAGCAGAGAACCTGGAGAGACTCTTAGAGAACCATTCCTTGGAGACCCGAGGGCCTGGAGCAGCAGGAATTCATGCGAGCAGAGGGACTTTTCTTTCTCTGTTCTCTTTTAATTCTCTTCCTCTGTAACTGAGTGTTTTTAAAATACATAAAAGAAGCAATTTTTGGCTAAATACTTACAGTTTGGGGGATAAATTGATTCTACTGGTTATCGTTCTTTTCTTTTCTCACTATCCTCTTAATGTGATTGGAATTGATCGGTGAGGTCAGTTCTGATTACATTCATTTTCAACATACCACTTGTGTTAATCTAAGATTTCCACATTTATACGGTGAGTTTAAATGTGGATTTATTTTCATGAACATTTAAATGGAAATTAAAGGTTACAGGACATACGGCGAGTTAGTTATGTGATCTTTTCAAACCTAAATTTTCAAGTTGGTTAATCTAAGGGTGGAGAACTTTGAAATTGGCTGGATTGAGTGATCATCTCCTGGAGAGGGAAATAAATCACTCCTTTTCAGTGGTATTAGTTGTAATCAATATCGTGAGAAAGTATACCTTCAAAACCAGTAGAGCTGTTATACTCCCCGAACGTTTTTCTCCAGATTTTTTACTTTTCAGTGCACTTATTCTCTATTACTTGTTGTTTTGAGCCTTTTCCTTTTTTTGATATAGTTTAGAACAAAAACTAAAAAAATGTGTTATTTTATTTGTGCCTTATAAAAAATATATTAAAAAAAAGATTATAAATTCAACCTCACTGCTGACAATAGTGGGGTCTTTAGTTAGTTTTTTAGAGAATAGTGGCCAAAATATCCTTCCTTGTGGGTTTGACCCTACTTGCCACATTTATTGTAGTTAGTAGGAAAATAAATATTAAACTTTGACCGGCTTCAACGATGGTTTAGGTCATAAACCACTCCGTGTTAAGTTGTAATGGGAATACCCAGTGCTATCTAGGCTACCCCATGTATATGATATATCGAGATCACCCATTTCCTATAATTATTAAGTACCATATTATTAATAAAATACTTTCATCATAAATCCCTTTAAAAACTCTTTTAATCCCATATTAAAATACTTTCATATAAAATTAAATTTTTCTTTTAAAACCCCCATTTTCAAAACCAAAAATCCCAAAAATAAGGTAATATGTTTTTTTATTTATGTAATCTTTTAAAGTAATATAGAAATCAAATAATAGTTATAGTAGTTGGGAAATTCATTATCATAGTGTACGTGAAGAATAGAACATTCATTTTTATTTTGTCAAAACATTCTGTATAAAGCAAATAAAATAATTCCTTTTAAAAAATTTGAATGAAATTAAAATAGGCATAAAATTTCCATTATAATATTTTTATATCTATATAATTAAATATTTAAAATAATATCCAGAATATTGACATAGAGAAAAATATTTTTAATTAAATATTTAAACATTCAAGGTGTCTTATACCACTTTAAACATTTAAATAACAGGACCAATTAAAGAATAACATTTAAAAAAACAATAAATAAAAAGATAATAAATAAATTAATGATATGATAAGTCAAAGGGGGTTTTATATACACCTCATAAAATAATGTGGATGTATAACCTCAAAATATGCCTCAATGGAAGGAGATTGAGATGAAATCCATTACCTTGAGTCCAACTCATCACGTTCAATATTTATATTCATGAATAATAAACTTAGGTTAATTATTTACATTATTGATAAACTTTTTCAAGTTTATTATTCCTTTTATATCACTTATTACCATGTTATAACAATTATTAAATTATTTAATTTCCTGTCAGACAATTTGATAATATTCAGTACATGAGTCCAAAATGACTTTGGTATGATGTATATAGTCAAAAGTGGTCATTAGTATATCATATCAAGAATGATATTCATGAAATAATAATAAATGTTATAAAACCATTATACTATTAAAGCCATCCATTAAATATGAATATGAAAAATGAACTGTGTTACAATCATAGAGACGGTAAGTCGTACATATGCATGTATAACGTTTCCATTTTTTAGAGATCATTATGGAAGAAAGGTAAGTATTATTTTATATTTTCATAATTATAATAATATAAATAATATTATATTAATCATTAAAATATACTTATATATATCATTCATGTGATATTGTGATAAAAACAAATCACATCGCTTCATGGAGGTGATAGTTCACACGTACGTACGAACGATATTATAATTTTTATGTGCATGTAAAGATAAGAACATAAATTATATATTATTATTTAATAATGATAAATATGTAATTAATATAATATATAAATATTAATTATATCATTAAAAAGAATATTAATATACACTAATGGAAAATAAATTATATCAGTTCGCGAGGTGGTAGTCTTCCATACGCATGAACGATTAATTATTTTTCCATTTTATGGAAGTGGAGATGGATTTAGGTAGTGATATTAACATAATGAAATATAAGTATATTTAGGATATGGATTCATTATTTTATTATGGTGTGAGAATATTTTAAGTAAGTGGAAGAAGAATCAATACAAAAACACTTAATAAAAAATAATACATTTTCTTCGGACAATCTCATTTGATTAACACCTTAACACCTATAAGGTGATCGTTATGTCTAGAATAAGAGATATATAATATGAGGAGGTGTTATAGTAAGGTATTTTTGTAGATATGGGCTAGACCAAATAGGTTTTTAGATGTTAGTAGTAAATAATAATAGGTTCCCTTTTATAATAGATAGTAGGAGCACTCTTGGAATTCTTTAAAATATTAAATTAATAAAAATAAATTTTATAATCCAAATGGATCAAAACTAACTTATTTCAAATATAGTATGATGATGAGTCAAAATACATACATCAAATGAAAATTATATAGGTTTTTATTGTTATTTTAATTATTAACCTTTGGTTTTAACCCTTATTTTACCCCTTTAACTCTTACTGCAATATTAGGTAATTTACACTTTGAGGGTTAATATAATTACTATAAAATACCAAAAGACCAATAAATAAGTTATTAATGGAATTATAATCCTTATCCAAATAATTTTCTCAAATATGATATTTTTATAAATTTTATATCGTTTAATAGAATATTTTATATTTTAAAATATCAATAATGTCAATTTTGAAACTATTCATTACTTAGCATTTAAAAAATAACATAACAATATGATATATTTGAAAAACAATACTCTAATACATCACTAACATGTCAAATTAATTTAGAAAAAATATTAATGACATTCATTATACCAAAATATAATTATTCTAATATTTTTAATATCATTTATTTGATATTGTTTTAAATAAACAATTACCGCATTATCATTGTGAATGCATTTAAGGTAATTATTTCTCTAATAAAAATTAAAAATAAATTATCATGTTGAAGATAAAAATTTTATCTATAAAAATACTATTTATAATCGAACATATACTTTATATAACCCCATATTAAAAATATTTCTCTTGCTAAAAACAAAAGTATACCGAAATTTACTTTTCTTTTAATAAAATACTATAAATGGATTAAAGTCATCAAAGTGGCTCCAAAAGATCAAAAAATAGGGCAAATGATGATTTTATTCTAAAATAAATCATCCAATAAAATTAGGACATGTTTTATAGTAATTGTGTTATGTTTATAATATTATTTTTACCATTAATTACCTAATTACCCTTAACTATGGTAATAAAAATTACCAATGTTACTATTCATCTTTTGTCTAAAAATAAAAGGAAAATATTTAATAAATTTTTAAATTATGATTATAAATATTTAATCCATTTTTAAAAATTTAAAACATATAATTAGATAAAATTAATTTAAAATTAATCTCGTTGAAAGATTGAGAAAATGTGTTTTTAAAGTAAAAAACAATCAAAAGTTCACAAATTTTTTATATCTAATTTCAATTTGAAATTGATTAAAATGACCTAGATTTAATTAAATGATATAAAAATTATCTAATTATACTTTAAAACTAATTAAAAATATAATTTAATTTTATAAATTATTTATATAAAAAATAATTTTTCAATTAAAATGTAGTATTTTTTACTATTCATCAAAACATGAAACTTATCAGAAAAATACAAAAAATTAAACCAAAGTAAATTTTGATATTAAAATTTAAAATAAGCAATTTATTTTGTAAAATATAATTTATAAATTTGTTAAAAACTATATTTAAAAACAAGTGTTCCATCAAAATGTGGGAAAACAACCATTTTAGAAAAATACTTCTTTTTTACGTAAAGTTAGATTTTTTTTCTTATATCATGTATAGAAAACAAATACAATTAATGTTAAAAATTATATTGAATGTTATATATATATATCATTAATATAACTCATCAAGATTGATTATTTTATTTTTTTTGTATAAAATGCACTTGTGCATATTTAAATAGTTTTTCAGAAAAACATTTCCTTTTATTTTAATAAGGGTTTTATTTTCATTTATAATTAATCGGTCACCAAATAATTTATTATATATACATATATAAACCATATTTTCATAATTCTTTTAATACATTTAATTCCCTTCATTCTAACGGTTAGGCTATAACAGTAACATTTAAATAATAGTATTTAGTTGTTCGTTTAAGCTCGATGTGGTGTATCATGTATGATATTGAACATAGTATTTCTTTTTAAAAACATGGGATGTTATATTATATATTAAAACAAATATATTTTCTTCTCCTATATATATTTCTATATATTACAATTTTTCCTTTTGTTTTCATCTCCATAAGAACTCAAGAGTCTAAAATATTGTTTTTATGGAAAACTGGCTTGGTTTTCATTTTTCCCATGAATATTTCTCTTGTTTTCAAAAATGTTTTTAATATTATACTATGATTTCTTAATTTCATTTTTCCCTATTTTTTACTATCTATAAAAATTTCAATGAAATATTCTTGTCTTGTCCCAAATGTGGTACTTCTTACTTTTTACCAAAAATGTGAAAGGTATCATTATCTTAACAAACTCAGTATGAATAGAATTTCCTACCATCATAAACATTTAAATCATTAAATATTCCTTTAAAGGTTTCAATGGTTCTTTTTAATGGTAATTTTTTTATGATATTATATAAATTTTTAGTTTTTAAAAATAATTTTTAATGTGAAGATGATATTTTCCTTTAGAATTTTTTTATAGTATTTATAATCATCAATGATAAAACCATTTAATTTATTAATTCTACATTGGGGTGTGTTTTAAGGATTCCATAATTATTCTTTCTCTAACTGGTTTATAATTAGTTGACTAAGGATAGTATTAAAATTCCATATGTTAGTTATTTCAATACGGACAGTTATTGATTTTTAAGGCATGTTGATTTAGTTGTGTTATTTATTAATATGATGATTTCAATGGACCTATTAAGTGGTATGTGGGTATTGGAATTACATTTATATTTGATCCATTAGTAGGTATCATGAGAAAAAACATGTTAGATATTTGGCTAAGGACTTGCCTATTTTTGTAAGATGTACTAGCACAAGGCCACAATGGTAAGTTTAAGATATCCAGTATTATTCATCCCATCATTATGAAATCAGTTATTAATTTCCATGTCATTATTTTAATAGTTATGATATCTATGGATATGTTTTAGGCTCATGTTTTTATTTTTATGGGTATTTTTTTATCATCATTTATTCTTTTGATTTTATTCTTCATGCTCAAGTTATTTATTAAATAGCCTCTATTTTTAATTATTTATCTTTATATATTTATTATGAATTATTTACTCATGATAGATTACATTGTACGTAACCCTTACTAAGCATTTGAGCTCACCCATTTCTAATGTTTCTTTTCTGTAATATTCTAGTAAGTGTATTATGATTAATATGAAAGGATGTTCTATAGTTAATAATGATGTTCTCAAAGA
Organism: Viscum album; assembly: GCA_963277665.1. Lineage (NCBI taxonomy): Eukaryota > Viridiplantae > Streptophyta > Magnoliopsida > Santalales > Viscaceae > Viscum > Viscum album. The sequence continues at coordinate 941,428,200 of OY728145.1, forward strand.
AAATACTTTGTTTTATTTTATAAAATTTGATATTAAATTATGTATCTAATCTACCAATACTACTAAATTATTTTATACTTGGGGATGTGATCACTCGTATATAGTTCTAATTTAATAAATTTATCACTGACTCAAGGATATGAGAGTCAAGGTATTTACAGTTGATATGAGTGAAATTTTAATAGAGACCTTGGGAACTAGATTTAGGAAAACATATATTGATGAACATAACCCTCTAGAATAATTTGAGAATAAATTTAATTATAAGATAACATCTCAATGTTTTTGGTAAGTTAAAGATTATGTGGTTTTCCTAGAAATACATTCATATCTGGATACAACAAAAAGATATCGTTCTAATATAGATTAATCTAGGGATAATAACCCTAAAAAGAGTTGGTTGATTATATCCCAACCATCATTCCGGTGTGTGGTTAGTGTGCCCTTACTATGCACCAGACTTGACACTCTTGGGGATATTCTTAGGTTTACTCTAATTTTATTTATGAACCATTATAAAGGATTTTAATATATTATGAACATAAATAGCCTAGGTTAAGTCTAAAGTGTCTTATTTTGAAAAGGTTTCATGATTTAGACATCCTATTATTTATTTTAATGATTATGTTATTTTCACTATGATTATTGTTTCTCCCACTATGATTTTTGGTTTTATTCAGTGGTTAGAACAAGAAGGGATCATGTTAACTTAAAATGTGATGAATAATGGAATTTTTTAGCTCATCAGAAACTAAATTAAATGATAACTACAATGTAAAACCTTGTGATTATGAGAAATTATGAATCTCATTATATTATTATCAATATCACCTTAGTTAAGTTTCCTGGAACACCTAATAAGATAAAAATTTAGTTCCTTGAATAATATAAATGAATTAAGATTCATCTTCCTACATGTCAAATATGTGATAATAAAAACTTATATAAATGTATCAGAGGAATGATAATATGATTTATGTGTGGAAAAGGATCACATTGATCAAGTAATTACAGAGGGATGCCAAAGAGTTTTAAGGATGGATATTAATTTCATCCTAAGGTACCATTTATATTTCAATTCCTCATGTGTGGGTAACATGGTCATTATTCAGTTCAATTCCCTTATCTAAGAGTTAACTCCAAGACTAATGAAGGGCTTATTCTATGTCAATTTTTTATGAGAAAGGATTGAAGTGATTATGTATTGGTATTTGATAATTATGATGTAAAATTGTCCGGTTATAAGATTCATAAAACATCTATGGAATATTCTAAAATAGTTTTTATTTAAGGATTCTATAACATATATTGAATGGTACCGAAAACCAAGAAAAGTGATTTAGTGGTAATGAAATATTTGTTTTTAGAAAACATGTGATTGAGGGAAATATAATCCTCAATATTTGTCCTATGTTGAGAAAATAATGTTTTTCATTATTATATGGTTAAAAATAATGAATCAAATGGTATATTATTAGTAACCTTGAAATTTGTTAGTAATTTGATGACAAAATGATTTAGATCATCTTTGATGAATTTTATTTCATTTTAGGATTAATATAATATATTCAATAGTTTTTTATTTTATTTTAGGGATAATGGTTGTGTTAATTTTTTAATCATATATTTTTTCATTTATTTTAAATAGTGGTTCAGGTAATTAGTATGTTTTAATAGAATATATGATCATGGTATTCACATTTTTGTTAATTGACATTATAAACCACTTTATTTTGTCTCAGAATAAAATATGTGATCAAATCTTTTGGATTTATGGGTTTTGAAGTTTTTTATATATATTTTGGTTGATTCATAAGTTTAGATATTTATGGAATGGTTTAAGTTAAACATTAGGTGTTATTTTTGAGTTATTAGATATTAATCCATATTAGATATCTTATTTTGACCATCTTTTGTTTTGGTAATTGTTTAGAGAAAAAATAAATGATGTGTAATAATTTATAGATCTTATGACGTATTGAAAGTTAATTTTATTTCTTTTTCAATGAAACATTCATTTTTTATTTAAGTAGGAGATGAAGTGGAAATTGGTTGAAGCACAACCAGAGATGAAATTGTTCTTATCAAATGGAGAGAAATAAAGTAACTAGATTTTATCATATTCACTATCTTATAAGTAAAGGAATCCTTAAACTTTAGGGAAATGGTATTGAAATAAACAAAAATCCCATTTAACTTAATTTCTTATGAATTCACTATATTTTCACCCCTCAATGATTTATGGTTTTGTAGTCATTAACTTTCTCATAACTGTATTCATTATCAGTCACTATTAGTCCTTAGATCTTAGTTTTCACCTCTATGTATATAATATTGTTTACCACTAATATTATCCTTATCTAGGATCCCTATTATGTGTTATTTTAGGTAACCTTTTTCTTCCCACTTAACCTTTTTAAAAGTTGTTTTATTATCCCTCTATATGATGTGGGTTTTCAATAAAGGTATTTTCAAATATTGAACCATTGATGACCGAGATAAAATTGTGACAGCATAATTTATTTAAGAGGGATAAAATTTTAAACCCTAAAAATTTAGTTTAAAATAATAATAATCTCGATATATTTCATACCACGCAATACCGAGATTTAAGAAAATTGAGATATATTATAAAACTATTATTACTTAATTGAGACCATTATAGCCTATAAATTGAATTGTATGGTATGAATATAAGTAAATTCAATATTAAATATATATATATATATAACGGTCCTAATCACTACAAATTTATTGATTAATTCTTAGTAAATAATCACTCACTTTTTATTGAAGAAATTTTATGCCTGAAAATGCATTTATCTTAAAAATGAATTTATTATATTTTTTGTAAGGAAATTATAATAAATTTATATCAATTTTATAAATTTTATTTAATTAAATTAAGAAATGTTTTTAAATAAACATATATAAATTAACTTAGGGTAAAATTTGGGTATTTTTATGAAAATAATGACTTTTAGTGAATAGTGAACAATACTGATTTTTCAAATATTCTCATTTATTTTCATTAAATAAAGTAATTTAAAAGTCATATTACATTTTAGAATTGGTGTTAATATGAAATATAAACTATTTAATTTGTAATAATCCAATTAATTCCATTTTAATCAGTAATATCAATTATTTTGATATAATTTATTTCTTATGCTAAAAAATAATTTTTCTAAAAACTATTTTTTATTATGTTTCACGTATTTATATTAAAATTTATATCTAACACTTAAATATATTAAATCTTGAAAAATGGATACCATATTTCAAATTGGTAGGTTCAAATTTTATGTATAGGACCTTTTTGTTTTTTTCATTATGAATAGTAATCAGGGTAAATATTTGTCACCTCAGCAATGGTACAATGGGTAAAATATGGTTAAAACCATGAGATAAGGTCTCAAAATCCTCTCTACACTTGAATTTGTTTAATTTAATGGGTTTAATTATACCATATCCAACCAAAATTATAATATATTGAATTCTGGTGTCATTTTCCCTTGATAATGACATTTATATTATTTTAGGTATAGAAAATTATGAAATGTCACTCTCTTGGTTTTAATTTCATTTATATGTTCACATAGGTATAAGAATAAGATATAAATGAATATAAATTTTATTTTGAAAATGATTATTTTATATTTATTCTGGTAATTTATTTTAACTTTTATTAATGGTATAATTACCTCAAATGATTACATAAAGCTGAAATAGTGCCTCTGAAAATAGTAGAAAAGTCAAAGTAAATAATTTTTAAAAAAAATAAAATGTAATATTTTTTTAGGAATTATGGTTCCATGTAAATTTTTTGGTTAATAATAATGTATAAATTTTGGTTAAATATTTTATATTATAATTCTTTTATTATGTTAATTCTTTTAAAAAAATAATGAATAGTTTCAAAATTGAAATTAGTGATATTTTATCAAAAATAATATTTTACTAAATTATTTAAAAAATAATTAAAATGTTTAAAGGGTAAAATTATGATGATTAATGATCTAAAATATCATCCATTTTCCATTTATGTTCCAATTTGGACCTTATAATCAAAATTATAACCCTTTTAAATTGAAAAAAATTGTTACCGTAATTAAAGAAAAAATAGGTTTACTTGGAGTTAAAACAAGAGATAAGGGTAAGTTTTCCAATTAAACTTGTCCAAATACTATTTTATGGTAATATTTCAACTTAATCTTTTACCACATTTAAATATCTATCCATTTCGGAAAATTCTGCTTAGGATGACATTATAATATTTTGATCTTTTAAGAAATCACAATTGTGTCCCCTCCACCACATATAAAAGGAAACCCCTCCTTTATCTTCTTTACTTTACTTTGAGGAATCTAGATCAAAAAAAACCTAAAACATTATCCTATTAACTTCAATATCCATGACTTATAGGTTCTTTTACACTTAAAATACATTTTCAAGGTTCCTTAATAAAGGATATAATGGAGACCTACTGAAGTAGAGGTAATCATCATACATGACATATTTCAAATTATTTCTTCTTCTAACTCCTAAAAATATGTGGTTTTCATCATAAAATAAAAAACATAAGTATCCTCAATATAAAAAATTATTATGATTATATAACCACCATTATTAACCCTCTTTTATATCAAATGAGAATTAAAAGTATCGCCCATGCATATGTGTGGACTGCCGCCTTCATGTAGAGATACAAGTCATTTTCCATAACCAAGTCTTATAGATGTTTATTATGATGTGTTTAAAATTTATATATGATATTTCTAACATAATTATTCTTTTGGAATTATAATATAATATCTACCTTCTTACCTTCTCATATGTTGGAAGCTAATAACATTGCTTGTGCATATGTGTGGACCACAACCTCATGAAGTAATGTGATTCATTTTTCATTTCCACATTATATGGATGATAATAAGGATATATTTAGTGAATATATATATAAATATGATATAAATTATATGATACTTATTCTTTAAATATTAATTAATATTTTCTTTTATTTTCTTTCATTCATTGAAAAGTGAAAATCGTGTTCATGTGTACATAAAACCTATCGTCACCATCAATGTTGTAATTCATTTTTCTATGTCTAACATTCACGGATGATTATAAATATGAATATAATAAATATATATGATATTTATATCATAAATAGAATTATTTATATTATAGATCCATGATCAAATTAAAATTAGTGGAATTGAAGAACCAAAACTTCCCGGAATAAATAAATAATTAATACAAGGAAATAACGATTTTAATAAGAACTGTTTTATGCATGGGTGTTGAAATGTTATAAGTAGATCATATATGAAATTATAAGTATATAAATAATTTATTATATAATTATAATAAGTTTAAATTTATTATACATTATTTTAGAGAGATTTCAACTTTATAATCTCATTGTTATTTCTTTGAGACATATTTCATATTCAACACATGTTTATTTTTTTGGTTTATATGCAAGAAATTAATGTATATTATGATTATTATTAGGAAAATTAATGTTGTTTATAAATCCATATATGTTTCTTTCTTTCATGAGATTTTTATTTTAAATACAACAAAGCAGTAAAATTTTATTTTACAGTCTCATCATTATTCTGGATTGTTTATATATAAGTACTCATTAAGGTAATTATTTGATATTTATATATTAAAAATAATATATTTTGTTCTCACCAATTTATTTCTTGAAATTAAAATTTTTTTCTTTTGATTTTCCTATCTTTAAGCACTTAGAAGACCAAAATAATGTTTTTATGGAAAACCAACTTTGTTTTTCTTTCTGTTCGGAATATTTTTCTTCGAGATCCATGATTTATTTATAATTTTTTCAATAATTTTTGTACTATTCTAATATGATTTTTTAACATCATTTTTACCCATTTTTTTATTTCTATTAAAATTTTTCAAAGGAATATTATTTTAATTTTCTTAACAAGGTACTTTTGACTTTTTACTAAAAATGTAAAAGGAATATTTATTTTAACATACTCAGCATGAACAGAATTTTCTAACATCATTAACACTATATTATTTAAATCTTTCTTTAAAATTGTTCATGGTTATTTTAAAGTAAAATTTTTTCAATAATATTTTGGAAATTTTTAATTTATTAACGTAATTTTCAAAGTGAAAAGGGTATTTTATACAAGAATGTTTTAAGAGTCTTTTTAGGGTATTTATACTCGTCAATGACAAAGAAACACTTATTTTAATTATACTACATTGGGGTTATATTGTTATTTTATCATCCTTATTCTTTATCTGGATGGATTCTAATCATTTTTACTAGACAAAGTGTTGAAATTTCATATGCCAGTTATTCCATTATAGACAGTTAATAATTATTCAGGAATAGCGATTAAGTTATATTGATTATTCATATAATAAATACATTGACCTTATTATGTGATAGATGAGGCCTAGAATTACAAATATTCTTGATGCATCAGTAGGTTTCATTACACAAAATAGGTTGGGTGTTTGGAAGAGGCCTTACCCATTTTTATAATATATCTTAGCATAAGGAAACGATGTAAATTATATGATGTTAGGCATGATGTATTCCATAATTATGAAATTAGATATTGATATTCATGTGATTATTTTAATAGTTGTGATATAAATGGATATATTTCAACCGCATGTGATTATGTAAATGGAATTATATGATCATTATTTATTCTTTTCATGTTATTCTTCATGTTTAATTTATTGATTAAATAGTATGTGTTTTCAGTTATTTACCATTCTATATTTATTGTTCATTATTTAATCATGATATATTTCATTGTATGTAACTCTTACTAAGAATTTTAGATCACCCTTTTATTATTTTTCTTTTCCCTAAGATTTTGAGAAGTGTATCATGGTTGATATGCAAGGATATACTAGTGGGAATAATGATGTTCTAAAAGAAAACAATATATTGTGTTTTATGTAATGTGATATCCAAACATGTATCTAGTTTACTAAGACTACAAAACTATTTTTTCCCTTGAGATATTATAGCTTCCATCTAGATCCAATGTAATAATGTGACCATTAACTCAGGGCTACTAGGGTTTGTATATTTATAGTTATCGTTAGATAAATATTGGGATAAAACATTGGAAATAGATTTAAAAAAACATATATTATAAAACATAACCCTATGAAAAACTTTTAGGATAATTCTATGAATAGGATAACATCCAAAAGTTTTTTGGATGGTGTAGATTATGTGTTTTTTTCATAAACACATCCCTATCTAGATACTACAAGTGGAATTTGTTGTACCCCACACTCTTTGATTTTCATGATCACAATCACTTTTATATGTGTCTAACATTGTTTGAAGTGTTTTTGATTGAAAGGCACAAGGTTGCCAAGAAGTTGGCCCAAGAATGGACATCAAATGGACTGAAATTCAGTCCACCGGCCAACCGGTGTGATAGCACCGGCCAGCCGGTGGAACTGGCAGAGGCATTGCCCACTGCCAGGTTCCACCGGTCGACCGGTGGCTCTGTCACCGGTCGACCTGTGGCATCCAGCTCAAATAGTGTTTGCTACTGTCTTTCCACCGGCCAGCCGGTGGCTCCTCACCGGTCGACCGGTAGAGCCTGGATCAAGACTCTTCTTCTCTACCAAGGCACCGGCCAGCCGGTGGAGATGTACCGGTCAGCCGGTGGCCCCTGGACAAGAATCCTATGCCTTTTTTCACACACCGGCCAGCCGGTGGGACTGTACCGGCCAGCCGGTGGATCCAGTCAAACTAGCCGTTGGAGCTTTGACCAGGCTGCTCCACTTGCCTCCCAACGGCTCCGAAAGCCTTTCCAACGGCTCCAAAGGCCTCCAACGGCCATATGAGGGTTCCCCCTCTATAAATAAAGGACCTTGAAGCCCCGGAACAATTGCCGGACCATAATTAAGCTTTGTGAAGCCAACGAACACAATTCTCCTCATTTGGCAAACCTCCGGCGGATTGCTCCAAGGGAACCACAACTGCTCCAATCCATTTCCAATCCAAGGAGCACCACCATAGAAGCTTGGGAGTGCACGTCTTCAACTCCATTCAACCTTTGGCGCCCAAGGCTTCTCAACAATACGGTTTTTATTGTTTTATCTTTTTGAGCTTTAATTTTGGGTTTGTGCCTACAAACCCCAACACCTTTTCTCTTCCCCCTTTCTTTTGGGTTATCACACCACCATTAAGGTGTGAAGAGGTTTCTTCAAGCCTTTCCTTTTAAAAGGCTTGTGTTTCGGTGAGCTAGCCTTCACCCGTTAAAAAGGCTAGTGGGTTCTTGCTATTCCATTTAAAGCAAGTGGGTTCTTGCTTAACCATCAAAAGCAAGCTGTAATAGGTCCTAGTGCTACCTCAAAGCCTAGTGGGTTTCTTGCTAAAACCATTTAAAAGCAAGCGGTAGAATCTCTCAACGGTTGAGTTGGGAGCGGAGACGTAGGCCGGGTTTTTGGCCGAACTCCGTTATCAATTTCTTGTGTCTTGCCTTCTTTATTTCCGCTGCACTTTGATATTTGTTTTTAATTTGTCAATCTTTTTTTTAAAAGGCAATTCACCCCCCCTCTTGCCATCACTTCCCTCCTTGGGGTGTTCTTCCGACCCAACAATTGGTATCAGAGGGCGTATTTGAATAATTCCTTAACCGGTTTCAAATTAAAGATCCTATTTTTTGATGGCTTCTACCGCTTCTTCCTCTCAATCCCCCGAAGGACATTCTTTGGATCGTGCTCCATTCTTTGATGGAGCCGATTATACTTTTTGGAAAACCCGCATGTCAACCTTTCTTAAAAGCATTGGTTATCCAATTTTTAAAATTGTTATGCATGGTTTTACGCTCTCTTCTCCCGATGAGTCTAAATGGACCCCCGCCGACATTGCAAATTTCGAGCTTGATGGCAAAGCCATGAATGCTCTACATTGTGGGTTAGATCGTAATGTTTTTTATTGCATTTCTACTTGCTCTACTTCTTACGATCTTTGGAAATTTTTAGAACTAACCTATGAAGGTACTAGCGAGGCTCCAAAGCAAAAATCCGATCAAAAGCAAGAACCCGACGAAAAGATCAAGCCCGTTTGCCCACCTCACAAGAAAAGGGCCAAGAAGAAAAAGAAAAAGGCTTCAAAGGAAACATGGAGTGATAGCTCCACCTCTTCATTCTCCTCCTTCTCCTCGAGCGACCAAGGTAAAAAATGCCTAATGGCAAATCATGAGGTATCATCTTCCGACTCTTCTTCCTCGTCTTCTAGTTCTTCAAATTCTTTCAATCATTTGTCATATGAAGAACTCCAACACGTTAGAGATCAATTAGAAAATGGTTTCCATGAGCTTTCATCAAAATTTGTCGCTTTGAAAAAGAATTTCAAAAAACTTTCCTCCGAAAAAGAACAACTTCTCAAAGAGAAGGATAAACTCTCCCTTAAAATCCAAAATTTCCCCAATGTTGATTCTTTGGAATCAACCATCAAGGATCTTAGAGAATCCTTAGCCAAGTTCACCCAAGGTGAACAAAATCTGTCCAAACTCTTAGGTTCTCAACGAATATCTAGAACCACCAATGGACTTGGCTACACCAATATAGCTTCCTCCTCCCATGCTCCAACTGTTTTTGTAAGGGGGAGCTCTTGTTATAAATTTTGTAACTATTGTAAAAAACCCGGGCACCTCATTTATGAGTGTAATTGCAAAAATGCCCGGTACGGCCAACCCAAATCCATTTTTTATTCGGACGAGTTTTTTAGGAGAAGACCCGCTATGAGACAAGTTTGGATTGAAAAATCCCTTCTTGCGAGTCTCTCCGGGCCAAAAATAGTTTCCTTTCCCCGGTGATTTATTGTTTTTATTTAGGGGGAGTTAGGATTGATTAAGCTTTTCATTTTCAAATTTTATTCAAACTTTCAATTTCAACTCTTGGTTTCAAATTTCAAAATTCAATTGGTTTTTGATTCAAAACTTTCAATTCAAACTGTTATTCAATTTTTGATTCAAATCTTTCAATTTCCAAAATTTCAATTGATTTTCAAATCCCATCTCTTGTTTTTCAAAATTTCCCTCAATCAAGTTTTATGCCCCATTCTATTTTGATAATCACAAAGGGGGAGAAATTTCTTGATTGATTGGGGGAGAATATTTTCTCTCATGCTTAGTATTTATTTTCAATTTTTCATTTAAAGCATGCCTTTCATTTAAGTTTTTACATTGCTTAGATAAGTGATTGTGATCATCAAAATAGGGGGAGATTGTTGTACCCCACACTCTTTGATTTTCATGATCACAATCACTTTTATATGTGTCTAACATTGTTTGAAGTGTTTTTGATTGAAAGGCACAAGGTTGCCAAGAAGTTGGCCCAAGAATGGACATCAAATGGACTGAAATTCAGTCCACCGGCCAACCGGTGTGATAGCACCGGCCAGCCGGTGGAACTGGCAGAGGCATTGCCCACTGCCAGGTTCCACCGGTCGACCGGTGGCTCTGTCACCGGTCGACCTGTGGCATCCAGCTCAAATAGTGTTTGCTACTGTCTTTCCACCGGCCAGCCGGTGGCTCCTCACCGGTCGACCGGTAGAGCCTGGATCAAGACTCTTCTTCTCTACCAAGGCACCGGCCAGCCGGTGGAGATGTACCGGTCAGCCGGTGGCCCCTGGACAAGAATCCTATGCCTTTTTTCACACACCGGCCAGCCGGTGGGACTGTACCGGCCAGCCGGTGGATCCAGTCAAACTAGCCGTTGGAGCTTTGACCAGGCTGCTCCACTTGCCTCCCAACGGCTCCGAAAGCCTTTCCAACGGCTCCAAAGGCCTCCAACGGCCATATGAGGGTTCCCCCTCTATAAATAAAGGACCTTGAAGCCCCGGAACAATTGCCGGACCATAATTAAGCTTTGTGAAGCCAACGAACACAATTCTCCTCATTTGGCAAACCTCCGGCGGATTGCTCCAAGGGAACCACAACTGCTCCAATCCATTTCCAATCCAAGGAGCACCACCATAGAAGCTTGGGAGTGCACGTCTTCAACTCCATTCAACCTTTGGCGCCCAAGGCTTCTCAACAATACGGTTTTTATTGTTTTATCTTTTTGAGCTTTAATTTTGGGTTTGTGCCTACAAACCCCAACACCTTTTCTCTTCCCCCTTTCTTTTGGGTTATCACACCACCATTAAGGTGTGAAGAGGTTTCTTCAAGCCTTTCCTTTTAAAAGGCTTGTGTTTCAGTGAGCTAGCCTTCACCCGTTAAAAAGGCTAGTGGGTTCTTGCTATTCCATTTAAAGCAAGTGGGTTCTTGCTTAACCATCAAAAGCAAGCTGTAATAGGTCCTAGTGCTACCTCAAAGCCTAGTGGGTTTCTTGCTAAAACCATTGAAAAGCAAGCGGTAGAATCTCTCAACGGTTGAGTTGGGAGCGGAGACGTAGGCCGGGTTTTTGGCCGAACTCCGTTATCAATTTCTTGTGTCTTGCCTTCTTTATTTCCGCTGCACTTTGATATTTGTTTTTAATTTGTCAATCTTTTTTTTAAAAGGCAATTCACCCCCCCTCTTGCCATCACTTCCCTCCTTGGGGTGTTCTTCCGACCCAACAGAATTGGTTTTAAAAAATATTTATTTAGGTGTAATAACCCTGAAAAGAGTTGGTCGAATATATTTGGACCATAATTATAATGTATGTAGAGTGTTTCATTATATCACACCTCATTTGATAATCATTGGTGGAATTCTTATGTTAATTAATAATTTATTTATAAACCTTTATAAAGGATTTTAATATATGGTTCCCATGAATGATCTAGGATAAACCTATGGTGTCTTATATTGAAAAGAAGGTTTCATGATTTAGAGATCCTATATATTATTTTTATGATTATGTGCTTTCCTAAAATGAATAATTTTTATCACACTATGATTTTTGTTTTTAATCAATTCCTGGAACTTTGATGAATCGTGTTAATATAAGATTTATTGGAAAATAGAATAATTTTCCTTACAAGCAACCTAATAAAATTGGAACTGGAATGTGAAACCTTATGATTATGCCAAATCAGAAATCTTGTTATATGATTATCAATCTAAAATTGGGTGAGTTCCCTAACACTCCTAATAAGTGAAAAATAGTATTTCATGATGACTATAGAGGAAAAAATATTCATCATCCTACATGTCAAGTATGTGGAAATATGAACTTAGATAAATGTCTAAGAATAATGAGAATATTATTTATACATTTAATATAAGGGCATAGAGAGAGTAATTTCCTAGTAAAATTGAAGAGTTTGATAGAGGGGTATGAATTTCATCATAAGGTACCATTAATAGTTCAATTTATTATGTGTTGGGAATATAGGAATTATCTTTGTTAATACCCTGATCCAAGAGTTAATTCCTTGACCAATGAAGGGATTATGTTATGCAAATTATGTAAGTGGAAGTATTGAAGTTATTAAATATTATAATTTATGAAATATGATCTAGAATTGTTATATCAATGATATTATTGTTATAAAAATAATGAAACATTTAAGGATTTTCCAAAATAGTTTTTCTGTAAGAATTTAGAAATATATATTAAATGGTGTAGATACCCAATAAAATTGATTTAATGGTAAGATGATATATTGTTTTGAAAAACACATTATTAAGTGAAAGATAATCCTTAATATGTGCCTCATGTTTAGATAATAATTTTTAGTTGAGATAAAGATATGTTGAGGTTAATGAAATAAATAGGATAGTATTTTTTTATCTTGAAATTGGTTAGTAATTTGATGAAAATGTGATTTAGATCATCTTTAAAAAATTATTTCATTTTTAGTATATATGGAATATATTCAATAGTATTTGATTTTATTTAGGGTAACATTTGCTGTTAATTTTTGGATCATATGTGTTTTCATTGATTTTTTATGGTGATTTGGTTTATTAGTATTTTTAAGAGAATATGATAAAGGTATTCACATGTTTGGTATGTGAAATTATGAGACACTTTATATTATCTAGGGATAAAATATCTGATGATATATTTTTGATTTTGGGTTATGAATTCAGCCATATATAATTTGGAGGATTCTTAAATTTAACTATTTATTGAATAGTTTAAGTTGAACATTTGGTGTTATTGTTGCGATTTTAGAGATTAATCCATTTTGGATATCTTGTTCCAACCATTTTGGTTTTGTTAAATGTTTAGTGATATAAGTAATGTCTTTTAATCCATTTATAGACTTATAATTCATTAAAATTTTATTTTAATGCTTTAATAATGAAAAAATCATCTTGAATATTCTTTTCTTAGGGTAAGAGATAAAGTGAAAATTAATCAAAGCATAAAAAAGATGAAATTATGCTTATGAAATGGTGATAAATCAAGTAAATATATTTTCTCATGTTCACCATATTTTTAGAAAAATAATACCTTAACTTTAGGAAAATGTTATAGAAATAAAAAAAATCCTTTAAACTTAATTTATGATGAATTGATAGCCTTTTCACCCATCCCTGATTTATGGTTTTGAGGCCGTTAACTTTTTCATGACCATGTTCTCTGTCACTCACTATCAGTCCTTGAACATTGGTTTTTATCCCCCATGACTATAATTTAACTTCACAACAATATTCCCATTATCTAGGAACCCGATTATGTGTAATTTTAGGTAGACTTTATCGAACCCACTTAATCTTTTTAAAATAAGTATTATTATCCCTCTGTATGATGTTGGTTTTCAAAAAAGTTATATTCAAATATTAAAACTTTTATAACCTTGATAAATTACAAGGGTGAAATTAATTTAATATAAGGATAATATAACACCCAATAAAATTATAGTAATACTAAGATTGATAGCTTTCCTAACATGTTGCACTGAGCATTAATAGAATCGAGATATATTATAAAAATATTATTATTTAAGTGTGATCACAATAAACTAGTTATTGAATTAGTGGGTGTGAATATTAGTAATCACATAATGAAATACTTGTATATTTTTTCAAATAAATACAAATGTATTGTTTAATTATTATGAAATAACCACTCAATTTTTTAAAGTCCTTTTCTGTATCAAAAATGCAATTTTCTTCAAAAATGATTTTATTTTATTTTGTGTGTAGAAATTATAATTAATTTCTTCCAATTTTAGAAATCTGATTTTATAAAATAAAAATTTTTATTTAAAATAAAATATTAAGTTTAACTTAGGGGTAAATTTTTGAATTTTTCTAAAAAGATATATTTTTCAGTGAATAGTGAAAATGTCGATTTTTAAAATACTATCATTTATTTTTATTAAATCAAGTAATTTAAAATTACCATTATATTTTGAAATTATTATTAAATTTAAATATAACACATTTTATTTATAATAATATAATTAATACCATTTTAATCATAAATATTAATGATTTTGATATAAGTTAATTTTTATGGTTAGTAACACATTTCTTTCTAAAAATAGTTTTCTGTTATCTTTCATGTATTTATATTAAAATTGATTTCTGAAACTTATATATTCTGAATATTGAGAAATGGATACCATATTTTGAATCACGAGGTTCAAATTTGGTAAATAGGTACCTTTTATTTTTTCCATTATGAATAGTAATTGTGGTAAATATTTATCATGTTGGTAAGGGTAAAATGGGTAAAATAAGGTTAAAACCAAAAGATAAGGCCTAAAAATCATAAAAAAACTTTAATTTATTTCATTTTATAGGATATATTCAACCCCATATAACCCAAATTTTAATATATGGAATTTTTGTTTCATTTTACCTCAATAATGACATTTATATTATTTTTAGTAAAGAAATTTCCAATATATCACTCTCTTTATTTTAATTTCTTTTATATGTTCATATAAGGATAATAATATGGTATAAATAAATATAAATTTTATTTTTAAAATGTATAATTTATTATAATTATATTAATTTATTTCTATTTTTATTTATTTTATAATAACCTTAAACACTTTCACAACGCTAACATAGTTTGTGAAAAACAATAGAAAAATAAAACTAAATGATTTAAAAATCATCAAAAGTGGTATTTTTAAGGAATTATAGTGTCACGTGAATTTTATGGTTAATAATAATGTATAATTTATTCATAAATAGTTTATATTTTAATTCCTTTAATATATTAATGTCATTAAATTAAAATTAAACAAATAGTATCAAAATGACATTAATGATATTTTTAAAAAAATAATCTTTTATTAAATTATTTAAAAACATGAAAATATTTAAATTGGAAAATTACATTGATAAATAGTCTAAAATATCATCCCTTATCCATTTATTAGCTAATTGTTTCCTTATATATAAAATTATAACCCTTTAATATTGAAAAATTTGTTATTATGGTTAAAGTTAAAAGAGTTTTTCTAGGGTTTAAACCAAAAGATAAGGGTATTTTTTTCAATTAAACTTATATAAATCTTATTTTATGGGCATAAACAAACCTAATACTATAAAAATGTAAAATATCTATCAATTTTTAATAATTTTTCTTGATAATGAAATTACAATATTTTAATCTTTTAAGAAATCCCAAGTGTGTCCTCTCCCCCACTTATACAAGGACACCCCTTATTTCTATTATTTACACCAATTTTGAGGCATCTATATCACCTAAAAATTGACCAATTTTCTTCTAAAATTCCCTATCCATGAATTATAGGTTTTTTTCTAATTAAAATTTCATTCCAAGTTTCCTTAATAAGGGATTTAATGTAGGCCTAACAAAGAAGAGGTAATTATCTTACCTAACATGTTTCAATTTATTTCTTATTCTACCTACTCTAAATCTATGTAATTAATTATAATATAATAACATGATTATCATAAATATAGTTAAATTCTATTATTATTATGAAACCATCATTATTCACCTACTTTTATATCAAATAGGAAGTGAAAGTGTTGTGTGTTCGTACATGTGGACTATCGCCTCTACGTAGCGATACAATTCATTTTTCATCACCAAATTTCATGGAAGGTTATTATAATGGATTTATAGTTTACATATTATATTTATGAAATAATTATTATTTTATATTTACAATATCACATCTACCCACTTACCATCACATCCATTTTAAGACGATAGCATCCCTATGCGTACGTATAGACTACCACCTCCATGAAGAGATGTGATTTTCTTTTTATTTAAACTTTCCCTGGATGGTAATAAGGGTAGATTTAATTAATATATTTGTTATATATTATATAATATTAATTCAATATAGGTGATTTACTATTTACCTTTCTTTCATTTCATCCGTTAAAAAGTCAAAACGGTGTTCTTGCGTACGTACAGTCTACCGTCTCTATGTATGGTGTAATTTATTTTTCTATATATACATTTGATGTGTGATTAAAATATGTATATTATAAAAATATATTATATTTATATCATAAATATCATTCTTTATATTATTTAATCATGATCAAATCAGAAGTATCGGAACTGTAGAATCAAAACTTCCATAAAAATTAAATAGTTAACACCCAAAAATGATGATTTTAATAACAAATTATTAATAAATTAGTGTTATAATATTATAAGTGAATCATATATTATAATATAAGTATATAAATTATTATTTTAAAGAATTATAATAAATTTAATTTTATTATACTGTAGGAGAGAGTGCTTTTAAAAAACATCAAACATGAGATAAGGGTTTCTCGTCTCACTTTTATTTCTGTGAGACATATGCAATATTCACTAATTGTTTATTTTGTGTGGTGTCTATAATTGGCATGAATTTTTGTTATGATTCTTCTAATTAAAATTAATGGGGTCTAAAAATCCATATAAGGTTCTATCTTTCATGAGTTTTTGATTTGAAAGTTACCAAAGTGGTAAGGATTTATTTTACAATCTCACCATTATTTAGGATTGTTTATATTTAAGTCTTAATTAGGGAACTTATATGGTATTTATGCATTAAAACCAATATATTTTATTATCCTATGGTTATTTATATAAATTACATGATTTAATTTTATTTTACTCCCTTTAATTATTCAAGATACTAAAATAATGTTTTTATGGAAAATCGGCATTATTTTCCTTTCCATCAGGAACCATTTTATTTCATATACATGTTTTCTTTAAAATGATTTTAATAATGATTTTACTATTATATTATGATTTTTTAAAGTAATTTTTACCAATTTTTTATTTTTTATAAAAAAAATTCAAAGAAATATTCTTATCATTTTCTGAATGAGGAACTTTTTAATTTTTACTGAAAATGTGAAAGGAAGATTTTTTTTAACATACTCAACATGAATAAAATTTCCTATTATAATGAACACTCAATTATTTGAAAATTAATTTAAAATTTTCCATGTTTATTTTCATGGAAAATGATTTTCCTAATATTCTCTGTTTTTTAAAAAAAATCAAAGTGAAAATTATATTTTCCTCAATAATGGTTTTAATGATCTTTTTATGGTATTTCTATTCATCAATGAAAAATTATTATTTTAATTATTATACACTAGGGATATGTTATAATGATACCATCATTATTATTTTTATGAATTTTTTATGATCATCTTGGCTGGGGAAAGTATTGAAATTTCATATGTTAGTTCTTCTAATACAGACGGTTATTGATTATTAAGGCATGTTGACTAGGTTATATTTTTTATTCATATTATTATTTCCTTATAAATATTAACTGAAAAGTAGGGCCTAAAATTACATAGCTCCTTGATGAATTAATTGGTATCATGTTTCATGTCTCGGTACTAGTTAATAGACATGTAACAGGTCTGGTTAGCCAAATGGCCTCAAAGACACCTCTTGTATGCTAGAGGCTGCTGACTAGCAGTGAGGGTGTATGGTGGTATCATGGGAAGACTATAACCTCTTTATCAGATAGAAAAATATTTCTAAAATAAGGTAAATCAATAGTAGAATAATATATTAACACTGTGGAAGTAGTAAAGTAGTGGAAATAAACCATCCAGATAATAAAAAATATATTAAAGTATATATCAACATTGCATATAGATTATGTCATGATGATAGAAAATATAAAGTAGGTATATAGATGGAATGATCATATAAAAAAGAATAAAAATATCAAGAACAACAATTTCTATGATCATCTTGAGTAATGGCTCATTCCTCTATTCCCAACCCTAAAAGAGATTAAACAACCATAGTTGGCCACTTCCCTTTATCTTAACCTACATCAATGAAATATGCATGAGTATCAAATGGAGGCCTGAATAGGGTATGTGTGAAATTAATTAGGCTATAAAATAGTTCCTAATTAAAATCCATCTTGTGAGTACAAAATTTAAAAGTTTACAGGTATAATAAATATAAATAGGTAATGAAAAGGAAACCATGTCAAACTCAGGCTCCTCATGGGATACCCAGCCGACCCTACTTGCTCCACCCAAAACCACATGTCTTTAAGAATATAAAATTTTAATTTGACCATGGAACTAAGGAATATATATATATTTCATCCAAGTACAAGAATAAAAATGGATATATGATATACCTATGGAATTCATGACTTTAGAAAGTCATGCCCACTTATAAGGATTAATCGAGATGCTATGCTATTTGTTTTCCAATGTAATCTAAGGGATAAACCCTTAACATTCCACTCATGTGATTATATATATGAAATTATTTGATCATTATTTATTTCTACCATATTATTCTTCATACTTAATTTATTGATTAAATGGAATGTGATTTATGTTATTGACCATTTTATATTTATTTTTCTTTATTTACTTATGATAAGTTTTGTTGTGCGTAACCCTCACTGAGTATTTTAATCATACCACTTTCTTATATTTATTTTCCCAGGTATTCTATAAAT
The DNA here is from genome assembly GCA_963277665.1 of Viscum album. NCBI lineage: Eukaryota > Viridiplantae > Streptophyta > Magnoliopsida > Santalales > Viscaceae > Viscum > Viscum album. The sequence continues at coordinate 941,447,077 of OY728145.1, forward strand.
TTTATTATGATTGATATGAATGGATATATAATAGGAAGTAATGATTTACTCAAATAAAATACTTTATTTTATGTTATGTAATGTGATACTCAAGCATGTATCTAGTTTACCAAGAGTACTAAAATATTATTTCCTTTAGGATTTTATCACTTGTATATAGGTAGAATGTAAAAAAAGAAACTAGTTACTCAGGGAGACTAAATTTTTGGTCTTTATAGTTTATATCATATCATGTTTATTAGAAACCATGGAAACTAGAATTTGTAAAATATATATTAATGAACAAAACATTATGACATACTTTAAGGATATTTCTAAGTATAGGATAACATCCTAAAGTTTTTTTAAGGTATATCTTATGTTTTTTCATAGAAATATATCACTTCATGGATATTACAGGTGGACATGATTTTGAAATAGAATCATCTATGGGTAATAACACTGAAAAGAGTTTGTCGAATGTATCATAACCATCATTCTGGTTTATGGTGAGTGTGGCCATATTGTGTACCTGATTTGAAACTCCAATAAGATCTTCTTGGGTTAACTCATATTTTCTATATAAACCATTGGGAATTATTTAATTATAGGGTGACCATGAATGGCCTTGGTTAAACCAAAGGTATCCTAAATTGAAAATAAAGTCCCGATATTTAGAAATCTTATAAATTATTTTCCTAGTTATAGGGCTTCCTACTGTGATTATTATTTCTCAAACAATGTTTTTTGGTTTTAGTAAATGTTTATAACTATGAGTAATCAAGTTAATTATAAATTTGATAGATAATGGAATAATTATCCTCATAGGAAACCAAATGAAATGGTCACTTTAATGAGAAAACTTATGATTATACCAAATCAACTATATCATTATATAATTATCAATCTCAATATAGTTGAGTTTTAGGACACACTTAATAAGATAAAAATGGTGTTTCATGAACACCATGGAGTGAAACAAAGATTCAACTTCCTATATATTAAGTATTTTGGAAGAATCACTCATGAAAATGTCTCAAAGGAATGAGAGGATTATTTATCGATGAAAAATAAGGGCATAGAGAAATTAATTACCAATGAAATGATGGGATATGAAGTTAATCCTAATATCCCACTAATTGATCAATTTATTATGTGTGGGTGATATAGGAATTATCCAATCAATACCTCGATCAAAGAGTTAACTTCTAGACCAAGGAAGGGATTATGCTATAAAAATTGTTAAAGTGAAAGGAATTGTGTATTAGGATTTGAGAATTATGATATATAAGTGTTATATAAATGAAATTTTTTTATAATAATCACAAATAATCTAAGTAATGTACCACTATAGTCTTTATTTAATTATTTGAAAACATATTTTCAATGGTACTGATAACTATGAAAAGTAATTTAGTGGTAATGTGTTATTTTCTATGGAAAGCACTAGATAAAGGGAAATAAAACCCTAAATATATACATGATATTGAGATAATAATGTTTAGTTGAGGTAAAGGCATGTTTAAAATTTATGAAGTAAATGGGAAAGGATTAGTGAACTTTGAATTAGTTAGTAATTTGATGAAAAAATGATTTAGATCATCTTTGATAAAGTTTATTACAGTTTAGGATATATGGAATATATTCAATAATCATTGATTTTATTTTGAGGAATAAGGATTGTGTTAATTTTTTAGGCATATATTTTTTCATTGAGGTTTTATGGTGATTTATGTTATTATTATGTTTCAAGAGAATATATGATCAAGGTATTTATATGTTTGGTATGTGACATTATTAGCCACTTTATACTATTTGGGGATAAAATATGTGATATAATATTTTAGATTTTTGTTTTTTGAATTTGGTCATCTATATTATATAGGAGTCTTAAGTTTAAAATTTTTTGAAATGGTTTAAGTTGAACTTTGGTTATTATTGTTGTGCATTTGGAGATTAATCTTATTGGATATCTTATACCAACCATTTTGGTTTTGGTAAATGTTTAGAGATAAAATGAATGAATTATCATCCTTTTATGTATCTTATTATCTCTTATAAGTTAATTTTAGTTCTTTAATAATGAAATATCATCTTGAGTATTCATTTCTTGGATCAAGAGATTAAGAGTAAATTAATCAAACCACAACCAAAGGATTAAATTAGGCTTATAAAATAGATAGAAATAAAGTAACTATATTTTTCCATTTTCATAATATTTTTGGTAAAAGAATCCCTAAAATTTAAGAAAATGGTCTTTAAATAATAAATTTATCCTTGAACCTTTATTTATACTGAATTAATGGTCTTTTCTTCCAACACTGATTTATGGTTTTTTCATCGTTAACCTTTTCATGATCGTATTCTCTTTCACTCTCAACTAGTACTTGGATGTTATTTTTGTCTAGAATGTATATAATTTAAAATACCACCAATTTTATCCTTATATAGGAAACTGATTATGTTATATTTTAGGTATCCTTAATCATTTCCACGTAAAAATTTTAAAGAAGTTTTATTATCCCTCTGTACGATGTGGGTTTTCAATAAAGGTATTTTTAAATATTGAAACGTTGAGGTTCGAGATAAAATTTTGAGGTCATAATTTATTTAATAGTGGGAGAATATAACACCTCAAAAATTTATTTTAAAAGAATAATAAGCTTTATAGGTTTTTCAACATGATACACCAAGCTTTAATTGAATTAAGATATATTACAAAAATAATATTATTTAAAAGTGATTGTCATAATCTTGTCATCTAATTAGTGGGTATGAATATGTTTAAATGCATTATTAAATATATCTATAATTTTACCACTAAATTAAATTAAATTTATTAATTATTAGAAAATAATAACTCAATTTTTAGTGAGGTCATTTTATTCTTCAAAAATGCATATTTCTTCAAAAAATTGTTTTATTTCATTTTCTACATGGAAATTATAATAAATTTCTTCTAAGTTTATAAATTTTATTTTATAAAATTAAAATATTTTTTTATAATCGGTATATCAAAATTAACATAGGTTTATTTTTATATTTTTCAAAAAATATTGGTTTTTTTGTGAAAAGTGAAAAATACTGATTTTTTAAATTCTCATTTATTTTCATTAAATAAAGTAATTTGAAAGTAAAATTATATTTTGGGATGGGAAATAAGGTTATATATAACTATTTTTATTTTTAATAATCTAATTACTTCGATTTTAATCAATAATATTCATGATTTTAATATAAGTTATTTTTTATGCTTAAAAATTCATTTTTTCTACAAATTGTTTTTCATTGAATTTAACGTATATTTAAATTGATTTATGAAACATATAGAGTTTTCATACAGAGAAATGGACACCGTATTTGTAATCATGTGGTAAAAATTTAATAAATAGAACCCTTTTTTGTCTTTATGAATTGTAATCGTGGTAAATATTTGTCACCTCGATAAGGGTAAAATGGGTAAAACAGGGTCAAATCCATGAGATAAGGTCTCAAAATCAGCCAAATGGTTGTATTTATTTCATTTTATGGTAATAATTATACCATATCCATCCCAAATTTTAATATATTGTATTTTGGTTCCATTTTCCCTTGATAATGACATTTTTATTATTTTAAGTAAAGAAATTTCCAAAATGTCGCTCACTTGATTTTTAATATCTTTTATATGTTAACATAGGGATAATAATATGATAGAAATGAATATAAAATTTTATATTTAAAATGAATAATTTATTTTAATTTGGATAATTTATTTAGATTTTCAGTAATGGTATAATTTCTTTAAATGCTTACACAATGCTGACATGGTGCTTGTGAAAACTACAGAAAAATCAAGGTAAATGATTTTAAAAAAACATAAAAAGTAATATTTTTTGAGAAAATATGGTATAACATGAATTTTATGGTTAATAATAATTTTTATTTTATTATATAGTAGCTCATATTTAAATACCATTATTATATTATTTCCTTTAATTTCAAATTAAATGACTTGTGTCAAAAATGACATTAATGGTATTTTATGAAAAAAAATATTTTATTAAATTAATTAAAAAAATAAATGGGATAATTAGGGTTTAAATGGTTAAAAAGGTCATTATGTGTCTATTTATGATCCAATTGTTAACTTATAAGTAAAATTATAACCCTTTAGGATTGAAAAAGTTATTGTTGCGGTTAAAGTTAAAATAGTTTTACCAAGGGGTTAAACCAAGATATAAGGGTAATTTTTTCAATTAAAATTTCCTAAATACTATTTTTATCTATATTTATACCTAATATTATCCCACCATAAAATCTTTATCCATTTTAAAGAATGTTTCTTGATAATTACATTATAATATTTTATTATTTAAGAAATATCAAGCGTGTCTTATCCCCCATGTGTAAAAGGACACCACACCTTTTTCTTCTCTTCACCAATTTGGGGAATCTATCTCAACAAATACTTAACCAACAATCTTCAAAATATCACTATCCATGACTTAGATGTTCTTTTCATCTTAAAATTATTTTCCGAGGTTCCTTAAGAAGAAATCTAAAGTATGTCTATCAAAGAATAGTTAATCATCCAACCTAAAAATTTTAAATTTATTTATTATTTTACCTTTATAAATATACATTATTTATAATAAAATAATAAATTAAATATACTAAAGATATGTATATGTTATTATGATTATTTAACCACAATTATTCACATTATTTTCCACCAAATGAGATGTGAAATTATTGTTCATGCATACATGTGGACTACCGCCTCCACATAGAGATACAATTAATTTTCCTTCACCATATATCATGTATGGTTATTATGATGGTTTTAAAGTTTATATATGATATTTATGTCATAATTTGGATTTTATAATTATAGTATAAAATCTAACTTCTAACATTTTCATCCATTGGACGTGATGTGATTTTTTTCATTTACACATTACATGGATAGTAATAAGGACATATGTAATGAATATATATGATATAATAGTGATTTTTAAAGGTAAATTATTATTTAACTTACTTTTGTTCCATCTGTTGAGAATTTAAAACAACTTTCATGCATATGTATGTCCCACTATCTATATGAATGGTGTAATTAAATTTTATATATCAAAATTTAATTAATGATTAAAAATATGTATATAATAAATAAATATGATATTTATATCATAAAAAAATATTTTTTAGATTATGTAATAATTATATAAGTATAGGAAACAAAACCAAAAAACAAAAACGTATATAAAAAATGAAAGAATTAACTCCCGAAAAAGAATAGTTTAATCAAGAATTATTAATAAATGGGTGTTGAAATGATATGGGTGAATCATATAAGATATTATAATTATATATATCATGCTATTATATAATAATAAAAAAATTAAATTAATTATAAAATACTTTTGAGTTCTTTCAAATCATGTCAAACATCAGGTAAGGGTTTCTCATGTCACTTTTATTTATGTGAGACATATATCATATTCACCACATGTTTCTTCTTTTTGGGGTATATAATCACCATGAATGTATATTATGATTCTTCTCATGAAAATTATCAGGGTTTAAAAATCCATATAATTTTCTCCCTTTTATGAGTTTTTTATTCGAATGTTACCAAAGAGGTAAGGCTATATTTCACAATCTCATCACTATTTGGGGTTGTTTATGACTAACTCTCTATTAGGGGAATTATATTATATTTCTATATTAAGCCCAATATATTTTATTCTCCTCATATTATTTCTATAAATTACAATATTTCCTTTCATTTTCCTATCTTTAAGTACTTAAGTGGCAGAAATAATTGTTTTATGGAAAATCGACTATTTTTTCTTTCGATCTAAAATATTTTTCTTCCATGTCTATGTTTTCCTTAAAATGTTTTCAATAATGGTTTTAATATTATATAATGATTTTTTAATTTAGTTTTTACCCATGTTTTACCTTCTATAAAAATGTTTCAAAGGAATATTATTTACATTTTATGAATGATGTACTTTTGACTTTTTACCAAAAATATAAAAGGAATATTTGTTTTAACTTACTCAACATGAACAGAATTTCACGTTTTCAGGACTACTCAATTATTTATAGATTCGTTTAAAATTTTCCATGTTTTTTTGCAAGGAAAATATTTTATCTAATATTTTTGGAAATTTTTAGTTTTTTAAAAGTAATTTTCAAATTAAAAATGGTATTTTCCTCAAGAATGTTTTTAAATATATTTTTATAGTATTTATATTAATTAATGTAAATAGAAATTTATTTTACTTATGCTCAACTAGGGATATGTTGTAATAAAACCATCTTTATTCCTACTCGGGGTGGCTTATGATCAGTTTGACTAGGGAAAATACTGAAATTTTGTTTTTTGGTTCTTCAAATATGAAAAGTTCTTGATTATTAATAAATATTAATTATAATGTATTATTTATTCATATAATTAATGCATTAGATATATTAAGTTATGGGTGAGTCCCATAATTACATATCCCCTAAATGTATCGGTAGGTCTTATGAGACAAAAAATTGGTTACTTATCTGAGGCCTTACCCATTTATGTAAAATGTATTAGAATGAGGCCATAATCATAAGTTTAAGATGTCCATAATTGTGAATTCAAACATTATAAAATAATTTATTGATGTCCATGTGATTATTTGAATAGTTATCATATCCATGGATAATTTTTAAACTCATGTGATTATTTTTATGGCATTATTCAATCACTATTTATTCCTACCATATTATTATTTGTTTTCATGTTATTGATAAATGACATGTGTTTTATGTTATTCACCATTCCATATTGATTATGTATTATTTACTCATGATATCTTCTGATTTATGTATCCCTTACTAAGAATTTAATCTCACCCCTTTTTTATGCTTCTTTTACCTCGGATGCATGAAGTGTATTATAATTGATATGTAAGGAATTTATAGAGGAAAAAATGGTTTTATTAAAAAAATACTATGTTTTATTTTATGTATTGGGATATTCAAGAATATATCTAGTTTACCAAGACTAATAAAATAATCAGTCATTTTGGATATGATCACTTGTATCAAGTTCCAATGTAATAAAGTAACTACAGACTCTAGGCTACTAAGGGTGAGGACTTTACAAATAATCAATTGATATTCACTTATAAATCAAAACAAATCCATTCCATTGATGAGATATATCATAATATGTCTCATAAGGAATACCCTATTTAGTTAATAAAATAACATGAGAACTCATTAACACACCTCCCATATCACAAGATCACATATCTCCAACCATAGTTATACCACAAATCCAAAATGTCAACCTAGATTGTCCAATAATCCACCCACAGATACCTCGCTATAAATTTTCAATGGTTAGGCAATGGTACACCTTTAAGAAATATTATTCTAACTGGGTTTCCACTCATATGTATTCTCCCCACCACAACCTACTACATTATTTAGATTATATTTGTCATAATGGTTGGGAAGGTATCCATACATAGGGACTCTAACTATTTCTGTATGTTCACCTATAAAGACCCTAACCACCTAAACCCATCTCTAAATCATCTTAAGAGTTGGGAAGTTATCCACCCATAGAGACTCATGTAGTGAATGGGTTTCCAGTTTAATCAATCATGTCATCAAATGTAATTATAACCATATTAAACAAGGATTTAACTGATTTGGAGTAGGGGTTGTTTTTCTTTTGAGATTCAGTTATGAATTTTAATGTTTGAGAATGGAATTATAAGTGTCTTTCTTTAAATATGATTTGAGGTTTTGTATGAGGATTGAATATTAAAGAGTTTTTTTGTAAAGTAATTATATTTCTAAATAAGGATATAGATTCTACTGCAGTTCTGATGTGGGATCACCAGAACTCTGGTGAGGTGAACAATGGGACAGTAATCTTGAGAAAACAACAGAATTCCTGTAGATGTCTACAGGCATTCCAGTGGTCCCATGGGATTTTTTTAATATTTTAAATTTAAATAAATAATTTTTTTTAATTAAAACTGTAACAAACCAAAATTATAATATATGATTACCTATAAATAACTCAATGTGTTTGATAGCTTTTCCATATGAAAAATCTAACTAAAATGAAACAACAAAATGTTTAGACTATTAAAACCTAGTTATTGATTTTCTTAGAATGAACAAGAGTAATTATTTTATGAAATATTTATTAAAATATATTATGAATGCATTTAATATAAATGAAATTCAATTAGTGCAGATAAAAATACAAATATGTTTATTTTATACTTAGAAATATACTTTTATAAATATTACCTTTTATAAAAAATGAATCTTGTGATTAATAATGATAATAAATATTTGATATGAATAACTAATTAATTATAATTTAATTAGTAAATAATAAGTAATATTAATGACAGCGGAAAATATTTTTAAATAAAACTATTTTCCTATAAAAACAATATTTCATTATATCTCACCTTTTAATTTAAAAGTTCAATTTCAAAATTTTATAATTTCAATTAGAAAAAATAGAAATTATTTTTGCATTCATCATACTATTATTTTCTTAAGATAAATTTTTGGAGTTTTTATTTTAAAATTATTTTTAGATGAATAGTGGAAAATGTCATTTTTACAAATTAAATGACTTTTATGACACTATTAGTATATAAGTATGAATTTTAAATTAAAGAAACATTTTAATAAGACCAAGTATTTATTTTATATGTGACTTTATAATTTTAAAAAATATTTATTTTAATTTACAAACTCATATTTAATATTTTAGAACATAAGTAATATTTTCCCGATAATTATTTTTAATTCATTATAAATTTTTTGGAATAAGTTAAATGATGTAAAATCTAAAATGGTAAAAGTAATAATTCTAGGGGTAAATGGCTTGAAATGTGATAGAAACATGTCTATAATTGAGTGGATGGTGTGTGGATCGACTTTATCTCTTCCACACTCCATTATTTCCCAATTTTTTAGCCATTTGGTATGTTTAACATGAGCTCCCTTTATATTAAGTTGAAATATTTACAAAATACCATTCCCACCACTTATAAAGGGATCTATCACTACCCCTTAAAGGCATTACTAAAAATTAGGTTTCCTCCTGAAACCCTACCCTTTTTATTTCCCCTATAATTATCTTTCACTCTATTGATATTTATATCATAATAGATTGAAGTATGCTATCCAATTCTAAGGGATCTTCAAAATAAATCTCAAATTAGTCAATGTGAGTACTCAATCTTAGTGAAATTTTTTTTTACATTATAATTTTAAAATAATTATGTAATTAAATAATTATTAGTCATATACTTAGATTTATTATGCTATGGGAATAATCAATAATCTCATTTTCCCTTTTCTATTAATAAAAATGAAATTGTCATTCATTCATTGTGTAGACTGCCAACTGCACGATGAAATGTGTTTCATTTACCTTCACCACCTTAAAATGATGGTCTAAAATAGAAATTTAATAAATTACTATGATATATATATCATGTTTATTATTCAAAACAATAATCCATATTACCCTTTCCTCATGTTCAATGGAAAACAAAATTATCAACCATGCATATGTATGGACTACCATCTCCGTTGAATGATTGATTTTTATTTTTCTTTTAATAACTACCTAAAAAGGATAGAAATGAAGTTGGGATTAAAGTATAACTATTATGTTTATGATATCATTAATTTTATATTATTATAATTATATAACCAATTAATAATATGACCAATAAATGATTATCATTAATTCAATCATTTAAAATAAGCGAACTAAGACAAAAATCATCTATTCATTCTGAGTAATGATTTTATATAAATTATCTCTTAAATTTTAATTATTTAAAATAATAATATATCACACAAATAAGTTCCATATAATATAATTATTCTTTTTTTATAATTATATTACAAATAAACCACCACATTATCATCTATTAATCATGATAGGTTCATGTTTGGGTCGGCTTAAGCACCTACTTGAACAATAATATTCATTTATATAATGGATGACTATGAGAACATATTTACTAGTATAATAAGATAAAAATATGTAAATTATTATTATTATTTTTTGAAGGTTATATGAATATTTAACTCATTAATAATAAATCACGCTTCGTTTATTAAGATTCACTGAAAAATGATCATCATCGATTTCAACCTCATGGATCGTAACAAAAACTACCATGAAATGAGATTACAGATTTATAAGATATTTAAAACATATATTTAAGTACTTTATATTATCTAATAATTATGTAATTTTTAAAAAATATATACTAATACTGATTTTATGAAACTAGTTCAAAACACTACCACAAAATAGGCTTTTATCAGTGCTAAAAAGGGCCTTTATTAAAAATAAAAAGAATTATTAATTGATCCTCTATTAAGTGGGGTGCCCTTTATCAGCACTATTTTTAGTGATGATAAAGTACCCCTTTTATCATCACTCATAAAATCTTCGATAAAGTCCCCCCTTTATTAGCGTTATTCAAAGCGCCGATAAAGTCCCCATTTATCAGCACTTCAAATAGAACTGATAAAGGCTTCCCTATTTGGGCGTGCTATTTATGTAACATCACACTCAGCAACCTTCAAAAAAATAAATCCAGCCAAAATAATCAAACCAGCAAAAATGACCTGCATAAACTAGCAAAAACCTACTAAAAAACCACTCATAGTATATATATACAAAAGAACTACATACACGAAGCAAATGATAAAAAACAAGCAGTGCACACAAAAGTTTGGAAAATAATTATATATACATTTAATTTACATCATGAATGAAAAAATATTAACTCATGTTATATAACAAAAAATTAATTCTATATACATTTTGAACAATGTTTTATAAAATTACATTTACAAATATCCAACAAACAGTTAAAAATATTAATATTTTCTCTTCTGATGTCTATGGTCCCCTATAAAATTTTCCTCCAATGGTAATAGTCCCCAAACAAATCATCCCAACTCGATAAAAAGGTTACCCCTAAATAATAAAACAAATATTATGTTAGTAATAAAATAAATAAATAAATTAAACATTAATATGAAGAATTCATTGAAAATGTCAATTTTTAATAAAAATGACACATTTGGAGTCATACCAGTGACACCGTGCATCGTATTGAGGTGGTGTTGATTACTACATGTCACAAAAGACTGATGAATAGTTTTCCTAAAGTATCAAAACAATTGGAATGCATTTCCTTGGTTTTCAGTATGTCAGCTGTGTTTTGTTTACTAAAATGTAATTTCAAACCAAAAACATGAAATTGGAGTCATACCAGTCGCATCATGCATCATTTTGATGTGATACTACTTCATACATGTCACAAAGGACTTAAGAATTGTTTTCCTTAATTTGGAATATAATCTAAGCATGTTTTCTTGGTTTTCAGTGAGTGACACTTTTTGAGATAAAATTTCAATTTTAAACTAATAGCAAACACTTTTAGTCATACCAGTCACACCATTCTTCAGATTAAGGTGGGGTTGATTCCTACATGTCACAATAGACTCATGGATAATTTTCCTAAAATATTAAAATGATATGAATTTTTTTCAGTTTTTAGTATGTCAGTTGTGTTTTTTACTTGAATTAATGTCAATTTTAAATAACAAGACACGTTTGGAATCATACCGGTGACACCGTGCATCATATTGAAGTTTGCTTGATTCTTACACATCACAAATGAATTATGGATCATTTTACAAAAGTATCAAAACAATTGGAATGCATTTCATTAGTTTTTAGTATGTCAATTGTGTTTTTACTAAAATGTCATTTCAAACTGAAAACATGCAATTTGAGTCATACTAGTCCCATCATGCATCGGTTTGATTTGATACAACTTCATACACATCACAAAAAACTTAAAAATATATTTCTTTAATTTGGAAGATAATTGGATCATGTTTGATTGGTTTTCAAGGAGTGACACGTTTTGAGCTAAAATATCAATTTTAAACTGATAGCAGACATTTTTAGTCATACTGGTCACTCTGTTTGTTTAATTGAGGTGGGGTTTATTCTTATATGTCAAAACTAACTAATGGATCATTTTTCTAAAATATCAAAACAATCTGAATGTGTTTTCTTAGTTTTCAGTATGTCAGTTATGTTTTTATACTTGAATTAATGTCAATTTTAAATAACAAGAAACATTTGGAGTCATACTAGTGACACCATTCATTAGATTGAGGTGTGGTTGATTCCTACACATCACAAATTACTGATAGATAATTTTCATAAAGTATCAAAATAATCAGAATGTATTTCCTCAGTTTTCAGTATCTCAGATGTTTTTTTTTACTAAAATGTCATTTCAAACTGAAAACATGCAATTTGAGTCATACCAGTTGCATCATGTGTTGGTTTTATGTGACAATCATTCATACACATCACAAAGAACTTATGAATTTATGTCATTAATTTTTAATATAATCGGAGCATGTTTGATTTTTTTCAGTGAGTGACACTTTTTGACCTAAAATGTCAAATTTAAAATGATTCCGAACTATTTTAGTCATACCATCCATACCATTCATCATATTTAGGTGTGGTTTATCTCTACACATCACAACTAAATCATGGATTGTTTTCCTAAATTATTAAAATAATTTTAATGTGTTTGCTCAGTTTTTAGTATGTCATTTGTGTTTTTTTACTTAAATTAATGTCAATTTTAAATAACAATACACATTTGGAGTCATACTAGTGACATTGTGCATTGGATTGAGGTGTGTTTAATTCCTATATATCATAAATAATAGATATATTATTTTTCTAAAGTATCAAAAAATCATAATACAATTCCTCAGTTTTTAGTATGTCAGTTGTTTTTTTACTAAAATTCAATTTCAAACCAAAAACATAAAATTTGAGTCATGCTGGTTGCATTGTGCGTCGATTTGATGTGAGACTACTTCATAAATGTTACAAAGGAATAATGAATAAATTTCCTTAATTTGGAAGAAAATTGGAGTGTGTTTTATTTGTTTTTATTGAGTGACACATTTTGACCTAAAATGTCAATTTTAAATTGATAGCAGACACTTTTAGTCATACTGATCACACCATTTGTTGGATTGAGGTGGGGTTGATTCTTATATGTCACAACTGACCCATGTATTATTTTTATAAAGTATCAAAAAAATCGTAATGTGTTTTCTCATTTTTAAGTATTTCAATTGTGTTTTTTTACGTGAATTAATGTAAATTTTAAATAATAAGACACATTTGGAGTCATATCGGTAAAACTGTGTGTCATATTGTGGTGACGTTGATTCCTACATGTTTCAAACTACTGCTAGATCATTTTCCTAAAGTATTAAAACAATCGTAATGCATTTCATCAGTTTTAAGATGCCATTTTCATTTTTTTTTAAATTAATTTCTTGTTGATTGGTTTTTTGAAAGAAATTAGTAGTCCTCATTTACAGGGTATTCATGTTGTTGATATACCACAAAAGATAATAAGTATACAGAAGGGGTTTCCCCATCCCTTGAGTTTTTTGTGACATATTTTATCCTTGTATGGTTGAATTAGAATAACATCCTCCTTCTGTAGCATAGCTTTATTCAGCCCAGTGAAGAACCAATTTTCATATATTCAGGACCTCTGAATGAATATATGACAGTTGGTTCTTCACCTGGTTGACTAAAGAGTGGAGTAAGTTCATGTGCCTGTTATGTCTCAAGATATCACAAAAACTCAAGGGATGGGGAAACCCCTTCTGAATACTCATTATCTTTTGTGGTCTATCAATAACACACATACTATGTAAATGAGGACCACCAATTTCTTTTAAAAAACAATCAACATGCAATTCATTTAGTGCACAAACAAGGGCCACCAATGGCCATGATTTTCAACAAGGCATTTGGCCCGTACAAATCACAACATTGCCATCAAACAAAGAGAAAGATAAGGAAGATAAGATTATTAAAGTATAAATTATTTGAGAATTTTACCATCTTTATTCTATATTTGTACATTATTTCATTAGGTATGCTTCCCAATAATTTATAATCATGTCTATATCGTCTTGTGAGTATGACTGTTTTCAGCAGTCATGGTAGTACTGAAAAAATATAAATACACAAATTATTAAAAAGTATTTTAAATGAAATAGAAATTATCTTCAAAAATAACTCTTCAGGGATGTTGGTTTGTTCATGGAATATGATCTATTTCATAAATTTACAAACATAATAACCATAATTTTTATCATTTTTTTGTTTCAGAAACTTCATAAACATTGAGAAAAATAAGTAATTTTTATGTGTTTGGATAGTGAAATCTTATTATATATACCCTGATTTGTATCTAGTAATGGTACTTATTAGGTTTCTTGTCTTTTTCCCCTATCCTCATTCCATGATGTAGACGATATTCACACATTACCCTAACATAATATAATCCTCATTAAAATATAATATAAATTATATAACTGGATGTTTAGTTCTAAAATGTTGGATGTAGTGTATTAAAAATTAAAAATTTCATCATTTGTGGTTGGTTTGTTGGATATCCATGCATTAAATCCAGAAAATAAATACTTAGTGTATCCAAATTGACTAAAATGAGCATCCAATGCTGTGTAAGAACACAAAAAAGAATAAGTAATGAATGAAATTAAAATATATTTGATATGATTAAATTATATAGTTTTACCCCTACATCGTTGGTATTAAGAAGAGTTTTTCATCCGTAATTTTTCTGTTAAGCGATTTGAGCAGTCCCAGCACTATTTCACTATGTTTCTTGGAATTTATGTCTTCTTTTTCTACAAAGGTGGCATGAGGACTAATGAGTCCAAAAACAATTCATGGGGAAATCCCTTCAATTTTCTTTCATATATACGCTTTCGAAAAATATGAAATGTATTTAGTCATAATTATCATAGTATATCATCTTTTGGAAAATAAAATCATTAAATCATACCTCATTTAAACATTTATAATTGATCTATCTAACCAATCATAGTCTAGGATTTCAGTTGCACGCTCAACACCAATGAAGTTTGGATCTTCCCATCCATACATATTTTCTTCAAAATAAATTATGTGATTACCATTATATTTCAACTTCATATTCATATGATCCTTCAATGATAATAAATTTGGATATAGAATGGGTGTTAAGGTAATTTGGGTAGATCATTTTGGTTTGTTGGTTGATCCATGAGATGGTTTTGAGCTAGTATTTCATTTCACTAACTTCTCTTTGTTTGTTTGTAATAACATGCATTGGTTTAGACCTTTTTTCATTAAATTTTTACGTTTTAGATTGAAAATTAAATTGGAAATGAATACCTCATTGTCGACATGTTTTTTTACAAGATCTGATGGCCATGTGATGAATGTTCCTAGATCTTGTTCGACCGTATGAATATCTGCATTATCAATTGGAACATGTAGCTCAGCACTCAGCTATAAGGCAATAGTAATTGACACTTTGACATGATCTATCAGAAGTGGTCTGTTGTTTAGCATATTATTCTGGATATTGACCATTGTATCCCTCGCTACAATGTTATGGGTGAATTTTGATAGATATAAATCACAGTCATTTTCACCCTGTAGAATATCAATACAAGAAAGGTATCATTGTCTAGTTTCTATCTGATTCACATTTCCTAGAAACAATTATTAGAAAATTGACAACCATGGTTAAGAAATGTTTTTTAGGGGAATGGTTCGCCTCAAAACTGGTGGGGGTGGGGTGGGATATTCACGTACGGGTTGTTCTTGAGTTTTTTCTTCTCTTTTCCTCCCCCCATCAAATTTATTATCATCTCTCTCTGGTATTGTAATTATTCTTGAAACATAGTGAATGTTTCTCTCATATTTTTCATTCTTGCAGTTTGATGCACCTCTTGTTTTTTTTCTCAAAATATGTTCGAGGTGTCACCCCAAAACTCGCACCTCTGATGTGGCCATACTTTTCTAGATGCTTTAAGGCCACTGAATGTATATCTGCATCTAGTGTGGGTGTTGTTGATTCTTGTGACTATTTAAGATAGAAAATATAGGAAAATAATTAATCATTGTTATGTAATATCAATTTAAAGAAAATGAAATTTTTATTATTTCATACTTACACATGTTTCCCACACTTTTTGGGTGTTTTCATCTATTAGTTTTCCATCTTTAGGTACACACGCCCCCCTCCATAGCACATGGCGTGGGATGGAAGTGGATGTGGATTTGGACTCTTCAAGATTAATATAAATAAAAGAACATAGTTATTGTGTTGTTTTATGTCACATTAAAGTATTCTGGTAGATTTAAAATACGTACCAAATATTTTTCAAGTGATTTGTACCCCATTCTTGCTTTATGGTAGGGGTACACTGGTCCTGATGCATGTTGTTTATTTTCAGCACTCATTTGATTTTTCATAAATAAAAAACTATAAATAAAAGTGATTAATACACATACCATCAGAAAACGTATTACCAGACATAGTGTACCTAAAAATACTACTTCTCATGACAGCCAGTAAATGCATCCCATGGTGCTTGGGTTATAAGGTGTGCATAAAAAAGAGGTGGGTGTAGTTTTATTTTCCCTTCAACATCTTTAAGATGATATTTTTTTAAAAGTGTGTGAAAACCCCTATGAATATTTCCAACAACCCTTGGGACATAGTCTTTGTGTGATTCATTTACTATAAATTCACTCTGCAAGAGATGATGAAGTTAAAGTCAATGTTTCATTATTTAATTTTTAGTAAATTAAAAAAAATGATATCATAATGTTACCGTAATATCTCCCCACATCAGTGTCTTAATCTTAACCCCAACATGGTGCCATGATGTTACATCAATTTTCACCCATTTCCAAATGATGATTCCAATGTAAATACTGAACATGGCCTTATTGGGGTTAACATGTTGGCCCTACTTATTCCATCTAATATCATATTTGATCCCCTTCTCTTTAGCCTTAATGATTTTTATAATACCATAAAACTACATCACTCGTATTTTTTCTACATCATTATTGTTTCATCACCTTTAATTTCCTAAGATCCACCATCATAAATATGTTCCTCTGGCTTTATAGGGCTAGCATCAGCATGTGCAGATGGTGGTTGTACCTATACATTGGGAGCAGCAACAGGTCGAGAAACATGTTGTTCGTCTGCACTAAGAGTAGCAGTAAGTTAAGAAACCAATTGTGCCTGGGGATTGGGAGAATCATCACGTGCAGAAGTCACTATATACAAAATTTTTTTAACATTTAATTTACATAACATAAAATCAATAACAAAAAGATATTAACATAAGGCAACAGGTTGAGAAACTTGTTGTTCATCTGCACTGTGAGCAGCAGTAGGTTGAGAAACCTATTATGCCTGGGGATTGGGAGAATCATCATGTGTATAAGTCATTATCCAAGAAATTAGTTTAAAATTTAATTTAGATAACATAAAATTAGCAACAAACTGATATAACATAAGGCAACAGGTTAAGAAATCTATTTTTTGTCTGCACTATAGGTAGCAGTAGGTTGAGAAACTTGTTGTGCCTGGATATTGGGATCATAATCATGTACAAAAGTCGTTATCTAGAAAATTGGTTTAAAATTAAATTTATATTACATAAAATCAATAACAAATAGATTTTAACATAAAGTAACATGATGTATACTATAGAAAAATATAATCTGATTATTGAACTCTCTTTTTTTAAAGATTGAAGGGATTTGACCCCTCTATCGACTATATGAATCCATTCATTATGGTATCCTCTGAAATAAAAAATGTCGTCTACACTGGGACTGCTGAAAAATGATTTCAAAGTCCCAATGAAGTGTTCATATTCTATTGAATTTTCATCTGACTCTTCAGTGGTTTTGGTTGATAACAGAATAATTGACCAGTTTTGGTTTGCAGGATCTGGAACATAAAATACTTGTAATGCTTATGATTCCATTATAAAAAGTTCATAATTTTACCCTTCCTTACTGAAATCAGATTTCACAAATCCCAACTCATCGATTTTAATAGCACTTCTATTATCAACCCACTTGCATTGAAAAATCAGAACTCGGAATGTCATATAATCTAACTCCCGTATTTTTTTGATCATACCAAAATATGACATATTTGCATAAATTGGATTTATGTCCTTAGCACCAAAAACATGCATCTCTTCAACCACAAGTGTACGTACACTATTCTTTCTGGTACTGTCTCCATAATTTTCATTAGTATAGAATGTATAACCATTAATTAAAAAAGCATTATAAGATAATATGTACACACTGGGTCCTTCAGCTAGCCATCGAAGTTGTTCTAAAATTGAGTCTGGATTTTCATTTGACTTCTTAAAAATATGATCCTAAAACCATCCTATAAACTGTTGATTGTGTTTATTTGATATCCATTTTTTATCCCTTGATGGATTCGAATGCCTAAGAATTTCTTTTTGGGTTTCAACATATGGTTCAATGTTTAAAATATTATACAAAACATAAAGGTGGGCATGCTCCCGATCTATAATATTGATTGTGATGACCTCATTTCTAGAAATTCCTTCACCCACAAGTCTCCCAGTGTGACGAGATTTTGTCATACCAATAATTTTCACACCGAATAGGTATTCGGTGTAGAATTCAATAGATTCTTCAACAATATATCACTCCACAATAAAACCCTCTGGCCGACATCAATTTTTGACATACCCTTCCAAAATCTCCATATACCATTAAATGGGGTACATCCATCTATAGTGCACGGGACCACATAGATGAATCTCTCTCACCAAGTGAACCATCAAATGAACTATCATATCAAATAATGTCAGTGGTAAAAACATTTACAATTCACATAATGCGATGAAAATTTCTTTTTCCATAGTCATAAATTTTGTCAGGTCTACAACTTTTCAACATATAGCTTTGAAGAATAAATAGATCTTCATTAATGTATGAATAACATTCTTGGTCAAAATGCAATGTAAATCTATAGGAATTAGATATTTCATAAAAACATGGAAGTCATGTGATTTCATAACTTTTAACTTCAAATCGTTCATTGACACGATGTTATTGATATTCAATGAATACCCCTCTAGAATATTTATGTCATTCAAGAAGTTTTAAAACTGATATCCCTCCTTCCTGGAAAGAGTGTAAGCAGGAGGAGTAAGAAATGTTTGTTTTTCACCCTTCACTGGTTCCAACACTTCTTGTATTCTCATGTCAACCATGTCCAACCTATCCTTAATTCCATTCTTTGTTTTATTGGGTGCATTTAGCAACGTGTCGATGACACTATCTCATAAATTGTTTCAACATGCATAACATCAAGAAAATGTCTAATGTACAGACAATTTCAGTATAGTAATTCAAAAAAACTTATTTTTTTCAACCAGTTTTCGTAAGGTTTTTCGAAAATGGTTTACCAAAAGCAGTGTCTACATCTTTAACTTTATAAAACATTTGATCACCTATTAATGGAGATGGTGGTGTATGTTCTTCATAAATTCCATCGAATGATATAATCTAAGATTGGTACTTATTTCATCTGGTTATAAATCTACGATGTCCTAGAAACATAATTTTCAATGAATGTTTCAACCTAATTTATTGTGTACCTTCTTCACAAATGGGACACCCAAGAGTTCCTTTAATGTTTTATCCTGAAAAATTTTCATAAGAAGGAAAGTAATTTATCATCTCGTAAAACATGGATCTCAATGTGAAATCTTCATTTTTTTAAGCATCATACATCATAACACCCAAATCCCTCAATAATTTCAAATCCTTGATCAATAAAGCCAAATAAACATCAATATCATTACCTAGTTGTTTTGGTCCTGATATAAGCATAGATAACATGATGTATTTTCATTTCATGCATGACCACGGTGGCAAGTTATAATTTTCCAACATAACCATCCATGTAATATGAGTTCTTCTTTAAAAACCAAAAGGATTCACTCCATCTATAGATAATGCAAGACTAAGGTTTCTCAGCTCATTTCCAAAGTCAGGATACTCATGATCAGTTCTCTTCCATTGAGGAGAGTCTACTAGATGTTGTAGTTTTCCATCTTTATTTCTTTTGTCTACGTTCCACATCAATTTTCCTACAGTATCCTCACTTTCATATAGGCACCTAAACCTTGTAATTATTGGAAAGTACCATGAAACTTTCATAGGACCGGATTCATATTTCTTGTATCGAGAAGCACCACACTTTGGGCATTATCTAATTGATTTTTGGTCCTTTAAAAATAGTATACAGTTATTCAGAAAATAGTATATTATTTAAGAGATCATACCCATTAAGCATATCATTCTTTTGGCATCGTATTTCCCACTCAAGAGCTCATTATCTTTTTAGATAATTTTATTCAAGAGAGAAAGTAATTCTGTAAAACTAGAGTTACTACATTCATTGCCTATTTTCAAAATATACAGCTTCAGTACGGCTGACAATGCTGTATATTTAGTTAAAACATCATACAATGGAATCTTTTAACAACTATTTAACTACACAAACAATTTTGGGCAATCATGAAGTTCATCTTCAACTGTCCTTGTCATTTCCTTAATGTGGTATTTATCATCAAGAACATTTGTAATCACATCCTTGACATATTCTTCTTCATTTTCTATGCTTGTAATCAAATAAAATGATCCATTAAATGTAGTGTTATCCCAGTCACTAGCTAAATTCTTTTTTCCCTTGTGTTTATTCCAACATTTATAACTTTGATCTATTCAATGACAGATCAAGTGTTCTTCCAACTCCTCTGGACTAACTTGTCTTGAATAAAAACAGCATAAACATGGACAAAGTATTTGAGAAGGATCATATGTATGATCTTTTTCAAACTTGATGAACTCTTTTACTCCATCTTCATGCTTTTTTGTCATACGATTGGCATCCATTCATTCTTTATTCATATCCATCCGATTTGATTCGATGATATTAATATTTTACAAAATTAATATACAAAACATTGATATAAAAATTAACCAAGGTTAACAAACTTGTGGTGGGTTGACTTAAGTGTTGGGATAGGATAACTCAGGGTGATCTATCACACTTCTTCCTAGGAAATATTTTCATATTTTTCATAGTAAAGGTTAATTAATCCCTCAATTCTAGGAATAACCCTAAGTTCAATGATGAATTTCTTAATCCAAATAGCTTCCTTCACTGCATTTTATGTAGTGGTGTACTATGCTTTGGTAGTCAAGTGTTTCATAGTAGATTTTTTTGAATTATTCTAATTGATATCTCCACTATTGAGTTAAAACATAAAAGATTTTTATGATCTCTTATCATCTTTTTCAGTTTGGAAACTAGCATCAGTGTAACCCCTTAAAATGATCTCATCCTCACCTTTAAAGATAAAAAACATATGCTTAGTTTAAATTCTTGATAGAAATCCAATAACTCTCACCAAGATTTAATATGAATTTACTTATTAAAAATAATAGGAAATACCAGGTTGATTACACAACATGGAATACATGATAAATGCTATAGTGAATGTATAAGGAATTTTACCCATGTTTCTCATCTCTAACTCATTAGAAGAAAATCGGGTCATTATAAGACTCATGACATGTAACACTAGTAAATACCCATCCTTGGATTTATACATTAAAATCCACTCTATCATTTTACCGATATATGTATTCTGACATAATCTAAGAAACCTATTTTATCTACCTTAAAATTTCTTCATACTGAGTATATAGGTTTATTCACCCATTTATTTTATCAAGAATCATCTTACCAATGATACATTTATAGAATGTAACCAATTAGGTTCATAATAATTAAATAAAATCATTTTTTCCAAACAAACATATATATATAATTTTTCTATTTTTGGTCAGAACATTGAAACAGTTTTCTAATTCTATAATAGTATCTACCTTGAACAGATACAAAGATGGATTCAGTACATTCTCTCAATAAAGGATATAAGGGTGTTCGTCATTCCTCTTAGTAGCACTTAAATTTCACATATATAATGAATGCTGATATATACATTGGTCTCCTATTGGGGTATGACCATGATTTTACCTTCGGAATCCTTGAAGCACTCCTCTAAATTCGTAGGGAGTAAGTTCTCATTTATTCACTTAGTTCATAAATCCATGCTTATCATTTTATGGTTATATGACTACAAATCCTTGATAGTGGGATCCGCTCACCAAACCTAAGGGGATCCCACTCACTAATGGGGGTGGATCTCACCTCACATACTCAATTATGTATCACCACATAGTACTATCATTAGTATCTAATATATATCGAGGTAGGTACCACTGGATGTCACATATACCATAGAGTAATATCATTAAAGACCTATTTATATAAAAAGTATAATCTCACTTTACCAGATGGGGGTGAGTGAAAGAGAATCTCCATTATTAGAAATTATCTAGAAGATAAGGGTGTGTCTATGAGTTTCATTGGAATCTATAACTCCCAAACATATGGTATAGGATGAATAACTCATTTCAATTACATCTAGTATAAGGATCTATCAAGAGAGTACGCAAATTCCACTCGAAAATACACCTATTGATGCCTAACCATGGTCATACCTCACACATATATTTCACCATATTTAAATGATAATACTAAGAAAGTTCAGAAGCCGAGCGTACACTATCCTAAAATTTTATTAATGAAAATAAAAGTGCACCATGAAAAAAATAATGTGGCACAAAATTCCACCAAAACATGAAGTAGAAAAACCGATTCCACCGAAAACATCTAAATCCCATCCAGAAATAAAGAGGTCACACGACACAAAAAAAACTAGTAGCCCATCATAAATCTACACACCACCTCGTGCCAACCTATAGTATCCTGTGACAAGAAGTCCACACCATGCCAAATACCGTGTCAATTTCCAGTGAAGAATTTTTCATCCCACTCAGAGATCCACGCACTGGCGAGAACACTAGCTTGTCGCTTTAAATACACCATGTCACACCTATATACCACATGAAGTCAACAAGCTTCCACCTGCTCCACTTACTCCGCCAATTTCCCGAGGTCACTGCCAAGTTCTTCAATCGCCATCATCGGCCAGACTACAACACACCAAAAACCTCACCTGCATCCCTATAGTTGAGTATCCTGGAAAATAGTCCATAAATACAGGTCCTCTCTTGAATCTATTCCCTCATGGTCCGCACGTGAAGGACATCACCATCCAGGGAGGTCGTCATCGACTACTCGTGAGGCACCATCCTCAATGAGGTTGTCTGCCACCTGATGCGCCTATTATTCGCTGACCTACACACCAAACTATGCCTCCAGTCGACCGCAGCAAAGCTCGCTGCCCGCATGCCCCGATCTTGATCGAAGATGGTCATTTGTCACCCACCCATAGACTAAGACGCCGCATGTGCCTCCTTCCACTGGGATCCCAAAACAAGTATCTCCCTATGAAGACTAGCCTCACCGGCTCGCCTACCCCATTATCGAGTCATCATTGCCTCATCAGTGGTACTTGACTGCTTCTATCTAGATCTAAAAATCCCCCAGCACACGGTCCTTTCCCGACCAAACTGAGGAACCCTCTCGGCACACTACCATCATCTTGAGTACCGGGCATCATCTTCCAACCGGACAGAAGTCTGCTACTGGCTTCCTGCTGTCATCCCCGAGCATCACTCACCCTTTTCTCTCGACCAAACTCGCTGCCTGAGAGATCAAAGCCTCCCATTTATTCACCAACACCACTCATTTCATCACAAAATATAGCCTTATAGAAAGTTCCACAAGCATCAAACATATCAAAGTGTAAATTAAACCAACTACTATATAAAGGGTGCATCATCACTAAGAATGCTCAACTGTAGTTGGAGGTCCATCCATGGAACCACTATAGTTTTCTTTAGTTGAAACACTAACCAAATCCCATATGAAGTGTGTATCTTCACTAAGAATACTCAACTGTCAAATCTCACTTGGGGGAAAACATCATAGGATTTTTTTCATGAAAACGCAACCATTACTTGAAATAAATTCCTTTGATGTCTCCACCCAAACCATTGAGATTGAAAAAATCCACATTAAAACATGACCAGTGAATACCTTTCTAGGTCCATGGTCCTCAATGCATACTAAAACATGGTCAAGATTCCTTATAAAGGGTCCATCATTCTTAGATAAATCACCATCCTGAACAAGGGATCAAAATAAAACCACAATAATGTAGTCATATAATGAGTTTTAGAAAAACATCGTCCACTAATGGATCAATGTGTTATGTATGGATATTAATGAAAAAAATGGAATCTAGTGAGTGAGATTCTAAAATATATGAAAGAAAAATTCATATACTCTAACCAAACTATTTTTTCATAAGGATCAAGCTTTCCTTAAAAACCCATGATACCTATATTGGTATAACTCATAAAATATATATAGCATATGGGTAGTCTTATCCAACTCAATAGGATATACCATCTGATCTATAAGAAATTTTATACTAATAATGGAGGGGATAGGAAGTAATTTAGATTGTGGGTCAAAAAGATATCTCAACTAAGTCTCAAAAACCCCTTATCACTCGCTAATCTGTAGCAAGAGGTCCTAATATAAGAGTAGGATCATCTTGGATCTATCTTTGAACATAATATATCTATCAATATGTATCATGTAGTATTTTATAGGTTAAACTCATGAGGATTAGAGTATATCTATATAAGAAGAAATATAAAGGATAGGGAAGATCATAACTGATCACTATATGACGCATTTACCAACTTTATTTTACCTTGTAATCAATGTATTAGAGATATGGGCTAACTAGCATGTTACCATAGTCCTAGAGAAATGATATTCCAGCTACCACACCAATGTTGGTCTCCTTGGTCTAATAACAAAACTCAAAACCTCCTAAACATTATTTCCCTAAATTCTCAAACCATTATTCACGTGATTAAAAACTCCAAACTCAATCCCTAGTAATAAATAGCTATGATATTACTCTAAAACTACCTAACCCACTCAGGCCCCATCCATGCCAGCATTAAGTTGAGTGTTCCACCCCAATCCCACCTCTAATAGGCTAGGGGATGGTGGCTTTCACCAAGTTGGCATATCACACAATATGGTAGAACATAGCCAATATCAAACTATAAAAAACACATGTCTCCAATGAATAAAATAATTAGAAACATAGTATATGTGTATATATATATATAATAAAAAAATTCTACATACAACGCAATCATGTGACATTACAGAGTTAGTACATCACCACGTAGGGAAAACACCATAAGTACTACACATCTTTAAAGGTTATAGAACCCAATAAACATGGAACAAGGGATAGATCCTCTATACTATAAGGACTCCAAGATTATACTAAAAATATAATATTAATCACCACCACCATGGACCAATAAGCTCTACTAGGTACCATCATCCATTAGCTCCGAACAAGTTATACCATCTCCATGTCCACTAAGACCACCTTCAAACCCGATTTTTTCCTACATGGACAAAGAAAATGTGGGAATAAATCCTATGTAGGTTTTATTATAAACATACTCATTATGATGCCATAAAACCATGAATTAAAGATAAAAAACAACTCAGATCAACCCCCGGTGTAGGAAAATTATCAGGAGGAATACATAGAAAGATTGATACATTCTCTACCAATAGAAGACTCATTGATGTGAATAAGACTCAGTAATCCTATAACTAATCCATGAAGGTTGTATCTCATGAGAAACAAAGTATTCTCAATGTATTTAAAAATATATGGAGTTTAAATTTTATATCTCATTTGTAAGTCACATCTCTAAGGTAACCAAGGGGTACTTGAGGAGTCACAAGTCTTAAAGTAACTAATATGCTCAACCTTTATTCTAAAACACTCCCAAAATCTATTAAGGGGAACTCACTCCTTATTTAGGTATGCACATAAATTGAGGGAGTAACATAGCTTGTTTCCTAGCATTATCACATCACATTTCTAGAAACCTATAGGGGAACCCATGCCTTAACTAATGACAGATCTTGATCAAGGGAGTATTAAAACCTACTATCATAACTACTGAGTTATAAGAAAACCCACGTCACCTATAAAAATATATAGAAAGGGACCAAAACCTCAGAGAAGTATATACATTGGTCGAGGGAGTTTCAATCCCTAATATAGGACCCTCACCACATCAAGGAGTGTTCTTTAGAAGATGGAGTATCGAATTCTATGGATATGTGGGGGAGTAATGAACTCTATTAGCTATGTGGGGGGGATAAATACTTCATTAGTGTTGAGGGATTAATGACCCCATGCTTGATTTGGGATACCTGTCCTCTATGTGTGTGGGGGAGTGAAAAACTTTATGAAGAATATAGGGGACCTACACCTTGACATCAGCACATAACCATGGGAAAACCCTACCCCACGAATGATTTTATCAACATACACAATCCCCATCTGCATTCCTACAGAACTAAGATTATTAAATTAAATTAATCACCTCACATCCCACCTATGATGTTGAAGAGAATCCCACCACTGCATTCTATATAGAAAATGAACATGATGTATTCAGGCACCTAAATTTGGGTCATGAACTAGGTGATACAAAAACCCATAAAGTTTAGAAAAAGAGCATGGCATGTATTTTAAGGGTAAAAAGTGTATATCCCATCATAAATAGTATTTTCATGTATTGCCTCTTCACATGGAATGTGAAGTCAATGTACATAGATTTCACTATGATGTGTAGAAATTATGAGACCAATAGGTACTTGAAATGTATCCCTAATACATAGATCCATGTCATATTGGGGTATATGGAATTTTTGAGGTGATACACAGTGTTTGATTCCCACGTGATTACTTAGTGTGTACTATTATATAGTCAAGACATATAGTCCCGGACTACACAATGTTTATTTGTGAACACATGTTATTTATTCTATGGATGTCACCTTTGGTGTGTACTACTACCTGAGTCGTGTCATGTATGCATACATGGAATGTACTCAAACTACACTTCATGTGGCTAGTTATGTACTCATCTTACCAACTTAATATCATTCACATGGAAGTTAATTTTATATAGAATACATGGTGTGTGAATCCATATCATATGTTGTGTGATAATTATAATTTCCTAAAACCATATCACCACATCTAAGCAGGTACATAGCATGTGTTCCTTTGAATTGAATGTTGTAAAGTCTTTTTCTTCACCCATATTTCTTTATTCATCCACGGTTCAAGCTTTTTACACCTTAAATCTCCAAAAAAACACATCATAGTTCACCTTATTTATATCCAAGACCCTTGAGGTTATTTCATGCTAATATAATTTTCCTTATCACACCCCCTCATAGTTTATTTCTCATCCCTTGATCAAATCCATGCCAAATATCCACTCTAAAATCAACTTGTGTGAATTGACCATTATCCCACCTTTCCAACATCACCTCCTCATACCATTGTTCATTCATAATCCACACCCACACCTCAATCCATAATCTGTGATGAAGTCTCATGATTCACACAATTATAATGGATCAAGAAAAACAATGGAGGGGGTAGAATCATGACTGATGAAAACCTTTCCAGTCAAATTTATCGTCAAGGTATCATTTTATGATGGATATTAAGGGAATAAATTGAGGATCTAAGAATATTCCATGCAATGATGTTAGGTACTATGAAAAATCAATTGTAAGGGATGAATATCTATTATAATGATTATTTAAAATTTCCTAAACATAAAATAATCACTGATAATGCATGTGGTTGTGCAATAAAGGATTCACCGCATGAAGAATAAAAATTCATAAAGTTAATTGGAAAAATATGAATTATGACGTACAAATAAAAATAAAATCCATACCACAATATGAATTCATTTTATGGTGGCGGAGGAGTCGTTGTCTGAGGAGGAGGAGGAGGGAGGAGAGGATGGAGGAGAGGAGGTAGCGGTGGCGGTGGCGGCGGAGATAGCGGTGACAGCGATAGCGGTCGAGGAGGAGGAGGAGGGAGGAGAGGAGGGAGGAGAGGAGGTTGCGGCAGAGGTGGTAGTGGAGATAGTGGCAGCGGCAGGGATTGGCTTCCATGAGAGCTTGAGGGTGTGAGGAAGGAGGAAAATTTTAGGGTTAATTTATAAAACTCAGTGACACTTTTATCAGAGCTATATAAAAAGCGCTGATAAAACTATGTTTTTTCAACGCTAAAACTTAAATCACTGATAAAACATGCATTTATCAGTGATTTTTTCGCACTTATAAAGTCCCATCTTTATCAGTGCTAAAAAAACCCATATAAAAGTATTTTTTATTAGTGATACAATTGAAATCACTGATAAAACATTCCTTTATGAGCACTTCTTTAGTGCTGATAAAGGCTGATCTTTATAAGCGCTAAAAAAATGATGATAAGTGTAATGCCCTAACCCCAGTTACCCAGAGTCAGTGCATTATTACATGACATTGGCATGATCGCAAGAGATCAAGTCTTGAAAGACCGGTTATTTTAGTAGCCTTGAAATTACTAGATATATATATAAGTTTTACATTACATCATGAAATAAAAACAACAATAACATTTTATACCCTTTTAACATGCTTATATCCCTTAGCCTATCCATATAGGTCAACCATAAAATACTTCTTCACATCCTGGGAAAAATAAAACATAGAAATGGGTGAGCTCAGATGCTCAGTAAGGATAATAATATAGTGGAAACTTTCATAAATAAGCATAAACATTTAAGGTAATGTATAAGACAAAACATAAGCCTTTTAAACATAAACTTTAGAATAATATGGAAAATATAAATCAAATAAATACATTTACTTATTCACATGGATATTCTACTAGTCCAATAATCACATTCAATATCAATATCAAATTTCATAATGATGGAATGCATAATGCCGACATCATAACCACATATTCAAGGCCTCGTGCTAAGACTACAAATAAGATTTTGTCAAGGCCTTGTGCCAAGACACTAGTTTGTCTCATGAGACCTACCGATGCATCAAGGAGCTCTAGTAGGCTCCACCCATCACTTACTAAGTCTAATTCATTCCTCATATAAAAAGGTTGAAACATAACATAAACATTCATATTATAACTAGCATAAAAAATGTTAATACTTTAACCATAAACCATGAATGGTATAAAAAACACATCCATAGTCAAACATATCACAAAACCTTCAATACAATATGGAAGATTTATATCTTAATAAATCAACTTCAAACAAGTTTAAAATCCCTCAAATGATGTTGACATTGATGAAAACAAAACTATTTGATAGAAATATATCTTTATATTTTGAAATCATTTAAAAGTCACATAATTATAAAAGAAAACATTTTTTTTGAAAATATTCTTATAATATTGTAAGGCAAGCTTTGAAGATGTTATAATGATAGAAAATAGACACATCATCCATATAAGTTAAAAAATAAATTCTTACCTTAATTTGTCGAAGAGGTCATAAAATACCTTGTTTGTAAAATGATAGAAAGATTAATTTATAAACATTTTATAAAAAGTAAAACAAGGGTATAAATAAATTTAACCCATAGTCTAGGAAATAGTAAAAAAAATTGAAATACATTTTTAATAAACACGTATGTGGATGATAAAGAGGTCCTAGTAGATACTCACGTATAAACAACCTCGGATAATAAAGAGATTGTAAAATTAACCCTTACATTGTACTTTTCCAAGATTAAGGGAAGGTTAACCTCCTGTATAATAGTTAGATCATTGTTATTAAATTATACAAGAACCACATACATAAATATGATATCATATATGATCTTCTAATATTGATTTGTTAATAATATTTTAGTAGTATCATTGTTTCGGGTGTTAACTGATTCATTTTTCTTTATATGTTTTGTTACGTAAGTCTTGTTTGTTATGGATAAGATGTATTTGATTCATATCCAGAATGATATTAAGTTCTTAGATAGTATTTTTAATCATAAAATAGAAATTATTCTTGAATGGTCATGATGAGGAAATGAATCTTATCGCGTTCGTGGAGATAGTAATCTGCACGTACGCATGAGCGACATTACCATTCTATTGATGGTGGAATCGTATGTAATTGGATATTATATAATATATACAGAATAATTAATATTTATTATTTATTACTTACATCATTTATACTCATTATTATACCCATCCAAAATAATTAAGTGTTGAAAAACAAACTACACCATGATGTGGAGACGGTAAGCTGTACGTACACACCTATGGTCACTTTGTAATTAATAGGATGGATAGAATAATGAATATGGTTGTACCATATTTATAATAACATAAAATTATATATATGGTACTAGAGTTATTATTTTTTTATGGAAAAAACAAAGAAATAGGAAGTGGAAGGAGAAAAGAACTTTGAAAGAGGTGGTGAAATTATTACCTCTTCTTCTGGTGTTTCCTTTTGAATTGATCAAAAGGGCTCCTTAGGTTGGCTTTCTGATCAAATTAAGGCCTCTAGGTTGAAGTGAGGATAGTTGTGAGGATATTTGAGTAGGTTTTGGCCGACCCAAATGGAATTTAAGGTGTAATTTTGAGATAAGGGGAAGTACCCTTTTATAAGAGAGTTGAGATTCACTTTAGGAAAATCTTGAAATATTATTTTATTATACAATCATATTCGATTTATAATGGATCAAAAATAATTTATTTCAAGGATAAGGTGGGGATAGGTCTAAATATTCTCAACCAATAGGTTTTATATAGGTTTAGGTCACCATATTAACCTTATTTCTTATATTTAACTCTTGGTTAAATAGTTTAACATTTACCATGTAACCTTGTATTTTTATATTATATGGTTAATAAACTTACTATAAAATTCCAAGAGAACCCCAAGTAGTTCATTAATGACATATCTATTATTATATAAATCCTTTGTCCTAAACTTATATTTTTAGGACTATTATATCATTTAATAATATAGTATTTGTTTTAAAAACTCATTTATGTCAATTTTGACATTATTTAGTATTTGCTTTTTGTTAAAGTCCTAAAAAATTTATCACTTAGAAAAAAACAATTTAATCAACCCTAACATTTAATATTGACCTACAAAATTAGCTTAATCCATTATAATTCTCAATTTACATTTATTTTAATATTTATAATATCAATTATTTTAATCTTTCATTAATAAGGTAATTACTGCATCATTATTGTGTTATAAATAATTATAATTATTTAATGTCTAAAAATTATAAATAAAATACTATTATGTAGGAAATATTTTTATTTTTCCAATTAATATTTATAGTCGAATTTGTCTTATGTTTAAACCTATATTAAAAATGGTTTAGTTATTAAACTTTGAATTTAACACTTTTAACTCTTCTTTAAATAAAATAATAATAAATGTCTGAGTCTAATCCAAGTGGACAAAAAGAATCATATTTTATTACTAAGGTTTTTTTTGGTAGAAATACACTTATCTAATAGAATTAGGACATGTTTTAGGGTAATTATAATATCATTTTTTACCTTTAATTAACCTATTCACTTTTAACTGTGGTAAATAAAAGTTAAAAGTTACTATTCACCACAAATTATTTTCATCTTATTGAACCACATTTTACTTACTGATGTCAACCGTGTCTCTCAAATTTTTGAAATTCAATTCGCAGAAGTGGTGAAATTACATTTTATGAAATTTTTCAAATGTGCCTAGAAGGTGGATAAAAGATGGTAAAAAGTTCAAAAAAAATTTATATATCTAATATTATTATAAAATGCCTCTAATGAATTACATTGAACATATATATGTATTATGTATATATTTTTACCTAAAATAAATTTAAATAAAATAACTAATTATTTAAATAAAAAATTCAGTTTTAAATAATAACACGGCTTTTTTCACTATTCATCAAAAATTCAAAGTTTCAGAAAAATACCAAAACTTCAACCTAAAATAATTTTGATATTCTGAATCAAAAAATGAATTCCATTTTAAAAAATAAAATTTTAAAAAATTTAAAATTGGATATTACTATTCATAACGGCTAGTTTGATTGGTCATGGTGTGTTTGAACTCGAAGTTGCGTACAATGTAATCTATTGTATTATTCAAAGAGAAGCATATCGTGGAAGCTTGGGGTGTTACATTCTTCCCCCCTTAAAATAATTTTTTCCTCAAAATTTCTAGAATACTAATGAATAAAAAAGATCCGGGTGGTTCTTTATCATAAGTTCCTTGGGTTCCAACGTTTCCTCTTCCATCTTTTGGTTTCTCCATAAAACTTTTACCAAACGAGTCATCCAGTTTCTCAGAACTTGTTCTCTGGTATCAATAATCTTAACATACTCTTCACAATAAGACAAATCGGGTTCTAGTTCTATTTCTTCATAGGTTAGTACATGCATTGGGTCAGGGATGTATTTTCTCAACTGTGATACGTGGAACATATCATGAACTTTGGAGAGACTTGGAGGCATTTCCAAATGGTAATCTATAACTCCAATTAGTTCTATAATTTTGAAAGTTCAGATGTACCTGGGAATTAATTTACCCTTCTTACTTAATTGTATAATACCCTTCCATGGAGATACCTTCAAGAAAACATGATCACCTACTTGAAATTCAAAATCCTTCCTTCAGTTATCGGCATAGATCTTTTTTCTACTTTGAGCTACTTTGATGTGGGTTTGGATAATCTTCACATTTTCCATTGTTTCCTCAACAAGTTCTGGGCCTATGAGTTTTCTTTCACCAACACCATCCCAACAATTTGGTCTACGACATCTCTTTCCATATAACGCTTCATATGGTGCAATCTGAATACTTGAATGGAAGGTATTGTTATAGGAAAATTCTACCATAGGTAAATATTGATTCCACATACCTTGAAAGTCAAGTGATCAAGATATCAACATGTATTCTAAGGTTTTAATAGTCCGTTCTGATTGTCCATCAATTTGAGGGTGGTAGGCAGTGCTCAAATGAAGTTTAGTATCTAGGGATTTCTGAAGACTTTTCTAGAACCTTGATGTAAAATGGGTATCAAAATCAGAAACAATCGATAGGGTTACTTCATAAAGTCTTAAAAATTCATTAATATATAGTCTTTCTAAATGTTCAAGTGGTAAATCTTCTCTTATAATAAGAAAATGTGTTTACTTTGTAAGACGATCAACAATGACCCATATTGCATCGTTCCTTCTAGGAGTCTTTGGTAGCCCCATGACAAAGTCCATCGTAATATCATCCCATTTCCACTCAGGTATGGAAATAGGTTGCATAACTCCTCTATGATGTTGTCTTCCAGCCTTCACCTATTGAAAAATCATACATCTTGACACATAATCAGCAATCTCTCTCTTCATGTTGTCCCACCAAAAATGTTCCTTCAAATCTCTCTAAATCTTAGTGCTACTAGGGTGTATAGAGAAATTAGATCTATTAGAATCATCCAAAAATTCCCTTTTTAGATTATGTATGTTAGGTGCACAAAGTATCTTCCCAAATTTCAAAATTCTATCTTCAAATGCGAATTCAATCAATCTCCCATCATTCACAGCTTTAATTTTCTTTTGAAACTCCTCATCATCAGTTTGAGAACTTTTTATCCTTTCTAGTAAATATGGATTGGTAACCATTTGAAAAATTATCGATGTTTCACCTTCAATGATTATTCTCATATCCATTTTTACTAGATCCATGTACATAGGATCCCTTTCAACTCTCATCGTTTTTAGAACTCCATGATCTTTTCTGCTCAAAGCATCTGCCACCTTATTTGCCTTCCTCGGGTGGTAGTGTATAGTATAATCATAATCTTTGAGTAGTTCAATCCATCATATTTGCCTCATGTTGAGTTCTTTTTGTGAGAAAATATACTTCAAAATCTTTTAATTGGTATATATATCACATTTTTTACCATAGAGATAGTGTCTATATATCTTCAGAGAAAATATTACAAATTCTAAATCAAGATCATGAGTGGGATAGTTTTGTTCATGTATTTTTAGCTGTTGTGATGCATAGGAAATAAATCTATCATTCTACATAAGGACAGAACCAAGTCCTTTATTTGAAGCATCACTATAAATAAAAAACCCATCAAAGAATTGATCAATATTACTCATTGGGTTACATATATAATCAACAGGATTCCTTACTAACCTTGTAAAGTTACCCTCATACTTTTTGACATTCTCATCCTTGTTTTTCCTTAGACTCAAAAATCACCTTTCTATATCCGCTCGATGGTCATGAGGAAAGTATTTTTCTAAGAAAATTTCTTTAAACTCCCTTCATTCCATACCTGCTACCTCTTCATCCTCCTTTGTGTTTTGAATTAATGACCACCATTGATCTGCATATCCTGTGAGGTGATAAACTTCCATGAAAACTTTTACCTTTCGCTACTCCCCAAAGCATGAAATATTTTCTCTAAGGAACTTATCCATTGCTCAGCTACAAATGGATTTTTAGTCCCATTGAATTTTGGTGGTTGTTTCCTCATGAAGTATCTAACATTGATCCTGTACATTGTGGATTAGGGTGCTCCATACGGGTAACATTATTATTCATAACCAGAGTGAGTTATCCTAGTATGGTGATAAGATTATCAGCACTGGTTTCATCACCAGCTCCACTATAATTATCTTAAGTAGTATGTAAATCTCTATGTGGATTGAGTGTGTTGATATGGTTTTCATTCCTTCAACTAGGTGTCATTTCTAAACAATTTCATACACTAGATTAGTTTATGAATCACAATACATAATTCCACACTTGTAAAATGCTTAACATAAATTTAACAGTTTAAGGATATAATCCATAATTATAAAAATATTTTTATTTGAGTAAGTATTTACTCACAAATCCTTTATAATGGTTTGTAAAGAAAATTTGAATTATCCTAATCATATCCCCTAGGAGTGTTCTAACTAAGAGTGCAGTAAGGCCCGTTGTTGTGTACCAAGATACCCTGGGTCAAGCCCAAAACTCATTATCGGAGTTTTCACTCCTAGGTACATCTATTCCAGATCCGCCTCTACCTACTTGTATATAAACAGGGATGTATTACTGCAAAAATACACAAAATATCTACATTTCCAAAATTTAAGAAAGTTATTCTATACTAATCCTCAAAGTCTATCTTAGGGTAATATTCTCTAATTAGAGTTTTTCTAAATCTAGTTTCCAAGGTTTGTACTAAACTTCCTCTGATACCAACTGTAATGCCCCGACCCCAGTTACCCAAAGTTAGAGCACTGTTATATAACATTGGCATTATCACAAGAGATCAAGTCTTGAAAGACCGATTAGTTTAGTAACCTTGGAAGTACTAGATACATACATAAGTTTTACATTACATCATGAAATAAAAATCAACAACAACATTTTATCCCCTTTGAACACACTTATATCTCTTAGACTATCCCTGTAGGTCAACTATAAAATACTTCTTCACATCCTGAGAAAAATAAAACATAGAAAGGGGTGAGCTCAGATGTTCAGTAAGGATAACAATATAGCAGAAACTTTCATAAATAAGCATAAACATTTAAGGAAATGTATATGACTAAAACATGAGACTTTTAAAATTAAAATTCAGCATAATATGGAAAATATAAATCAAATAATTCCATTTACTTATTCACATGGATAATCTACTAGTCGAATAATCACATGCAATATCAATATCCAATTTCATAATGATGGAATGAATAATGCCAGACATCATAACCACATAGTCAAGGCCTCATGCCAAGACTAAAAATAAGATTTTGTCAATTCCTTGTACCAAGAAACAAGTTTGTCTCATGAGACCTAATGATTCATCAAGTAGCTATAGTGGGCTCCACCCATAACTTACTAAGTCCAATGCATTCCTCATATGAAAAGGCTGAAATGTAACATAAACATTCATAATAAAACTAGAATAAAAAATGTTAATACTTTAACTATAAACCATGAATGGTATAAAAAAACACATCCATAGTCAAACATATCACAAAACCTTCAATACAATATGGAATATTTGTATCTTAATAAATCAACTTCAAACAAGTGTAAAATTCATCAATGGATGTTGACATAGATGAAATCAAAACTATTTGAGATAAATATCTATTTCTATTTTGAAAAAATTTAAAAGTAATATGATTATAAAAGAAAACATTTATTTTGAAAATATTATTATAAGCTTGTAATGGAAGCTTCATAGATTTTATAACGGTGTAAAATAGCTGAAGCCACCATATAAGTTAAAAAACGTACCTTAATTTGTCGAAAAGGTCATAAAGTACCTTGTTTGGAAAACGACAGAAAGATTACTTTATAAACATTTTATAAAAAGTAAAATAAGGGTATAAATGAATTTAACCCATATTCTAGGAAATAGTGAAAATGTTTTGAAATACATTTTTAAGAAACACAGATGTGGATGATAAAGAGGTCTGAGTAGATACTCACATATAAACAACCTCAGATAATAAAGAGATTGTAAAATTAACTCTTAACTTGTAATTTTCCTTGATTGATGGTATTTTAACCTCCTGAATAATAGTTAAATCATTTTTATTAAATTATACAAGAAAAAAATACATAAATATGATATCATATATGATCTTCTAATATTTATTTGTTAATAATATTTTAGTAATATCATTGTTTCAGGTGTTAACTGATTCAATTTCCTTTATATATTTTGTTACGTAAGTCATGTTTATTATGGATATTATGTGTTTGATTCATATCCAGAATGATATTAAGTTCTTAGACATTATTTTTAATCATAAAATAAATATTATTCTTTAATGGTTATTATAGGGAAATGAATCTTATCGCGTTCATGGAGACGGTAATCTGTACGTACGCACGAGTAACAATACCATTCTATTGATGGTGGAATCATATGTAATTGGATGGTATATAATATATAAATAATCATTAATATGTTTTATTTATTATATAAATCATTTATACTCATTATTATACCCATCCAAAATAATTAAGTGTTGAATAAAAAAATACACCACGACGTGGAGATGGTAAGTCGTACGTATGCACGTATGGTGACTTTGTCATTCATAGGATGGATAGAATAATGAATATGGTTATACCATATTTATAATAAGATCAAAGTTTGAATAAGGTACTGAAGTTATTATTTTGTTATGGAAAAAAATAGATAGTGGAAGAAGAAAATAACTTTGAAAGAGGTGGTGAAATTATTACCTCTTCTTCGGGTGTTTCCTTTTGATTTGATCAAAAGGGCTCCTTAGGTAGGATTTATGATCAAAGTAAGGCCTTTGGGAAGAATTGAGGGTATTTTGAAGGATATTTGAGATGGTTTTGTCCGAGCCAAATGGTTTTGGAGGTGTGATTTTGAGAGAAGGGGAAGTACCCTTTTATAAGAGAGGTGAAGGTCACTTTAGAAAAATCTTAAAATATTAATTTATTATACAATCATATTCAGTTTATAATGGTACCAAAATAATTTATTTTAAGGATAAGGTGGTTATGGGTCTAAATAATCTCAACCAATAGGTTTTATACAGGTTTAGGTCACCATATTAACCTTATCTTTTAGATTTAACTCTTGGTTAAATAGTTCAACATTTACCATGTCTCCTTGTATTTTTATATTATATAGTTAATAAAATTACTATAAAATGTCAAGAAAACCCCAAGTGGTTCATCAATGAAATATATATTATTATATAAATACTTTTCCCAAACCTTAGATATTTAGGACTATTAAATCATTTAATAATATTGTATTTGTTTTAAAAACTCATTTATGTCAATTTTGACACTATTTAGTATTTGATTTTTTTCAAAGTCCTAACAACTTTATCACTTAGAAGAAAATTATTTAATCAACCCTAACATGTCATATTGACCTAGAAAATTAGTTTAATTCATAATAAGTCTCAATTTACATTTATTTGGATATTTATAATGTCAATTATTTTAATCTTTCATTAATAAGGTAATTACTGCATCATTATCGTGTCATAAATAAATTTAATTATTTAATGTCTAAAAATTATAAATAAAATAACATTATGTAGGAAATATTTTTATATTTCTAATGAATATTTATAGTCAAATTTATCTTTTGTATAACCCTATATTAAAAATGGTTTAGTTATTAAACTTTGAATTTAACACTTTTAACTTTTCTTTAAATAAAATAATAATAAATGTCCTGATCTAATCCAAGTGGACCAAAATGATCATATTTTATTCCTAAAGTTGTTTTTGGTCTAATTAAACTTATACAATAGAATTAGGAAATGTGTTAGGGTAATTATAATATCATTTTTACCTTTAATTAACCTATTTTCTTTTAACTGTGGTAAATAAAAGTCAAAAGTTACTATTCACCAAAAATTATTTTCATCTTATTGAACCAAATTTTAATTACTGATGTCAACCATTACTCTTAGATTTTTTAAATTTAATTCACAGAAGTGGTAAAATTGTGTTTTATGAAAATTTGCGAATGCGCCTAAAAGGTGGGTAAAAGACGGTAAAAAGTTCAATAAAATTTTATTTATCTAATATTATTATTAAATGACTCTAATGAATTACATTGAACATATATAGTTATTATGTATCTATTTTTACCTCAAATAAATTTAAATAAAATAAGTAATTATTTAAATAAAAAATCGGTTTTAAACAATAATGCAATGTTTTTCACTATTCATCAAAAATTGAAAGTTTTCAGAAAAATACTAAAAATTAATCCTAAGCTAATTTTGATATTCCGAATCCAAAAATACAGTAAATTTTGAAAAATAAAATTTCAAAAAGTGGGTATTACTATTCATGACGGCTTATTTGATTGGTCGTGGTGTGTTAGAACTCAAAGTTGCATATAGAACAAGTTATTGTATTATTCAAAGAGAAGCGTACCGTGGAAGCTTAGGGTGTTACAATAAATTAATGTTTTATTAGTGTTTTTTAATTATCACTGATAAAACATATCATTTATTCATAATTATAAAATTATAACCAATATATTATTACATTTATAATTTTATAAATATATATTTATGGTGTTTGTGTATAAATTATAATTAAATATATATATATAATTTTATAATTTAAATTATAATTAAATATATATAAATATAAATTGATATATTATTGTTATTTTTATTTTTATAAGTATTTATATATATATATATATGTCTATGTCTGTGTATATATCACTTAAATACATATACTTATAGATAAATATATTCAAAAGGTATTCCTAAATATATATTTATCATTTAAAAAATATTTTGTAATTTTATAATTATTTAAACATATTATATTTAATTAGTTATATATAATTATAATTATATATAATATTTTTTAAAAGTAAATAATTATATATAACTAAATATTTATATTTTTAAATATAATAAATACATTTACTGTTTATTTAAATAGATTTATCATGATTTTAAGTATTTATGGGAAGATAAAGCTTTATATATATAGTAAATGAATGATAACACCAAGTATAAATAGTAATATAGTATATATGGCCAATATTAGGGTAAAAATGAATATATATTCTTGAGAAGGACGTACGCATCAATTAACACATTCATTTAGAAACATAAATTTATTTAAATATATATTTTTAATAAGTAGTTGTATGTATATATATATATATTAAAAAGTATATATATATAATATTATAAACATATAGTATTATAAATATATAATAAAGATATAACTAAAACTAATAAAAATAATAAACATAAATAAAACATAAACATAATAAACATGCATTTTTTATTTAATGTATATATATAAACATTATTTTGGAATATAATTAAAATATTTTATATAAATTAATATTATTTTCTATTAAAAACTTTTACCAGTGCTATTATTAGCTCTAATAAAGGCACCTTTTTATTAACGCTTTTTGTTAGCACTACAAAAGGGGGGACTTTATCAGTGTTAATATTAGCACTGATAAAGGGTAAATTTATCGGTGATTTTTTCTATCACTGATAAAATTCCCCCTTTTATTCGTTCATTTTAATTAGAATTGATAAAACCTGAGCGCTTCCCTTGCCCACATTTGTGGTAGTGAAAATATAAATATTACTTACACCCAGTGTTAAAGATAGGTAAAAAATAACTACTATATATATGATTAGAATGATTATAAAAGATCATTATAAATGGTTATTGTTATAAATAAAGTTCTTAATTATGTATTTAAGGAACTTAATTTAATTATTCTGGACATTTGGTGTAAGTGTGGAATTAATCTGGATTGAGTTAGGGGTTTTTGTCTCAAATTCCTCTCTTTGAGAAAAAATCAGTATTATGAATCTAATAAAATTTATATGGTGTGCATGATAACTATTTGAGATATCATACATTAATTTCATTTTAATAATGGTATTTTTAGTTCAATGACAAGACCACTCT
Source organism: Viscum album (assembly GCA_963277665.1). Classification (NCBI taxonomy): domain Eukaryota; kingdom Viridiplantae; phylum Streptophyta; class Magnoliopsida; order Santalales; family Viscaceae; genus Viscum; species Viscum album. The sequence continues at coordinate 941,487,539 of OY728145.1, forward strand.
TTCAAGGGGTTTTTATTATAATTTTACTCAATCTTCCAGGGTTCTTTGTCTCAAACATTAATTACTTGAGACATGTTTATGTTATAAACAATGTTTTTATTTGAATAGTGAATTCAATGCACATGGATGTATATTTATCACATATTTTTGTTATTCCTGGGAAATAATAATCAAAATCATTTCATTTTCATCAACTAGATTTTTATTTAGTTATTACCCCTGTTGTAAGGCTTTTTGGTGGCTCAATTTTTATTCATTAAGTTATATTCATCCTCTTAGACATAAAAGTGGGGTATATTTTACCAATTTATTATATTAAATTTCATTATATTTATTTTCTATGAGTTTAAATTTTTAAAATGTTATACATATTTTAAAATAATTATTTATTCAAGGAGTACGCTTCCCATTAGGTATATTTATAGCTCAAGTCTCTTTTATTTGAGTTAAACTATTTCATCAAAAAATTATTTCTTCCATGCTTAGGTTCTACCACCCTAATATTATATCATATGGTATTATATAATCCTATTTTGGGAAATTAAATTTTAATACAAATAAATATTTTGTTACACTTATTATTACATGAGTTTTGAAACAAAGGTATTTTGAAAATAATAAAAAGGGTTTTTCCTTTCCCTTTTGTATGTTTTGTCTTCCTCTACTCATTTCAATTAGATTATTTTTTTCTCTTTTCAAGGCTCTTTTTTTGGATATCCTTTAAAAAAGTAAAGTTTTTGAAAATATTTCACATCACATTTTCAAAAGTTACCTTTGAATTCAATATGGGAATTTATATTTTACATCAATGTTTGAAATGATTTCTAAAATCTATTTTGACATTTCATTTACACTTCTATTTTTATTTTCAAAAGGATTTACCCTAATGAGGTTAATGTTTCATTAATTTTACTCAAATATATAAATATTATCATTGGGGGATTGAACTCATGATATCAAACAATTCAATTCTTTATCCCTTCTTTTGTGATGTCGTTCAAAGAGTTCTTTTTATGAGGATTTTTTTAATTTATGTCAACACCCTCATATGTTTCCTTTATTTCACTAGAATTATTCTCTTTTTAAATCTTCCATTCTTACTCTAGATGGATTATAATCTTTTTATCCTATTTGATAACATGGGTAAAAGTATTATTGTTCTATATATTTTTATTCCTTTATTGATTATTATTATAAGGGTAACAATTTATTGTTTGTATATCCACCTTCCATATCTAGTTAGGTTATGATCATGTTATCCCATATATTGACATGTGAAAAGTATTAGAGTTCTATATGTTTTTATTTTAATATATATGATTATTATAAAGTTGAATATGTATTTTTTGACCATACAAATACTTTTTGTAAGTGGGTTATTATCATGTTGTAACTTTTATTGACATGGGGAATGTATCTATATTCTTAATGATTATTAACTTCTAAAATAGGTTGATTAGGTATTAACATTCTGTATCTTTCATTATATATATAGCTATGTTTTTATTTAGTAAGAGGTTCCTTATGGAATGGTATAAAAAGTTTTGTTAACTCTTATGGTGAATTAATTATACTTAATCAAGTGACAGGTGGTTCCAAAAATTATATATCCCCTTGATACAATGACAGGTATCATGAGGCATAATGGTTTGGTTTTTGGTGTATAAATCTTACCATAAAAGGATAGTGTCTTGGAAGAAGGCCTTTATAGCATGTTTTTTTTTGTCCGAAATAATTCATTCCATAAATATAAGATCAATAACTATTGATATCCATGTTTTCATAATATCATGGATATATAATTCATATAGTTTTAGTTGATTATGGAATTATTCAGACCATTTAATCCTTATATATTATATATAATGTGTTTATTTTTTGACAACTTCAGTTACATGCTTCCTTTAAAAAGAATTTGATCTCACCCCTTATCATGATTCCATTTCCCCAGATTATAAAGAAAAGTAGCAAATATTCAATGTTTAGAAGGATAGACCATGTAAAATAATTTATGGGAGATGTTAAAGATTCATTGTAGATAAATTAGTTTCATATATAATAAAAAAATGTTTGTTTGATACAAATAACAATCACTTTGTTAGTTATTGTTTTGTCCTAATTATTTAAATATCTAAACTTGAAAATATATAGGGGATTTAAGTGATGAAATAATTTTTATTAATTTTGTAATTAATTATAGTTATATATAGTCTTTTACAGCTATTATCAAAATGACTATGTAATTTTTGTGTTTGTGTCACCATATTCAGGTGTGTAAGTATAGGGTATCATGAAAACCAACTCATCATCTCAATCAATCACAATCATATTGGCTAGGAGAACACAAAACTCTTTTCTATTCATTTTTCTTTTCTTACATATCTTCTAATCATTTACCATTATTTGATATACCTATCATAGTAGAGTCCAAAAGGTATGGATAATACTAAGAACTCCTCTTTTTTGATTTTATTATGTTATTCTCTTACTTCATTTGAAATCTTAAATTTTATTTATTTTCAATGATTATTTTACTTTAGTAATTTCTTGTCAGTTATATAAACAATACTCAATGACTATTCTTCTTATAGCTTATGATAGATCATATCATGAATTTTTATTTGGTTTAAATTCATTTTAAATTATGGTGTGATATATATATTTGATAAGAAAGTATATATAACCTAAAAATTGAAAAGTAGAGTTCGTATTGCTTCAGTGAGGTTGAGAATGGTCACTTGAGACCAATATTTTCATTCCACTTTCACTTTATTTCATAATCATCAGTATCTTACAATATATTAGAGTAAATGGGCTACTTATAAATTGAAGTTAGACCCATAAATGGAGTTATAACATTAATTGGATCCTATACAGTTACATGGAAGCTAATGGGATCATTCAAGGGAATTTTTTTCTTGAGTAATGTGATAGTATTGGGTAATTTATTGAGGTGGGATTTTTATCATTAATTAAGGTAAGTTTTTTTGTTAAATAACTTGATTTCAAAAACAAAAAAAAAAGTGTTTTTTATGGATTTAAATTATTCTAGTTTCCAAGGGAAAGGACCTAGTGAGGTTATGTTGGATTTTGGTTAGCCATTAAGTGATAATATAGTGATAAAGTTATGGAAATGGTATAATGGTATTGTAAATACCTTAATTCCATTTATGGAGTTCCTTAATGGAAATAATCCAAGTTCTCATAGATTTGATATGGCCTCAAAGGGTTTCTTAAGAGTTAAAGGGGTATATTTCATCAGCAAGGCCTTAACACTCATTATTATATATATCTTATAATGAGTGATTTATTAGATTACTTAAATACTTAAACTAATAATAAAACTTGATTATACATTAGTGGTATCCTTTTTGTTTCATAGGTAATATTATCTTATAATAAGATATATTCGCAGATCTTGATCGTAAAACTACTGGGAACAATGTCATGATGAAGATAGATATGTATAAATCTGATGATATAATTGAATGTAACTTCATTTTGAAAGTAATGAGGAGGTGTAAACTCTTTAAATTTTTCTTGACCTATTCTATCATAGTTATTCTTCACCTTTATTTTTGACCACATTGATGGTTAAGAATTTTGGATTCTTTAATTTGACTCATATCTGTCATCAAGGTGATCATATCTCTTCTAGTTTTTTCATTATTTCTCAATAATTTCTTAGAATGAATCTCAAAATATTATTGATAATGGAGAGGTGTTTCTTTATAAAAGCATATACATATGTATGGGTATCTCTTATCTATTTTTTTAGATGATTTGTTTTTAATATTAAATAAAATATAACAAAAAATTAAATATTTTAAGGAGTATATTATCAAGTATAAATCCTAGAGTAGGAAATAAATAAACTCTAATAAAATAGATTATTTTATTTTGATTAATTTCTCAGCTATGAGGTCTCAATTTGTTATAATATCGAGTGTTTTCATGGAATAATACTTCTCCATGAATTACCTTGGTGTAAAATTCTCAAAACAAATAATTTAAATTCAATATTTTAATGGTCTAGTGGAAATAAATATAGTGCATGTCACTAATCAGAATGGTCACATTTCTTCTTCCAGTAGAAGAAAAACTATCATTTATAGCATCATAAAATCTATGCATATCCATGTATTTTTTATAATATGAACTCCCAAAGTCATCATCCATAAAATTGAAAGTACAATCAACAGATTTTTGGGGATATCACCAAGAAAGGAAATTACACTAGGAAAGTTAGTATCACTTGCTGAAGCCTTTTTCTAGAGGAGGTATTAAAATCATAAATTTGGAGAAATTCATGAAAATTGTATAGGTGGATATAAATTAGGATACTCTTGATTTTTGGTCTTTTGGGTATAAATTTGTTAATTTTAAATATGGTAGAATAACATAGGTGATTTGTAATGGGATATCTCTAACCACCTAGGTCTGGATAAAATTACATGGTTTTTTTCAAATCCTATTTAACCACTCTCAATGGATCATTGGTCTTAGATGAATCCTACTTTAGTATGAAAACTATGAAGAACAATCTCTTTACTTCCCTTACTTTCCATACTTGAATAATAGTTTTCACAAGGTTGTATATTTACTAGTTCTCACTAATATTATTCATGATGAGGATTAGAAGTCTCCATTTTCTAGTATTATTCTCATAGATTAATTTAATAGGTGTGACTTTAGTCTATCCATCTTGGACCTGTTTAGTCCTCTGACTATCATAATATTTTCCATGTCTAGGTTATCATGGATCACTCGGTGAAATTAATTTTTAACAAGTTTGTTCATGTTAAGCTCAATTTTCTAGTGTTTTGGGTGTAACATAGAGCTTTACTCATAGAAAATATCATCCAATATAATTATATTCATATAGATTCAAATTTTTTATGTTTTTTCAACTCAAATATGTAAATTATCAACCATGTGTTTCAAGGAGGTGAGTGGGAACGAAATATATGGAACTTACATGGTTCCTATTTGTGTAGACCCATTTATCTTAGTTACATTTACTAGTTCTTTACTACTTGGTTTAAGAGTTTAGATCTAGATTTCAGAGAAGAACACACCTGTATTGTGTGCTTTTTTTAGGTTGTTGGATTCTCTTAAAATAACTTAACCAAACTAAAAATATAGCCTCTCACATCACCTTGATCATTTTAAATATCAAAACTTTCTCATTAATCAATGAAATGAATTAATCTTATTTAGGGAGTACCTAAAATATTACCTTTCATAACCTACCCCTCATGTCCAATTAGTTACAAATAGGAGGGGATGGTAATAAATAAGAACATTGGGTTCAACAGTATAAATTGAGAGTGGGTCTAAAACAAAATACTGATGGTGTACGAACCAATTATTACATACACTGAGGAAGTACCATTTAGGACTAATAGGGATTTTTGATGCTTAAATTTAGTATTTTCTATGAGGAGGGGAACCCAGTAATTATTGAAGAGTGTCTTATCTTAGTTTTCTCCTACTTTTCAAATTTTAAAACTATTCCCCAGCTATTGTGGAATCAGACTCGACTCTAATTTTCAATATCCTAAGGGGAGTCCCACCTTCCCAATAGTTCATCATCTATATTATCAAGGAATGCAAGAGGCTCATCAAGAAAGATGTGGAGGTTATTCATACATAGGATAAAGGTAATAATGTATCGGATAGTCTATATTTCAATGGTTATCATAATACCTCACTAAAAATAAATAGTACCGTGGGTTCTCTTCCCAAATACTATATGATCTTTTTCTGTGGGGATGCTTAGGGGGGATTCACCACTTCATAAACCCCCAGAAATATTTCTTGGATTTTATCACCTTCTTAATAAAAAAATTTATTTATGATTTGAGTTTTCTATTAGTTTAAGACATGCTCCATATACTACCATGTATTTCCTACTTGAGTTAAGAATGTTATATTCTTTATTTCAAATTTTATTGTATGTTTTTTTGAGTTTTATATACCATTGATCAAGTTAAGATATATATGTAACTATGTTATGTCAAATACTACTAATAATGTAGTTTATCATATATACCTACCCTGTATATTTATGTTATTTATGTTTTGCTATACATTTGGTAAATTATGGATAATTCTATTACAAATTCCTTATCTCTATAATATTTAAAGAGTGTTACATGTGAGTTTTTATAGAAAAATAATATTGTGTTGGTCTATTAGTCACTAAATGGTAATTCCTAGAGAAATTCTTGTAATATATGTGATGAATACACAAAACAAATTATAAATTATGTTTTTGGGTTTTATGGGTTCATAAATAGGTCCTTGATTCTTTGAAAATAGTTATAAAATGTTACTCCATCTATAAATTATATTTATATATTTACTAGGGGATTATTATGAGAGGACTCACCTTAAAGACACTCTTATTCCTATAATGGTAATTGTGTTTCAATACTCTTCTACCAATATTGGAAAGTGAATTTGAGCACTATTATACCCAAAATGTGATGTTCCTTGAAATTATTTTTTAGCTATTATAACTTATCTCTAGTGTACAAGTCACTCATAGTGAATAGATTCAGAATTATGTATAGGTATCTCTATTATGGATTCTGATAAAGGCTTAAAGAACATATTGTGGGATTATAATCCAAGTTGGTGAGCATGTGGAATACCCATAATAAGATTAATGTTTCACATATCCACTAATAATTAGTAGTTGTATTTTTTTATAGATTATATTTTATCATTCATTATTTTTCTAGGTTTCTAATTTATGTTTCTACCATATATTAAATCATTTTGACCATGAAATTTCATATATAATGGATTTTGTAAATGAAATAATTGGTGATAGCCTACTAAGTTATGTACTAAAACCATTCATGCTCATTTAAGAGCATATATAGTTTACTTTTTTCTTTTAGGTATAATTACGTACTTGTGTGGGATAACTGTTTGGATGATTTAGGGACTAGTTGGAAAAAGATCTTACTCAGTAAGTCAGATTTAGGATTTAGAGTATAGGTGATTTGTTTTGTCGATAGAGTTTTCAAACATTGTCATTATTTCATAGATATATATAGAGATAGTTTTTATATTTATTCTTTATACACTGTTGTTATTATTAATTTAGTTTTTTACGATGATTTCTATATATGTATACATATAGAGAATGTATATTACATAAATTTATTAGGTACCACTGTCATATAACTTTTTTATTCAACTTAGTGTTAGTGTTTTTATTTTTTTTCAAACATCCATTTTAAAAATATATTATTATGGATTTTTGGTTGAATCTGGTATTGTATTGATATATCATCCAAATAGAGTAAATAATTCCCAAATGATTCCTTTAAACCCTTAGCACTAGTCAACAACCCCTATAAATTGGGGACAACCTTGGAGTAGTGGTTGTTGTGGGATTTTTACCTGCCTCATCCATCCTATTAAACATATGTATCCCATACTTCTCTTAGGGTTCATAACTAGAAAATATATACTGTCAAAATTTATACTACCAGAAGTTACTTCTGAACCTCAACCTAGGGAACATGGAACTCAAGAGGGTAAGAAGTTCCATAGAATACCCCTTTGAATTCAATGTTTGGAAATAGGTATACTTGAAACCCTAAACACCATTTTATCCACATTTCACTTTGATTCCCATAACTTCATGGTACTGGACAAGATCTTCAATAAGAAACAAGGAAAAAAAGAACATGATAAAAGAATGAAATAAGCATATCATAACCTGATTACATATTTAGAACATTAGTGTTATGGTGTAGGGAAAAAGTGTAGGAATAGAATAATTCAGGTGGTGGTGGTGGTGTCGGTATTAGGCACTAATATGATTGTCATGAGAAGCGTAGAGCCAAATGGGTGCAGGTGCACATAGCGGGCCATGTCAGACAGGTGGGATGGGCACTATTGATGACCCTACAGGCCAATGCCTTTAGGCCATATATTCTTAGGTCTTGTGCCCATGTGAATTTAGGCCATTTTTTCCTATACCAAGTAAAAAAAGAGTGTTTTATTGGTTTAATAAAATAGGGGGTTTTCCTCAACTTGTTAAAAAAACTACAGTCATCCCTTCTTTCATTCAAGAAAATCGACTGAACATCACCACCTCAACAGACCCTTCTAGTGAAAAATGTAAGATCTCCTCACATAGCCCTCTTAAGATTCTAACATGACCTTTGAAAATTTTAAGGAATATGTATTCAATTCCTTAAGAGTGATCCCTATGAAAGTTCTACTTCGACACACATATCATCTATAAATAGTAGCAATCAACATCTCTAATTCCTTCATATCTTCTGTGCCACATCCAAAATTTGTCCCCCTTCAATATTTTTCATCCTCCAGTATGTGGTTGAATTCCATGTTGATGGGACTAAAATTTACATATTCTATATTCTCAAACTTGAAAATAACTTCTTCTACTTATATTAAAGTGAATTAGGAAATCCATTTTGGAGGAGAACATGTTTCCATATGGTTCTATCAAGAGTACTTTTAGGGAAAACAATTATTAAAATCCTAACATCTAAGTAGAAAATAGTTCTCACATAAAATTCCAAGAATATCCTAGTAGGGAATTTTTTTCATGGGTTAATCTTATAAATATCGTAGTGGAATACTATTCTCATTGATTTCACAAAATTTTAATAGCTAACATCCAAACTATACTTTATGTTCTTCATACTTTTTAGTGTCACCATAGTTCTCCACTATACGTGTGATCATCCAAGCCCTACTGAGATAAATCCTTCATGTTTCTATAGACTCTTACCACTCATTTCATTCCCTTATAACATTCAAAATGACTCTATGAATTTTATAAAAATAAAATAGGGCTGAGCACTATCTAAATTTATTAAACTCCATCGAGAATTTTTTCCCTATACTAAGTCCATGGCCCTACTCTTTCTAGACCACGTGTTACCAAAAATCTATAAAAAAGATTCCCCAAAATATTTTTATGCATCTATCTTTAGTTATAACAATAAATATGAGCTCCATCCCAAAAGAACTTCATGAAAGATATGTATCATTGGACTTGAAAACTCCCACTAAAATAATCTAGAACAAAGGTTCATTATTCAATACAACCATAGAAATCATGGCTATTTTCTCCCACTATATTCCAACCACGTTATAAACTATCAGAGGATAAACCCCATTTTAGAGAACCTTACAAAACTTTTATGATTATTCAAAACATATTTACAAAAATTCATATATTCTACATTCTTAATTATCTCTCCTTTGTAATTTCAATATTTTTAGTACTTGGGGTTGTCCCTCTTCTAACATTGACTTGTTCATAGTTGGATTCCTAAATAATTTTTTACATGAGATAACTACAATACATACTATATCATGACTTAAATTATTTCTATAAGATCATTCTGAAATCATTATCATTATCTCCTCTATGAAACCCTCCAGTATTTTAAGTTCACATATTTAAAACTACAGTCCTCTATATTAGAAAAAAATTTGAAACTCCAATAACTTTAAAACTCTAAACATTCAAACCATCAACCATTATAATAATTCCATGGTTCTAATTGATAAAGGATCTAAAAAACCTCATAATGTTTCTTGAGGAAACAACACCAACTCTATTGTGATAAATATTTCATAAAGTAAATAAGTATAATGTATCTATTAAGAAAAATTATAACTATATAGTATTTTGATTCATGAGTTTATCTCTATCCAAAACAAGAACACATATGCCCCCTCACATCCATGTGAATGAGATGCAAATTTCACAAACTCCTTGTTCCAAAAAACTTTCACTTCTTCTATGCATTCTCATTATGAAATTTCTTCTATGAGGAAAACTTATATATTTCACACATTTTCAAAACCATGGTTCCCCACTCTACATCAAACCCATAATATCCAAAAAAAAAATTCACTTTTACAACTCATCATCAAATTCACCTTCCAATTGACCAAGACCATGATCTACACCTTACTTTTATTAATCATAAAGACCTCAACCCTAGTATCCAAAAGTCAAGGGTTACTTTATTATATTGGTACTAGATACACACATCCCAAAGGGACATATATTTTAGTATTATGGGAAAACTAGATACATATTTCAAACTCACATTACGTTTAAAAAATTAAAATACAACAAAGAATTTTATTTTAGAACACCATTATTTACTTTTTCATATCCCTACATATATATCATAATACACTTCTTATAATCATGGGGAAATGAAATATAATAAAGGGGTGATCTCTACTACTAAGAAAGGGTGTGTGTACAATATAATCTATAATAAAAAATAAATCATAATCAATAAGTAAAGGTAAATAACTAAAATAGAATTCATTTAATAAAAACACGAACATGAATAATAATAAGGAAGGAATAAATGTTGATCAAAATAATTCCATATAAATAAACATATAAGATTGAAACATATCCATTGATATTTTAACTAATCAAATAATAATATGGAAATCAATAATTAATCTCATTATGAGGTAATGCATAATGTCAGACATCATAACCACACCATCAAGGCCTTGTGCTAAGACATACTATATAAATGTTTAAGACCTCGGATAAAACTCTAATATAGTTTTTCTCATGAGACCTACTGATTCATTAAGGTGATTTGTGGGCCCCACCCATCACTTACTAATTCCAATTCATTCCATACATAAAAGGGTAGAAATATAACAAACATAAACATTCATACTGAAAAATTAGCATAAAAATGTTAATAATTCTCCAAATCAATAAAAAAATCAACATAAACATTTGAATTTGAAAACTATCATATGAATGTTAATATATTCCCTAATTAATAAATATAATCATAAACCACGTGAATTATAATGGTGAATGGTATCAAAATAGTACATCAAAGTACTGATCATAAACCATATAAAAATAATAATAATTATGGTATCATCATGACATATTCCCAATGGATTATAATTAATATGAGGGTTTTTGTTGTTGATGAATAGAAATGACATAAAAATTCTATTAAAAACATTTTTGAATAAAATATCCTTTTCACTTTGAAAATCAATTTTATAAAACTAAAAATTTCTATAATATAAGGAAAAAATTATTTAAAAATAAAAATATAAACTTATAAAGGATGATTCAAAACAATGAGTATTCATGATGGTGATTAATTTTTTATATTCCCTATAAGTTAAAAAAATTCTTTTCACGCTATTTTAAAAATGTTAAAAAAGAACCTCATTTGAAAATTGACAAGAATATTTCTTTCAAATCATTTTTTAAAAAAGTAAAACATGGGTAAAAATGTCTTTAATAAATAATTTAGAGGATGTTAAAAATATTTTTGAAAATATTTTTTGAAAAAAATGATATGGAAGAAAATGGATTTTATAACAAAGAGAGAAATAAAGTCTTCTTTTCTTTTGTCTCATACTTAGAAATTGACTCTCCATATTCTCTCATTTTTTATGAGGAAAATATATGTCCAAGAATAATACCTTAAAATCCATACACTACTTGTTTGTTTTTTCTTCATCATCCTTGGTGTTTTGAATCAATGACCACCATTGATCTGCATCCCATGAGATATGATAAACTTCTATAAAAAAAATTTCTTTCGTTAATTACCATAGAAAGAAATATCTTCTCTAAATAACTTTTCTATTGATCATCTAAAAATGGATTTTAGTCCCATTAAATGATATAGGGTGTTAATGAATGAATATTTATAACATTATTACACAATGTTGTGGATTAGTAGAATATACCATACAGGAAAGGTTATTAAACATAACTTGAGTCAGCTTCCCCAATATAGTTATAATTTGATGAGTTACAGCTGCAGCACCAACTCCAACTTCATTATCATTCCTAAGAGGTAAATACCAACATATATTATGTGAATTTATATATTTCCATTTATTCTACTAGGTTCCATTTATAAATAATGGAATATCTTGGATTAGATCATAACATTATGAATCATAATGTATATTTTCAAAACTAGTGACATGCTTAACATAAATTGAAAAAATTATGCATAAATAATCTCAAAATCATAAACATGGTATTTTTTGGAATATTATCAAGTCATACAAATATTTTCAAATCCTTTATAATGGTTTGTAATGAAATTTTTAATTTTCCCAAGCATATCCCCTGGAACATTCAAACCAGATGTGCAGCAAGGCTCGTTGTTATACACTATTTGATGATTGATTAAAATCCCAATATTCCTTTTTTGGAGTTATTACCACTAGGTAAATCTATACTAGAGACACATTGACTTGTAGTATCTAGATAGGGATGTATTTCTAAGAAATACACATAATCTCTACCTTACCAAAACTTTAGGATATTATTCAATATATAGAATTGTTCTAAAATTAATTCATAAGGTTATATTCTCTAATATATGTTTTCCTAAATCTAGTTCTCAAGGTTTATACTAAAATTCCTCTAATACTAACTTTAATGAACCCGACCCTAGTAGCCTAGATTCGGTGGTTACTTTATTACGTTGGTGCTACATACAAGCGATCACATCCCAAAGGACTAAATAGTTTTGTAGTATGGGAAAAGTAGATACATACTTGAAACTGACATTACATTTGAAAACATAAAATAAATAATTAAATATTATTTAATAACATCATTTTTTCCTTTATAATATATCTTTATATCAATCATAATACAATTCTTAGAATCCTGAGGAAAGGAAATATAATAAAGGGGTGAGATCTACTACTTAATAAGGGTATGTGTACAGTGGAATCTATCATAAAAAAATAAAGAAAAATAAATATGGAAAGGTAAATAACTGAAACACAAGTAATTTAATAAATAACTTGAATATTAATAGTAATCTGGAAGGAATAAATTATGATCAAAATAATTCCATATAACTAATCACATAAGCTTGAAACTTATCTATGAATATTCTAACTAACCAAATAATCACATGGACATTAATAACTAATATCATAATGAGGGAATGCATAATAAAAAATATCATAACCATACTCCCAAGGATTCATTCCAAGACATATACATGAATGGGTAACTCTTTATCCAAAAACTCAAGCTAGTTTGTCTCATGAGACATACGGATGCATCGAGGGGGTATAGTGGGCCTCACCCAACACTTACTGAGTCTAAACCATTACTCATATTAAAGGGTAGAAATATAATCAATGTAAACATTAATATTAAAAACTAAGATATGAAATATTAAAAAAATTCTCAATCTATAAACATAATCAACATACCCATTCATAATTTAAAACTATCATACGAATGTTAATAAATTCACTAATCAATAAACAAAATTATAAACCATCTAGAGTACTTTGGTGAATGGTATCAAAATAGTACATCCCATTCAAAATGATCATAAAACTTCTAGAAATAATAATATGGAATGTATAATCACTACATATTACCAATATAGAATAAGTAAAATGAGGGTTGTTATCAATGATGAATATAAATACTATAAAAATTTTATTAAAAACATTCTTGAGGAAAATATCATTTTCACTTTGAAAATCACTTCTAAAAATCCAAAATTTTCCAAAATACTAGGAAACAAAATTTCCAAAAAATTATCCTTATAAAATTGTAAATTAATCTTCAAAAAATTACTGGTTCTAATGGCAAGTAATTTAATACATTTTATATAAGTTAAAAACATTCTTTTTACACTATTGTAAAAAAGGTTTAAAAAGTACATAGTTCATAAAATGACAAGAAGATTACTTTAAAACCATTTTTTAGAAATTAAAAAATGGGTAAAATGTCTTTAAAAAATAATTTTTATAATGTTAAAATAAATTTTGAAAATATTTTTATAAATCATATATGTTTAAGAAAAAGAATTTTTGACCAAAGAGAGAAATAAATTTGGCTTTTCTTGAAAATATTTTCTCAATAATTTTAAGTAAAAAAAGGAAAATTGTATTACTACTTAAAAAATTCATTAATAAACATAGGAGAAGAAAATATATTTGGTTTAAGATATAAATATAAAATAATTACCCCAATGTAGGATTAAACATAAACAATCCCTAATAAGGATGAGATTGTGAAATAAACTATTTCCACTTTGATAACTTTTGAATCATAAGCCCCGTGAATGACATAAATTTAAATTTATATTTAAATACCATGAATATATTTATATTCATGGTATTACATATCATATGGTTAGTATATATTTCGAAAAAATAAATAAGTGGTGAATATGGCATATCTCTCATGGAAGTAAAAGTGAGACGAGAAACCCTTACCTTATAACTGATTTCCTCCGTACATGTCTAAACCTCCTATATAATAAATATAGATTCATTATAAATATATTAAAGAACCATAATAATATATATCAATCAATATATAGTTTTCTTATAACTTTTTATCACCCATTTATTAATAATTATATATTAAAAACACTATTTAGGGTGACAACTTCTTTATTTTTCATGTATGTTTTGGTTTGGTAGTTTCGTTCCTTGTACTTTGATCATGGTTACATAATATCTATAATATTTTCCATGAATTAAATATCATATATAATCATTATATAATTATTCATACTAGTCCATAAAATTTAGTGGTAGAAAAATGAGTTACACAGTACATAGAGATGGTAGATCGTACGTATCCATGAACATTGTTTTCATTTTTTCAACAGATTGAATGAAAGAAATGTAAATAAAATATTAATTTTATATAATATTTATTATATCATATATATAATATATATTAATTAAATATATCCTTATTAACATCTATTTTGAAATAATATAAAAAACATTTCATAACGCTTTGTAGAGGTGGTAGTCCATTCATGCGTACAAGTGACATTATTTTCCAACGAATTTAAAGGTAAGAAAGTATATGTGGTATTATAAATAAAATTGTGTAATTATTTAATAAAATATATTATTTATACATTAAATCCATCATTATATCTATCCATGAGAGGTGGTGGTGGAAAACAAATTACATTGGTTTACGAGGTGGTAGTTTGTTGTACACAGAATCAATGGTTTCATTTATCATTTCATGGAAGATTATATGGATATAGGTAATTAAATTAACATAATAACATTTTATTATATGTTAAATACTTATTTTATTAATTTATCAAAGTTTAAGGAGATTTTAAGGACTTTATGGAATAAATAAAATGCAAATGCATGGTTAAAAACTATACCTCTTCTTCAGACAACCTCTTTAGGTTTATACCTAAAGTCTTCCTAGATTGGTTTTCTAATCAAACCAAGAACTCTATGTAATGGGAAAATAATTAAGTAAGGAATTTGGGTAATTAATTTATTAACCAAATGGTTTTGTAATTGTGAATGGTAGATGAGACGGTGTTCCCCTTTATAAGTGGGGGGAAGGACACACTTGGAATTTTGAAAAGAATAAATTGATCCACATTTTTCACATGCCACAAGGCTCTAAAACAGATAATTACTGATACTTAGATTTTTAATATCTAAATATGGCCATGAAATAATAATTATACAATTTTTTATTTTACTTTCACCTTTTTATTCATAGTTGAACTTTTAGATAAATCTGTTTTAACCTTAACCATAGTAATTAATTTTTACAATTTTTACTATTCATTATGGAAAAAAATTAATTTGACCTTATTATATAATATTAATTATTCTGATTTAAAATATGGAATCCATTTTTTCCAAATTAAATATACATAATTGGTAGAATTTAATTTTACGTTAAACTCAAAAACGCAATGAAAAATCATTTTCCAAAGGACAAGTTTTCATAAGTATAAAAAGTTTTAATATTAAAATTTAACATATAATTGATTAAAATAACTTAAATTGGATTTATTATAATAAATTTGAACTAATTTTTATTTTAAAACAATTTTAAACAAAATATAAAATTTCAAATTCTATAAAGGAAAATACAATTTTCAAAAAAATCAGTATTTGTTTTTTTTTCATCGAAAAAAATAATCTTTTCAAAAAATTCTCAGAAAATAAAACTAATAAAAAATTTAGAAATTTTGATTTAAAAATGAATTTTATTTTCTCAAATAAATTTTATAAAAGTGTAAAAATAATAATTTTAATATAAGTTCACAAAATGTGATGGAACTATTTTTTAGTAAAAATATATGTTTTCAAAAAAAACATTTCTTTTTCTCTAAAATGATTATAATTTTTATTTATAATAAATTAAAACCAATAAATTTATTAATAAATTCATAAACCATATAATTTTCATAATAATTTTAGTTTAATTCATACCTTCCAAACTCCTATTTTATAATGGTATACTATTTTATAGTTCTTTTAGACTCAGGGTTGTGTGCATCACAATCTATCGAAGTGGTTGAATTTATTTAAAAGTAAATATATGTATTCAAATATTAGGGTGTTACATTTATCATCCAAAAAAAAGCAACACTTTTTTAATAACCTAGAGATCTCCCAAACTAAAACCTTCAGAAACAAACACCTGCTCTATAACAACCCTTCTTTTATTACAAACTTAAACCTGATTTATTACATAAACTCTTCACTTGATACAAAATTGAAGATCGAGATTTCTAGTGTCTTTGGGGATTATGAAAATTACATAGTAACTTAAAACATGAAACACAACATCTTTATTGAAAACTTTCTTTACATGAACACTACATTTCATCGTACTTAGCATTGCATGGGATAACTTGAGGACATGCATAAGAAAAGGGTGAGCTATAAAGCCCAGTAAGGGAATAAACATGGAATAACTTGTGGAATACAATACATGTTAGACAATAGTCATATAAATTGATCACAAGAGAAAAATGAACATAAAGCCATGATAAAGCATGATAATCATAACATGGAAATGTGGCAACAACACTAAACATGGAATTAGCATTAGCCAAGGCTCATTGCACATGGAGCATGAGTAAGCCCTAATTGCACATGAAGCATGATTAAACCCTCATTTCACTTGAATTAGAATGATTCAACACCCATTTCACATGAAATATCATGATACTATACTTTACCCAATGCATTGGAGCGCTATCAGGGTGCAGCCTTCTTAAACATTTCATTTCATACATAAGTGTGCCACATGGATCATATAACATACAATAAATCAAAATAATAAGTTATTCCACGATTAAGAAATGTGGAATAAATACATTAAAGTACCATTCAATATTTATATGTGCATAAAGGTGAATACCCTTGATAGAGACATGGATATGGTATTCACTACACAATGATCTTGGCTTAGAAAAACGTGGTGCAATTTCGGCAGCATAACAACGTGACATAAGGATTCATGAAAATGGTTGATGAGAGAGAAAATGGTGTCTCATCATATGTACATGAAATTTAAAGTAAGGGGTCATATAGATACATGTCCCAACAAACGTAATGGAATTTATATGTATAATACAAAATAATTACATGGATGTAAAAGAGGAGAGAGAAATCCATCAATGAATTTCGGCATGGAATGGGTGTACATGGGAGGAATTAATGAGAGAGAAATGGGTCTCCCATCATCCAAACATAAATAGTGCAGTATGGTGGAGGTTATAAATCATACCCCAATATTTGTAATTGAAAAAAAAGGCATAACAACTTAAAGAAAATTGGACAAAAATGAGAAAGGAAGAAATCCTTTACTTGGAAGTGTGATCCCAGAGGCTTGGGAGAGGATTGAGAGAGGATTCTTTAGATATTGGGGAACCTTGGGAGGATTCTAGATAGAGGAGGTCAGGGTTTGGTCGAACACCAAAGTATTTTAGTGAAGATTAAGTGGGAGCTTGGGTGGGTTTATATAGGAAAGGTGAGAGAATTCTTTATTATTAAGGTTTGGAAAACCTCACATTAAACTAAAAAAACCAAAAACCAGCCCATGGTTTTTCCAAAGGGGAGTCTAAAATGATAATTTATACAGAAAATGTTCGAACATCTTAAAATAATAGGGTTTCTTATGTGGAGGTGAGTCACACTCTCAAAGAAAACAATTTAAAAAGACAAAATGTTTTATAAGCCTTGAATCCACTAAAGCTTTGTAAAATAAATCAAACAAACCCAAAATCACATTATTTTAACGGTAAAACATATATTGGACGAAAATAATGTTTTTATTATTTTATTACATTACTATTGGGTCATTATGATGATATAAAACACATTATATATTTAAACGATATATAATTTTTACCCAAAAAATCGACTGTATTAGAAAATTATGAAAAATTCACCATTGGATAATTTCGATGTCCTGATTCCAAAAATAAAATTAATTTTATCTAAATAATTTTCTAAATATGTGAATTTTTACTTTTAAAATAAAACTGACATTTATAAAAAATTCATTGGTTTTGAAAAAAACTACTTTCAAACGTTAATAAAATTTACAATTGCATTCATAAAATTATATGATCATTTATATTTAATAAAAATTAATTTAATAATAATAATAATATTTTATTAAAATTTTATTTAATTCAAAAAACCATTAATTCATCAAAATGGATTTCTTAGTCGAATATTAACTAAAAATACTATTTGTACTTTACAAACTATTTACAAAGTAACAATAAAAAGAATGTATATTATCTATACAAGAATAATGTACATAGTCATAGTGCTAGGGTCTCATTACCTAACCCCTTATAACACAAGCATAAGATTGAAGGGTAAGGTGTGTGATGGTGATGGACTCTTGGGGTGGCTCAGATAACATCGCTCGGATGGTAATCTCTATTAACTTTCACTTCTCCCATAGTTGGTTCTGCTCAAGATTAGCGTGTTCAAGCTCAGCTTGGGCTTAGTCAAGAGTGAATCTCAATGAAGCCAACTCCTTTCCGAGCTCTGACAAATGGGCTATGTATGGGGAAATTCTACTGGATGAGGCCATTGCTTCCTTTTTCTGAGTAAATTGGATTTGTTAAAGCTCTATATTTATACTAATCATGTGATCACTTTTCAATGGCTATATTAGAAATGGTCACAATTAATTATGGTATTTTAAAATCTAGAAACATAAAACCAATGAAGTTCACATTTTATATAACCATAATAATAAATTTAATTAGATCAAGAAAAATTTCCATTAATGAAAGTTTGGGTCGTTACATGCTCCCCTTCTCAAATGTTAAGTGATGAAACCCCTAATCTAAAACAATAACTTGAGTAGGATAGAGAAAAATCAACACCAAATAAAGAAACCCCCTCTCAGCTAAGGGATTTTTTCAACCCTTCATAAATTACCTTCGAAAAGAGACCCTTCAATCTTATCATTTTCCATTCAAACCCTTTCCTCCATAATTCCAAATGCAAAACTAGGAATTGGATGAATTTCATTGACTCGTTATTTCTCGTCATTAATCAAATTAATATTATTCTCATCAAATTAATAAAAAACCATTTTTTTCATACAACACTTACCTTGGGTAATCTTAAAAAAATCCTTGTGCTTGTTATCACACCTCTCTGTTCTACTAGCACCTCACATTACGATAACTCCAACTAACAGAACATTTAGACTCTCTAGGGGTAACAAAACTAGTATCCTCTAAATTAAAAATCATATCACCATAAAAAAATTTAATTTAGAACTTACCCATTTATAACACCATCATATATAAATAATGAGTTCTTACTGAATCGTAAATGTGTGATGGATTTGGAATTTCCTCTAAAAGTATTCAAAATTCTTCTTAACATGTTTTGAAATCCCCATCAAAAAAACTAAACTTGACACAAGACACCCAATATCAGTGGGACTTCCAATATAACTATAAAAACATGTACCACCATTATAATATCATTGATAATCTTCCAGAATTGATAAACCAATTGAAAATAAGTACCTCGAAGTCTTGAAATAGATCTCAACACTAATTGATATTCACTCTTTTGAAACATGATAAACCACTCATTGGTGATTTTCAATCAATATTTTATACCACTTATTTCAGGTATCAGGAATTAAAACAGAACTAGAGCTTGAATAACACTTGTTGAGTGATTTTTTTCATTCCCCATCCATCCTCCAATTCCCATGAATCCCATGTTGCATATGTAACTAAGAAGACCAAGAACCCTAGCCACCATTTTTATTATCCCTTCACTTATAAGGGTCTCATGTTCAATATAATACCTCAAAAAACTCAACATCTATAACTAGGAATACCATGAACCCTATCCACCATGTTGATTCACCCTTAACTTTGATTCTGGTGACTTCATGATCTTTGATAAGATCTTATGTAAGAAAAGAGAAAATATGAACAAGAACATGAAAAACAAACAAAACAAGTACAACAAAATAGTATCACATGGTTCATACTTTATTCCTACTCTATAGAGGAACACACTATATATTTCTTAAAGTATATTAACTAAGTTATAAGGGTAACTACCTTTTGAAAATCTATCCCAACCTAATCTATAATGGACCAAATCCCATACCCTACTCATAAATGGAAGAACTTCTTCTGAAATACCATCAGTGACTCCTTCATATTGAAAGTGTTTATATAGGGAAGTCCCCATGGGTATGTACTATAGTCTAACTCCTCATTCTGGATCAACTCTAACTCTATCCTATTTAATTTAATAATTTTTCATGAACTCTCTATTTATATAGGTGATCTGTATTTCCAATGGGTCATTCTAGTCACACCAATTTTTGAACTTTGTGGTTGTTCCTCAATTCATCCAATGAAACTAGTTGAGCATCACTATGATGACAAGACCTTATAATGAATATTTAAATATATCTAATAATTAATTTTTAATATTCTTATATAGAATTTTCAAATTGTAAGGAAACCTTACACAAATCCTTATGTGTGATTAAAATTGAAGGTATGCTTCTACACTCCCATCGTCTGAAAATAGTTATTTATGAAATCTCTACTTCTTAAATTACATGTCATATCTAAAAATATCCCTCATTCTACATCACCCTTCCCCCATAACGTTTTGTCTATCCAAGCTCAATAATATATAAGTTACACATTTTTTATTCCCAAAAATGAACACTTCTATATTATTTCTTCCATTAAACTAAATCTAAACATCCATGATAAAGGTGGACATGTCTCCATATAGTTTTTCTAAGTGTACTTCCAAAAATAAAAATCTCTATAAATTCAAAAACTTAACGAAAAAAATTTCTCACACCAAAAAACAATATCTAAGATCTAGTTTGGGTATTATTTAGGTAACCTAGTTAGTTGGTTACATCCACACATGGAGGATCTCCCCACCTCAACAAGAGTAAACAACATTTCATGTATCAAACAACTAAATAATATATACATCAAACATTTTATATATATAAACATTATCAATATAATAATCATTGAATATTAAAAATGTACACTAACCCCCACCCAAATATCCTAGGAAAAACAAGTTCCATAACCTCTTCACAAGACATATTGAATTAGAAACCTATTATACACATAGTCTCTTTATTCAAAAAATAATTCTAACTACATCATTATATCATTATATAAAAGATATTTTAGATTTCATAAAGTTTCGTGACAATTATTCTGATATAATATAGCCTTATTTATTATAAAACATGTGAAAAAAACATCTTCCACGTGTACCACAAAAGATAAATATTCACTTATACTGATTACAAAATAACCTCATCCCAAAGTGTAATAGGCCCCCATATAAATCACCCCCCACCCCATCACTCAAAAATACACTAATACTTATGGAAAATTTATAAAAATTAGAAATAAACTTTTGTAGATTTAGCATAACTTGTGCCAAAGTTTATAAAATCCATTTTCCCACTAATTGGAATATTTTAAATAATATATCATCGACTCAAGATAATTATCTCCAGTATGGATTTAAAATATACTAATATATCAATATTAAAAAAAAATCATTAGCAATTTTGAACATGATAAACATATCAAAATAATTTTCAATGTTCTTTTTTTCGTAATTTTTTAATATAAAATCAAATTTTATCATAAATCCACCTCAAATCATAAAAAAATCAATATTCCTAGATTATATTTCCCCATAAAATATAATATATAATCTTCACCATATCAATTTTTCTATATTAATTCATCATATCATAATTTATGATCATTTAAGATGATTATAAAGAATATATTTTCCATCAATCTCATTTTCAAAAAAACTTATTTTTAATTTTACAAATATATTATTTTATTGGATGATTATGTTTTATCCACACATCATTAAATAAAAAATCATGATATATAAACACATATAAATAAAGATATGATGATCTTGAATTAACAACATCAATTCCATGATTATCACCAATCCTAAATTATCATTCTATGTTTGTCTATTCATTTTTCCACCCACCTCTCTTTGATCTACCTTGAACCTATATTCCAGGTGAATATTTCTTCAAAGAATTGGAATAAGATATAATTTTTATTATTGGAAAGATAAACCAATATAATTTAAATATATATTTTACCTAATTAAAATAAATACATAACCACTCATTAACACTTCATTATCATTCCCATGCAAATACTCTTATAAAGATTATGAATATACCATGAGTCTTGATCTGGTCTTAATAAAATATTCAATATACACTTATTGAAATAACTCCATGTCATTATAACTATAGTATCACACATAAATCACTTATATAAATAATCTAAATTTTTTTGATTTATTTAAAAAATTAATTAAATAAATTTAATCCACCAACTACTTTAATTTACCAAAAAATAAAAGCACTAAATAATATTATAAAAAATAAACCCATGGGTAAAAACACAGTTCTAAATCTGTGTAACGTCCCAATTCCGGAAGCCACCCAGAGGCGCCCCGTACCCGGTTGGTCACATGGCCTCAAGCGCATTTCCCCAAACGCCAGAGGCTGCCGACTAGCAGTGAGGGCCTTGGGTGTGATAGTGGGGAAACTATGCCCTCATTGGCAGAGTACATAGAGGAAGTAAATAAACATGCAAGAGAGGAAGCATTATATAACCAACAATAATAAAGAGTGGAATGACTAAATCAGCAAACAATTGAAGCTCATATGTATAGATATGAAATGATTCATGATACATATCTAGGAAAGCAACCAAACAAGTCACAATGCTGAAAAATTCAATAGTACCAAAACAAGTACAGAAGAAAGTAAACAGCTCCTCAGCATCTCAAGCCAAATCTTGGTCCCATGATCTCCTCCTCCAAAGCAATCAAATAATAGAAGTCGAAGGGCACTTTCCCTTGTCTATACCTGCAACAACATAGTCTGTTTGGGTCCAAAAACATGACCCAATTAGGGTGTGAGACTAAATCCCAATAGGCAACCACCCGAAGATATGTTCCTAACAGTCAGTGAGTATATGGAAGGTAATAGTACAAAAAGAAATAAATAGTAGGAGCAATAGCACGCAGTAATCAATAAGCAGTAAACAGGATGATATACAATAGTGATCAATCCACAGAACAACAAGTAGCGGTGAAGAAACAGCTAGCACAAACAGAAAACCCTCTGGGAAGTACTCGCATCCATCCCTTCTGGTCCTATCCAAGAAGTACCACAACCCTTTGGGAAATACACTCAGCCTAACCCCTCTGGTTTGGTCATACGAAATTATAAGACTCTCTGGGGAAGCTCACTCGGTCAATTCCCATTATACTCTAGGGTAGTCAGGGACTCTCTGAGGGAGATCACGCGGTCTAACCCTCTTGGCCCCAAGGTCTAGAAACTCTTTGAGGAATCTCACTCAGTCAATCCTCCTATAGCCTCCGGTATACCATAGACTATCTGAGGAAGCTCACTCGGTCAATTCCTCCTCTAGAGTGGGAAGGTTTTATAGACATTCAAACAAGGTAAAGACTCTCTGAGAAATCTCACTCGGTCTACCCTTCTGTAGTCTATAATAACTAAGACTCTCCCGGAATCTCACTCGGTCTATCCCTTATAGTCTATAATGTACAAGACTCTCTGAGGAAGCTCACTCAGTCTATCCCCATATAGTCTATAATATCTAAGACTCTCTAGGAAGATCACTCGGTCTATCCCTTATAGTCTATAGCAACGGGTTCTCACGGTCTCGTGCCAGTCAGTTCATATTAATGCTATAAGGATAGAGTACACCTATAGAGCTACTTGGCTAACCAAAGTTCACCTATAGAGATACTTAGCTAAAAAGTCTACAGAGCAACAAGAATGTTAACAACATCATTCCATCCTACAATCACAAGGCAAAGAAACAGGTACAACGGTCAAAGGCTGCAACAAGAACAAAGCATGGGAAGACATCCAAGCCTGAAAATTATCCACAAACATGATCAATTTACCTCTACACAAGCATGCAATAAAGGCAGGAATAACGACAAGGGAAAAAAGGTAAACACGTAATACCCCGTCCACGGGTATTGGTGGAATTTGCACATGAAACTCAAAGACATCGAAAGGTAAGGCACAAACCACCTACCTCGATCCTAGGAGATCTATATACTTGAACCATGAGTCTTGATTCTCCTCAGAACAGTGTAGATCTACGAAAAAAACAAAACATTAAACCCACGATAACTTAATGAAGAAGAGGAATTGGAAATCAATTCTCTAGGAGAAGGAATAACTCACCACTGCAGTTCCAACACAATTGACGGTAGTCGATTCGGAGAACGGATAGAGGCTCGAGGGCTCGGAGAAGATCAGCGGCCGTATGAGTCACTCTCGGTCGAAGGCGCTGGAGAAGAAGACAGTTTTGTCGCTTAGGCACGAACCTGGTCCGTTTAATGAAAAAAAAATACACAGTGTGTACTTCTTGAGTACACGGCGTGTACTCTACTTTTCCGTACTTTGCTTTAAGTGGACTCCACTTCACCCCTACACACTGTGTGTGTGGCCCAGACATAGCCAGCACACGGCCTGGCATGGAAAGGGAGTACACGGCGTGTACTCATAAAGTACACGGCGTGTACTTCAAAAATTTTCAGAAACTCCTCTTTTCTCAAAAACTCCAGGAAAAAGAAAAACATACATGAAAATAAAGATATGGGTTCTTAAAAACTTCCCCCCTTGAAATTCGTCCCCGAATTTCCCTAGCGAGGTGTAGAAGAATAAACCTCGAACAGCTCTGGTCACTGCGATCGTACATCGGTCTCCCTCTCCCAAGTCTCGTCCTGCACTCACCCATACTGCCATAGAACCCATACTAGAGGAACAGACCAACCACGGAGAACCATCGTACTGCGATCGACAATTCGGATGGGATGCTCCTCAAATGACGCACACGCTTCAAGCTCAACCTCCTCAGGTTGAAAGACATGAGACGTGTCTGAAAAGTAACATTGGAGCTGAGAAACGTGGAAGACGTCGTGCATATCCCAGTACCTCTGCGGTAACTGCAACCGATAGGCAACTGACCCAACTCTCTCCAACACCTCAAATGGCCCAACATACCATGGTGAAATATTACCCTGTCTTAGAATCCTCTTGTGTCCCAACCTCGGTGAGACACACAGGAAAAATTGATCCCCAACCTCAAACTCCAGAGGTCGTCTCCGCTGATCAGCATAAGACTTCTGTCGAGACTATGCTTAGTCATCCTCTTTCGAATCAACTCTATCTACTCTGAGGTCTCCTGAACAAGATGAGGTCCCAGCAAAGCTACCTCTCCTGCCTCCAGCCAGCATAAGGGTGATCAGCATGGCCTTCCGTACAAAGCCTCATAAGGCGCCATCTGAATAGTCGCCTGGAAACTGTTGTTATAGGAAAACTCCACCAGAGGAATATGATTCTCCTAAGAACCTCCAAAGTATAGAATGAAAGCTCGAATCATATCCTCAAGAACCTAGATCGTACGCTCAGACTAGCCATCAATCTGGGGATGGTATGCTGTACTCAAAAGTACCTGTGTACCCAAAGCCTTCTGAAGTCCCTACCAGAACTAAGAAGTAAAGCGTGTATCCCTGTCTGAAACAATGGAGTGTGGAACTCCATGTAGATGTACAATATCTCGGATGTATAACCATCCTAGCTCATTAACACTGAATGTCTCCTTGATCGGAAAGAAGTGAGCAATCTTTGTAAGCCTGTCGATGACAACCCAAACAGCATCACTCCCTCGAGGTGACCTTGGTAACCCGGTTATGAAGTCCATTGCGACATCGTTCCACTTCCACTTGGGAATGGGTAACTTCTGTAAAATCCCTAGTGGTCACAGATGCTCTTCTTTTACCTACTGACAAGTAAAACATCTCATGAAAAAACTATCAACATATCTCTTCATACCTGGCCATCAGTACTGGCGGTGTATATCACGATACATCTTGGTGGCTCCAGGATGAACTGCCCAAACTAAGGAATGAAAATCCTGCATCAGCTCCTCACGTATGTCTGTTGCCACCCATACGCATTCCTAGAAACGCAAGATCTCATCCTCGCCCACTGTTCATCCAGGAAGAGGGTCCTCTCCTGACACACTCTCCCGCAAGACTAAGCCTTCTGAGTCTGATAGCTGCATCATTCGTACCCGATCAAGAAGAGAAGAGGTAATAGCTATAGAAGATAGGTAAGTCTACCCCTATTTGTGGTGCACCTCCAGATGCATCTCAGAGAACAGAGCCATAAGCTGACACTCACTGTTGGCCTCCTAAACTGCCTGAATCTGAGTTCTCCTACTCAACGCATCTGCCACTGCATTACCCTTTCCCAGCGTATAGGCGAGCTCGAAGTCGAAAGACTGAAGATACTCGACCCACCTGCGTTGTCTCAGATTCAGATCACACTGAGTGAATATATACATGAGACTCTTGTGGTTTGTGAAAACCACAAAGTTCTATCCCAGAAGGTAGTGTCTCCAACAGCGTAAGGCATGAACAACAGCTGCCAACTCCAGATCGTGCATCGGGTAGTTCCTCTCATGTGGCCTCAATTGCTGAGACCAGTAAGCAACAACCCCATCTTCCTACATAATCATATCTCCCAGCCTAATACCTGAAGCATCATAGTAAACAGTATAGCCCTTGCCCGGCTCTGTAAATACCAGTATCGGTGTTGACGTCAACCTCCCCTTTATCTCCTGAAAGGCTGACTCACAAGAATCTGACCATAAAAACTTCACCCCCTTCTTGGTCAGACCTGTCAGTGGTGCTGCTAGGCGTGAAAAGTTCTATATGAAATGCATGTAGTATCCAGCCAGCCCTAGAAAACTCCACACCTCAAAGACATTCTTCAGCTTCTCCCAGGAAAATACAGCTCTCACTCTCTTTGGGTCCACTGATACTCTTGTCTCTGAGATAACATGACCTATAAAGTGAATCTGATCCATCCAAAAGTGGCGTTTCTAGAGCTTAGAATATAACTGATAATCTCTTAGTGTACTCAGAATGGTCTCAAGATGTGTGGCATGGTCGTCTCGAGTGTGAGAGTACACCAAGATGTCATCCATGAAAACCACCACAAAGGAATCTAAGTACGGATGGAACACTCGGTTCATCAGTGCCATAAAAACTGCTGGTGTGTTCGTGAGACCGAACAGCATGACTGTATACTCATATAGACCATACCTACTTTTGAAGGATGTAAGAGATATATCTGATGGTCTAACGCACAACTGATGATAACCGGACCTCAAATCGATTTTAGTGAACACCCGGGCTCCTCGAAGCTGATCAAAGAGGTCATCGATCCTCGGAAAGGGATATCGGTTCTTGACCATCAATAGTTTTAGCTTCCGATAATCCACACAAAGCCGAAGGGTGCCATCTGCTTTCTTCACAAATAGGACAGGCGAACCCCAAGGAGAAGTACTGGGTCGGATGAAACCCTTTGCCTGTAACTCCTCCAACTGCTTCTTGAGCTCCTGCAACTCAGGTGTAGCCATCCTATAAGGAGGAATGGACACTGGTGCTGCTCCTGGCATGAGATCAATCGATAAGTCTACCTCACGCTCTAGAGGAAAACCTGAAAATTCCTCTGGAAAGACATCCCTGAAATGATCCACCACTGGAGGAAAGTCTAACTGTGAAGTCCCCTATTCATCCAAATAAAGACTTGAAATCTGGGTTGTAACTCCTCCTAGCCCATGATGCTATGGTCCAGCTCTACCCACCTAGACATCCCACTCGCCTCTATGAAGGAAAGATACGCCCTCTGGTGATATGAAACTCACCCTGCGGCGATAGCAATCAATGACTGCCTGGAAGGGAACTAACCAGTCCATCCCAAGAATGACGTCATAGCTCGTCATCTCTAGGACATAGAGGTCCCATAAGAAAAGACACCCTGAAACCTAAAGAGGGAACTCTCTTCCCTGACATACGCTAGATGTCCTTATTCCCAATGGTGTGTCAAGAGTCAACAAGTCGGCAGATGAAAAGATATAGAGCCCAAGGCTCTCCACAAAAGCAACAGAGATAAAACTATGTGAGGCACCAGTATCGAAAAGGGATGAAGATAAAAGTGAGGCTACTAAGATCGTACCTCGAACTGTAGAAGGGTCAGGATCCTGATCCTGATAGGTCTGCTCCATGGCGAAGGTATGGCCTATACCACGGCCCTATGCCCCTGGCTGACCACTCTGAGCTAACCCACTCTGTTGCCATTGGTAACCTGGTGACTGACCACCATGGCCACGACTTCCACCTCAGCCCGAACGGCCGAAAGAACTCCAGTTCCCAGACTGGTGAGAAACTGGTGAAGCATCTCCTGAACGCGGGGTCATAGAAGAACCCCTACCACCAGCTGAAGGTGAGAATATCTGACAGAAGCACTGAAGATGGCCCATCTTGCCGTAAGATCGGCACTCCATCGGGTCCCTCTGGCACTGAGGCCTAGTATGCCCACTCCTACCGCACTGGTAGCATACAACCTGGCTGCTAGAAGATACATCCCGCCTGCCCTGATCTCCTCTAGAAGACTCTCTGCGGCGCTTCCTACTATCTGTAAGAGGAACACCAGCCCTGGATGTCGAACCGCCCTGGATCACAGCTCCAGAATCCCTCAGGTCGTACTCAGTGATCAGTGCCTGGTTGACGATAGTGGATATCGAAGTCAACCTAAAGATATTCACCTGGGAATGGATCTCCTGCCTAAGACCATCCTCAAACTTCCTAGCAAGGAACAACTCATCACCTACTAGGATCGGCGTGAAGCGCTTTAGCTCGGTGAAGCAGGATGAGTACTCCATAATAGAAAGAGTACCCTGCTGCAGACTCATAAACTCCTGGGCTCAGTTGGACCTCTAGGTCTATGGGTAAAATTAGTCATAGAAGGTGCAGAAAAACTCATCCCAAGACATACTCTGTTGGCGCCCTGACTGCGAGATCACCTCCCACTACCTCTAGGCGGTGTCACAGAGCATATAAGTGGCCAGCTTTACCCTTTTCTCTAGGGGTATCTCCAGATGCTCAAAGAGAGCCAGCGTGGCCTCTAACCACGACTCTACAGCCTGGGGTCCTCCATCCTCTGAGAAAGTATGAGGATGTTGTTGCTGAAAGACCCGCGTCAATTTGGCCATCAACGGGGCAGGAGACGACGCTCCCTGAAAATTTTGCATCATACTCAGGAATTCCTCCCTGAACTGCATATCGGCTCCTGCGATGTGTCTGATTGCTGGTGCCAAGGCTAGCACAGCAGGAGGATCTTCAGAAGGTCCATGATCGGCCATATCCGGTGTCTGATCACCGTCTGGCAACTAAAGTGCAATCGGAGGACATCTCGGAGGCATAGCTCTGAAAAGATCAAAAGCACACCTCATATTAGGATTATCAAAGACTTAGAACACAAGAGTACAAAATGGGAACAGGAGAAGGAAAAATTCGAGTTTACAAAACACGACTACACGGTGTGTATAAAAACTACACGGCGTGTTCACTTAAACTAAAGACATGGGTGTGTACTCCTGCCACCTCTGGTCGTGTAACACCCCAACTACACGGCGTGTTGTCCCCACACACGGCATGTACTTGAACTCTATTCCCATGCCCGAGTCTCTTTACACGGCTAACCCACATGGTCCTATTAACCCCAGACTACACGGTGTGTTCACTAAAGACACGGCGTGTACTAGACAAGGTTTTGGAAACCCGTGTTGTTAGTTACACAGCTGGCTACACGACTGACCCTTACACGGCGTGTTTCGAACAAACACAGCGTGCATAGGAGAAGATAACACCGACCTGTGTTGTTCGTGACACGGTCAGGTACCTGGAACAAGACTACACAACGTGTATAAAAACTACACGGTGTGTTCTACTCGAGCTCCCCCGGCCCATGTTGTTAGTGACACGGCCAAGTACACAGCTCTATACTACACGGCGTGCACCTACCATACACAGCGTGTTTCTAAAGACATTTCCTCAACACCTTGTTCCTGCTCACACAGTCAGTGACACGGTCTGAAACTACACGGCATGTAGTCATAAAGTACACATCATGTATTCTGGGTTTTTTCGGGCAGTAACTCAAAAACAGCACCAAAGCCCAGAAACACATAAAACAAGGCATGAAGGTTCCAAATTCCGATCTGTGAGGGCCCATACTCCCCCACGAACCAAAGCTTGGAATCCAAAACAGTCATATATAAGGAAAACAGGTCAATGATTCACCAATTTCCGATTCAAGAGGGCCCATAACACCTCCATAACCAAAATTTGGCATTCATTTAAGCAAGGTACAATACAAAGAGTTCTCTATCAAATAGCAGAGATTCTATCAAAGCATCTATCATAACAGCATGCATAATCTACACAAAGTCTATCACAACAACATGCAATCGCTAATGCATCCTAGATGGAATGGAAATAATGCATGGTATGTGATTTCTAACAAGTGCTTATATGATGCATGAGATGGAATACCCTCATATCATCGGGTTGTGATAGAAATAGAACCATAATAGCAACAACAATAACAACACAAGTCATGTGAATCACTCTAGGTGAAATCATATCAACTGAAAAATCTCAAAACCAGAAAACTGCAATAAACGAGGTAGTTTGGCTTTTCCCTGTACATAGGTTAGATACTCCCGGGCACAGCTTATTACCAAGTACTGAATCTGTCTTATCCCTAGATAAAGGCTCTAAACTGTAAATCAAGAGAAAATAATTCCTCTAATACCACTTTGTAACATCCCGGTTCTGGAAGCCACCCAGAGGTGCCCCGTACTCGGTTGGTCACATGGCCTCAAGCACATTTCCCCAAATGCCAGAGGCTTCCAACTAGCAGCGAGGGCCTTGGGTGTGATAGTGGTGAAACTATGCCCTCATTGGCAGAGTACACAACAGAAGTAAATAAACATGCAAGAGCGGAAGCAGTATATAACCAACAATAATAAATAGCGGAACAACTAAATCAGAAAACAACTGGAGATCATATGTATATATATGAAATGATGCATGATACATATCTAGGAAAGCATCCAAACAAGTCACAATGCTAAAAAATACAATAGTACCAAAACAAGTACAAAATAAAGTAAACAGCTCCTCAGCATCGCAAGCCAAAGCTTGGTCTCATACTCTCCTACTCCAAAGCAATCAAGTACCAGAAGTCGAAGGGTGCTTACCCTTGTCTATACCTGAAACAACAGTCTGTTTGGGCCCAAAAACATGACCCAAACAGGTTGTGAAACTAAATCCCAGTAGGAAACCACCTGAAGATTTGTGCCTAATAGTTAGTGAGTATATGGCAGGTAATAGTACAAAAAGCAGTAAACATTAGCAGCAATAGCAGGCAGTAATCAGTAAGCAGTAAATAGGATGATATACAATAGTGATCAATCCACATAACAACAAGTAGTGGTGAAGCAACAACTAACACAAACAGGAAACCCTTTGGGAAGTACTGGCATCCATCCCTTCTGGTCCTATCCAAGAAGTACCACAACCCTCTAGGCAGTGCACTCAGCCTAACCCCTCTGGTTTGGTCATACGAAATTATAAGACTCTCTAGGGAAGCTCACTCGATCAATTCCCCTTATAGTCTAGGGTAGTCAGGGACTCTCTGAGGGATATCACGCGGTCTAACCCTCTTGGCCCTAAGGTCTAGAGACTCTCTGAGGAAGCTCACTCGGTCAATCCCTTCTCTAGCCTAGGAAGGTTTTAAATACATTCAAACAAGGTAAAGACTCTCTGAGGAAGCTCACTAGGTCTACCCTCCTGTAGTCTATAATAACTAAGACTCTCTAGGAAGCTCACTCGGTCTATCCCCTATAGTCTATAATGTCCAAGACTCTATGAGGAAGATCACTCAGTCTATCCCTGTATAGTCTATAATATCTAAGACTCTCTCGAAAGCTCACTCGGTCTATCCCTTATAGTTTATAGCACCGGGTTCTCACGGTCTTGTGCTAGTCAGTGCATATTAATGCTATAAGGCCAGAGTACACCTATAGAGCTACTTGGATAACCAAATTACACCTATAGAGATACTTGGCTAAATAGTCTACAGAGAAACAAGCATGTTAACAACATCATTCCGTCCTACGATCACAAGGCATGGAAATAGGTACAACGGCCAAAGGATAAAGAGTCCCATAGGCTGCAACAAGAACAAAGCATGGGAAAACATCCAAGAACGACAATTATCAGCAAACATGATCAATTTACCTCTACACAAGCATGCAAGGAAGGTAGGAATAACCACAAGGGAAAACAGGTAAACACACAATACCCCGTCCACAGGTATTGGTGGAATTTGCACATAAAACTCAAAGACATCGAAAGGTAAGGCACAAACCACCTACCTCGATCCTAGGAGATCAATATACTTGAACCATGAGGCTTGATTCTCCTCATAACGGTGTAGATCTATGAAAACACACAAAACGTTCAACCCACGATAAATTAAGAAAGAGGAGGAATTGGAAATCAAGGCTCTAGGAGAAGTAATAACTCACTGTTGCGGTTCCAACACAATCAACGGTGGTCAATTCAGAGAACGGATGGAGGCTCGGGGGTTCGGATAAGATCTGTGGTCGTACGGGTCGCTCTTAGTCGAAGGTGCTAGAGAAGAAGACAGTTCTGTCGCTTAGGCATGACCCCGGTCCGTTTAATGAAAAAAAAGAAAATACACGGCATGTACTTCTTGAGTACACGGTGTGTACTCTACTTTTCCGTACTCCGCTTTAAGCGGCCTCTACTTCACCCCTACACACCGTGTGTGTGACCCGGACATGGCCAGCACATGGCCTGGCGCGGCAAGGGAGTACACGGCATGTACTCATAAAGTACACATTGTGTAATTCAAAAATTTCCAAAAACTCCTTTTTTTCTCAAAAACTCTAAGAAAAAGAAATACATACCTGAAAACAAAGATTCAGGTTCTTACAATCTGATAATTCACTCTAAAGTTTATTCCAAGATTATTAGAACAATTATTTTACCCTTCAAAGTCAAAAACTAAAAAAAATCTTAAGAATTTAATAAACTCTCAAACATCAAATTTTCAGATCTCTACATCACCTAATATATTCAATCTAGTAAAAGGAATAACTTTTTAATGGATCATCAAACTTAGGAAAGTGAATTCATAATTCATAATATAGACTCTTGATTTCCCTAGTCCAAACTTAGCTCATTTTTGAGTTTTTAAGTCATGGGTACTCTTAAGGGGTAAAATGGTAATTTTATTCATTTAGATGACCTTAGAAAAAAAATTATGATTGTTTTATTAATTTTGGGACATGGTTTTTATCCTTGGTCTAAATTTTTGTGACGTTTGAAGAAGGTTTTTTTTCAAGTATATTTAATAATTATTAAGTAAATAAATTCACAGCCCCTAGACAAAAATATTTATTTCACTTAAAGGTAATCTTAGATAAAATTTATAAAACATTGTTTGTGTTTAGAATGGGGTTTTTTACCTAGTATAAGTATAAGTTATGTGTTCAGGTTTTGAGTCCTGGGAAGAGACTTTGTTGAGTATTCAAGTCTTTACCATTTGACCTCGTGAAAGGTTATAAATTTATCCTTATGCATCACCTATAGGGAAGGAGGCATTATTATTTGTGATAATTCTATAATTTAAGAAGGTTTAGAGATAATAATATGTGGTGTTGATATCAGGTTAAAGAGATATATACTAATTTTTAAGTTGAAAATGATGAATTGCAAATCGATGGGGAAGGAATATCGAGGACATGGAGATTCGTCATTATGGTAGGACACTTTATTATTATATTTTCCAAATTTTTTAAATATAAATATCTTCTACCTTGGTTTAATTAATTGATCATCTCATTGATATAACAATATTAGAATTCAGAATATTTATATATTGAATATTTATTGAATAATTTCTTCTAATTCTTCATCAAAAAAATTTGATCGTATTGGAATTTATTTGTAATAATTCATATAGACAAAAAATTATTTGATTATTCTGGTTAATTATTTTTTGGTGATTTTTTATAAATCTTTATTGAATTAGTATCAAATAGTAATATTTTCATTATCATTATTATTTTAGGAAATTGGGTTCTCTGTATAACAAAAAATAATAAATGGTAACAAAAAATGAAAAATGGTTAGTTGATCAAATCCAGGTGGAGGCGTATTTTCAGGTATTATAGCATGCACTATAGCAGTACTGTAGCAGGCACTATACTGTAGAAGGTATTGTAGCAGGTACTGTTTGGTACTGTAGCAGTCAGAACTATTCATCCATCTGGGCCTCTGGCCCACCAGTTTGGTCCTCAAGTCCTGAAAGGCTTTCGGGCCACCCAAGGCCTTTGGTCCACATGAATGCAGATGTACCAGTCAGACTACAAGGGGAAAGACTTCAGATGAGGATTCAGGGCATGCGCATTCACTAGAGCAGAGCTAACTGGAATTGGAAGAATGAGAGGGTATGGATTTTCTATCGGTACCGAGCTTGTGCAGCTTTACATAGGACAGCTAGCCGACCAGCCTTACGAAGGTGGAGTGCTGATATCATGACATATGATGGGGAGGATCAGTTTCAAGTTTTCTTGTCTGGGTGATTCCTTCTAAGACCTACATGTCATGTAATTGTCTCTAAGCCTTCGGGCCTTTTAAGGGTTCCACCTCACCCCTTGAAAGGTGGATTATCAAAAATAACAAAAATGAAGTCCTTCGGGCCATTCTGACTGTGGATAAAAATTTGGGAGCTCATAATTCCCACTGACCATTATTTATTGTCACTCCTTTCTTATATGTCAAAGAATCAGTGTTGGAATTAATATTAGAAAATGATTTGACATGGGGCTTCTCAGGTGACATAAATTTTGATAACTAGTAGTGATGAGGATGCTTTGGTGAAGTATCGATGAGGAGATGATGCTAGCTACTCATATAGCAATAGTTTGGTGTGACTTTACATGATGGGTGGACAGTGGTCACTGAAGGGGATTTTATAGTGATTGTCGATTATCTTGGGATTATAATATGTCTTGGGAAATGTGTAGGGTGTGATCAAAGGAAAAACAACAATTTTAGAAGCTGGAAACAAGTAAGGGGAAGAATGTAAAAAATTTCCACTATAGTGCATAAAATCCAATAACTACGTGATGTGGAAATATCATGATACAATTTTGGCACATAATATCTTTAATTTAATTACTTTTTTTCTATTATAATAAATTTTTAATTAGTTAATTTTCTTTTGTGTTATTTTGATGTTTAAATACTAAAAATATTAAAATAATTATTTTATCTTTAATAAATTTTTATTTTATGTTTTAATTATATTTTTTTAACTTTGAATTTATTATTTAATTTTGAAGTTTATTTTAAAATATTATATTAACATCATTTTTTTAATTTTATGTTCTGTTAATTTAATTTATATATTTCATTGTTTTTTAATTAATTAATTACTTATATTTTACCACTAGATTTAATTTCATTAAATAATTTAATAATTAGAAGCATTATATTATAATTATTAACTTTATTAATTTTATGATTTCCTTTTTAAGTTAATTTATTTATTTATTCAAAATTGATTTTTTTTATTTTTTTTATTTTATTATTTTAACAAAATAAAAATTTTAGATTTTATTTTTAAAAATATTTAATTTCATTAATAATTAATTAAAAATTTTATTTTTTATTTATTTTATTTAATTTTTTAAAATATTTATGTCATCATTTTAGTTATTTATTTTGTGTATGTAAGGTTGGAATATACAAAGTAACACACAAAAGGGGGTGAATTGTGTCTTTTCAAAAACTTCTACGATTCTGGATTTTGATACCCACATTGATTTATGTAGATATGCAGTGTTTTTTTATGTATGAAACTATGTAGTGGATTAAAAAAAATAAAGAACACATCTTTTATAGTGGTTTAGGGCATAAAGATCCCCTAGTCTATTCCACCAAATACTCTCTCTAAAAGATTAGTGAATTTCACTTGTCTCGTCCTCTTATCATAAGACCAAAATTTTGTAACTGAGTGTAGGTAGTTGACACCATACAAAAAATAAAAATTAAAAAGTCTTCTGGTTCTACAATAGAGAACTAATTATCCACTTCTTAGATTGAGAAGTTAATACTCCACCACAACTGAGTATGAGTAGTTGAAAACTCAAAATGAATCAAAAGAGATTGATTTGTTTTAAACTAGTTGAACTTCACAATTGCAGCAACACGTAATTAACAGTAGATGTACCTTCTTCTTCAGAAAACAATATCTTCATGATTGAAACAGTCTGAATTGATCTAATTGAAAAAAAAGATCTTCGATTGAAAACAGAAACAAAACTGAACAACAGTTCACTTCGAATAGAATAAGTTTGAACATGTATGTCACCAAAGTGTAGTTCTCTTTCTGGGTCATTCTTTCTTTATAGCACTGTAAAAGATTTTCAATAAGTCAGTATTATATATGAATAAATTATCACACATATTTTTGAAGAGATATTATGAAGCAATATATAGAGTAGAAGACTTTCTTTCATATTTCACATCCAAAAGAATATCCTGATTGATCCCAAAAATTCAAATTTCAATTGACTAGGAGAGTCGTAACTTTCTTTAGAAATAGGAATAATTTTCTTCGATAAATTCAGTTCTTTGAAATAATCAAAATTATCCTTGAATCGATCTTTTAATTTTGAATCAACCATTGCAGTGATATCAGATTGAAAACAGAGCTTGAAAAAATTTGTCGTTGAGAACACAACGTAGGGTTGAGTTACATAGCATAGGGTTCCTTTTCGTAGCGTAGGGTTCCTTTACATAGCGTAGGGTTCCTTTGTGTAGCGTAGGGTTCCTTTGTATTACTTTCATCAACACATAATGTAGGAATCAAAAATTAATGTAGCAATGATGATCTATATGTTCATCCTTGTCAGCATAAAATTCCAAACATAGTATTGATTAACCATATGTTCAATTTTCCCAAACATAGGGTTGCAAACAGTAAATCCAGACTCCAACATAGGGTTGATATTCCTTACGTTTATCATCTTCCAAACATAGGGTTGTCGATCCATACGTAAAATCTTAAGTGAAACATAGGGTTGATACCATATGCAAACGATTTCTTCAGTGTAACGTAGGGATGAAAACAGTGTTTCTAGAATCATTCCCATAACACTAAATTCCTTTTAAAATAGGAATATAAATTCCAGTAAAACTTACTTAACAATACTTCATTCGAAAACAATTAGGGGTATTTTTGAACATTAAAATCATTATTAATTATAGAGTATTATTGAGACAATACATGCCCAACAATATCCCCCTTTTTGATGACCACAAAACCCATAACATAATTCTTAACAAAAATTAAAGAGAATATAGGATTTGTAAAACACAAAAGTATATATAAAAATTTTCTCAAAATTTTTATTTCACAGAACTGTTTCAATAAAGAAAATTTTCAATAGAAAATGTTGCAGTTGCAAATATTCTCCCCATCTCCCCTAGAGATAGTTTTCTATAAACTTAAAAATTATCCCCCATTTTGTGATATCAAAAATATAGTTTGAAAGAATAAATGAAATAAACCATAGTTTAATATTACACAGAACTATAAATGAATATTTATGTATTCTGTCTTAAGAAAAATAAATCTAAGATTGGTAGTGAAGTATTGAACCAAAATAAATGTAAATAAATAAAAATATGAATAAACTTGAGTAATTTAAATAGACATTCAAATTTTTTAAAGTACAATCCATAGTTAACTAGAGTCTTAAAAATGAATGGTTTATATTTCAGTTTCAGCATGGACAGAGGGTTCTTCTGGATGATAAAGGGCATGAACTGCACAGCTAAGATCAATCAACTTCAACAGCAGGCTCTAAAAATGGTTGTTGAAAAAAAAATCCAATTCTGAAGCAGCTTCTTAGAATCATTTCCAACCTTCAAGATCTCAACCAAATTGATATTTAAAAAAGCATTCATAGATTTTTCAGACTAGATAAAAGTGGTAAGATTGTCCTTGACTTGATTAATCACTTTCCCCAACTAAGATTCATTCAAAGTAAGTTGTCTTATCAAATGCCTCTGATTCTCCAACAACACGTTCAAAGGAATTATATCACACTGAAGAGTGTGTATCCTATCATTAAATTCAGCCAATATAGTGGTAATTACTTCAAACATTCTAAGTAATTTTGGTGGTGTATGTTGAGAAGAGGTATATGATCTGTTTATTTTCATAAGAGACTAAAACTCTATTCCAATCGTTAACTTGAATTCATCAAACTCTTTCTTCTTAAAATATTTATCCTTCAATGCAAAAAATTCTCTTGACATATTTTCTATCAGTTCCTTAATATCTCCAACTCAAATGAGATTTTCTTTGAATTTTTTTAAATGAAGCTTCTGAGTTTCAAACTCCAATCTTGGTACTGAAACAAGCTTTTATTCTTCAAATTTTTTCTTTTCATCATCCAACTGATCTCTTAAAAATGAATTTTGAGCCTCCAACAATTGATTCTTTATAAATTTTTCATTTACCTCTGAATCTGAATATTTAGTAGAATTAGCTACTCCTTGATCAACTTCAATTAAATCTAGTCTTGGATCAACAGCTCCCTCTAGTCTGTTGTTCAAATATAATCCTCTCAAAACACCAGAATTAAGAACAATCAAAGTTCTAGGATCAGGGATCTCTTGACATTGAGCCTCCTACTCAACTTTTTCATCTACTAGTTTCTCATGACCATCATCTTCTACTTGTTCACCAGGTGGAATGGCATCCACATTTCCAACTACATCCTCAACAACAAATTTGGGAACATTAACAGATACTCTTCTTCTTTGAACTAGAGATCCTTCTG
This sequence comes from Viscum album, assembly GCA_963277665.1. Lineage (NCBI taxonomy): Eukaryota > Viridiplantae > Streptophyta > Magnoliopsida > Santalales > Viscaceae > Viscum > Viscum album. Next base: position 941,526,802 of record OY728145.1, read on the forward strand.
GCATTGACTCTTATTCATCCTTAGGTCTCTCTAAAGAAGTTATAACCATTTTCTCCCCCTAAGTAGCTTCTAACAACCTCTATTATTTCTCAGCACCAACTGGCCGCAAACTATTTCATGAGATGCTCCATACAAAACTGAGCTTCTTGACTTTCCCAGCATTCAGCATATTGGTGTGGTGACATGAACTTCCATAAAACAAATTCACAATCTTGTATTTTATTCATAGAAAGAAAGAAATAATCATACCATAGGGATAATACCCCATCTTGGCATTCAATTGGCAGTAGTTATTCAGATAACAAATTATAAACTGGGAAAATTTAAACTTAAAATTATTCAAAACCAAAAACATTATGTACATGTATGGATAGAGAACCTTATCAAGATCAATGGTTCTAGGAAAAATCCCTGATTGAATAAAATTCATCACAAATCATCAGTTGGGATAAATTTATTTCGTAAACACCTTTGTGATAACCCTTTTTCGAAATAGAGAAAACATAATTTCCTTAGATGTATGTCTTCTATTTACAATTTTCTTTAAATATAACTAAAAATCCCCTTCGTGGGTACATCTCAACATCTCATACATTTCAACAGATGACAAAGAAAAATTATTCTTATCAATCGGAGAGATATTAGTGTCTTTCTCAAAACTAAGACTGAATGAATCATTTTTACAAAACTCTTTAACTTCTATTTCATAAACCATTAGCATATTATATTCTCCAAATGCGTAAACCTGGCCTTGAATTTGCATATCTTCTTCAAGAGACAAAATCATATAATTTAAATATCAAAAATCCATTACCTTTCCTTGTAAGACTTTGCAAGCTTTCACCATAGAATACATACTATTATCCAACTTAGTATCAATGTATCTTCATAAAATTTCCATTTTTTGAATGTTTCTAGATAGAAGGGATTAAAGGTTTAGGGATTTAGGTAGATGAGAATCGAAAGATAGAGGTGATCTATGAGTAGTAGTACGAGACCGGGAAAAGGAAAACAGTTTTCTCGCACTGTTCGAGGATATACTCATTAAGTTTTTAATTTTTTAAAAAACAAATAAAATAAACTCAAAATTAAATTCTTTTCAAAAAAAATTAAAATGTAATCGAATAAAACATATTAAATAAAACTTAATAAAATAAAAATAGAGAAACTGAAAATAAATTAATAAATAATTATTTAAACTCAAATATTCGTAAATCCCCCTTAATAAAGTCAAAACTAGCACTTGTAAGTGGTTAATTAAAAATATCAGTTCATTAATATTTAGTATTGACAATTTCTAAAGAAATATCCTTTTTAAGGACATGATCTCTTAGAAAATTATGCCTTTTATCAATGTGCTTGGTCCTAGAATGACTTATGGTATTTTTAGAAATATTAATAGCACTAGTATTATCACATAAAATAGGTATACAAATAAAATTTAGTCCAAAATCAAATAGAATATTTTTCATCCATAATACTTGTGCACAACAACTATCTGCAAACACATTTTATGCCTCAATGGTTGATAGAGAAACTGAGTATTGATTCTTACTGGACTATAAAACTAAATATTTTCCTAAATAGTGAAAATTTCTTGAGATACCTTTTCTATCTAATCTACACCCTCCAAAGTTAGCATCTAAATATGATATTAAATTAAAATCATAAGTTTTAGTGTAAATAATAGATTTAAAAGTAGTTCCTTTTAAAGATCTAAAAATTATTTTAATAGTAGTAAGACGAGATTCTTTTGGATTTGACTGAAATCTAGCATAAAAACATACAAAAAACATGATGTCTGGTCTTCTAGTAGTAAGATATAATAAACTACCAATCATACCTCTATATAACTTGTTGTCGATTAGTTTTCCATCTTTATCCAAATCAAGTTTTATATTGATACACATAGAAGTTTTATATGTCTTGTCGTTATCAAGTCCAAAAATATTTAATAAATATATAATGTATTTTGTTTGATTTAAAACATTTCCAAAATCTTTTTGGTAAATTTGAAATCTTAAAAAGAAATTTAGTTCTCCCATAATACTCATTTCAAAATATATTTGCATTAGATTTTAAAAATCATGACAAATCTTTTTATTAGTTGAAACAAAAATAACATCATCAATATAAATTTGAACTAATAAAATATTTAAAAAAATAGTTTTATTAAAAAGTTTTAGATCTTCCAAACCAGTAGTAAATATATTTTTCAAAATAAAAGAAATTATTCTTTTATACCAAGCTTTAGGTGATTGTTTAAGTCCATAGAGAGATTTGGTAAGTTTAAAAACATAATTTAGTTTTTGAGAATTTTCAAAACCAGGGGGTGTTCAACATAAACTCCCTCCATTAAGTAACCATTTAAAGAAGAAAATTTAACATCCATCTAATATAATTTAAAATTCATATGAGATGCATTGGATAAAAGGATACTGATTATTTATAATATAGATGCAGGGGAAAAGGTTTCATCATAATCTATACCTTTTTATTGATTATATCTTTTAGCTACTAATCTGGATTTATTTCTAGTGATGATCCCTTGTTCATCCTGTTTATTTCTAAAAACCCATTTGGTTCTTATAACTAGATAATTGGTTGGTCTCTCTACTAGTTCCCAAACTTCATTTCTTTTGAACTGATTTATCTATTCTTTCATGGATAATAACCAAATCTAATCTTATAAAGATTCATCAATAGTCTTGGGTTCTAACTGAGATAGAAAGTTAGAGAATTTAGCCAGGTTTCCTACATTTCCTCTAGTTCTAATTCCTGTATCTAGATCTCCTATTATAGTTTCTAAAGGATAGTTTTTTACGGTTATATATTGTCTAGGAAGAATACTTTCAGGTTCTTCAATTCCATTTTCTTTAGAACTGGACTGAATTTTATTAATATCATTTTCAAAATAATTTTTAAGGGTTTCAAGTCTCATGTTATCAAAAGAGTCAGTGACCTCATCAATTTGATCTTTTTATTTATTGAAAGGGTCAGTTTCATAAAACTTTACATGAACTGATTCTTCAACAATCCTTGACTTTTTATTAAACAATATATAAGCTTTAGAGGTATAAGATTATCTCAAAAATATTCTTTCATCAGATTTGGTATCAAACTTACCAAGTTTTTCCTTAGTATTCAAGATATAGACCTTGCATCCAAAAACTTTAAAATAATTTACTTTGGGTTTTCTATTATTCCAAAGTTCATAAGGTTTATTTTTGAAAATAGACCTTATCAAAACTCTATTCATAATATAGTAGGTTGTGCTTATAGTTTCTTCCCAAAAATAGGTAGGAAGACTATATTCATTCAGCATATTCCTAGCCATTTCTTAAATAGTTCTATTTCTTCTTTCAACAATTCAATTTTGTTGAGGTGTTCTTAGTGAGGAGAATGTGTGTTTAATGCCTATATTTGATCAAAAATAATTTAATTATTGATTCTCATATTCTCCACCATGATCACTTCTTAATGGAATTATTTTAAAACATTTTTTGTTTTGAACAATTTTACAAAAACTTTTAAAAATAGTAAAAACTTCACTTTTGAGTTTTAGAAAATAAAATAAAGTAAATATAGTATAATCATCTACTAAAACATAAATATACAATTTACCAGCCAAACTTGTTATCCTTGATGGTCCAAAAAATCCATATGGATAAGTTCTAAAGGTTTAGATGTAGCAATTTTGTTAATAGATTTGAAAGATGATTTGTGCTGCTTAACAATTTGGAATGCATCATAGAATTTGTCATTGTAAAACTTAAGACTAGGAAAATCAAAAACTAACTGTTTCTTATATAATTTATGTAAAAAATAAATATTATAATTTCCAAGTATTTTATTCCAGATCTATAATTAATTTTTCTTAACAGTTAAACAATTGACTTTCTTTTTATATAAGGAATTTAAATCCAAAGTATAAACATTATCAATTCCAGGTGCTCTAAACTTAAGAAATTTATTTCTAAACATATAATAAAAAAATTTAGAAAAATAAACATAAATACCATCGCCACAATGATGTGAAATACTTATCAAATTGTTCTTCAACCCTTGTACATACTGTACTTTTTTTATTTTTATGGTATTTGAATCTTCAATAGTTTAAACTCTAATTATTTTTCCTTCTGAATTTTTGTTACTAGTAAAAGAAATTAAACAAATACTTTTTTTAGTACCCATATTTTCTTGGGTCCAGTAGTGTTAGCTATAAAAGATATGGAAATACAGATCTAATTTGTTTTTCTATATTTTATATCATTATATTCAAGTAAACTTTTTGAAAAAAAAAATCTCTTTTAATTCCACTTATTTGATAATTATTCAAATAATAATTATTAGTGACATAGCATCTTGTTCCATAATGATAACAGATTGTATTTTTAGAATTGGACACAAAATAGTTTTTATACAATTTTGATTTCTCACCCTTACTTCATATTCCATATATTTCCCTTTTAATTATATTCTTTCCAAGAATTTCATTTAATATATTTTCTCCTTTTGTAAAAAAAGAGCAGCACTCTTATAAGTTTTTACTTTATCTTGTAATGCTTTGATCCATTTTTTCATGATCAGCACAGTTTTTTTGTGGATGAATTGAATTTTTCTATCAACTCTTGATGTTCTTTAATAAAGGTTTCTCTTTCACCTAAAACCTCATTATGAATAATTTTTAAAGACTTATGCTTCTTTATTAAAGAATCATATTTTTCTTCTAACATTGAACAATAGGAAACTGGTTTATCATTTGAGAAATTAATAGTATCAAAATTAGAAGAATAATAATTTTGTACATTTTCTTCTTCTTCATTATCCATAAAGCACATGTTGGACTTTATATTTAATTTCTCCTTTTCTGAATCAGACTTTAAATGAATAATGGAGTCTTCAGATACACTCCATGTAGATTTCATTTCTCTTTTTCTCTTATACTCATAATCAATATTTTTTTTTTATTTTCATATTTCAATTGCGGAAAATCAGGTCTGATATGACCGAATTTCTTACATTCATAACATCTAACTACTATTAGTTCTTTATCATTCTTCTTGAAGGATTTTCTGAATCCTTATTTCTTTTGGTAGAGCTTTCTAAAGTTCCTGGATATCTGAGCTAGTTCCATTTCAAAATCAAATGAATCCAAATTCTCCTCTTCTTTGACTTCATGTTTTTCTTTTCTAATTTTCTTCTGATATGTTACCTTTAGAGTAGTATTTTCTTTCTTTGTTATAATATTATTATTTTTATCTTCATCTTTCATTTCTGCTTCATATATCATCAGTGTCCCAATTAATTCTTTCATTGTCAGATCTTTGACAGTGATGATTTTAGAATATCAATAGATATTTCATTCCATTTAAAAGGTAATACTCTCAATACTTTCAAAGATTGATCATCTTGTTTGATGGGTTCTTCTAAGGTTGTAATGTTGTTGACAATTTCTATAAGCCTTCCATTCATCTGAGTAATTCTTTATCCATTAAACATCATAAATGTGTCAAATTTCAGATTTTTTATTTCATACCTCATCTATCTTACATTGTTTATTCCTTCATAGGACACTAAAATAGTTTTTCCACATTTCATAGGAAGTGGGACATTGTGAAACATGATTGAACTCATCTAGTTCAAGACCACAAATAATAGCATTCATAGCTTTTGAATTCATGTTATATTTAGCTTATGCTACAGCATCCCATGTTTCTAGTTTCTCATGAATTGTATATGGAGTAATGATCTTTGAGTAGACTCTAAATCCAAGATTATTTAAATATATAATCATCCTTGATTTCCAACACCCATAATTTTCACCATTGAAATATGGAGTATGAACCATGGACGTTCCTTATTTAGGATCAACCATTTTCATCTTTGTATAAACCTTAAACTTTTTAGCATGCTATAACTTTTTCCAAAATATCACCTCTGATACCAATTGTTAGGTTGGAATATACAAAGTAACACACAAGAGGGGGGTTAATTGTTTCTTTTCAAAAACTTTCACAATTCTGGATTTTGAAAACCACTTTGATTTATGCGGATATGCGGTGTTTTTTCTTCTATATGAAAATATGTAGCGGATTAAAATAAATAAAGAACATAAATTTTATAATGGTTTGGGGAACAAATATCCTCTAGTCCACTCCACCGAATACTCTATGATCTTGGTGAATTTTACCAGTTCGGTCCTCTTATCATAAGACTGAAATTCCACAACTACGTGCAGATTGTTGATACCTGAAAAATAAGACAAATTACTAAGTCTTCTGGTTCTATAATAGAGAACCGATTATCCACAGCTTACATCGAGAATCTGATACTCCACCACAATTGAGTACAAGTAGTTGAAAACTCTAAATGAATCAAAAGAAATTGATTTGTTTGAAATAGGTTGAACTTCACAATTGCATTAGGATGCAATTAACAATATATGGATCTTCTTCTTTAAAAAATAATATCTTTAATATTGAAATAGACTTAAATGATCTGGTTTCAAAAATATCTTCAATTGAAAACAGCAACAAAACTAAATAGTAGTGCACTTACAATAGAATAAGTTTGAACATATATGTCACCAAAGTGTAGTTATCTTACTAAGTCATTCATTATTTATAGGACTGTAAAATATTTTCAATAAGTCAATCTTGTATGTGAATAAATTATTATACATATTTTTGAAGAGATCAACTAAAGAATTATATAGAGCAGATGACTTGATTCGATATTTCAAATCTAAAAGAATAGCCTGATTGATCATAAGAATTAAAATTTCAATTTACCAGGAGAGTCGTAACTTCCCTCAGAAATAGGAATGATTTTCTCTGATAAACTCAGTTCTTTGAAACAATCAAAACAATCCTTGAATCTATATTTTAATTCTGACTCAATCATTGCAGTAATCTCGGATTTAAAATGTGGCTCTAAAAACTATTTCGTTGAGAACACGACGTATGGTTGAGCTGTATAGCATAAGGTTCCTTTATATAGCGTAGGGTTCCTTTGCGTATCATAGGGTTCCTTTGCGTAACGTAGGGTTCCTTTGCGTAGTGTAGGGTTTCTTTGCATAGAATAGGGTTCTTTTTCATTACTTTTATCAGCATGTAACGTAAGGATCAAAAATTAATGTAGGTATGATGATCTATACATTCATCCTTGTCAGCATAAAATCCCAAATGTAGCATTGATTAACCATACATTCAATTTTCCCAAATATAGGGTTGCAAACAGTAAATCCAGACTCTAATATAGGGTTGATATTATTTACATTTATCATTCACCAAATGTAGGATTGTTTATCCATACGTAAACTCTTTAGTGTAATTTAGGGTTGGTACTATACGCAAATAATATCTTTTCAATATAACATAGGGATGAAAATAGTGTTTCCAAAATCATTCCTGTAATGCTAAATTCCTTTTAAAACTAGAATATAAATTCCAGTAAAATTTACTTAACAAAAATTCATTAGAAAATAAATAGAGTTATTTGTGAACATCAAAATCATTATAAATTATAGAGTATTTTTGAGACAATACATGCCCAATAGTGTATAGTGTAGCCAAAATGCTAAATAATTTTTATGTAGTTGATTTTGTGTGCGGATATGATAAGTTTTTTCTAAGGGAAATCACCTACCCAATTTTTGGAAAAAAAAACAAATTCCTAATTCTAGAAGAATCTATCAATCCAATTGACGAAGTATTTCATACATCCATTTATCAAATATCTAGGTAGCTACATTTTAAAAAAACCATGAAAGGTCATACCTGATTAGACTTTTTTAAGGGGTTTTTTAAAAAAAGTAAAAAAATGTGATGGGGTTTCCCATATTTGATAAAATGGGTTTAGAAAAGTGTAAACCACCTTAAAACTTCTCTATTTTGATAGAGAAGCTTGAATAGGGTACATGGTTCTCCCTCTTTCACAAAGGAAGTGTAAACCCCGTTCATGCTTCCTTCACATATTTTACAAAGGAGGCGTGAATGGGGTTCACACCTCTTGGCCACCCAAATCTATAAAATGAGGTCTACCCCCTCTATTTTCCATTCTTCTCCTTTGTATTTTGTTGTGAAGACCTGTTGAAATTCTTTATCAATATATATTTATGGCTTTTAAGAGGATAAATTTTGATTTAAAATTTTAATTATCTAATTTTTTTTATTTATTTTGTTTGTATTATTTATTTATTTAATATGTATGGATGTATGGATGTATAAATTATTTTCCTTTGTATGATTTATTTTCTAAATGAGTTATTGGTTTTTATATGATATAATTTAAATTGAATTTTTTGGAAATTTAAATATTGTGTTTATATAATTGAAATTTTATGTATAAAATATAATTTATATTTAGAGAAATAATATTATTTTAAAAAATGTAAATATTTTTAATTTAAATGGTGAGTAATTATATTTGACTAGATTTATATGTATATAATATATATTATATTTAAAGTAATATAAATTTAAATTCTAATAATCTATACACATAGGTAATTATCTAATTAATTTATAAAAAATATATTATTAAAAATATACTAGTTATATTTAGTATCATATTTAAATTTATTAAAATATATATAATATTATTTTTTGTTAATGGTATAAAAATATTTACTATAAATAATAATATAATATAATAATTTTAAATTATATTAAGTATAAATAATTATTATTTTAAGTAATAAAGTATAAAATATAATTACCTAAATTTTGGAAAGTATAAGTATGACAAAAAAATTATATATACATATGTAATTTTATAAAATGGAAAATAACATAATTTTATAGTTTTTTAATGGTTATTATGTAAGTATAAATCATATTAATTTTATTTACGATAAATAATAAATTTAAATAATAAATTTAAATTATATGAATCATAAATAATTATGATTCCAAGTAATAAAATACAAAATATAATTACTTAGATTTTTTAAAGTATGAGAATGACAAAAATATTATATATACATATGCAATTTTATAAAATTGAAAATAACATAAGTTCGCAGTATCTTAATGGTTATTATGTAAGTATATATTATATTACTTTTATTAATTGAATTTAATAAAATTTATTATTAATAATATGTAGAGTATTTCTGTATAAATTAATAATAATTATATTTAGAAATCTATTATTTATAAGGGACATTGATGGCTCTTTTCTCTCCCGGCGATCTCCCTCAAGCACTCTCCTCCACCCCCTAGGGTTTCCTTCCCCTAGAGATGGAGCACCATCATCTAGCCTCCATTGCTTGCTTCTCTCTTTTCCTTTTCCTCCACTTCCTTTAGACGAATCTCTCTCCTTCAACAACCTCAGTTTCTGGCGCACTTCTTTAACGTTGAGTGGACCACCCACTCTCTCTTCCCTTATTTCTCCCCATGGGGTTTCTATTTTCATTATTTCCTTATTGGGGATTGTGCCTGTTATTTTGAAGCCTTCGACTGTGAACCACGAATGCTCTTCCGACCGAATATGTCATACCGGACTCTATTTTTGGTCTTGTCAGGCATTGATTCTTGGTGTTTTGTGATGTGATGGGGGCTCATAGTCATTGTTCACTACTGAGGGACATGTTCAGCTCTTCCTCTGTTCTTTTGATCTATTTGGTTTTTGGTTTTGTGGTTCGTTGTTTTTCATCCTCGGTACTGACTTCTTCGATTGGTGATGGTGTTTTTCTCAATTGGAAATGGTGTTTTTTTGTTGGTTATGTTATTTTTCACTAGATTTTTTTGTTTGGTTCGCTCTTCTTGAAAAGTGTGGATAACTGTGGTGTCCTTTTTCTACTCAACTCTACCCTAGACTCAAGATCCGGTGCTCCTGTCTAAGTCGGTCTGGTGTGTTGGTTCTGAAGAAGGTTTTGCGAGGTGTTGTTCAAGCATCCAGCGGCATTCTAGGAGGCACTCTCGTATGGGGTTTTCTCCTTCAACTCTCTATTTAGTTACATCATTGAGGTGTCATGGTTGGGTCCCTGGTGATTTGTTTCAAGTTGTGTGTTTTTGGATGACGATGATGGTGCTCAATGACAATGACGATGGATTATGGCAGCTTCCTCACTAGCGATCTAGTACAGTAATAGGTTCGGTGTCTTTGATGTTCTGTTATGATTCGTTTATGATGTAAATGATGGATTTCTTTGGCATAGATATTTGTGGGGATCTTATTCATTTTTATTGCTCTGGTCTCAACTCCAACAGTTATGGGAGGTCACGACGATGGTGGATTACCAATCCTGATTATGGTTGTTGGCAAGTGATGCGACCTTGGCTCACCTGAGAGACTCAAGGATCGAGGCATCAGGTTTTGAGTTTTTGTTTTGAATTTCAAATTTAGTATCTGGTTATTGTATCTTTGGAATCCCACCTATGGTTTTTGGTTACCACTTAACCTTAAAGTGGCTTTTTTAAAATCAAAAAAAAAAGAATTTTTAGTCACTCAAAAATTTATTGTTTATAAAAGTATATATAATTATATTTTAAAATATTAATAAATAAATTTGAATATATTTAAATTTATATATGTGTGTTTTATATTATTTAAATATATTTATATGTATATATTATTATACATTATATCCAAAGTAAAAAAAGTATAATATTTGATACAGATAGGTAAATAAAGTGAATCTACCTAAATATATATATATATACACACACATACACAATGAAAAGTTAAAATTTCAGAAAGCAGGTGTAGATATTTATTATATAATAGATCTAGTTATATGTAAAGTTATATAATATGTATAAAATAATAATTATACTAAAAAACATGTTAATAGTATTGTGTGATGACTAGTCTTGAGATGACCGACCAATGCATAATTTAAATTTCATGTTTTTTTGTGTATGTGGTTATATAATTTGTAATAATTGCATTTTATTTTCTTCGTAGATGACCTACGACTCATCTCTATCTAATTATGTAAGGACCTTCATATACTCTTAAAAAATGTTATGTATTTCAAACCCCTAGACCCTCCCACTTTCATGTGAGTAACTTTGTAATAAAAAGGTGTTCGACAAGAGGCATTCACCCAGAGGAGTTCGACAAGAGGCATTGATGTTTGAAAGGAAACTGATGGTTGCTGAAATATGCAATAATAGAGACTCTAGGAGTTCATCCTTAGATTTTGGTTAGTTTATCAAATAATGATAAATCGATCCATACAATAAGTCTCAAGATCAATTCATATTTATTTATTAATGAGTAATTAAAATATGTGAAACATTTTATGATGTGGTATAAAATATATAACATTTTATTAAATTTTATCTGGTAATCATTTCAGCATCAATATACTTCAATAATGAGGTTATTTATATCTATCAAGGTTTTAGTTATAGTTTTTCACATGTAACAGTGAGAAATATTCATGAATGTCTAGATATAAATAGATGTGTGTATATATATTATTTATTAAATATAGTTATAAGCAAAGTTACAATATTTAAAAAACAATAAATATATCAAACAAACATGTTATCAATATATAATGTTGACTGGTCTTGAGTTTACCATCTATTGTATGATTGAAATTGCATGTTTTATTTTTTTATATCTGGTTATTTAATTTGTAATCATTGGATGATCTTGAGATGACTGACCAATGTATGATTGAAATTGCATGTCAATATTTTTTAGTTATATAATTTGTAATAACTATATTTTCTTTTCCTCATTGATGACCTACATGTCATCTCTCTCTCTAAGTATGTAAGGACTTGTGTGTCCTCTTAAAAATGTTTTGTATCTCAAACCCCTAGACCCCCTCAATTTCATATGAGTATTATTGTAATAAAAGGGTGTTCAATAAGAAGTGTTGTTGTTTGAAGCTGGTTTTTTACACCATGCCTGAGAAATGACTGATAGTTGTTGAAATATGAGCTAATATAGGTGCTAGGAGTCCCCTAGGTTTTGTTTGGTTTATCAAATAATGATAAAACAATCCATAGTGAAATTATCAAGATCAAGTCAATTGTTTAATCGTGAAAATTTTAAAAAATTTAAAAAATTCATGATGTAGTATATAATATTTTATTAATTATTTTTTTCTAAGTAATCATGTCTATACAAATATATGACAATTGTGAGGTAATTTATACCAAGTAGGGTTTTAGCTATAGTTTTCTACCTACAAGAGTGTAAAATCTCTGTGATTGTGTGACATTGGATTAAGTTTGTAAGAAGATTTATATTGAATTAAAAATGAGGGTTGATTAATCAATTACTTTAATTACATATTGATATCTTCAATATCTTGAATGTTTTTGTAAGACTGAGTATCCTTTGGTCGATGATGAGGATTAGGTGGATGCATCATTTTTATTTAGGCAGCAGTGTAGTGATGAACTAATAGAATTATATGTGGTGATTTCTGATATTGATTTGGTGCAACCAAATACTACAGAACCATATTTTGTGATATCTGTAGAATTCGGTCCTTAAAAATAATCTCATTCATTACCTGCTCGTATGACTCCTTGATGAAAACAAATTATGAAGAAGATGATCAGCATTTGGAAGGAAATGTAGTATAAATACCAGTTTTTACTCTTGATATATTGAATGATGTTTTATCTAATAAGGAAGTATCTGGTGAGGCATCTGAAGATAGTGTGGGTGAGGGTGATGTGGGGAATGATCCTTCTGAGGTTCCTCTAATATATAGGTATCCCCCAGTTAGTGGTAATCATCTTACATTATTTACTTCCTTAGTTAAAGGAATTTCTCATGAACAACATTTTTATTGGGATGTCATTACACTAGATACTGAATTCTATGACATTATAGGGAATAGAACTGTATAAACTAATAACACCATCTATGTCAGGCGGGAGTTTTAAATTAAAGTTTTCATGAAAAATGTGATAAAAGAATACCATATAGAGCATTATTTTTCATTTTTTGGTTGATGAGTAAAAGAAGAAAAAATATCTCATTTGATGTGACAAATATGGTCCAAAACAAAAAATTTAATTGAGGTAACTATATGATAAATTTTTTTAATTTTGTAAGATAAAAAAATTAGAATTCTCACACACTTGTGTGCATCTAAGCTTATCGCAATATCACTCTTCACTTGATGCAGAGTTTATATCAATTATTATTATAGAGATGTAACATAATAAATTTCCATGCATATTTTTAAACACATTTCAATGGTTTTAATCCCAAAAAATGATATTTTAATTTTAATTTTCACATTTTATGGTTTTATAATCATTTTGAGCTTAATTGAAAAAATATCATAATTTTGGATTTTAAATGTTTTAATTTATTTATGTTTTTCAGACATAATTTTGTACACACTTATTTAATTTATTAAATTCATTTTTTTAAACTAAAAACATCTTGGGATTCATTTGATTATTCTAAACCAATTGTTGAATCCAAAATTTGGAGGCCCAAAATAAGCTCACCAATTAGGCCTGAAAATACGTGCAAAGATCTAGATATTTTTGAAGTTGATACTATATATCATAAATGGATGGTATAATGGTGCTTAAATTCAACATTTATAAATATATAATCCTAAGGAATAACTTTTATAACTATAGTCACACTTTATTTTATCGATATAAATGCCATAAATTCATGGGAAATTGGATTTCTGAAATTCATAGATTCTGCCTGTCTAGAATAAATTTTTGAGTTAAATGGGATATAATTTCTTCTACACATAGATTATGAAGCTTAAATTTTGTGTTCAAATGTGAAAGACATTTTGTAACAACTTTCCAGAATACTTATTTCTCAAATTAGGTCATTAAATGGGTCTACCACACAAAAACTTTCGGGTGAAAATTCTGAATCCAAAAATCTCACCCTTTACTATAAAAAAAAGCCACCCCCCATAGCCAAAGAGAGTCGAAACCACAGAGAGGGGATCCCCCATGGATTCCAAGCTACCACTTTTATTCTTTATGTTTTTTTTATTTTATTTTATTTTTTCCTTTTAATTGTAATTTTAATTTTCTTTTATTAAATAAATTTGTTCATGCATTTTTATTCAACCAATTATATTCCACCCCTTATTCTTCTTCTCAATTATTCTTCTTCTTACTTTATTATATTATTTTATTATTCTTTTAAAACTCTTATATATATATATATATTTATTTATATTTATATTTATATTTATATTTATTCTTTTCATTTATATTATATTTCTCTCTCTCTCTTTCACTCTCTCTCTCTCTTCTATTTTTATTCTTTTATTCTTCTTCTTTATTTATTCAATTTGTATTATTTTATTTCTTATTCTCATCTCCCTATCCACCAAATTGATCTCTTAAAATCGACAATAAGGGGATGACCCAAGGCTAGGCCTGAGAGAGGTCATGGTGTTCTTGAATTTTTCTTAAAGTTTATTTTATGTTTGTAGTAGAAATGATTAGCATACATGGTTGAGACGAATGTCCCCGGTGTGGCGACTTTCCCCCATAACATGAAAATAAATCTATTTATATTTTTTTATTTAAATATCTTTTACCTATCTTATATCTCTTCACATGATAGAGTTTAGTGAATTAATGGATGAGATGGCATTGATAGAGTTGGGTCTTGGAAGATAGAATGCCATCAACCAAGGTGTTTCATCAACCTTAATTACAAGAGGAGGTGGAATCAAGATTACTTAAGCATTAAAATATTCCACAATTTATAAATAAAAAATATTAATTCATCATGAGATTTCATGTTTGGATTATAAAACTAAAACCAAACAAAAAAATTAGAATAATTATTGAACACAAACAGAACCAAAAACCAAGTTCTTTCTTCGTTAACTCATTTCATTTAGTATTTCATGTTAGTTTAGTTTTAATTCTCATTTTGTATGTCATTTCATTATCTTATAAAATAAACAACAAAAACCCAAAAATATTTATCATTTTTATCATAAAATAATAATAAAAACAAAAATCATTATTTTAGGTGAATTAGAATAACTAGGTGAACAAACTGAGAAGATCCTCAAGTGAGATGACCCTTGTCATCCCCTTTGTTGTGTTAGAAAAATAAATTTTCTTTTTCCATGCCCAATTATAGGCATGCAAAAAAAATGATGTTGTTTCTAGGGAACAAATCATTTATTTTCTTACTTTTTCTATTTTTATATTTTTTATAGTTATAATTTCTTTAAATAAAACTATAAAAAATTCCATGATGTATTCAAATGATTATTATTCTGCATGGAATGTAGATTACTCACAGATGCAAAAACCAATAGCTGAAACACCCTAGTATGTAGAATAAAGTATTTAAATATGGGCTAGATAGGTTAGGGATCCTAAAGACAAATTAGTATACAGGATGAATTCAAGGACCTCATCCAGCATCTCAAAGAGACCCTTGAACAACTACTGGTTAAAGGATTGGCTAGATAGTTAACTAAATTCTGGGATTACTTCCTAGAATTTTATCAAGAAGTGGTTAAGACACCAGTAGAGTACTCCTTGTTTCCTCCCAACACTTTTGAATAATTTCCCCTAAAACAATTCCAGGATCAAGTGGCCAAACACAAATTCAAATACAATTTTCAATAACTTGAAGAGATGGTGCAAGATCTACAAGGAAAAAATAGATTAGATAACTATATATTTCCAAGCATCATTAGAGAAACCTAAACCTCAACCAAAAAATGATCCACTTTTCTTACCTGATTTACCTAAGGAGGTTAAGTTAAAATACTTGCATGTTGAGCTACATATGGATGATAAATAAGATCTAGATAAATTTTAGAATGAATGTGAGGAACTACTTGATCTCCACATACCTTAAAAATAATAATAGCCAACACCATTGAAGGAAGACACCACCCAAGTGGTGGGATTTGAAGTAAAGATAGAGGATCCCAACTGCCTACCTCCATCTATTAAGATCCAACTTCAAGAAGCACTTACCACTGAGGAAGTGGTTGAAAAAAACAACTTAGGGAGATGATCTTTCTTGGAACTCTTTATTTTTTTATTTTATTAAATCTAAATTGATTATAATTCTTTGTTGTTTTGAATTTTCAGATTTGATCAATTATTTCCATTCCTTAGAGGAAGATGAAGAAACTGGACATGCACCTGTTGAGGAACACGTGGATCTCCATAATTTTAATGAACATACATTTGAGGAGTCTCGTTAAGAAATCTAGGTAGTTTATCTTGATAAAATCAAGAAAGGATTCTGGTATTAAAAATATAAATTAATTATTAAAAATTTAAATTTAAATTTTGTTTAAGTAAAAATACATACTTATTCTCCCTTTTATCATTAAATTCATAAAGCCCCTATTGATCCAACACTATAATAGAAAGAGAAGGTTGTGCAAGTATAAAACATGGAAGAGTGTGACCCATAATTCATCATACCCCCACCATGCAATCTATACTTAATTGTGAAGGGGTAGGATCTGGTATACTATATCCATGGTTCATTATTCACTAAAAATAAAGAATCTCAATGTAGGAAAATCCATGTTTGGTGGTTTAAATAAAATAATATTCATCTATCAACTAACTTTGGATAAAATCTGGTACTTCCTTATAGAGGTAGTAAAACTTTAGGACTCACTTGGGGGGTCATACCAAAATTTATCTTTAATTTCTTTCTAGGATTTCAATTTTATTATTACAGCATGCAACCCCACTCCCTCTTATCTTTTGAAGCTTAAATGACAATATCCTTGTATTTAATTGAGTAATTTTCTTTTATAGGTTCATGATGGCAGAAATAATCCCCTAAAATTTTAAGGAATAGGACTAAGTTTCATGGGAAAAGGAGTTTACTTTTTATGTTTATCTTTTAAACTCCCTATATTTTTGTCTAACAACATGTTTTGAGCTTTAAATTGGAAACTTACATGCCCATATTTTGATTTATAATTTACTTGACTAATCTAGAAGACATGGGTTTCTTAGGATCATGTGATGACATGTTTTAGATTTCAATTTTAATGATATTTAATGATTAAAATAGATAATTAAATGATTAAATTGAATCATAGATATTAAAATTAGGACTCATGATTTTAGAGAATTAATTTATTCATGTAAATTAAATTTTCCAATCATTTTTCATGCTTTGAATTTCTAAAATTCATTTGAATTGATTTTTTATTATTAATCATTCCTTGAGTTATTTTCCAATATCATATTTCTATTCCTAAGAGTATTTCTTGACCAAGTACTTCCTATTTTATTCTTGATCATATTTATTAAGTGATCTTGGGACATGTCACTGACCAGAACTTGCATTTGAACTTATAAAATATATGACTATGAAAAAACACAATTAAAATGATTGAGGTATATTTTAAAAATCTATTATCCTAAAAATAACACCTTTACATCAATATTTTTTTATCCCATATAAACCATGAATGAACTTGTTAGGAATGAGCCACATTTCAAACCATTTTTTATCCATTCCTACCCTCCTCTTAAGTATTTTCAATATAATTTTAAGATAAAGTGTGGGGGTGAAGGGAGACATGGTGGAAGGGATGAAATTAATTGTAATGAAAATTTATGGGGGGACACTATATGTATTGAAAAAGGTTTTTTATTTATACATTTTACTCTATTATTTTTTCCCTCTTGAAAAAAAACAAGAGAAAATGACAAAAAAAGAACCAAAAAATGAAAAAAATAGGTTATGATTTGCGAAAACCAAAAATCACCATTAATAGAAATATTATTTTTATTATATGTGGTTATGTGGTAGATGTGAGGTTTATTCTAAGAATAAATTTCAAAAAAATGAAAATTTTCTTTGAAAAAAATAGAAAAGTAGAAGAAAAAAAAGTGTACACAAATCATTCAATATGCTTTATCTGATCATAACCTTTTCTTTGAGTTTTTTGGGTAGTTGTAGTTTCTAATTTGAAGGGGAGAATTTTATTACACTTTAAATTTTAATATCTTTCATTATATTTAAGAGATAGACCTCCTCTTTTAGCCTTGATTTTTAAAACATCAATTCTTACCAACCTTAAGTCTTATAGTCATTTGAACCTTTAATGAAAGTCATCATGATTTCATGTGTCTTTTGACTTTAAAAAGTGAAGAAAAGAGTTCCTTTACAAGACTATGGATAAGGATAATGTTCTCATGATATGAGAATAACTCTACATGAATTTTATCATGAGTGATGAGAGAAAATATTCAAAAGAGAGGTAGATCATGATTTGGAATTTTTAATATTAATGAATTAAGGAGCTTAATTGAATGAAAGAATAAGTTTTACCACTTTCAAAAGGGATTAATTAAAATACTTGAATTAATTGTTTATTTTTAAAATTGGAAATTGTATCTATATTTTATGTTATATTTGAAATTTTTATTTTAAATTTATGATTTTTTAATTTTATTTCCTTGAAATTTGAATAATGATAGAATTTGTGCCCTTTGATTTTTAATATTGAGATTTTATTCTTGGGGAAAAGAATGGTTTTTGTGTTGGGGTATTTACACACTCAATTTTTTATGGATATATTAAAGCACATTTCAATTTTTTAATCCCAAAAAAGTGATATTTTAATTTTAATTGCCATATTTTATGATTTTAGAAGCATTTTGATCTTAATTGCAAAAATGGGCTAATTTTGGGTTTTAACTGTTTTAATTTATTTATGTTTTTTGGAAATAAAGTTTTATAAAATGATTTAATTTATGAAATTAATTTTTTTAGTCTTAAAAACATCTTTTCGTTTATTTCATTCTTCTGGATCAAGAGCTAAATCTAATATTTTGAGGCACAAAATAAGCTCAAAAGTGAAGCATCAAAATTTGTGCACATATCTAGATATTTTGATTCTTATACTATATATAATAAATTAGTAACATAATAGAGATTAAATTCAACAATGATAAATATAACATCCTATTGAACAACTTTTATAACTATATACCCACTTGATTATACCGATGTTGGGGCCATTAATGTATGGGAAATCGAATTTCTGAAATTCAAAGATTTTGCCAGGCCAAAATAAATTTTAGAATTAAATGGGATATAAATGTGGAATATGAAGCAAAATATTTTGCTTCCAAATATGAAATATATTTTGGAACAACTTTTTAGAATACTACTTTTTCAAATTCGGTCATTAAATGAGTATACCACTCGAAAACTTTTAGAGGAAAATTATGAATCCAAAAATCTCCCCCTTGCCTATAAAAATAAGCCACCCCCATGACCGAAAATAGTCGACACCACAGAGAGGGAATCCCCCATGGAGGTCGAGCTTCCACTTTTTTCTTTCTATTTTACTTTTATTTTTTATTTTTTTCTTTAGTTTTCTTTTAATTATAATTATAATTTTCTTTTATTAAATAAATTTTTCCATGAATTTGTATTCAACTAATTATATTTCACCCCTTCTTCTTCTCAATTATTATTCTTCTTCTTATATTATATTCTTTTATTATTCTTTTAACACACTTATATTTATTTATTATTTTATTATTTTATTTCCTATTTTATGTATCTCTCTCTTTCTCTCTTCTTCTATTTTTATTCTTTTATTATTCTTCTTCTTTCATCTTTTTTTATTATTTTATTTCTTCTTATCTTCTTCCCATCCAAAAAAATGATATCTTACCCTCGACAATGAGGGACATACCTGAGGCTTGGACCAAGGGAGGTCAAGGTGTTCTTGAATTTTTCTTAAAGTTTATTTCACGTTTATGGTAGATATGAGTAGCATACATGGGTGAGACGAATGTCCCCATGTGTAGATTGTCCCCCATGACATGAAACTCAATTTATTTCTATTATTTTGTTTAAATAAATTTTTCCTATCTTCATTGAGTATTTATTAACATGATGGAGTTAATTGAATCAATGGATGAAACAGTATCGATAGAGTCGGGTCCTGTAAGGTGGAACATCCTCAACTAAGGTGTGTCAGCAACCCTGATTACATGAGGAGATGGAATTGATATTTCTTAAGCATTAAAATATTCCATAATTTCTAAATAAAAATAATAGTAATTCACCATGATATTTCATGTTTGGGTTATTAAGATAAAACCAAACAAACAAAGTAGAATAATTATTGAACCCAAAACCAAGTTCTTTCTTCCTTAACTCATTTTTTTAATATTGTATGTTAGTTTATTTTAAATTACCATTTTGTATTTCATTTCATTATCTTATAAAATAAACAAAAAACCTAAAATATTTATCATTTTTTTCATAAAATAATCAAAAAAACAAAAAAAATTAGTTTAGGGGAATTAGAATAAGTATGTGAACAAACTGAGAAGCTCCTCAAGTAACACAACCCTAGTTAACCTATGTGTTGTATTAAGAAAATAAATCTTCTTTTTTCATGCCCTATAACAGGCATGCATCAAGATGATATTAATGTGTTAGGATGTTCTTTTTTCCATTATTTAGTAATGAATATAGAAATTTTTTAACTATAAGATATCCTATGGAAAATCTTGGAATGAAAAACAAAAGATGATTGTAAAAGAATATGGTGATTGGGATGAATCATATGAAATGTTTTCATAGATTATGGATTTTTTGTCTCTCAACAATCATATTATTTATCATTTTGACACTATTGATTATGTCTCCTCCAATCACCAAGTTGATCAATCAAAGGTGATGTTTAATGGGATGTTTTGGGCATTCCGTCCATGTATCATTATTTTCCCCTATTATAAACAATTCATTCAAGTTGATGGAAATTTTCTTTATGGAAAGTATATAGGTGTCCTAATTATTACTTCCACACAAGATTGTAATAATTATCCTCTACCACTTTCATTCTCTATTTTTTAAAAGAATAATTTTTAATTCTGGAGTTGGTTTTTGGCTTGTATATGCATTCATGTCACACAAAACCAAGGAGTGTGTCTGATATTTGATCACCATCGATAAATTATAGAGCCCTTTAATAGTGATGGGGTTTCATGGATATAACTTAATGTTTATCATCAATATTTCATTATACATATTGTATGTAATGTGTATAATCATTTCAGAGATGACACAATAAATAAAGTGATCATCAAGTTGGGTATGTTTTTCTAAACTTACTTTTTTTTTAAAGAAATTTTAATATCATTTTAAATACATTATTATCTTATGGTTTCAGCATAAAATCCCCAACAATAAAGGTTTCATCAATGTATTTAAGAAATTTTAAGGGCTAATCAAGATGTGTATGATTATATGATGCATATTTTAGAGGATATATGGTTATTATCATATGATAGTGGCAGGAGATATGTCCATATGACCACTAATATAATAGAGTGTATAAATGGAGTCTTCAAGGATGTGTGAAAATTACCAATCATAGAGTTAGTTCAAGAGAAATTTTATAGATATGAGAAGTACTTTGTTGAACGGTCCCAGCAAGCCTATCAGAGGATGCAAAATAGAATGAGTTTTACTCAGCATTCCCAAAGTACCATTGATAAGATATTGCATGGAGCATCAGGAGTTCATATTCTAACCGTTGATTGGGTATAGATCCGCTTTCAGGTAAGAGAGTTCCACGACCAGGTTACAAGTAATAGTGGTCGAGTGTTGGTGGTCATGTTAGATAATAGGTATTGTGATTTTGGTAAATTCTATGCATTGATATATCCTTATGCACATGTTGTTGCAGATTGTGCATCAATGAAAATATCATGGGATCCCTATGTTGACTCGATGTGTCACGTGAGAACTCTGGTTAACTATTATAGTGCACTTTATATTCTTGTTGGTGACTTTTATTCTATCACATTACCTACTGATCAGCTGACTGTCATAACTGATATTTCCAGGTTTTGTATTTTTTATTTTTCAATTATGATTTTTTTCCATTTTTATTTTTTTAATTATTATCTTGATATTACTAGATTGTGACCCCATGGAAGAACAAATCCTACTCAAATCAGAAATAAGAATGACTAACCTCAGAAATAGCGAGGGTGTTATGATGCAGTATTTTTCACGTAGAAGGGAATACTCATAAGAGATGTCCCCAAGTGGAAGGACATATCTACACTTCCTATTATACATGATCAAGTCTATGTATTTTATCATGAACGCATATATATTTTTAATATGAAAAAGTTTCATTAATGAATCCTTTTATTTCTAACTTGCTCTATTTTTGACCTGTTTCAACTCTAGTTTGTTTCATTTCTGGATTTAATCAGAAATAATTTTGTGATACTATTATTATTAAAAGAATAAATATAAAAATAAACAAATAAAAATAGGTTCAGCCTTTAAATGAATTTTCTTTAAATATGTCCCTCAATTCACATGGTTGATTCAATATATCATATAGCCACATGTTCTATGTGTAGTTTTCATCATGGATTATTTACATAAAAAAAATTAGAAATAAATTAAACATGATTGAAGATCATTAAAATAATAAATTGATAGACTAAAAAAACAACATCAATCGCATATATTATTTTACCTCTTCTTTCATCATATTGATGAATTATACATGCTAATTGTCTACCACATTTTTCTTGTTGTGGTTTTTTACGAAATAGTTTTCAAATTTTATTGAATTAACTATAAAAAGTAATGATGGTATAAAATTTATAGATGGAAGGTCCTATATTGCTCACATTCTAGGATAATCATGTTTTATGGATGGTTTTAAAGGGATGTCCAGTTCTTTATTTAAGTGTACATAGATCTCATTATTTCCATCATGTTACACCAACTCCCTATATCATCCATCATCTTCATCATGATGGGTTATACAACATAGTGTTGTGAAACTTCACATTTGTTGATCATCATCTCATTACTATGATCATAGATAGATAGAGGCTAGATACACATGCATTCCATTTTACACAAGTATAAATGACTATTACACTTCAATATGTGTCCATTATGTTGGGTATCCCCATCTATGGTGCGGATATGATAGGTCAAGTCGATGTAGATTGGTTTGAGATGGTTCATAGATTACTAGGAATTGATGTCCACAATGATGGTAGGTCCATCATTGGTAATAGATTATGCATTCCATTGATAGACCATCACTTCGATCATCTAGTCAATGATGTCAATGATATCACCATGTTATGATTTACATGTTCATATATTTTGAGGTTGATTGGCGGAACTATATCCATTGATAATTTGACTATATTTGAACATTTGATGTATTTACCTTTGTTAGAGGACTTAGACCAGGCAGTGTGGTATAGTCAGGGTACGCATATCTCACATATACATGAATGGTGTTATGCAATTTATGTTACATTGATAAGATAAAGATCATGGGATGTGTTATTCTTATACAGATGTGGATATGGGATCAAATCCATCACTTATCTCTGCATGCATGCGTGCTATTTTCTGTTGGTATTGTAGTAGAGTATCTGTATGGATGATGGTATTTTATTACTTCCTTCTAATGTATAAATCAAATGTATAAATTTCTATTATGAAATATAACTATAAAAATGTTGTCTACAGGTGGAGTCAAGAATATTAACATTCAGATACAACCAGACATGATGTCCATGTTTACAAACTTATGTTGGACAGTCTTCAGCCAGACAACATAAGTGGTTATTATTTATATAGTTAAATCATTATTCTCTATTAAACAGGTCTTCATTTATTAATTGATTATTCAATTTTTTCAGATTTCATAGATTCCATATATTGAAGATGTCATCTAGAGTCTCCCACCATATTGTAAGGTGATGCTTGTTGTCGGCTCATGCTATGTTCCTATGATTCAATTTCATATAGTTGAGTGGTATCAGAATGATAGGTTAATGATGAAGTTCTGATTCTATCAACCCATTCTTGTACTGCCCAGTCAGTACACTTCACTTCATTCTCTGAAGATGTTAGGGAAGCGAGACTTTGACTGGAGGAGAGATCATGCAAGATATATTGAGTTGTGGGATAGATAAAATGAACCTTGATTATGAAGGGCGGGCACAATATGTATGAATTTATTCAATAAATTGGATTATTCACCCTATTATTGTA
Organism: Viscum album; assembly: GCA_963277665.1. Taxonomy (NCBI): domain Eukaryota; kingdom Viridiplantae; phylum Streptophyta; class Magnoliopsida; order Santalales; family Viscaceae; genus Viscum; species Viscum album. The sequence continues at coordinate 941,550,808 of OY728145.1, forward strand.
TGTCCCCAGTCATATTTCTTACGTAATATGGATAGGGTTATCATGAATTGGTAATAATTATCTCTTCCACTGTTGAATAGTTATTTTATTAACATTACTTAACAGCATAATTTTTTTTCATAGGATGATTGCATCTTCCATCTCCTTCACATCTCTAATTTGATATAGGAAGGTTCATTTGACCAGGAATATATTCAAAGAGCTATGACAGAGTTGCAACCTCCCATGGATGAAATTTGTTATGGGATTTTCTTTTATCCTCCAAAAGATGATGAGGCTATTGATCCTGATATATATGTGTTAGGGGTGAAAACCATGTTATGTATGAGTATTTTGAACAAAAGTAGGGTGTTCATCATGATCATCCAAATGATCCTTCAAATCCTACTTCATATGATCCACAACCACAACCAGAGGCACAAGCACAGATAGGGTCTATTAGCATGTCATATTTTGTTGCATAGATAAACTCATACTAGTTTTTACTGCATTATAGAAACCCTATCCTTTTACACATATTATTATATGATTTTAATCATAATTATCCATCAACTAAAAACCAAGGATCATAAATTCTAGTGTATTTGAATGAATAGGTATATAAAATTAAAAAATGTAAATAGAATAAAACATCTTTATATTAATCATCCATAATGAGATCCTAACTTCCTTTCAGCCCCTACATTTACATATGATAACCTGGGGAATACATAGACAAATGGGATGAGCTAAAAAACTCAATAAGGAAATAAACATAGGAATAAAGCATAACACATAGGTTATTAGTCAAAACATGGTGTCATAAAAAATTCATAGAACATGAATAAACTTATAAAATAATAATATGAAGAACATGGGATCATGTAATCATGGAATCATAGAAATTTGGAAACAACATATAACATAAAATAAACATGATTCAAGGCTAACTACCAAGACTATATCACAAGGTGGAAAAACTCTCATAATGGATTAGGTTTACTCCCTAATCCCACACATGACATCTAATGAGACAAAAAATTATCCAATGCATTGGAGTACTATCTGGGCCCACCCATCATAACATGTTCATGAATATGTGTTCCACATGAAGAATCAAATATAAGGAATAAACATAAGGGTTTCCCATGAAACAAATGGGTATCATAATGATATCATAAGGAATAACCAATGGGAGTATCATAATAATGTCTATGAAAGAATGGATTTTAATCATACGTGTAAATTCATACGGGAAAATAGGCATAGATCATGATAAATGATGTCTAAATGAATTCAAAACATGTAAAAAAGTATGTTTAAGAAGATTTATAAATGATCCACATTAGTTCGGTTTAAGGGAAAATATTAAAGATACTTTAAAGAGGAAAAAGGCATAATTTTTTGTATAAAACAATAAATTAACTAAGATAGTTTTTCATGATAAATGGGTAATTTTATAAAATTAATGGTGTCTTAAAATAGATTATGGATTGTACATGATAATGGGTAATAAATTTGAGAGTTCCCTTTAATTGGGTTTTCTTATCGGGAGGAATTGAAAAGGAAACCTTTTAAAATATGTATTTCCCCATAGAATAAGGTTTAATTGATCTAGATACATAATTTTTAAACATATAAATAGAATATATAATATTTTCATAATAATAATGAATAAATACATTGGTTTAAAAATAGATAAAGCATAACCCAAATGTAATTTTTGGAGAGATCTCTTAACTTATGTCCAAAATTGTTCTTCGCTTTCACTTAATGTCCTAGATAATAAAATTATATTAATTAATAATATAATTAAGAACCTTTTAAATGTATATTTTATTTATTATAATTTTATTAAGTAAATTTATGTCTATTTCTATGAGTTATAATGTTTAATTTCATTGTTCCAGGAGCGTTCATTTCATGGTTTTATGGTCGGTTACCTTAAGTATAATTATGACAGTTCTTGTCAAATGGAAGAAAAACTCCAAAAGTGTAATGAAATGTTATTAATATAATTTCATAATTTTAAATGGCCCCATATATCATTTTTCTTATGATATGAGGATGATTCATTTGATAAAAAATTAATGATAAACATTTAGTTTATTTTGGCAGTTTTTCAATCATCATGAACTAGTTTTTTTGTTAATATTATGTTTATATATTAGTTATATAACATGAAATAAGTTATAATATACATATTATAATCTATTTTATCTATGAAAATTATTTTATGACTGTAAATATCCTGACCCCAGTATCCCATAGCTGGTGCCTTACTTAATTACATTGGTATAATAAATAAAGTAGTCACATACCAAAGGACTGAATAGTTTATTACCTTTGGAAAAAAAAGATACAAAATTAGTTTTTACATTAAAACTTTAAGGGAAAATAACAAATCATCTCCATTGTAAATGCCAATAAACTTCTATATTATCCCTCCATGTCATTCATAATACACATCTTCGCATCCTGGGGAAAAATAAAACATAATAAATGGGTGAGATCATATGCTTAGTAAGGTTAATAAATATAGATGAAGCTAACATAAATAATAATTCGTGGTTAATGACTAAAAACATGTGCCACTAGAACATAATCTTGATTATAATATTGTAGGAATAAAAGATGAATAAATAATGCCATATAAAATAATCACATGAGAATAAAACTTAACCATGGGCATTATACTATCAAATAACCACATGGATTATCAATTAAGAGTATCATAATAAAGGAATGGATAATTTTAGACATCATAAACATACCTTCGAGGCCTAATCCAAGACATCTGAAAATAAATGGTTAAGGTCTCGGTGAAATCAATTTATATTTTGTCTCATGAGGCATACTAATGCATCGAGGGGATATAGAAAGGCCCAATAAAAAATTATAATTAAAATTCATTCCTCATATTAATTGGGTGAAACATAAATACCATATACATAAAAAACTTAAATAATTTTCCCCAAATAGTAAACATAATCACTAACCATTCTGAGTAGTAAGGTGATTGGTATAAAAGTAGCACATCCATAATCAAACTGATCATAAACCATTTAATAAAATATGGTTAATTATTTCATAAAATATCAATCCAAATTGAGAATAAGATTCGATAGGGGGTGTTTAAATAGGTGAAAATACTCTAATAAAATCATCAAGTAATTCTTAATATAAAATTCCTTTTCTACTTTGGATAGAAGAGTTTGTTTGGAAAATCATTTGTATTTGTTATGAAACCAGTCTATAAACATGTATATCCCATAAAATAAAAGTTAGGGATAATTAAATTATATTTAAGGCATAAATTATTTCCAACTGAAGTGAAAATATTTAAAAATATCATTTAAGAGACTTAGAAATGAGTCGCTTTAGTGCGGTTTGAGGGAAAATACTAAAGATTCTTTAAAGCGGAAAATTGATTAATTTTTTACATAAAACCATAAATGAGATAAGATTTTTATTCATTATAAAAAAAATTATTTTATAAAAATATTGGTGGCTTGAAATATATTTTGCAGTGTACTTTATAATGGGTATGAAATTGGGAAGTTCCCTTTAATTGGGCTTGCTTATCGAGGGGAATTGAAAAGAAAATCTTATAAAAAAATTATTTTTCCATAAAATATAGATAAAATGATCTAGATACATGATTTTAGAACATATTAATAGTATTTAGAAAAATTATATAAAAATAAAGAATAATTACATTGTGGTAAAGAGTAAGAAAGCGTGACCCGGATGGAAAATGGAGGTTTGGGAAGAAACTCTTACCTTATGTCTGAAAACGTTCTGCACCTATACTTAACATCCTAGATAATAAAATTTGATTCATTAAGAAATTAATTAAGAATCTATTAAACATGTATTTTATTTAGTATAATTTAATTAAGTTCATTTATGGCCTTTTTATGAGTTATAAGATACAATTCATTGTTCTGGGAGTGTTCATTTCCTTGGTTTTCATGATCGGTTGACTTGTATACATGTATGGAAAATCATGTAAAATGAGAATAGTTTTTCAGAATTGAGATTAAATTTTATTAATGAAGTTATATAATATTTAATTTTTATAAAATTCATTTGGTTATTTGGGGTGAGGATAAATCATTAGATAAGATGTTAGTGATAATCATTTAGATTATTTTGGCAGTTTTTCGATCATCACAAACTATTTTTGTTTTATTAATTAATATTGTGTATAAATAATGGTTCCAAAAAATTACATAGGATTTAATACATATATTATAATTTAGTTTAATCATAAAAAAAAATTATGACTAACCTTGAAGAAGGAATTGAAAAATGAATACTTGTCATCCATGAAGGCAGTAAATCGGTACCTCACAGACAATGTTTTCATTTTAGAATAAAAGGGGGAAGAGAAGAGAATTGATGGTGGATATCCCATAATCATAATAAAATTACAGTATATATAATATACTATAGTTATCATGCATGTTTTTAATGAGGAGTTAAGCAAGGGATAATAAAAGAAAAGAAATTGAAAATAAAATAAGGAAAGCAAAAGAGGATTTTACCTCTTGAATTTCTTCTCCTTGAGAACCTTCTTAAGGGGATTGGGTTTAATCTTTTGGTGAGACCAAATTATACTGGACATGGGGAAGATACTTTTTAAGAATATTGGGTATAAATTGGACAATATTCAAGTCTTAAGATGTGTGAGGAGAAGAGGCGGTGAGGGGTGGTATTTATAGAGGAGGAGTGGGGTGTTTTTTTATTTTATTCATTAGTTTATTATTTTGTCTCAAGATAATAAATAGTGATGATTCCATGAATAAATACAGTAAATAAAGAAGGATAGTTTTATATTATGGTTCTAACATCATCATTAACTCAAGAAATATTGTATTTAACTTATAATGTATGTATACCGTAAATTACTGTATTTTACTATTTACTAAAAATTCAATTAGTTTAGAAAAATTCCAAAAATTCACCCTAACCATTTTTTAATGTGTAGAATTAAAAAATGAACTCCATTTTGTGAAAATAATTTTCTAAATATGAGAAATTTAATTTTTAATTAAAATCGTCATTTATTCAAAAAATATTGATTTTAAATTTATAAATGGTTTTATAACACCTTCAAATTTTAATTAAGGTCTCATAAAATTATCATATAATCATAAGGAAAAAATTATTAATTTATGATTCTATTTTTTTAAAATATATTTTCTATTAAATCATTATATTAATTATAAAATTTTAATTAAATATTTATGAATTACAAAAATACAAACACTTAATTTACCATTTTTAAAACATATACCATATTTTCATTTATAAGATACCTAAATTTTATTTATAATTTCATTGATTAGGTTACTATTCTATTGGTCAGATTACTATTCCTAAGGGTCGCATTACTATTCCAACAGTTATATTTAATAGTATATTATGGTTTTAAACTTGGTGTTGCATGAAGCATAAACTATCAAATATATTAAATTTTAAGAGGCATACCATAAAATAATGGGGTTTTATAATGACCATCCTTGAAGGTAATAATGAAAAATGAAAACTCATCATCCATGAAGGCGGTGAATGGACACATCACAGATGATGTTTTCTTTTTTAGAATAAAATGAGAAGACAATAGATTTGATGATAGATATTCCATTAGCATAATAAAATTACATCATATGTATGATACTGGAGTTATAATGTCACTTTGGATAGTGGAGATGATGGGAGGATAAGAAAATAAAAAAATGATAAAGAAGGAGGATTTTACCTCTTGAATATCATCTATTTGAGAACCTTTATAAGGCACTTGGGTTTGGTCTTTTAGTGAGACCAGTAAGAACAGGATGTGGGTAAGAGGCTTGGGAGATTAATTGAGTAGAATTTAGACAATCTTCGAGCCTTAGAAGTCTGAGTATAAGGGCTGGTGAGGGGTGGTATTTATAAGGGAGAAGAGTGTTTTTTATTATTTTATTCATTTGTTTATTATTTTGGCTCAAGACTATCAATAATGTTGATTCTCATGACTAAATATAGTAACTAGATAATGTGAGTTTGATATAATGAGAACTTACATCATCCTTGACTCAACCATGACTCAAAAATTCATGAATTAACTTATAATGTTAAATACCGTAAATTGTTGTATTTCACTATTCATCAAAAAAACAACTATTTTATAAAAATACCAAAAATTCATCGTAATAATTTTTTTATGTGTATATTTAAAAAATGTAATCCATTTTATGAAAATAATTTTTTAAATATTATAAATTTAATTTTTATATAAAATCGTCATTTATTCGAAAAATACTGATCTTAATATTATGGATGATTTTATAACACTTTGAAAAATTAATTAAGGTACAATAAAATTATCTTATAATTATAATACAAAAACATATTAATTTATGTATCTATTTTATTAAAATAAATTTTCTTTTAAATCATTACATTAATTATAAAATTGTAAATAAACATTTATGTTTCATAAAAATACCCACACTTAATTTATCATTTTTAAAACATGTATTTACTTATTCCATGATATAAATATATCATATTTTCACTTATAAGATACCTAAATTTTATTTATACATTAATATTTTAAATTAAAATTTTATTATTAACATTATATTTTATTTCTACATCTTTTTTCATGAGTGCATTCATTCTAGTGGATCAAGGAGAACCAAATCTTTCTATTCTTAATATCTTATTTTCTATTTATTGTCCCGCTATATTATTTGGTCTTATTATTGGTTTATTTATTTAATAATGTATCATTCTTAATTTATGAGAATAAATTTTTTATTGGGTTTTCTATTTGATGCATGTGTTTTATACTATATGACGAAATTATAAGAAGGGAAATTTCATTGATAAAATTCAGGGTCGTTAAATTCTTTCCCCCTTATAAAATCTCGCTTTAGAAATTTTATTTTACAAAATAAGGTGAAAATAGGTTAGGGTACTTCTCCTTCATTATTTCCTTAGTTTCCCATGAACCTCTTCTTATTTATGGTTCCTCCATAATATTTTGACTAAGTGAGTAGTATTGTTGTGTAGAACTTTATCTTTATCATCCAAGATCTTCAATGACTGTTCCTCATAAGAGTGATCATTTTTCAATTTTACCACCTCTAAATTAATTAAATATGAGGGATATGGTATGTACTTCTACAATAGGGATACTTTTAATACATCATGTACTTGGTACATGGTTGACGGAAGTGCTCATTGATAGGCCACAGCTCTATCACGATCAAGAATCTTGAAGGGGGCGATGTACCTAGGACTTAGCTTTCTTTTCTTGCAAAATCTCATAAATCTATTCCATATAGATATGTAGAGAAATACCATGTATCCAACCTCAAACTCCATATCCCATTGATAATTTTCTGTACATATATTCTGTCAACTTTGGTCTGCCTTGATGTGCTGGTGAATGGTTTTCACCTTTCCTGCCATTTCTTCATCCCAATGTTTAGAGCATGTTGGATACTTTTCCAGAACTTTGAGGTAAATCTCAGATCTCAATTAGATACTATTGATAATGGTTCTCCATGTTACCTCACATCTTTTTTAATTCATATTTTTGCAAATTGATTGAGTGATAAGTCATCTCTAATTGTAATAAAGTGAGTTGTATTTATAAGATGATCTACAATAACCCATATTGCATTATTTCCTTTGGATGTATTCAAAAGTCTAGTGAAAAAATACACAGTGATTTTTTCCCATTTCCATGTTGGTATGGATGTTGGTTGCATCATCCCCTTAGACTTTTTTCTTTCTTCCTTCACTTACTAACATACCAAGAACTTTGATTTATATTCAGAAATCTAATTCTTCATATTGTCCCACCAATAGTTCTCTCAAAGATCTTGATACATCTTTATGGTCTTGGGGTGAATAGAGAAGGTTGAGCTATGTGCGTCATTCAGAATATATTTCTTTATCTCTTGATTGGATGGTACATATATTCATGACCCAAATTTTATGACTCCTTCCTCATCAATTTTGAACTCTGAGGATTTATCCTTTCTTATAGCTTCCACCTTTTTTTGAATTTCCAAAACATTTCATTGAGAATCCTTTATTTTCTTCAATAGGGATGGTTAAGTAATTATTTTTTAATTTAATGATGATGTACCTTACTTTATGATTCCATTTCCATCCTTTTAAAATCAAGAAAGATTGGATCCTTATCAATTCTCATCATTGAAAAGGTTAAAGAATCCTTTCTACTTAGGGAATCCTCTACTTTATTTGTTTTGTCAAGATGGTAGTGGATTGAGCAGTGATAATCATGGATGAGATATAACCATCATTGCTAGAACATATTATGTCCCTTCTATATGAATATATATTTTAGGCTCTTGTGGTCAGTATATATCTCACACTTCTCCCCATAGAGATAATGCCACCAAATTTTCAACACAAAGATAACTGTTGCTAACTCCAGATCATGTGTGGGGTAGTTTTTCTCATGAACATTCAACTTCCTTGAGTCATAAGCTATCACTTTATCATTTTTCATGATTACACAACTCAATACCTTCTTTGAAGCATCTTTTTATACCATAAAGAGTTCCCTACTTATCGATAGTGTGATTACTGGTGTAGTGATAAGACACTTTTTCAATTCTTTGAAGCGGTCTTCACATTCATTAGTCCAGACAAAATTTACTCCATTTTGAGTCATCTTGGCTAGTGGGTTTGACAATCATGATAAGTTCCTCACAAATCTTTGGTAATACCTACCTTGACCAAGGAAACTATGGATCTCCATTACAGATGTTGGTCAAGGCCATTTCACAATTGCCTTTGTTTTAGAAGGGCCTACAGATATTCCTTTGATGATGATAATATGCCCCAAGAATGATACTTCCTCCATCTAGAACTCACATTTTTCATACTTTTAATATACTTATCCCTTTTAAAAGTCTTTAGTACAGTATTCAAATACTTCTCATGCTCCTCATTTCTTTTAAAGTATAACAAAATGTCATCAATAAAGACAACCACAAATTTGCCAAGATAATCTCTAAATACTCTATTCATTAAGTCCAAGAATATTGTTGTATAATTAGTGATTCCAAAGGGAATAACTATGAACTTATAATTTCCATAACTCTCGTTCGAAAGGCAGTCTTGTGAATATCTTCCTACCTCACCTTTAATTGGTGATATCCTGACCTAAGGTATGCCTTAGAGAAATACTTTTACCCACGTAGTTGATCAAACAGGTCATCTATCCATGGTAGGGGATACTTTTTCTTTATCATGATTTTTTTGAGCTCATGATAATCAATAAAAAGGTGCATTGATCTATCCTTATTCTTGACAAAGAAAACTAGCGCACCCCATGGTGAATAACTCAGTTATATGAAACCCTTTTCTAGATTGTCTTGTAACTACTTCTTCAGTTATTCCAACTCAATGGTGGTCCATCTATAAGGGGTCTTTGATATAAGTAGACATCCAGAAATTATGTCAATTTAGAAATCAACCTATCAGTTAGTAAGAAGACTAATAAATTCTTTAGAGAACACATTAGTGTATTCCCTCACGATGGGTATGTCTTTGAGCATGATCCTATCATTTTTCTTAATCATTTGAGCTAGATATGCATTCTCATAATGAAATAATATCCAAAATTAAGATGATGATTTTGAAAGAGATTCATCCACCTCCTTACACTTTTACATAATTGGAGGATTCTTGGGGATGTGAAGATTGATCTCCCTTTCTCGACAATTGATGTCGGATTTGTATAAAGATAGCCAATCCATGCCCAATATAGCATCAACCTCCACCAAAAGAATTAATATGATAATTTATGGGAGGTTTAGTCCACAAACATTAATTGGAGAGGATTTATATACTTTGGATGTAATAATTCTTTCATTTTTTATTCTTACAGATAAATCAACCCCCATATTTTGAGGTTAAATTTTAATAGTTCTACTAAACTTTGAAGATAATAAAAAATTTGTAGAAATGAAATCAGATAGTATGTTCAAAATTCTTGAATGAATAACCAGAGTACCTGTTACCACATCATTTTCAGGATCCACCTCAGTAGTAGTGAAAGTATATGACCTTCCTTATTTCCTTAGATGTTTTTATTGTTTATTTCCTCCTATAACCCTTGGATTAGGGAATTGTATTTCATAATTCCCATGTTTCTTACAATTGAAACACTAAACTACAGGCTGAGTATTGATCTGAACCTTCCTTTATTCTTTCACATGTGTGGCCTTCTTCATTTACCTTCAGTAATAATTAGTCTAATTCCCCTATCTTAAACATTTAAATCATCTCCTAGTTCCCTTTAGACAATTCCTAGGATTCTTTATCCCGCAATTTTTGACACGTGGGATGTTTCGTTTTCTTTCCTTCATGGGATTTATCTGTTCATCCTCCCATATTAAAATCCATTTTCCTCTTCTTATCTCTGGGCCCATGAGACCACTGAGAGTCTCTGATCTCTATTTCAACCTTAAGGTCATAACATAAAATCTCCTCATAACTATCAAAGTCTCAAATCACTAATTCCTTTTATAAACTTGGCATTAGTCTATTAAAGAAGTGATCCACTTTGATTTCGGTGTTCATGATAAAGCTGGAGGCATATCATGCAAGTCTTTTGAATTTTTCTTTATACACCTCAAAAAAACTCATCTTCATTTTAAGTCCAATGAAATCCCTCTTCATCTTAAAATAGAGAGTTTAATGAAAATATTTATTGGAAAATATTATCTTGAATTATTCTCATTCCATGAAATCAATTTCATCCTTAAACTTCATGTTCTTGATCAGTTTCCACCACTGATCAGATTCCCCATCAAACAATAGACCACCAGCACAACTTTCTCTTCTTTTAAATATTGTAGGATAGTGAATATATTATTAATGAATTTAATCCATTGTTATGCAACTAGGGGATCAAAATATCCACTAAATACAGGAGGCCTTTATCGCATAAAGTATTCTACTACAACATGACCTTTCTTAGGAGATGGTGGTATTTTTACACAATATAAGTTATTATTCATAAATTGATCCTATTGATCCAGTACTGTGATGAAGTTATGATCTCCCATTCCCATTAGATTTGGATTTTCATTAGGGAAATCGTCACATTTCCTATGATATTGATTATTGGCACAGGTTCTCTTATTTATGACCATTAACTAAGAAAAATAAAATACAATTAGGAGCCTTGAATACTTAGATAATAAGAATATAAAAATTAAACTTTGAACATGGTAGGATCAACTTGTGAATGAAAAGTATATCCTAACATTTGATTCCCTATATTTCAATCTAGGTTATCCATGGTGATAGAATTATCCCTATGGTTCATACTAAATATCTCCAGTTCTAATCCCTAAAAATAACTAGATTGTGCTCTGATTCCATCTATAGCAGTCTGTAATAATTCCAGTAGACTATAATTGATACTTATCAAGCACTCCATGGGTGGATACACCTTCTGGGTGGGACACACCACCATCCCCAGTGGCAGCCCTTTCCTCATGAATCCCTTAGGCGGAGAGCCGTGATTAGTCCAATGCTCATATGTGAGAATTCTCAGTGATAGGATTCATTTCTTTTCTCTCATACCAACTATAGAAACCCTAGAATTTTACACATAATATTACATGATTTTAATCATAACTATCCACCAAATACAAACCAGGGATCATAAAGTCTAGTGCCTTTTGAGGACTAGGTGCATAAACTTAAAAACATGGAAATGGAATAAAACATATTTATATTAATAATCCATAATGAGATCCTAACTTCCTTTAAGATCATAAATCAACATAGGATTACTTGGGGAATACATTAAAAAAAATATGAGCTAAAAAATATAGTAAGGGAATAAACATGGGAATAAATCATAGCACACAGGTTAAAAGGCATAACATAATGACATAAAAAGGAATGGTATATAAATAAAAATATGGAATCTTAACATATAGAACATGGGATCATGTAAAATGTAATCATAGGAATGTGGTATCAAAATATAAAATCACATAAACATGATTCAAGTATAACTACCAAGACTATATCACATGGTGGACAAAGTCCCATAAGGTATTTGGTTTACTCCATAATACCATACATGATACCTCATGAGACTAAACATTACCCAATGCATTGGAGCACAATCTGGACACACCCATCATAACATTTTCATTCATATATGTGACACATAATGAATCAAACGTATGGAAAAAAGTATAAGGGTTTCCCATGGAAAGAAATGGGTATTGTAATCATGTTATAAGGAATAACCAATGGGCATATCATAATGGTGTACATGAAATAATGAATTTAAATCATACATGGAAATTCATAATTAAAAATATGTATATATCATGATAAATTATGTCCAACTAAAGTGAAAATATGTAAAAAGAGTGTTTAATAAACTTTACAAATGAGCCACTCTAATACGGTTTAAGAGAAAATATTAACGAGACATTAAAGAGGAAAAAGGCATATTTTTTGTATAAAACCATAAATGAACTAAGATATTATTTTTTTTTTGATAAAATTAGTTATTTTAGAAAAATAATGGTGGATTAAAATATATAATTAATTGTACTTGATAATGGGTAAGAAATTGAGAAGTTCCCTTTAATCGGGCTTGCTTAGCAGAAGGAATTGAAAAGGGAACCTTTTAAAATATGTGTTTCCCCAAAAAAGAAGGATGAATTGATCTGGATAAAAAAAATTAAACATATACATAGAATTTATAATATTTTCATATGAATAATGAATAAATACATTGGTTTAAAGAGATATAAATCATAATCAAAAGGTAATTTGGAGGTTCAGAGAGATCCCTTACCTTATGTCTGAAAGTATTTTTCACTTGCACTTAATGTCCTAGATAATAAAATAAGATTAGTTAATAATATAATTAAGAACCTCTTAAATATATATTTTATTTATTATAATTTTATTAAGTTTATTTATGGCCATTTTTATGAGTTATGAGGTTTAATTTCATTATTTCGGGAGCATTCGTTTCATGGTTTTATGGTCGATTCCCTTGAGTATAATTATAGGAGTTCTTTTAAAATAGAAGAAAAACTATAGAAGTGTAATGAAATGGTATTAATATATTTAAAAAAATTAAAATAGTCTCATATATAATTTTTTTTGATATTAGGATTATTCATTTAACAAAATCTTAATGATAAACGTTTAGTTTATTTTGGCAGTTTTTCGATCATCATGAACTAGTTTCCTTTTATTTAATATTATGTTTATATATTGGTTACAGTATATGAAATAAGTTATAATATACATATTATAATCTATATTAATCATAAAAATGGTTTTATGATCATCCTTAAAGACGATAATGAAAAACGAAAACTCACCGTCCACGAAGGCGGTGAATTGACACATCACAGACGATGTTTGCTGCTTCGGTGGTGGCGTAGTGGTGAAGAAGAGGGGTACAACAACACCATTATTTGGTAGGTTTAGGGTTTGAATCCTAGGAGTTTTCTTTCAGGGTGAACCTCTCCCTCGGGATCCACTCGCCTTACCGGGTCACCCAGTTTCTGACTGGGTTGGAAAAATGAGGCGCAACCCACCCGTGCTGACAGATTGCTTGACGAACCATCACCGTCCGAGTTATCAACCACCGGGATGCTCTGTCATCTCAGCTGAAAATGACTCCTTCCTGGTTGGGGATCTCTTTGGAGTGACCTCTTTTTGGGTATGGGGTTCCCTTATGTGGAGGGTTCGAAAAGGCCACACATGGGAATTCCCTTTTAGAGAGAACATCACAGACAATGTTTTCATTTTTAGAATAAAAGGAGAAGAATAGATATTTGATGATGAATATTCCATTAACACAATAAAATTATAGCATATTTATGATACTAGATTTATCATGAAACTTTTTATTTTTTAAGTTATTGTTGGGTAAGAAAATAAAAGAGATTAAAATAGAAAGAAAATGCATTTTACCGCTTGAATATCGTCACCTTGAGAACCTCTTTAAGGAACTTGGGATCAATATTTTAGTGAGACCAAAAAGAACAAGATAGGGGGAAGGTTATTTTGAGAGTAATTGGGTAGAATTTATACAATATTCAAGTCTTAGGAGGTGTGACAAGAAGGGGTGGTGAGGGGTGGTATTTATAGAGGAGGAGAGGGGTGTTTTTTATTATTTTATTCATTTGTTTATTATTTTGGATCAATAATATCAATAGTGTTGATTCCAATGAATAAATACAATGACTAGATCATATGAGTTCAAGATAATGAGCACTTAAATTTTACATGACTCATCCATGACTAAAACATTCATGTATTATCTTATAATGTTAAATACTGTAAATTATCATATTTCACTATTCACCAAAAATTTAACTATTTTATAAAAACACAAAAAATTCACCCTAAAATTTTTTTGACATATAGATTTCAGAAATGTAATCAATTTTATGAAAATAATTTTCTAGATACGAGAAATTTAATTTCTAAATAAAATCATCATTTATTTAAAAAATACTGATCTTAATATTATAACTGATTTTATGACACTTTGAAAATTAATTAAGGTATCATAAAATTATCTTATAATTATAATATATAAAAATATTAATTTTTGTATATATTTTATTAAAATAAAATTTCTGTTAAATCGTTACATTAATTTTAAAATTGTAAATAAACATTTATGTTTCACAAAAATACCAACACTTAATTTATCATTTTTAAAACATTTATTTACTTATTCCATGATATAAATATATCATATTTTAATTTATAAGATACCTAAATTTTATTTATACTTTTATATTTTAAATTAATATTTTATTATTAACATTATATTTTATTTTTACAGCTTGGTTCATGAGTTCATTCATTCTAGTGGATCGAGGATATCCAGATCATCCTATTCTTATTATCTTAATTTCTATGTATTGTCGCACTATATTATTTGGAATTATTATTAGTTTATTTTTTGACTAATTTATCATTATTCATTTATGGGAATAAAGTTTTTATTGGGATCTCTATTTTATGTATGTGTTTTATAGTACGTGACATAATTATAAGAAGGGAAATTTCATTGATAAAATTCTAGTTCGTTACATTTTTTCCCCCTTATGAAATTCCAACTTGGAAATTTTATTTTAAAAACTAAGGTGAAAATAGGTTAGGGTACTTCTCCTTCATCATTTCCTCAGGTGCCCATGGTACCTCTTCATATTTATGGTTCCTCTATAGTATTTTAACTATGTTAGTAGTATTGTTGTGTAGAACTTTATCTTTATGGTCCAAGATCTTCACCGACTACTCCTCGTAAGAGTGATCATTTTCCAGTTGTACCACCTATGAATTCATTACATGTTAGGGATTTGGTATGTACTTCTTCAAGAGGGATACCTGTAATACATCATGTACTTGAGACATGGTTGGTGGAATTGCTAGTTGATAGGTCATAACTCTGACACTATCAGGAATCTTGAATGGCCTGATGTACCTGGGAATTAGCTTTCCTTTCTTAAAAAATCTCATGAATCTATTCTATAGAGATATTTGGAGGAATACCATGTCTCCAACCACAAACTCCAAATCTTGTTGATGATTTTATGCATATATCTTCTATCAACTTTGGGCTGCCTTGATGTGCTATGGAATGGTTTTCACCTTTTCTACCATTTCATCAGCTCAGTGTTCATATCATGTTGGATAATTTTCCATAACTTTAAGGTAAATCTCAGATATCAATTAGATACTATTGATAATGGTACTCCATGTAGCCTAACTTATTATTTTATGTATATCTGTGCAAGCTAATTGAGTGATAAGTCCTCTCAAATTGTGGTAAAGTGAGTTGTCTTTATAAGACAATCTACAATAACTCATATTGCATTATTTCCTTTGGATGTCTTCAGAAGTCCAGTGAAAAATTCCATGGTGATTTTTTCCCATTTCCATGTTGGTATGGGTGATGGATACATCATCCCATTAGACTTTTTTCTTTCTACCTTCACTTGATGACATGCCAGTAACTTTAATTTATATTCAGAAATCTAATTCTTCATATTGTCCTACCAATAGTTCTCTTAAAGATCTCAATACATCTTTATGCTCTTGGGTTGAATATAGAATATTGAGCTATGTGTGTCCTTAAGAAACTATTTCCTTATCTCTTGATTGGGTGGTACATATATTCATGACCCAAATCTTATGACTCCTTCCTCATTAATTTTGAACTCTAAGGATTTACCCTTTATTATAGCTTCCACCTTTTTTTGAATTTCCATGTCATTTGTTTGAGAATCTTTTATTTTATCCAAGAGGGATAGTTAAGTAATTATTTGTGAAAGGAATAATTATGTACCTTCCTTTATTATTCTCATATCCATCCTTTGAAAATATAGAAAGATTGGATCCTTCTCAATTCTCATCATTTAAAAGGTCATAGGATCCTTTCTTCTTAGAGCATTAGCCACTTTATTTATGTTACCAAGATGGTACAGGATTGTGAAATCATAATCCTTGATGAGTTATAACCATCATCTCCAGTGCACATTATGCCCCTTATGTGTGAATATATATTTTAGGCTCTTTTTATTAGTATATATCTCACACTTCTCCCCATAGAGATAATTCCACCATATTTTCAACATAAATATAATTGTTCTTAAGTCCAGATCATGTGTGGGGTAGTTTTTATCATGAATATTCAGATACCTCAAGGAATAGTCTATCACTTTATCATTTTTCATGATTATATAGCCTAATCACTTCTTTAAATTATCTTTATATACCATAAAGATTTCCCCACTTATCGGTAGTGTGATTACTAGTGTAGTGATAAGCCTCTTTTTCAAATCTTTGAAGTAGTCTTCACATTTATTGGTCTAGATAAACTTTACTCCATTTTGAGTCAGCTTGGATAGGGGATTTTATAATCATGATAAGTATCTCATAGATCTTCAGTAATACCTACCTTGATCAAGGAAACTATGTATCTTTATTACAGATGTTGGTTGAGGTCATTCCTCAATTGCATTTGTTTTAGAAGGGCCTATAGATATTCCTTTTCTAATGATAACATGCCCCAAGAATGATACTTCCTCCATATAGAAATCACATTTGTCATACTTTGAATATAGTTCTCCCTTCACAAAGTATTTAGTATGGTATTCAAATAATCCTCATGCTCTTCCTTTCTTTTGAAGTATATCATAATATCATAAATAAATACAACCACAAATTTGTTGAGATAATCTCTAAATACTCTATTCATTAAGTCCGTGAATATTATTGGAGCACTCGTGAGTCCTAAGGGCATCACTATGAACTTATAGTGTCTATACCTCTCGTTCAAAAGGTAGTCTTGTGAATATCTTCCTACCTCACCTTTAATTGAAGATATCCTGACCTAAGGTACACCTTAGAGAAATACTTGGTCCCACGTAGTTGATCGAATATTTCATCTATATATATTAGGGGATACTTTTTCTTTATTATGTTTTTTTTAGATTGTGATAATCAATGAAAAGGTGCGTTGAACCATACTTATTCTTAACAAAGAGTAATGGTGCACCCCATGGTGAAGAACTCGGTTGTATGAAACCATTTTCTGGATTGTCTTGTAACTGCTTCTTCAGTTCTTCCAACTCAATGGTGGTCCATCTATAAGGGTTCTTTGATATAGGTAGAGATCCAAGAATTAGTTAAATTGAGAAATCAAACTCTCAAAAATTGAAGTTTTATTAGAAAATGCCTTATGATGTGAAGAGTGATCTCCCTTTCTTGAAAATTGATGTTGGATTTTAATAAAGATAGTCAATCCCTGCCCAATATAGCATCAACATCCACCAAAGGAAGTAAGATGATATTTTATGGAAGGTTTAGTCCACAAACATTAACTAGGGAAGATTTATATACTTTGGATGTAATAATTTCCCCATTTTTTGTTCTTACAGATAAATCAACCTCCATATTTTGAGGTGAAATTTGAATAGATCTACTAAACTTGCAAGATATGAAATAATGTGTAGAACCAAAATCAAATAGTATGTTCACTATTCTTTAATGAATAACCAGTGTACCTATTACCACATCATTTTTAGGATCCACCTCAGTAGTAGTGATAGAATATACCCTTAATTATTGCCTTGGAGGTTTTTGTTATTGATTTCCTACAACAACCCTTGGATTAGGGCATTGGATCACATAATTCCCATGTTTCTTATAGTTGAAAAACTACACTACAGGCTGAGTACTGATCTAAAACTTCCATTATTATTTCAAATTTTTGGTCTTATTCATTTCCCTTCAGCAATAATTAGCCTGATTCCCCTCTCTTACACATTTTAAGAATCTCCTAGTTCCCTTTATACAATTCCTAGGATGCTTTATCCCAGACCTTTGACAGGTGCGATATTGGGTTTTCCTTCCTTTATGGGATTTATCTGTTCATCCTCCCATATTAAAATCCATTTTCCTCTTCCTATATCTGGGCCCATGAGACCACTGAGAGTCTATGATCTTCATTTCAACCTTAAGGGCATAATATAAAATCTCCTCATAACTATCAAAATCTCGAATCACCAATTCTTTTCATAAACTTGGATTTAGTCTACTAAAGAAGTGATACACATTGATTTTGGTATTCATGACAAAGCTGGAGGCATATCATCCAAGTCTTATGAAGTTTTCTTTATACACCTTGATAGAATCATCTTACTTTTTCTTAAGTCTAATGAAACCCCTCTCCATCTTAAAATAGAGAGTTCAAGGAAAATATTTATTAAAAAATATTCTCTTGAATTATTCCCATTCCATAAAAACAATTTCATCCATAGACTTCATGTTCTTGATCAGTTTCCACCACTGATCATCTTCCACATCAAAATGATATACCTCCTACACAACTTTATCTTCTTCTAAATATTGTAGTATAGAGAATATATTCTCAATGAAGTTAATCCATTGTTCTGCAATTAGGGGATCATAAGATCCACTAAATACAGGAGGCCTTTATCATATAAATTATTATACTACAACATGATCTTTCTTAGGAGATGGAGGTATTTTCACACAATATATGTTATTATTCATAACTTGAGTCCATTTATTTGGTACTATGATGAATTTATGAGATCCCATTTCCATCATATTTGAAATTTTATTAGGTAAATTGTCACATTTCTTATAATATTGATTTTTGGCACAACTTCTCTTATTTTCGACCATTAACTAAGAAAAAGAAAATACAATTAGAAGACTTAAATACTTAGATAATAAGTATATAAAAATTCAACTTTGAACATGGGAGGATCAACTTGTGAATGAAAAGTATATCCTATCATGTGATTCCCTATGTTTCAATCTAGGTTATCCATGGTGATAGAATTATCCATATGGTTCATACTAAATATTTATGGTTAAAATCCCCAAAAATAACTAGACCATACTCTGATACCAACTATAGTAGTCTGGAATTATTATAATAGACTATAATTGATACCTATAAATCACTCCATGGGTGACTACACCTTCTGGGTGGGACACACCACCATCCCTAGTGGCCTCCCTTTCCTCACGAATCCCTTAGGCGGAGAGCCTTGCCTAGTCCAATGCTCACATATGAGAATTACAAATGATGGGATTCCTTTTCTCTCATAACAAATATATAAACCATAGACTTTTACACATAATATTACATTATTTTAAACATTACTATCCACCAAATACAAACCAAGGATCGTAAAGTCTAGTGTCTTTTGCGGACTAGGTGCATAAAATTAAAAACATGGAAATAGAATAGAGCATATTTATATTAATAATACATATTGAGATCCTAACTTCTTTTGAGATCCTACATCTATATAAGATTATTTGGGGAATACATAGAAAAAAAATAGATGATCTAAAAAGTCCATTAAGGGAACAAACATGGGAATAAATCATAGCACGTGGGTTAGAAGGCATAACATGATGACATAAAAAGGCATGGAACATGAATAAACATATGTAAGAATAACATGTAGAACATGGGATCATGTAACATGGAATAATAGTAATGTGGAAGAAATATATAACATCACATAAACATGAATCAAGGCTAACTACCAAGACTATATCACATGGTAGACAAAGTCCCATAAGGGGTTAGGTTTACTCCTTAATATCATACATGATGCCTCATAAGACTAAACATTACCCAATTAATTAGAGAACTATATAGACACACCCATAATAACATGTTAATTCATATATTTTCCGCATAATAAATCAAACATAAGGAAAAAATCATAAGGGTTGTCCATGTAAAGAAATGGGTATCATAATTATGTTATAAGGAATAACCAATGGAAATATCATAATGGTGTCCAAGAAAGAAAGGATTTAAATAATACATGGAAATTAATAAAGAAAAATAGGTATAGATAATGATAATTTATGTCCGAATGAATTGAAAACATGTAAAAAGAGTGTTTAAGAAACTTTAGAAATGAGCCACTTTAATACAGTTTAAGGGAAAATATTAATGAGACATTAAAGAGGAAAAAGGAATATTTTTTGTATAAAACCAGAAATGAATTAAGATAGTTTTTTTTTGTTGATAAAATTAGTGATTTTATAAAAATAATGGTTTCTTAAAATATATTATTAAGTGTATTTGATAATGGGTAAGAAATTGGGAAGTTCCCTTTAATTGGGCTTGCTTATCATGAGAAATTGAAAAGGGGACCTTTTAAAATATGTATTTCCACATAAAATAAGGATGAATTGATATTTATACATAATTTTGAAACATATATACATAATTTATAATATTTTCATAAGAATAATGAAGAAATATATAGGTTTAAGGAGATATAAATCATAATCCAAAGGTAATTTGGAGGTTCAGAGAGATCTCTTACCTAATGTCTGAAAGTGTTCTACACTTGCACTTAATGTCCTGGATAATAAAATAAGATTCATTAATAATATAATTTAGAACCTATTCCACATATATTTTATTTATTATAATTTTTTTAAGTTCATCTATGGCCATTTTTATGATTTATGAGGTTTAATTTCATTATTTCGGGAGCATTCATTTCATGGTTTTATGGTCGGTTCCCTTAAGTATAATTATGGGAGTTCATTTCAAATAGAAGAAAAACAACAGAAGTGGAATGAAATGGTATTATTATACTTCCAAAATTTTAAATAGTATCATATGTAATTTTTTTTTGATATTAGGATGATAAATTTGATAAAATGTTAATGATAAATGATTAGTTTATTTTGGTTGTTTTTTGATCATCATGAATTAGTTTCCATTTATTTAATATTATATTCATATATTAGTTAGAATACATAAAATAAGTTATAATATACATATTATAATATCTCTTAATCATAAAAATGGTTTTATTACCAGCCTTTAAGATGTTAATAAAAAACGAAAACTCATCGTCCACAAAGGCAGTGAATCGACACATCACGAACTATGTTTTAGTTTTTAGAATAAAAGGAGTAGATAAAATATTTGATGATGGATATTCCATTAAAATAATAAAATTATATGATATGTATGATACTAGATTTATCATGAAGCTTTTTATAGTGTAAGTTGTTGTAGTATAAGAAAATAATAGAAATTAAAAAATAAAGAAAGAGGATTTTACCTCTTGAACATCATCACCTTGAGAACCTCTTTAAGGAACTTGGGATTGGTATTTTGGTGAGAGCAGAAAGAAAAATACATGGGGAAGAGTCTTGGGAGTGGAATTTGTCAAAATTTAGAAAATATTCGAGGCTTAGGAGGTGTGATAAGAGGGGGTGGTGAGGGGTGGTATTTATAGAGGAGAGGGGTGTTTTTGATTATTTTATTCATTTATTTATTATTTTGTCTCAAGAATATAAATAGTGTTGATTTCCATGACTAAATATAATGAATAGAGCATGAGAGTTCAAGATAATGAGAAATTACATTATCCAGGACTCATCCATGACTCAAAAATTCATTTATTATCTTGTAATGTTAAATACCGTAAATTATTGTATTTCACTATTCACCAAAAATTCAACTATTTTAGAAAAATACCAAAAATTTACCCTAACAATTTTTTCATGTGTATATTTAAAAAATAAAATCCATTTTATGAAATTAATTTTCTAAATATGATAAAATTAATTTTTAAATAAAATCATCATTTATTTGAAAAATATGGATCTTAATATTATAACTGATTTTATGACACTTTGAAAAATTAATTAAGGTCTCATAAAATTATCTTATAATTATAATACAGTAAAATATTAATTTATGTATCTATTTTATGAAAATAAATTTTATTTTAAATCATTACATTAATTATAAAATTGTAAATAAACATTTATCTTTCACAATAATATCAACACTTAATTTATCATTTTTAAAATATTTATTTACTTATTCCATGATATTAATATATCATATTTTAATTTATAAGATACCTAAATTTTATTTATACTTTCATCTTTTAAATTAATATTTTATTATTAACATTGTATTTTATTTCTACAACTTTTTTCATGAGTGCATTCATTCTAGTGGATCAAGGATATCCAAATCTTCCTATTCTTATTATCTTATTTTCTATTTATTAGCCCACTATATTATTTGGACTTCTTATTGGTTTATTTTTTGACTAATGTGTCATTATTCATTTATGATAATAAAGTTTTATTGGGTTCTCTATTTGATGTATGTGTTTTATACTACATGAAATAATTATAAGAAGGGAAATTTCATTGATAAAATTATATGTCGTTACATTCTTTCCCCCCTTATGAAATTTCACCCTAGAAATTTTATTTTAAAAAATAAGGTGAAAATAGGTGAGGGTACTTATCCTTCATCATTTCCTTAGGTTCCTATGACACCTCTTTGTATTTATGGTTCCTCTATAGTATTTTGACTAGGTGAGTAGTATTGTTGTGTATAACTTTATCTTTATAGTCTAAGATCTTCACTGAATGCTCCTCATGAGAGTGATCATTTTCCAGTTGTACCACCTCTAAATTCATTACATATGATGGATCTGGTATGTGCTTCCTTAAGAGGGATACATTTAATATATCATGTACTTGATACATAGTTGGTGGATGTGCCAGTTTATAGGCCACAGCTCTGACATGGTCAATAATCTCAAAGGGGTCGATGTACCTAGGACTTTGCTTTCCTTTCTTCCAAAATCTCATGAATATATTCCATAGATATGTGTGGAGAAATACCATGTCTCCAACCTCAAACTCTAGGTCCCATTTATGATTGTCTACATAGCACTTCTGTCGACTTTGGGCTACCTTGATGTGTTGCTGAATGTTTTTCACCTTTTCTACTATTTCTTTGACCATTTAAGATCCCAACAGCTTACTTTCACCAAATTCATCCTAGCACACAAGTGTTCTACATATTTTCTTATAATGGGATTCATATGGATCCATTTGGATACTTGATTTGAAACTATTATTATAATATAACTCGACCATAGGTAGATGTTGGTATCATCCTCCTTTGAAGTCCATAGAAAATTCTCTCAATATGTCTTCCAATGTTTGAATAGTATACTCAGATTGGCTATTATTTTGATGATGATAAGATGTAATGAATTTCATATCAGTGTTTAGAACATTTTGGAGACTTTTCCAGAACTTGGAGGTAAATCGTGAATCTCGGTCAGATATAATTGATAATGGTACTTCATTAAACCTCAAAATTATTTGATGTATATATGTGCAATCTGGTCGAGTGATAATTCATCTCTAATTATGATAAAATTATTTGTCTTCATAAGAAGATCTACAATAACCAATATTTCATTATTCCCTCTAGATGTCTTTGGAAGTATGATGAAAAAGTCCATTGTGATGTTTTCCCATTTTCATGTAGGTATGGGTAATGGTTTCATCATCCCCTTGGAATTTTTTTTCATCCTTCAATTGTTGATATACCAGGAACTTTGATGTTTACTCAGCAATCTACTTCTTCATATTGTCCCACTAATAGTGCTCTCAGATATCTTGATACATATTTATTCTCCTTGTGTAAATAGAGAAGGATGAGCTATTTGCATCATTACGAATCTCTTTCTTTATCTCTAGATTGGGTGATACACATATTCATGACCCAAATCTTACAAATCCTTCCTCATCAATTTTGAACTTTGAGGATTTCCCCTTTCTTATAGCTTCCATATTTTTTTAATATCCACATCATTTCTTTGAGAATCCTTTATTTTATACATTAGGTATGGTTGAGAAATAATTTGTGAAGGGAATGATGATATACCTTCCTTTATGATTCTCATGTCCTTACTTTTCAAGTCTAAGAATATTAGATCCTTCTCAATTCTCATTATTGATAAATTTAAAGGATCCTTTTTACTTAGAGCATCTGCCACTTTATTTTATTTACCAAGATTGTAGTGGATTTAGAAGTTGTAATCCTTGAAGAGCTCTAACCATTTTCACTAGTTCATATTAAGCTCCTTATGTGTGAATATGTATTTGAATCTCTTGTAATCATTATATATTTCTCACTTCTCCCCATAGAGATAATGCCACCAGATTTTCAATATGAAGATAACAGCTACCAACTCCATATCACGTGTGGGGTATTTTTTCTCATGAACTTTAAATTTTCTTGAGGCATAGGCTATCACTTTATCATTTTGTATGAGTACACAACCTAATCCCTTCTTTCAAGAATCCCTTTTTACCACAAAGAGTTCCCCACTTATCAGTAGTGTGAGTAATGGTGTTGTGATAAGCCTCTTTTTCAACTCTTTGAAGTAGTATTCACATTCAATTGTCTAGAAAAACTTTACTCCCTTTCAAGTCATCTTGGTTAGTGGGCTTTAAAGTCATGATAAGTTCCTCACAAATGGTCGATAATACCCATCTAGACCAAGGAAACTATGGATCTCTATTACATATATTTTTCTGGGTCATTCCTCAATTACCTTTATTTTAAAAGGGTCTATAGACATTCCTTTTTGGTGATAACATGACCGAATAATGATACTTTATCCATATATAACTCACATTTACTATACTTTTCATAGAGTTTCTCCCTTCACAAATTTTGTAGTACAATATTCAAATTCTCCTCATACTCCTCCTTAGTTTTGTTGTATATCATAATATCATCAATAAAGACTACCAAAAATTTGTTGACATAATCTTTAAATACTCTATTCATTAAGTCCATAAATATTTTTGGGGTATTAGTGAGTCCAAATGGAATCACTATGAACTCATAGTTTCCATACCTCATTTGAAAGGTAGTATTCAGAATATCTTCCTTCCTCGCCTTTAATTGGTGATATCATGACTGAAGGTCCACCTTAGAGGAATACATCAACCCACATAGTTGATAAAAAAATCATCTAATTGTGGTAGGGGATACTTTTTCTTTATAATTATTTTGTTCATCTTGTTGTAATCAATGCATAGGTTAATTAATCAATCCTTATTCTTGATAAAGAGGATTGTTTCACCCCACGGTGAAGCACTTGGGCGTATGAAACCCCTTTTTGGATTATCTTGTAACCTCTTATTCATTTATTCCAACTCAATGGTGGTTAATATATAAGGGATATTTTATATAGGCATAGATCTAGGAATAATTTCAATTGAGAACTCAACCTCTCAGTCATGAGGAAGACCAAACAATTCTTCAGGGAATTAATCAGTGTAGTCCCTCACAATGGGCATGTCTTTGAGCATGATCCTCTCTTTTTCTCAATCATTTGAGCTAGATATGCTTTCTCATAAGTCAATAATATCCACAATTGAGATTATGGTTCTGAAGGAGATTCATCCTCCTCCTTACACTTGTATAGAATTGGAGGATGCCTTGGGATGTGAAGAGTGATCTCCCTTTTTCGACAATTGATGTTATATTTGTATAAAGATAACCAATCCATGACCAATATAGCATCAAACTCTACCAAAGTAAGTAAGATGAGATTTTATAAGAGTTTAATTCCACAAACATTAACTGGGGAGGAGTTATATACTTTATATACAATAATTTCCCCATTTTTTGTTCTTATAGATAACTCAACCTCCAAATTTTGAGGTGATGTTTGAATAGTTCTACTAAAATTATAGGATATGAAATCATGCATAGAACCAAAATCAAATTGTATATTCAATATTCTTGAATTAATAACCAGTGTACCTATAACCACATCATTATTGGGATCCACCTTAGTGGTAGTGATATAATATGCCCTTACTTGTTGCCATATAGGTTGTAATTATTGATTTACTCTGAAAACCCTTGGCATAGGATGTTGGCTCGCATAATTCCCATGTTCCTTACAATTGAAACACTAGAAAATTGTCTGAGTATTGATCTGAACCTTCCAATCTTCTTTCATATTTATGTTCTTGTTCATTTCCCTTTGGTAATAATTTTCCCAATTCACCTCTTCCACATTTGAAGCATCTCCTGGTTCCCTTTAGACAGTTCTCAGGATTCTTCTTCCCATGCTTTTTACATGTGGGATGTTAGGTTTTCTTTCCTTAATGGGATTTATATATTTATACTCCCATATTAAACTCCATTTTCCACTTCTTATCTCTCATCCCATGAGAGAAATGAGAGTCTCTGATCTCCATTTCAACCTTAAGGGAACAACAAAAAATCTCCTCATAACTTTCAAAGTCTCAAATCACCAAGTATTTTCATAAACTTGGATTTATTCTACTAAAGAAACAATCCACTTTGATCTTTGTTTTCATGAAAAAATCATATGCATATCATAAAAGTCTTGTGAATTTTGATTCATACGGGCTGATAGACTCATCTTCCTTTTACTTCAGTCTGAGGAACACCCTCACCATCTTAAGATGGAGAGTTCAGGGAAAATATTTATTGAAAAATATTTTCTTGAATTATTCTCATTCCATGGAATCAATTTCATCCTTATACTTTGTGTTCTTGATCAGTTTCCACCACTGATCAGCTTCCCCCATAAAAATGATAGACCACCAGCACAACTTTCTCTTCTTCTGAGCATTGGAGGACAGAGAATATCTTCTCAATTGAGTTAATCCATTGTTCCATAATGAGGGGATCATAAGATCCACTAAAGATAAGAGGCCCTTTTCTTATAAAATATTCAACCAAAACTTTTTATTTCTTAGGATATGAAGAGTGTTCCACACGATTCAAGTTATTATTCATAACTTGAGCCCATAGAGTTAGTACTATCATGAAATTATGAGCACCTATTCCCATTAGATTTATAATTTCATTAGGGAAATCATTACATTTTCTATCACATTGATTGTTGGCATGAGTCCTCCTATTTCCAATCATTAACTAAGAAAAATAAAATACAATTAGGGTGCATGAATACTTAGCTAATAATCATATAAAAAGGAAAATTTTAACGTATGAGGATAAACTTGTGAATAAAAATTATATCTTAACATGTGATTCCTTAAGTTTCAGTCTAGGTTATCTATGGTGATAGAATTATCCCTAAGGTTTATACTAAAGTTTCTAGTCTTAATCCCAAAAAATAACTAGAATGTGCTCTGATACCAACTATTTTGGTCTAGAATTATTTCTAGTGGACTATAATTGATACATATCAAAGAACTCCATTGGCTCTTACACCTCTTGGGTGGGACACACCAACATCCTCAGTGGCAGCCCTTGCCTCATGAAGCCCTTTGGTAGAGATCCATGCTTCATCCAATGATTACAAATGAGAGTTCCCAAAGATCAAATTACTTCATTTTCTTTGATACCAACTATAGTGACCCTATCCTTTGAAATGTATTTTTAAATGATTTTAAGCATAATTATCCATCAAATAAAAACCAATTATTGTAAATTCTAGTGTCTTTGGAGGACTAGGTACATAAAATTAAAAACATAGATATTAAATAAAACATATTTATATTAAACATCAATAATGAGATCCCAAATTCCTTTGAGCTCCTACATCTTCATAGGGTAACATGGGGAATACATAGACAAAAGGAATTATCTAAAAAGCCTAGTAAGGGAATAAACTTAGGAATAAATCATAGAATATGGGTTAGAAGGCATAACATGATGAAATAAAAATCCATGGAACATGAATAAACATATGGAACCATAATATATAGAACATGTGATCATGTAATCATAGAATCATAGGAATGTGGAAGCAACATATAAAATAACATAAACATGAGTCAAGGCTAACTACCAAGACTCTATGACATGGTGGACAAAGTCCTGTAATGGATTAGGTTTACTCCCTAGTCTCGTACATGACGTCTCATGAGACTAAACATTACCCAATACATTGGAGCACTATATGGGTACACCTATCATGACATGTTCATTCATATGTGTGTCACATGAATAATCAAACATAAGGAATAAACATAAGGGTTACCCCTAGAAGGAAATGGGTATTGTAATAATGTCATAAGGCATAACCAATGGACGTATCATAATGGCTTCCATAAAAGAATATATTTAAATAAAAAATGTATATTAATAAGGAAAAATAGGCATAGATAATGATAAATTATGTCCAAAAAAAGTGAAAACATGTAAAAATGGTGTTTAAGAAACTTTAGAAATGATCCCCTTTAGTGTGGTTTGAGGGAAAATATTAAAGAGACTTTAAAGAGGAAAATGGAATAATTTTTTTGTATAAAACCAGAAATAAACTAAGATAGTTTTTCATGATAAAATTATCGATTTTATAAAAAAATGGTGGATTAAAATAGATTATGGATTCTACTTTATAATGGGTAATAAATTGGGAAGTTCCCTTCAATCGGGTTTATTTATCCAAAGGGATTGAAAAGGGAACCTTTTAAAATATGTGTTTCCCCATAAAATAATAATTAATTGATCTAGATAAATAATTTTGGAACATATACACATAATTTAAAACATTTTCATAAGAATAATTAAGAAATTAATTGGTTTAAAGATAGAGAAAAAGCATAACCCATAGGTAATTTGGAGGTTTAGAGAAATCTCTTACCTTATGTCTGAAAGTGTTCTTCACTTGAACTTAATATCATGGATAATCAAATTATATTAATTAATAATTTAATTTATAACCTTTTTAACATATATTTTATTTATTATAATTTTATTAAGTTCATTTATGGCCATTTCGATGGGTTATAAGGTTTAATTTCGTTGTTCTGGGAGCGTTCGTTTCAGGGTTTTATGGTCGGTTCCCTTGAGTATAATTATGGGAGTTCTTGTAGAATGGAAGTAAAACTCAAAAAGTGGAATGAAATGGTATTAATATACTTCTATAATTTCCAATGGTCTCATATATCATTTTTCCTGATATGAGGATGATTAATTTGATAAAATATTAATGATAAACGTTTAGTTTATTTTGGCGATTTTTCGATCATCATGAACTGGTTTTGTTTTATTAAATATTATGTTTATATATTAGTTCCAGAATATTAAATAAATTATAATATACATATTATAATTTTTTTAAAGCATAAAAATTCTTTTATGACCATCCTTGAAGGCATTAATGAAAATCAAAAATTCGTCATCCATGAAGGCGGTGAATCGACATATCACGAACGGTGTTTTCATTTTTAGAATAAAAGGAGAAGAGAATAGATTTGATGATGGATATTCCATTAAAAAAATAACATTCTATAATATTTATGATACTATAGTTATTATTTCACTTTGCATAGTGGAGATGAGGGGAGTATAATAAAATAAAATAAAATAAAAGAGAAAGGAGGATTTTATCTCTTGAATATTGTCTATTTGAGAACCTCCTTAAGACACATGGGTTTGGTCTTTTAGTGAGACCAACAAGACAAGGATGTGGGAAGAGTATTGGGAGAGGAATTGAATATAATTTATACAAGCTTCAAGGATTATGAGGTGTGAGGAGAAGGGGTGGTGAGGGGTGGTATTTATAGTGGGAGAAAGAGTGTTTTTGATTATTTTATTCATTTGGTTATTATTTTGGCTCAAGACTATCAATAGTGTTGATTCTAATGACTAAATATAGTAACTAGATCATGTTATTTTGATATAATGATCACTTATATCATCCATGAATCAACCATGACTCAAAAATTCATGTATTAAATATAATGTTAAATACTGTAAATTATCGTATTTCACTATATGCTAAAAATTCAATTATTTTAGAAAAATATAAAAAATTTACCCTAAAAATTTTTAGACGTGTAGATTTAAAAAATGGAATCCATTTTATGAAAATAATTTTCTAAATATGAGAAATTTAATTTTTAAATAAAATCATCATGTATTCGAAAAATATCGATTTTAATATTATAACTGATTTTATGACACTTTGAAAAATTAATTAAGGTCTCATAAAATTATCTTATATTTATAATACAACAAAATATTTATTTATGAATCTATTTTATTAAAATAAACTTTCTTTTAAATAATTGCATTAATTATAAAATTGTAAATAAACATTTATATTTCACAAAAATACCAACATTTAATTTATCATTTTTAAAACATTTATTTATTTATTCCATGATATAAATATATCATATTTTCATTTATAATATACTTAAATTTTATTTATACTTTAATTATTTAAATGACTATTTTATTATTAACATTATGTTTTATTTTTATATCTTTGTTCATGAGTGTGGTCATTCTAGTGGAAAATTTTTCTATTCTTATTATCTTGTTTTCTATTTTTTATCCTACTGCAATATTTGGTATTCTTATTGGTTTATTTGGTGATTAATGTATCATTCTTAATTTATGAGAATAAATTTGTTACTGGGTTCTCTATGTGAAGTATGTGTTTTATAGCACATGACATAATTATAAAGAAAATTTCATTGATAAAATTAGGGGTCATTACATACATTATTTATTAGACTCTAATCCATAGACATCCATAGAACAACAGTCATATTGTTCATATGTTGGTGAGAGTTTCAACCAGCATCCACAATCTGTTAGAGTTGGTGCCCTAGAAACCAAATTCTTTGTACTTTATGATAAACCTATATTCATTGGATGAATATTAATAAACTCTTTTTCACGCCATGATTGTTCTTCTGCGTGACATAGTATGTGATAATATCCTATGAATAGTTGTCGCACTAAAAGGTCATAGCAGATCCCTTCTATGATGAGAACCTGAAAGTGACATGACACTATTCTTGAATATATGTTCTATAGCTAGATGATATCATTTGAAGGGGAACAAATGATACAGACTATCAAGGGTGGGTACTCATGAAACTTTGAGGAACTTTCTCATGGTGTGAACCCTGGGTAATATTCAGAAGGATATTATGAGAACAAGACCCTCTAGTAGGAAACTCACATTCATAAGTTTAATTGGATGTTCCTAAATACATATGTTTTTATTGGTCCTTAGACTTTAAGATTATTATTAATGAGTATTATGACTCACACAGTTAGATGTATTGACGAAAACTGTGATGACAGATGTTCGCGGTGAGGTAGGATATGTTAGATGCGTCGCGAGTAATACTACATTAATGAATAATGCAATAAAGGATTTATCAATTCGACATAAGTATATATCTCAATCCCTTTGATAGAAATGATATAACCTAACTAAATCCATGTCCATGGTGTTCTCTAGGAAAGTTAAATTACGGGAAGTCAAAGAATGAGAAATCGAGTACATGGGTTGATGGCACTTGCATGGAACCCACTTGATTGGAGATATTGGGACAAAGGGATTATATTACACGGTAAGCATTCATATGAGGTGACATGTTTTTATGATATCAACTTCTTTCTCTTGGGTTCCTTGACCCGTTGCTAGATAGTAATCTTGGACTTTAGGCAAGCCTGCCTAATCTCAACAAGAAAGAGTCCTAGAGGGTCACACACTAAGTGTAGCTAGTATCTCAGTTAAATAATTTATTATTTAACAAGTTGGATAAATATTATTCCCAATTGTGGTTTAATAATTATTCAAGTATGTCTGATTGCGTTTATTTTGTTGCTAGTTATTCGAGAAAATATATTACGGACAGAATATTTATTTATTAGAGAATAATGCAGTTATATTTATTTAATAAATAAATATTCATTATTCAAGGACCGGTAAATATTGAGGAGTATTGGATGACCAAGTTATGGGTCTGGTGAGAAATAATATTAAATATTATTTGGTTAAATAATATTTAAATATAAGGTGTAAGTTAAGAACATGACATGGAAATAATAGCATTTCTATTATTATTTGACATGAGGTTTCACATGGAATAATAAAATAAGTAATGTAACTTGTGCTAATTATTTATTATTACCTGGTTA
Organism: Viscum album; assembly: GCA_963277665.1. Taxonomy (NCBI): domain Eukaryota; kingdom Viridiplantae; phylum Streptophyta; class Magnoliopsida; order Santalales; family Viscaceae; genus Viscum; species Viscum album. The sequence continues at coordinate 941,583,152 of OY728145.1, forward strand.
ATTAAATTTCCCGTTATGTTATTATTCTATAATTATCCAAGGGGTTATTCCACTGGCTAACCAATGGTTGTGTGCATAACATCCCTAAAAAAATCTCTCGGGCCTAGAGAACTCTACCCTCTCTAAGAATGCTCTCGAGAATGAGAGAGATCCTCCTCCATCGGATCTAGGAGAATGATTTAGAAGTGATTCTCAAGGAGATCAATGGAGAACATTGAAAGCGCATGTATCTTCTACGCTATCACCCGGAGACTCCTTCGACGATTTCCAGAGATACATGGAGCACGTGTGGATCACCGCTAGAGGATTCATATCCTTAGATTCCACTTCACAACAAATCCACACCTCAGACCCATGGTCGAACACATAAACGAAGAAAGGATCACATTGGAGGTAATTATTTAATTTAATTAAATTAATTATAAACAAAATATGTCGATCATCTCTTATTGGTTCTGGGTTCCCTTCTTTTTCTTTTATCTTTGATTCAATTCCATGGATACAGTTGTTTATCATTGTATTGATCTCATATTACTCATCGATCATGGAAATTTTCAATGTTGGGTACATGTCCATCCTATGCTTCCATAATGCCTGTAACCTACAAGTGGTATTATAGTGATCATATTTTTTTTTATAATTATTTAAATAATTTGTTGATGATTTACACTTTAATAATTTATTTTTTAAATTCATGTTGAATTGTTCTTGTAATCTGAATTTCAAGATCTATTCTTCCTCTTTTGTTTCTCACAGATCTAATGAAAATGAATAATTTTTTGATTGAAATTAGATCGAGGATATCATTAGGAGGCACCGACGATTATGTCCAGGTAACATGATAGTACACACCATGTATTTGGAATTACACATCGTGTAATTTGCCACACACACCGTGTAATATGGATTACACACCATGTAGTTTTGTTCAAAATGCCCAGAGTAATTCGGCAATGACTCAAGCCGTGTATATTACTGAAACATGGTGTATTTAATTCTTACACTGGGTGTTAACCAGGACATAACGGTGCATGGTTAGCCAGACTACACGCCATGTGGCCCACTAGACACGGCATGTATTCCCTTCAGGTTAGGGTCAAGTTGTGTATCCCATACACAGCTTACCCGGCTAGTGACCGTGTAACGCAGAGTCTACATGGTGTGTGTCCCACTAGACACGCCATATACTCCAATGATTTCCAAATTACACCTCACATGTCAGTTCCCCAGGTGTGTACTTTGAATAGATGGTGAGGAGGGTACACATTGTGTTTTCGGATCTACACACTGTGTACTATTTCCAGATTACGCAGATTTAAAAATTTATTATTATATTATGTAACCCTTGAGACATGTACCTTCGTGTGGGCGTAAATCTAGGACACAACATGTGATAAGTGTTTGATATATATATATATATATACATACATATATGTGTGTGTGTGTGTGTTTTTAATGAACATCTACATAATGTTCAAAGATCTGTACATCATGTATGAGTTATATTACAATTATAATTATGCATGCATGATACATGTCACAAAGAATAAAGTGTGTACAAGTATAAATACATGATGGGTAGTTTTGGATGTGTATTTATCGGGTTTCCTCCAAGGTAAAAGTTATTTACAAGGTTATGGATGAGAATCTCAAGGAAATTCATAAAAGGATTAAGATAAAAAGGATTGATTAATTAAAGATAATGATTAATCAATTCGAGCGTAATTTATATTAGTAAGAATGATTAAAGAATTGAATTCTAGTTTTATTAAATATTTAATTTTTTGCATGTATGTGTATGATCATGAACTAGACCAAACCTTTATATGTGATTGGTTACCTTTTAATTTATTTATTAAATTAAAATTGTTGGTCTGCATGCCTTCTCCTTATTAATATGTAGGGTCTATGTGCCCGTGGTTTCTTTTATGTAAACCCTATTTTACCCCTAACTTGTGTGTGAGCTAAAAGCTTATGTAATGGATGGAGCTCCCAAGCAAGTGGTGGCGGTTCATGTTAGGAGCTGAGGTGAAACCAAACCAAAGATATACAAATGTGGATAGGTGGAAAGCTATAAACACGAACCTTAAATGGTTCAAGGTGTTTCTCCTTTAGGTCAGGGTTATTTTATCAACCACTGGATAAACTAACCAATAATAAATCTCATGATCATGCCCTTTATTTATTTCTATCAGTTGTATTGTTATTCATTATGGATGTTTGACGTGATCACATAATTAATGAACTAACAAGCATACAAGATGGAACTAAAATAAAATGGATTATGCATAAATATTATCTACACATTGTTAATTACTTAAATATATCCCAATTAATATTAACAAGCATGTGAAAAGATAATAAGTGTAAATTTATGCATAAAGGATAAAATCCCTCAATTAAATATTAAGTCAGTATAGCCTTCTATTACTTCGGTTAGAATCGAACCATAGTTCAAAGTGTTTGGCCAACCATATTTGGGGTGCTTTCAATTATCAGGGAATTCTAATTTGAGGTTTTGGGTTGAATTAACTTAGTTTACATCAAGGGTTGATTTTTATAGTATAACTTGGTGTAACTGAGAGTCAAGGGTTGAGGAAATCCAAAATTAAGGATTTCAGGATTGGGGAGTCCACTGAACAGATCAAGGAGTTGTGAGTTAATGTAGCTGGCATTTGGAATGCTTACCTAAAACTTTTCAAGTTGCTTGACCAACCCTAGTTGGGGTAATGAGAAGGTAAATATGGATCCTTATCGTTAGAATGTCTAAAAAATAGGATATTCCAAAGCTAGTGGTGAGGGTTATTGGGTTTCTACAAAATAGTGGGAGACTAATAAATATTAATTTATTTATTTGTATAAATTTATCAAGATAAAGTATTAAAACTCTGTTCATCTTAATTTGTAAAAACAGCATCAAAAATGGCATCAAACATATCATTTTGATCCATACTCAAGAAGGAAAACATTCTCACCGTCACTAATTTCTAGGAGTGGAAAAATCACCTTTGGGTTATCCTTCTCCATGAGAGGAAATTTTATGTAATGGAAGAGCCTTTACCAGTTGTGCCTAGAAATGAGGCGAGTGATGAGGACCTCTATGTGTATAAGAAACATCTGAATGAAGCTACATATGTTCAATGTCCCATGCTATCATCCATTACCAATTATCTCTTGAAGCAACATGAGAAAATGTATGTTTATAGCATGATGTCTCACCTTCATGATCTCTATCAATAAAAGACGGTACAGGAGAGGTATGAGATCTCCAACACTTTTTTCACTATTAATCATGGAGAGTCTATGCCAGTTTGATCACATTTAGTCAAGATTATTGGATACATTGAGCATCTAGACATCTTAGGGATTAAATTCCCATACGAGTTGCATACAAATCTCATACTATAATCACTTCCCAATGCCTTCTCTAGTTTTATTGTGAATTATAATATGAGAAATAATGAGAAGAGCTTATCGTAACTTTTGATCCAGATTCACCAAGTGGATAAGGACATGGGTCATGACAAACCCACAGTCCTTATGGTGAATAGTAAGAGGAAGGACAAGGAAAAGGGAACAAATATTCATAAATATTCTAAAGCCCCCAAGCACTGTCTAACCAAGAATAACAAGATCCAAAGGTAGGTCAAGGAAAAGGAGGTAGTATGCTTTACATATGGCAAGTCAGACCACTGGAAGAGGAACTTCACCTAGAGGCAAGGGGAATCCAAATGTGAATTCATTATTGAGTGTAATATTTCCATTTCTACACATTGGTTATTAGATACAACTTGTGGTGCTCACATCTGTATTCAAATGTAGGAACCAGGTAGATTTCTGAAAATTTCCAAAGGAGATGTGGATCTATGAGCTGCCAATGGTTCGAGCCGGGATGCTCTTTCCATTGGTGACTACCACCTTTCATTGTTGATAGAGATTATTTTGGATTTACATGACTTTTATTATGCTTTAATTGTTACTAAGAACATAATTTCTATATCGAGTTTAGATACAGATGTATTTATTTTCAAGTTTGAAAATAAATGTTGTTAATTTTTTAAGGACAACATATGTTATGGTATGGCGCATTTAAATAATGGTCTCTATGTATTAAATTATGAGAACCAAGTGTTGTAAATTGATAATGAACCAATTTCACATGACTCATACAACACCCATTGTGGCATCATCATCTCAGTCATGTAAATGAGAAGCATTTGAAAAAGCTCTCTTAAGATGGTTATTTAGACTCTTTTGAACTAAAACCACTTGATAGATGTCATGCTTGTTTACAAGGGAAAATAACCAAACCACCATTTATTGGACAGGGTGAAAGGGCCACAAAGATTCTAGAATTATTACACATTGATGTATGTGAACCATTTCTAGTAGAATCTAGAGGTGGATATTCTTACTTTATAACTTTTATTGATGACTTGAGTAGATATGGATATATTTACTTAATGTGGTATAAGTCAAAGTCCCTTGAAAAATTCATGTAATTAAATAATGAAGTAGAAAATCATCTTGGTTAGAAGATAAAGAAGCTTTGATCAGATCGAGGTGGAGAATATCTTAACCAAGAGTTCATCGACCTTTTATGAGAGTCTGGGATTCTATCTCAACTCACTCTGCCTTATACACTATAGTGGAATGGTGTTAGTGAAAGGCAGAACCGTACCTTATTGGACATGGTAAGGTCAATGGTGAGTCATGCAGATCTTCCATTATCCTTTTGGGGATATTCATTTCAAACTGCGGTATACACATTAAACCAAGTACCAACTAAGGCGGAAAATGGGATTCCCTTTGAGCTATGGAGTGGAAAGAAACCCACTTTGTCACATACACGTGTATGGGGATTCAAAGTGTTTGTTAAGTCTTTCTCAGGCAACAAACTATCACCCCAGGGCACGAAGTGTGTCTTTATAGGGTATCCTAAGGAAACAAAAGGATACTACGTATACAACCCCTCAGACAAGAAAGTGATTATTTCCAGATATACTATCTTTATTGAGAGGGGGTACATCCTCAAAAAGGATAGTGGGAGAAAGATTGAATTTGATGAATTTGATGCTCAAGATACATAGGAGTTGGTATATGAACAAGTTCCATAGGTCCTCATGGAAGAGGTAGTTCCTGAAACACAAGTATTGTGTAGGAGTACAAGAGAGGTAAGGGAACTAGAGAGATATGGTTTCCTTTTCATCGAGGATGGTGACTCATTATTGTTGGATAATGATGAACCTGTCTCCTACAATGAAGTAGTATAGAGCTCAAAAGTTTCAATATGGGTAGAATATATGAATTATAAGATGGATTCCATGTATCATAACCAAGTCTGGGTTTTGGTCGATGCGCTAGTTGATATAAAACATGATGGGTGTAAATGGATATTCAAGAAGAAACTGGACATAGAAGGTCAAGTTAGTGCCTATAAAGAAAGGCTAGTGGCTAAAGGTTTTAAAAAATGGCAAGGAATTGACTACGATGAAACATTTTTTCCAATTTTCATGTTTAAATTCATAATAATCATACTTTCCATAGTAGCTTTCCATGACTATGAGATTTGGCAGATGGATGTCAAAACAGCATTCCTTAATAGGAACCTTTAGGAAGATGTCTATATGACACAACCAGAAGGGTTTGTGATACCAGGTGATGCTAAAATGGTATTCAAGTTGCACATATCCATTTACGGATTAAATTAATCAACCATGTCATGGAACATGTAATTCGATGAAGCCATAAGAGAATTCAGTTTCATTAAGAATGAATGTGATTCATGTGTTTACAAGCGGTTTAATGGGAATGTGGTCATTATCCTAGTAGTTTATGTTGACGATATATTGTTTATTGGAAATGATATACCATTCTTGGAGTCAGTCAAGGACTAGTTGAAAAAATGCTTATCTATGAAGGACTTAGGCAAAGTAGCCTACATTATAGGGATCAAGATCATTCGTGATAGATCTAAGAGGCTGTTTGGACTAAGTTAAAGTACATACATTGACCAGATACTAAATAGATTTAGTATGGAAAAATCCAAGAGGGGATTGGTTCTAGTGTCACATCGTATACATCTTTCCTAGAAAATGTGTCCCCAGACACAACATGAGAAATATATGATGATTAAGATTTCATACGCTTCAGTGATCGAATCTATCATGTATGCCATGTTATGTACCAGACTTGATGTTGCCTATGCACTGAGCATGGTAGGCAGATATCATGAAGATCTAGGAGAACATCATTGGACTGCTGTCAAGACTATTCTTAATTATCTGAGAAGAACTAAGGATATATTCCTGGTGTATGGAGAATATGAGGAGTTTGTCATCAGAGGGTATGCTGATGCTGGTTTTTAGACAGATCAGAATGATCTGAGGTCGCAATCAGGATATGTTTTCTATCTTAATGGAGGATTTGTGAGCTGGAAGAGTTCAAAGAATCTAGTTGTTGTTGATTCTACAGTGAAGTCCAAATATATAATGGCTTCTGATGCAGCTAAGGAAGTCGTCTAATAGAACTTTGTCCAGAATCTTGATGTGGTACCTAGTAGTAAGGATCCAATTACATTGTATTGTGATAATACTACAATAGTTACTATTGCAAAGGAGTCAAGGTCACATCAACGAACAAAGCACATATTCCAAAAGTATCACCTCTTGAGGGATTTCTATCAAATGGGTGAAGTTGCAGTGAGCAGAGTGTCCATGGAAGAGAATGTGGTGGACCCATTGACTAAAGACCTATCTTAAAATAAGCATGAATATCATGTGAGAGCTAGCGGACTAAATGTTGTTAATAGTTGGCTCTAGTGCAAGTGGGAGTCTATTGAAGTTGGTGCCCTAGAAAAAAATTTCTTTGTACTTTATGATAAACCTATATTCATTGTATGAATATTAATAATTTTTTTGTCACATCATGATTGTTCTTATACATGACATAGTATGTGATAATATCCTAAGAATAGTTATCACACTAAAAGGTCATAGAAGATCCCTGCTATGATGAGAACTCGGAAGTTCCATGACACTATTCTTGAATATATGTCTTATGGTCAGATGATATCATTTTAAGAGACACAAATGATGTAGGTAATCAAAGGTGGGGACTCATGAAACTTTGAGGCACCTTCTCATGGTGTGTGCCCTTAGTAATATCTAGGAAGATATTATAAGAACAAGACCCGCCAGTAGGAAATCCAAATTCATAAGTGTCATTGGATGTTCCTATCTGTGGATGTGTGTATTGGTCCTTAGAATTTAAGATTGTTATTAATAGGTATTATGACTTACACACTTAGATGTATTGATGAAAACCGTGATGATAGATATTCATGGCGAGGTTGGATATGTTGGGTGTGTCACAAGTAATATTGCATTAATGAATAATTTGAGAAAGGATTTGTCACTTTTATAGAAGTAGATATCTCAGGTATTTTGATGGAAATGATATAGCCTAACTAAATCCATGGTCATGGTGTCCTCTAGGAAAGTTCAATTCCGAGAATTTGAAGAATGGGAAATCGAGCACATGGATTGATGACACTTGCATGCAACCCGTTTAAATGGAGATATCAGGACAGAGGGGTTATATTACATGGTAATCATTCGTATAAGGTGACATGTCATTGTGACATCAACTTTTTTCTCTTAGGTGCATTGAACCATTGCTAGACAGTAATCTTGAACTTTAGGCAAGCCCGCCTAATACCAACAAGAAAGAGTCCTAGAGAGTGACACACTAAGTGTAGTCAGTATCTCAATTAAATAATTTATTATTTAACAAGTTGAATAAATATTATTCTCAATTGTGGTTTAATAATTATTCAAGTATACCTGATCGCATTTATTTTTTCGCTAGTTATTTGAGATAATATATTACGGATGGAATATTTATTTATCAACGAATAATGTAGGTATATTTATTTAATAAATAAGTAGTCGTTATTCAAGACCTGGTAAATATTGAGGAGGATTGGTGAATCATGTTATGGGTTTGGTGAGAAATAATATTAAATATTATTTAGTTAAATAATATTTAAATATAATGTGCAAGTTAAGCACATGTCATGGAAATAATAGCATTGTTGTTATTATTTGACATGGGGTTTTACATGCAATAATAAAATAAGTAATGGTATTTGTGATAATTATTTATTATTACCCAGTGAATTAAATTCCACATTATGTTATTATTCTCCAATTAGCTAAGGGATCATTCCACCGAGTAACCAATGGTTGTGTGCACAATATCCTTGGAGAAAAACTATCGAGCCTAGAGAACTCTTCCCACTCTAAGAACGCTCTCAAGAACGAAAGAGATCCTCCTTCACCGGACCTAAGAGAATGCTTTAGAAGCGATTCTTAAGGCGATCAAAGACGAACGTCACAAACGTAAGGATCTTCCATGCTGGCACCCGGAGACTCTTTCGGTGACATCTAGAGATACATGGAGCACGTGTGGATCACCATTGGAGGATTCATATCCTTGGATTCTACATCACAATGAAGTCGCACCTTAGACCCATGGTCAAATGCATCAACGAAGAAAGAATCTTCTTGGAGGTAATTATTTAATTTAATTTAATTAATCATAAACAAAATATGTCGATCCTCTCTTCTCAGTTTCAGGTTCTATCATTTGTCTTTTATCTTTGATTCAATTTTGTGGATATTGTTGTTTATCGTCATATTGATCTCAGATTAATCATCGATCATACCAATTTTCAAAGCTTGGTATATGATCATCATGCGCTTCCATTGCACCCGGAACCTACGCTATCCTTATAGGCAAGATAGGGTACAGGCGGTGAGATTGTACATCCACCATCTTCCACACATGATGATGTGAAGGTGGGTGTCAGTGATGATATATAGGAGCAGTGTATGCCAAATCAGAGACATACACAAACATGATGTGGACACATTATACTAGGTCTATTACATCTATCACCACGAAACCCAACGCAAGGAAGAAAATTACAGTAAATCGTTGGCCTGGGAACTTGACCCCGCGACCTACCCCGCACCCCACCCAAACCCTTGTCACCCCACCACCAACGGTGGGGCTATGGACACATTATATATACATCTAGTTGTGGCACAAATGAGCATCCATGTCATAGACATATATTAGATTGATGGTATATGTTGCATGTTTTTTAAAATTATTATTTATACATCATTTAAAAACATACTAATATATTACATAATGTTGTATAAATCAATTAATTGATATAATTGGAAATTCATACAAATGATTTTGAACAAATAAGAAACATTAATATTAATAACTACATTGGTGATATTAATAATAATTATTTGTTGTTTATACTAATATACTTAGTATTATTATCCATATTATGTATAATAAATAATATTCATAAATTTATTATTAAATATTATTATTATTATTATTTTGAATTCAATAAATATTATTAATATTTAATAATTAATTTAAGATGATTATTTATTATATACAATATGGATTATAATGCAAAGTATTAATACAATAAATAATCATCTTAAATGAATTATTAAATAATAATATTATTTTTATTTTTAATAAGTATTATTAATATTAATAATAAATATTATCTTATTTATTATATACGTAATTAATTAATAATACAACATGATATATTAAGAATAATATAATTGTTAATTAGTAAATATTTTTCTAAATACAAATTATTTTATTTACATTATTATACAATAAATATCACCCATAATGCTATCAATTATATTAACACCATATTAATATATTACTAATTAATAATAAATAATACAATTTATGATTAATAAATAATTTCCGTATTAGGAAAATACTAATAATTATATCAACAAAAAATTAAACAAAGATTTATAATTAAAATCTTAAAATAATAATACAACTATTAACTAGTAAATATTTTTCTAAATACAAATTATTTTATTTACATGATTATATAATAAATACTAGCTATAATTCCCTTAATTATATTAATAACATGATAATCTATTATTAATTAATAACAAATAATACAATTGATAATTAATAAAAAAAATACATATTAATAAATTACTAATAATTATATCAACAAAAATTTATAATTAAAATCTTATAAATATTAGTTTTTTACTACTAATTAATTAATAACATAATAATATAATAACAATTAATAATAATTCTGTTGTGAAATTTGTCGATTGAATATGAAGTGAAGCGAAAGCGTATAACGATGTCGAATGCTCAGGATGACAATGGAGAAGTAAAACGTCTCAATTATAATATAACAGGAAAGAAATAACACAAGTATATGACCACACAAAATCATAAAATTTTCATTATCATGCCACCGTATTTATAGATTACAAAAGAGTTGATCCAACGGACAAAATTAATTCCAATCTAACGGTGGGAATACAAACGGTTTGGCTATATGAAGAGACTTGATGGGTAATGAATAGACCTCATTCATTATGATTTATGACATCCACAGAATTAATGATAATTCATAACACTCCCCCTTGGATGTCATAATCCCATGGAATCTAATATAAATCTTCACTTAAAAAACCCTGTGGGAAAAAAAGTGAAACCCAATTAAAAATGATTCCATGCTATGCTGCCTCATTAAAAACCTTATCAGAAAACCCAGTGGGAAAAACTAATTAAGGGAAAAAGATTACAGCTTTCCTAACTCACCCTCATAAAATCATGATAGACTTTTCAGTCTTCGCATTCCAATTTTATAAATCAATTTCTCAAATGTTGAAGTTGGAAATGCCTTTGTGAACAAATCTGTGAGATTGTCACAAGACCTTATTTGTTGGACATCAATATCACCATTCTTTTAAAGGTCATGGGTGAAAAAAAATCGATGATATATGCTTTGTTTTGTCACCTTTAATAAACACACCTTTCAACTGTGTTATGCAAGCAGTATTATATTCATATAATATGGTGGGAATATTATTATTCATATCAAATCCACATTAATTTCTAATATGATTAATCATTGATCTCAACCAAACACATTCTCAACTTGCTTAATGAATAGCAATCAACTCAGCATGGTTGGAAGAAGTCGCAGTAATGGTTTGTTTTGTAGAACATCAAGAAATAGCAGTTCCACCATATGTAAACACATATCCAGTTTGAGATCTTACTTTGTGTGTATCAGACAAGTATCCAGCATCATCATAACCAACCAACTTTGGTTCTGAGTATTTGAAATAGATTAACCCCTGATCTTTTGACCCTTGAAGGTATCTTAATACATGTTTGATACCATTCCAAAGTCGACAAGTTGGATAAGAACTATACCTTGCCAATAAATTCACAAAAAATGATATATCGGGTCTTGTATTATTTTAAAGGTACATCAGTGCTCCTATAGCACTCAGATATGGTACTTCAGGACCAATTAGTTCTTCATCATCCACTCATGGTTTAAAAAGATCATTATCATGATCAATAGATCGTACTACCATTGGTGTACTTAATGGATGTGATTCATTCATGTTAAATCTCTGTAGGACTTTAGCAGTATAACGTGATTGATGAACAAAAATGCCATCCTTAAGATGCTCAATTTGTAATCCAAGGCAGAACTTTGTCTTTCCAAAGTCTTTCATTTCAAATTCTTTCTTCAGATATTCAACTGCCTTAGAAAGTATATCATTAGTCCCAATTATATTTGAATCATCAACGTATACTGCAATGATCACAAATTCAGACCCAATCTTCTTAATGAAGACACATGGACAAATTGGATCATTTTTGTAACCTTCCTTCATCAAATATTTACTCATACAGTTATACCACATACGCCCTGACTGCTTTAATTCGTATAATGATTTATTCAGATTAACTAAATAAAGATCTTGAGATCTAGGATATTTTAATGGAAATTTGAATCCTTCTGGGATTTTCATGTAAACATCATTATCAATATCACCATAAAGATATGCAGTCACTACGTTCATTAGGAATAATTCAAGTTGCTCATGTACAACAAACGTCATGAGGTACCGAAAGGTTATTGCATCCATTACAGGAGTGTATGTTTCATCATAATCAATACCAGGTTTTTATGAGAAGCCTTGAGTAACCAGTCTTGCTTTATATCTCATGACTTCATTATTTTCATTTCTTTTTCTCACAAATACCCATTTGTATCCAATGGGCTTAATCCCTTCAGGGGTTTTCATGATCGTCCCAAAAACCTCACGTTTAGCAAGTGAGTCTAGCTCAGATTAAATTTTTCAACTTTCCATTGATCCCAATATAGCCTTTCACGACATTCATTAACCATTTTAGGTTCTTGATCCTCATCCATAATTTCAAGGGATACATTGTATGAAAATGTGTTATCAACAATGGTCTCCACTCAGTTCCGACATCTTCCAGTGTTGGTGAAATTTATTGAAATTTCCTCTTGATCATGTTCATGTACTTCTGGTACATTTACATCATCTTCAAATTCATTCATATCTTCAACCAACATAGGTTGGTTCCCCTTTCTTTGATGGGAATTTTTATCTTTTTAACCAAGTGGTCTCCCATGATTTAGGTGCGGGTTAGAGGCATTGTTGGTAATACCATCAGATTGTCCTTCTGGGACATCAATTATTACTGGGGCATTCACAGCAGGTATATATGATTTCGTAACTCGTTTTGAATCATTGAATGCATCAGGAAATTGATTTGCTAAATTTTGAAAATTAATGATCTTTTGAACTTCAAGTTCACTCATATTTGTATGCGGATCAAGATGTAATAATGAAGTTTCTTTCCATGATATTTCTTTTGAAGTCGATTGATTTCCCCCTTTGAGTGTTGGAAATAAATTTTCATCAAAATGACAATCAGCGGATCTTGATGTGAATACATCTCCTATCATAATCTCAAGATATTTAATGATCAAGGGAGATTCAAAAGCAACATATATCCCCAATCTCCTTTGGGGTCCCATTTTTGTTCACTGCGGGGGTGCTACAAGCATATATACAGTACAACCAAATATCCTTAATTGTGAAATATTTGGTTCATGACCACAAGCTAATTGAAAAGGGGAATAATCGTGATAGCTTGATGGCCTTATTTGAAGCAATGTTGTTGCATGCAAAGTTGCATGTCCCCATGCTGAAATGGGCAATTTAGTTTTCATGAGTAATGGTCTAGTGATAAGTTGTAACCACTTTATAAATGATTCAGCTATACCATTTTGTGTATGAACATGAGCTACAGGATGTTCAACACATATTCTCAATGACATGCAATAATTATCAAAAGCATGTGATGAATATTCACCAACATTATCAACCCTGATATGCTTGATTGAATAGTCAGGGAATTACGCCCTTAACCTTATTATTTAGGCAAGTAATTTCGCAAATGCTTGGTTGCGAGTGGACAATAAACACACATGGGACCATCGAGTTGATGCATCAATCATGATCATGAAATATCTGAATGGTCCACATGGTGGATGAATTGGTCCACATATATCACCATGAATTCGGTCCATGAACATCGGGGATTCTGTCCCGATCTTTGATGGTTATGATTAATTTGCCTTGAGAACAAGCAGCACATGAGAAATCCTAGGGCGTAAGAACATTTTTATTAACCAATAAATGACCATGAGTACATTTAATTATTTTTCTCATCATTATTGATCCAGGATGACCCAAACAGTCATGCCAGACAATAAATGTATCATGGTTGGTAAACTTCGGGTTTACCATGTTTGATTCAATTGTAAAAATATTGACAAAGTACAATCCGGATGGAAGTCTCAAAAGCTTCTCTTGAATCAATTTGTGATCATTTTTAATGCTTGCTATGTAGTGGTATTTAGCACCTCCTTCATCCATTGTCTCGATGTGATATCCATTATTATGAATATCTTTAAAACTTAGCAAATTGTGTCGAGACTTGGGAGAAAACAAAGCATTGTTTATTATAATGTGTGTACCGCCAGGTAGACATATTCTTGCTCTTCCAGAGCCTTCAATTAATTGCGCACTACCGGTTAAAGTACACACATGAGCACTACCCATTTTAATGGTGATAAAATATTTCTCATGTTTAAGAATTGTGTGTGTCGTTGCGCTGTCGACGAGACAAATATCTTCATCATGAATATTATTCCCAACAGACCGATTTATATCATCCATTTATAGTAAAGAAAATAAACATGCATATAAGAAATAAAATAAAATAAACCAAAATCAAACATGCAATATTTAAAATATTACAAAACTAAAAAAAACATTGTTCATTTCAACCACAAGCATACAAAAACCAAAAATTAAACTTTGATTCTGTCATGAGCATTCATGCTTGATCAATATGTTCATCACCTTCAGGGTGTGCAAAATAGTCAGAAATATCAAAGTTTGTAATATCATCATCATATTTCAAAGTCTGGTCAGCAAAATTCGTTTCAGCATTCTTTTCATTTCCTTTGATAGATTGTTGATAAAGATCAACAAAATGCTTTGGCGTACGATAAGTACGCGACCAATGCCCCTTCATGACACATCGAAAGCAGTTACTTTCATTGCTCTTTACTTTTTTCATTTGTGGTTGTTCGTTATTGGACCACTTCTGGTGGTGCCCCTTCCTCTTCTCATTGGTGTATGACCACCTCGAGCAAATGACTTTTCTCGGCCTCAATTGCGTCGATTCTTCCCACGACCTTGATTAAAAGTAGTCGCATTCGCTTCAGGGAATGGAGCCGCACCAATTGGTCGGGATTCATGATTTCTCATCAAGAGTTCATTATTTTGTTCAGCAACAATAAGGCAAGAAAGTAATTCAGAATATTTTGTAAAACCTTTTCGCGATATTGTTGTTGCAAAATGACATTTGAGGCATGAAAAGTAGAATATGTTCTTTTCAACATATCGGTATCAGTAATAGTATCTCCGCATAATTTGAGTTGCAATGTTATTTTAAACATTGCGGAGTTGTACTCACTTACCAATTTATAATCTTGGGATCGCAAATGGCTCCACTCAAACCTTGCTCTTGGTAGTATTACAAGTCAAATGTGATCATACCTCTCCTTGAGATTCTACCACAACACCAAAGGATCATTCACCGTGAGGTACTCATTCTTCAGATCTTCATGGAGGCGATGGTGGAGGAATATTAGGGCTCGGGCACGGTCTTGAGCGAAAGTGTGATTGTCAACTTTAATTGTTTCCCTGAGGCCGTTTGCATCAAAGTTCATCTCCGCATCCAAAATCCACGACAAGTAATTCTTCCCAAAAATGTCAAGAGGGAGAAATCCATGCTTCGCAATATTCGCCATGAGAAATTTATCTTACCGGTATGACTAACCTTTTTACTTCGCAGAGCAGTCGTACTGATAACGTGTTGTGAAATTTGTCGATTGAAGGTGAAGCGAAGCGAAAACGTATAACGATGTCGAATGCTCGGGATGACGATGACGAAGTAAAATGTCTCGATTATAATATAACAGGAAAGAAAGAACGCAAGTATATGATCACACAAAATCACACAATTTCTATTATCATGTCACCGTATTTATAGATTACAAAAGGGTTGATCCAACAGACAAAATTAATTCCAATCTAACAGTGAGAATACAAACGATTTGACCATATGAAGAGACTTGCTGGGTAATGAATAGACTTCATTGGTTATGATTTATGACATCCACACAAATAATGAAAATTCACAACAAATTCATTAACGTTAAATATATTATTTATAAAAAAACAAATATTTATAATTAATATTCATAGAAATTAATATTAATAATATATATATATAAAGATACGTTAACGGGTTTAGGTCTTGGGACTAGAGGAAGAAGCGTGAACCCTAGATCTGAGATTCCGCCACCACTGTGAATCCGCCGTTGAACCTGAGTCGTGGTGTGAGGGAGAGACCCAAAACCGCGTCATCGTCGATGTCTGGACTGAAGACCGTCGATGTTGACGAGATCCGAGTTTGAACCAGTTGCCAAATCTACGAAGCTTCTTGGAGAAGCTTGTTCCTCCTTTTCCCGAACTCGCTGTCGCCCGAGATTCGGCCGAGATGCCGAGCTGTGCCGATGATGAAGAAGAAATTGTTGTTTGTAATGCAGACGAGCCCGAGCTCACCGCTGTTGTGGAACCCGAAGAAGAGGCCGCCGCTATCGAGCTGTCCGGCGCGCCGCTGATTTTCAATGTCGAGCTTTCGACGGAGGATAAGAAGCCGGTGATGGGGGTTCGGCTTGATTGGTTCCCGGGGAAGCTTGCTGATGACGAATCTGTGTTCCTCGCCGCAGTTGAAGGTTGTTGATGAATCCAATTTTGAAGAAGACCCGAGACACGGCCGAATCCGTTGATGATGATTCAGTTTTTACTCGAGCACAATGAAGAATTCAAAGTCATGATACCTGAAATCCTTGAATCTGTTCGAGGATTGGAATGGGGAATGATGATGCGAGCTGGATGATGAACGAAGCTCGACCGAACCCTAGGGAACCAGTTCTGTTCTTCAAGATGAAGATCTGTTTTTATATTTGTGTTTGATTCCTATCTATCGATGGATTTGTTTGAGTTTACAGGCGATCGACCTCCTTTGAATCTGAGCTCGAAGGTTGAAAAAAATAAGTTCGAATGACTTGAGTTGAAGCTAGGGAGTTTGAGTTTGTTAGAATTGCAGAATAATCGGCCGAGTTGCGGTGTAATACAAGTTATCTTCATTTTTGTTGAGCTGGTAATGTGTTGGATCATATGCGGTTTTTTATTCATTGAAGAGGGAAACTGGACTAGTCTCAGATTAAATTTTGATGAAGGATCAATCGGGATCTGCCAAGAACTGTGAGTTTTTTCTGATGACATACAAAATAATAAAAAGGGAGCGTGAGAAAGGTGTTTGTTTTCAAAATGTTGATTTTATTGTTAAGAAAGTTGAAGATGAAAGATGAAAGAGAAATCACCTCACTTTGTATTTTGATAATAATCGTATTGATTTGTGATTTTAAAAGAATCGAACTAACTTTGACCACTGTAACGTGAGAAAGCTATTTGGAAGAAAAGGTTTTGATCGGACTCACCTTGGGTTTGAAATGAGAGAAGATCATAATGATCAATTGATTGTCATCGGATTCACTCTGAATTCAATATGAATGAAGTGATTGTTTTGTTGAAGAATCATAGTCTGTACGACTACGATTAATTAAATGCGGCGATACTTTGCTGATTTGTATTTCACTTAAGTCATAGGTTGATTGAAGAACTTATGATGTGAGCTTTTTGGAAGAAAATGGAAAAGAGGTATTTCAAATCATACCCAGATTTATCGTGTCCGGGTGAAAGAGAAGAAAGAGATGTTGTCGACCGAAAAAGAATTGTACCCAATATAATCGTATTTGGGTGGAAGGAAAGAAAGAAGGTCATGAAGATCGTACTCAGAAAAGATCGTATCCAGGCAAATCGTAATCAGAGTGATCTTTACCCAGGATGATCGTATCTAGGACAGTCGTATATTGAAAAGAAAGAAGTTGTTAATCGGACTCAGATTTCATCGTATTCAGAGAAGTAATTACTTGAGACCGATGAATGAAAAGAGAAGAAAAGAATGAGATCAACAATGTAGTCAACCATTTCAAAAGGGTTGAATCACCTTGTAGATTTCCAACTGGGTCAAGAGAAGAAGTGAAGAAGTAAAAGTGGTTTGTAAGTAGAGATTGTTGAATGAATTGTCAAGGGGGAGCTTGGTATTCATATGAATGATTGTATTTATCATTCAAAGTGGTATCCATTTCTTCATACATTTACATTCAATTGATACAGAGCATTGTATTGAAGAAATCTGATTTAGAAAATTGGACTCATGAATTGAAATCAGACTGACAATTGAAATGAAAGTCTAAAGAAGAAGTGAAGATTGTAGAAGAATCGAGAAGCTTCGAGAAGAGTTGATGAAGCCAAAATACACTCGAGATTTTAGGGGAAATTGAGATGTGGGTGAATTTAAGTGAGGAGGGAAATTTTTGGGATCCCCACCAAAACATCTCGTGGGTCACCTATAAAAGGTGAAAAGTACATTATACTTTTCTGATGATCGATGTACTATTCACCATAGAAGAGAGAGAATCTCTGAGTTTTTAGAGAGAATTAGAAGTTTTCGTACCAAGCTTTTCTTGAAGAAGTTTCGACGAAGAAGTGAAAGAGAAGAGACAAGATCACAACATTGTATTCAGCTGATAATCATATTCAGTGATTATCGCACTCAACTGATTACCGTACTGTCACGACCCGACCCTACCGGTCTCGAGCCGCAACTACCCCAAACCCGCCTCCATAGGACAGGGGCTGGCGACAAGCGTCGAAGGCGTAACAATCTCAGGGAGGCCTTTGCCTAAGTACCTGTACCCACACACACAACCCACTCAATGCAGAAGTGCAGAGTAAAAAAGGAAACCAAACTACAGACTACAATATCCCAACCAAAAGCATGCATCGACCTTTAAAACAGAACAAGTAAAGTGCTGAAAAGTAGACTGACAAGTAAACTGAACAGAAAAGGGCAAAACACACGCCCAACCAGAAAGGTGCCACAACCCGGCAACAGGTAACGAGAGTAAACAGCTGGTGAGTCTCATACCTGAAAGTCCTACTATGACCACTAAACGCAACCCAAGCTCTTGTGTCCTCTACGCTCCTCCGTAGTCTCAATCGACCTGTTCGTCGTCTGCAAGGGCACACCATGTGCAGACAAAGCCCAAGCAGGGGTGAGTATAAAGATACTTAGTAAGATGCCCCGAAAGCTCGAGGGAGCAACAAAGGAGACACTAAAGAGGTGAGCAGTAGATAGAACAAAGAATAGTGAAAAAGAACAGTAAATAGAGTGCAGCTCAACCCAACAAGAGAAATGAAACAGACTCGTCCAAACGCAAGGAGCTAGAAATGGTGAGAAGACGAACTTCTCATCAAGTCTTCGCTACCTATAGCAGGAGAGTAGACTCGTCCAACCAAGAGGAGCTAGACACGGAAAACACGTGGCATACCCCGCGCGTCTTCGCCCCTCCTAGAAGGAGAGTAACTGAACCTAAGGAGTGGAAAAAAAGTAGGGTGTATATATATATGCTCAATAAGAAACCCGAACGAGTGTGTAAGGGGATCTCCATCTCCAAGCTCAGCCCAAGAAAAGTCGCCAACAGTTCTAAGGATATCCATCACTGATGCCCAAATATCCCGCACACCAAAGTTGTCTCATCCCTGAACCGTACAACCGATGGTCCCACTCCGGTAATCATAGAGAAAAGTCACTGACTAGCCTAGCAGAAGGAACCGTGCTTGAGAAGCCAACGAGTGACTCACTACCCAGCCCTGCTGGAGGGTAAACCCTAATAAGTCAACACGTGACCCACTGCCCAGCCCCGCTGGAGGGTAAACCCTAATAAGTCAACGTGTGACCCACTGCCCAGCCCCACTGGAGGGTAAACCCCAATAAATCAACGGGTGACCCACTGCCCAGCCCCGCTGGAGGGTAAACCTAATAAGTCAATGGGTGACCCACTACCCAGCCCCGTTGGAGGGTAAACCCTAATAAGTCAATGGGTGACCAACTGCCCAGCCCTGCTGGAGGGTAAACCCCAATAAATCAACGAGTGACCCACTGCCCAGCCCCAATGGAGGGTAGACCCTAATAAATCAACGGGTGATCCACTGACCAACCCTGTTGGAGGGTAAACCCAAAATTGGTCTGATAACTCTGCAATGCAACTGACATCACATGGTGTCACCAACATCGCTACCGTGCGTTGGTTCAGAGTGCGTCAAAGGAACCTCCGACCAATGCCCTTTCATGCTTCCACATTTAATGAGATCTCCAATGAGGATCCGCACGCCCAAACAGATTACACCGTTGCAATTCTCGCAGAGAAACATGCCGAAACGACTATTCATACGCCCTGAACGGACGTCTGGTGAAAAAGTCGCAAAACGCTGCACACAGCTTGAAAGACGTCCCGTGGTCCCACACCTCAACCCCAGCTTCAACGTTTGAAACTACCTTGGAAAACTTCGTCTCGACGCCAGGGTCACAACGCCGCTGACGACGCCTAAAATGGACTCCGGATGTGCTCGCGCCATCCGAAACAAGAATCTCAGCGAGGCGCTAAATAACACTTAACGGACATGTCGTGCCACCGAGCCCCCATCTCGGGAATTAAAAATTTCCGAGACCATCTCAAAACCTCTGTCTTGATCCGAGGATTGTGTTGTCGTAGATGACACACAAATCCGGTACTTGGTTTTAGAGTTAGAGGTGTTTTAACGCCAATGGATGGAGACGGGGTGGGCCAGACCGGTTCGACCGATCCACCCCTTTAGGTCGGCGGTCCGCGGCTCGGCCGCCCAGACTGCCCGGTCCACCGCGGCCCGTGGTTCACCGTGCGGGCCACATTGCTTCACCCAGACCGGCACGAGCCGGTCTGACTTTTTCCCACGGGACCTGCGTTTCGCGGGTCTCGGTCCGCTCTCGGGGTCACGATGACCTCGATCTCGCACTGCACACCGACCGACAAAGCCGTCCAGTGCACCCCCCCTGGCCTCCTGCATGCGCCGCCGATGCTACCTTCCGCTGCCGGTCGCCCGTAGCCAGCTGCGCCCCCGCCTGAGGATCCGCCTTGCCGCCGCCGTCCCGGACCACTTGAGGAGCCACCACCATCGGGACTCGCTGGACCGCTGCACGGAGCCACTGGACCGCCCTGGAACCACCGAAAAACAGGGGTTTTGGCCGGAAAAATTCCCGGGGTCACCTTGGACACCCATGAGACTCGAAATTTTGATCCGAAAGAATCGTTGGAAAGCTCAGATCAAGCCCTACTCAAATATGGCCTTCGCTCGATAATTAAACAGAATTTCGACGCTATAAATTGAGTTCAAAGAAGATGCAGGAATTTAAAACAAAAACGCAACGATCCTACCTCGCAGGGCGTAGCCCGTCGCTTCACGAATGATCCGCCAGAGATGCAACCACCTTGGAGAGGTGGGGAGAGGATCTTGAAGAAGGTGGAGGTTCTTTGTTGGGAGAGCTTCCGCCAGAGAGATTCTAAGGGGGGAGAAGGGGGGGGGGGGGTGGATGTGTTTAAGTAGGGAAAAATTAATTAAAAATTAATTAATTTTAAACACCTACCAGTAGGCCCGTACCCAAACTCTCAATGGGGTCGAGGTTAAACCGCTTCTAGGGTAAAATCCATGTTCTGAGAGCAATGTTAGTCTCAGAATTTTAATCCGAGCCTCCGTTCAGAAGTTATAAAGTTCAGGTCTGAGGCCGCTAAATTACAAAAACGGCCCTGGTGGCGTTTTCCACAAAAGGGATGCGCTCGCGAAAGTTACACCCCTCTTAGGGTAAACAACATGCTCCGAACTCAACGTTGCCCTCAGTTTTCCCATCCGAGCAACCTTTTAGGAGTTATTCTATTTATTTGGCGTGTCTAGTGTGAACGTACTTAAAATTTAATTTCGGCCACACCAGGGCTCAGAATTACACGTCGTCTGAATGCCTTGCTCTAGAATAACATCAAGAAAAAAAAATTCAAAGTCTTACAGGCTCAAAACCCAGGTTCATACATCATTCCCTCCAAGTTTTTCATCCCCGAAAAACAAAACTACAAAAACAACTCTGGATACTAAGCCTACATCTAGCTCTCCTGTTCCCAGGTGCTCTCCTGCACCCTCCCATGCTGCCACAACACTCGAACCAAAGGAATGGTCCATCCATGCAGAGTCCGCTCCTACCGGTCCTTAATCACCACCGGGTGCTCTGAAAAGGTGGCTCCATCCTCAATGTCCAGCTCTCCCTAGTCGATGACGTGCGTGAGGTTGTGCACGTATTTCCTCAGCTGCAACACGTGGAAGACATCATGCGATCTCTCTAGCTGTGGGGGTAGAGCAAGACGGTAGGCAACCTTGCCAACCCTGTGTGCGATCTCAAAAGGCCCGATGAACCTCACAGATAGCTTACCTCCCCGTCCGAACCTCTATGTTCCACGCCGCGGGGAGAATCTAAAAAAGACATGGTCCCCCTACCCGAATTCCAAAGGCCTACGACGATGGTCTACGTAGGACTTCTGTCTACTTTGATCCATCCTCATCCACTCACAAATGACCTTCACCTTCTCTGTCATCGCCCGCACCAACTCTAGGTCCACGAGGGAGGTCTCCCCAACCTTCGTCCAGCACAACAGTGACCTGCAGGGTCTCCCGTAGAGGGCCTCAAAAGGTGCCATGCTGAAAGTAGAGTGGTAACTGTTGTTATACGCGAACTCCACTAAGGGAAGGTGATCCTCCCAGCTTAGGCCAAAGTCTAACATGCATGCCCTGAGCATATCCTCCAACACCTGGATAGTAAGATCGGTCTGCCCGTCCGTCTGGGGGTGAAAAGTTGTACTCATCCGCAGCTGAGTCCTGAATGCCTCCTGCAGGCCTCGCCATAATCGCGACGTAAACCGCGCGTCACGGTCGAGGGCAATCGTCGAGGGTACTCCATGAAGGTAGACGATCTCCTGAGCATACAGCTGCCCTAGACACTCCACTGAGCTCTGCTCCCTGATGGCAAGGAAGTGCGCTGACTTTGTGAGTCGGCCCACCATCAACCAAATGGAATCATGGCCCTTTGTTGTGCGCGGAAGCACTGTGACGAAGTCCATATATATGTCATCCCACTTCCACTCCGGGATATCAAGGGGATGCAACAACCCTGTCGGAACCTGATGCTATGTGTCATAGCCCGTCCTCGGGGCCCGTGCCGTGACTACCCCAAGCCCGCCTTCCATAGGCCAGGGGCTGTCGACTAGCACCAAAGGCGTAAATCCCGATAAAAGGGAAGTCATTGTCTTTATATAAGTAAACAAACACAACAGAGTACGCAAGATGAAGTAAACACTAAGTAAACTGAGTACAAAAGTAAGTTCTGGAAAGTAAATGAGCCAGTATACAAACCCAACTGAAAGTACAGTACAACTGAGAAAAATAAAGTACAATAGTTTAAAAGTAAAACAAAAACCACCGAGACATCCTCCAGAAATCCCACCTGAAGGGTAGGTACAGATGGTCTCCTTGGCTCCTCGAATCCGTCCGTCAGATCTGTGTAAGTCCCTCCAGAAAGTCCACCTCCGGATACCGTCCCACTCCATAAGTCTCAACCATGATCAGAGTTGTCCGTCGTCTGCATCCAACACAACGTAGTGCGGGTATAGCCAGTGCAGGGGTGAGTATACGATACTCAATAGGGACCCCGAGACTCCTAAAGGTCTCCCAGAATCCTCAAAGGAATAATCCACAAAGGAATAAGACAAACATGAAGTATCAACCAACACTACTTAGGTATATTCCCATACATATACCTAAGTCATCAATTCCAGTTCGGCTCCAACTCCCGAGCCCAAGTACAACCCAGTCCACATAGGAAATTAAAACTTATCCCACACAGGAAAGCAAGATAATCATATTGAAGATATTGATTGAAAGTTAAGACTCAGCTCACACAAGTATGCTACTCATGAAGAGGGGTGGAGATGATAGATGTAGCCTCTGAATCATCTCCCCTGCCGAACCCATGTAGGATCCAAGTACAGAAGTCGTCGCTGCCGAACCCATGTAGAATCCTAGTACAGTAACCATCACTGCCGAACCCACGTAGGATCCAAGTACAGTAATCCTTGATGCCGAACCCACGTACGATCCAAGTATAGTCGTCCTCGCTGTCGAACCCACGTAGGATCCAAGTACAGTCGTCATCGTCGTCGCAGTCGCAACCATCTCTAGGGTTCCCGCACACAGCACACTCGATTCTGGGAGGGTCCGCTCCACGAGCCAAGGGGTCATTACATCAACTGTCACGAAATCCAGAGTTGATGTATCAAAAAGTTCCGTCTCATCAATAGGAACTCAACCCGACAGACAGTGCGTCAATCGGAGGCCCGGTCTGAGAGATATTGGCTTTTCCGTCCCAGGGGCCCGGTTGGTTTTTAAGTTAAAACCAACCTGACCATACTCCAGTTGCATCCAAACCTCAAGTGGAGTAAGCCAAAATAACCATCTCACCAAGTTGAATTTAACATAATTGATGGTACGTCAATCAGACGTCCGGTCCTTAAGTTATAAGCGTTTCCGCTCCAAGGGCCCGGTTGGTTTCGGGTTCGAACCAACCCGGCCATACCCAAACTTTTCCGAAACCTCGAGTGTAATATATCAAAACGACTATCTCGATCCAAGGATCCCTACGCAACTGACGGTACATCGATCAGAGGTCTGTAGCCCAAGATATGAGCGTTTGAACGAACCTGGTATGAAAATAGGGGGTCTGGGCCCGGTCCGACCTGGCCCAATACCCCCTGGGTCGGCCCGAACCGGGTCGACCCGACCCGGGTCTGAGATCGTCCTAATTGGGCCCGGCCCGGCCCGGCAGGGCATGGCCGGCCCAGCCCGTGCAGCCTGCGGCCCGACTCGGAAGCCGGCCGCGGCTCGGCACTGGCCGAGCGGGGCGAAAGGGGGCACCGCCCCCTGTTTGCGAAAACGGAGGACCCTGTGGGGTATGCCCTAAAATTATTTCGGGGGGTTATGACCCCCCAGTTTTCTGGAAAATGGCCGGACTTAATGGCCGGCCGGTTGAGCCGCCGCAGGACCCTTCGGGTTCTCGCCTCTTGGAGACGCCGGCAGCTGGCACAGCCGGCCGCCCCTGCTGGACCGCCGCAGCCTAAGGTCACGACTCTTGCTCGACCAGCGCGGCGCGACGGCGCCCCACCCCTCCGCTGCGGCCCTCCCTCGGCTTCTTCGGCGTGGCGTGACGGCGCCGCGCACCTCCGCTGCGGCCCGCTCCGGCCACGGTCCGCCTTTGGCCTCACCGGCACGGCGCGACGGCGCCGCGCACCACCGCCGCGGCCCGCTCCAGCCGCGATCCTCTTCATCCCCGCACGGTGCAACGGAACCGCGCTTCCTTCACCTCAAACGTCAATAGTGATCAACAAGAAAAAGGGGAGAAGGATCGGCCTTGTTTGTGCGGTCTGATCTCCTCCCGTTATAATGATAACAAGCGGCCAAATTTTAATCAACGAAGGTCGATGATAAAACTTGAACAAAAGAATTAACCCCTACCTCAAAGAAAGTTCGTGGTTGTCAAGCGCCGTGGACGATGGCATCGTTTCCATCATCGTCGGTGTATCCTCCCTTGTCGCGGAGGAAGAAGTGGATGGAGAAAACTAGGACCGCCGATTCGACGTTCTTCGTCGGAGAATTGGCGTTCTTCGTTGAAGATGAAGTTCTTCAAAAGAAACTAGCGCTCTTTCTCCTCCAATTCTCAACACAACCAGCCAACCAAAAATAAAATAAGGCTTCTCCTTATTTTATTTTACTTTTCCATGCATTCAAAATTACAAATTCAAATACTTAATTCAATTAATTGATGAGGTTCAATTAATTAAATTAATGTGTGTTGGCATGAATTAAATTGGAAGAGTGGGGAGGGGAGGAGTTACCCAATTAAATAAAAGGGTTTAATGGGGGGTTTAATGAAGGGTTGGGGCTCGTGTGGGCCCCACCTCACATTTATCCTCACATGGGTAGTTAGGATGCTAGTGGGTCCCATCCTAACTCCCCCATGTAGGATAAAACCGCCATAGTCAAAGAATAAAAATTGTTCCACATTTTTATTCTCTTCTTATTTAAACCACAATTTTTAACTCCTTCTCCCATGCAAACACATATACAGTAAAAGTCCTCTTAAGCAATTACCGGTGATGCAGTTTCATCGGTGCCCTCAAATTTAAATTCCGAGCACCGGTTCAAAATATAGAAAAACCCGCTCATTCGTTCACTGAATGTACTCAAGCTAAACTTCGAAAATTGATTCCGGACACATCGGGCCTCGGAATCAGGTGCCGTTAGAGGCTAAGTACTCGTAAAATCCCAAAGAATTTAAGAAAAAATTTTCCTTGAAATTTACTGGTCTTTACATTACTCCCACCTCAGGGCTTTACGTCCCCATAAAGCTACATCATAACCTAGGGAAACAAATGAGGGTACTGTGCACGCATCTGTGCCTCCTGCTCCCATGTGCTCTCCTGGAGGTTCCCGTGCCGCCACCTAATGCTCACTAGAGGAATCGACCATCCACGTAGGACCCGCTCATGTCGATCCTCGATCTCCACTTGGACCTCCGCAAATATTGCCCCGTCATCGATGTCCAGTTCTCTGTGGTCGATGATATGTGTCGGGTCATGAACGTATCTCCTCAGCTGAGATACGTGAAAGACGTCGTACACCTAGTGCAACTGAGGTGGAAGAGCCAGGCGATAAGCCACCTCGCCTATCCTGCTGAGAACCTAAAATGGTCCGATTAAGTGCGGAGATAACTTACCACCCCGGCCAAATCTCCGTAATCCACATCGAGGTGAGACCCGTAAGAAAACGTGGTCGCCATACTCAAACTCTAGTGGTCTCTGCCTCCTATCAGCATAGGACTTCTGTCGGATCTGAGCAGTCCTAATCCTCTCCTGGATGATCTGCACCTTCTCTGTCGTAGCTTGAACTATCTCTGGTCCTACGAGTGCTGACTCTCCAGGGTCAGTCTAGCATAGAGGTGATCTGCATGGTCAGCTGTACAATGCCTCGTATGGTGGCATCCCAATGGTGGAGTGGTAGCTATTGTTATAAGCAAACTTCACCAAGGGTAGGTGATCCTCCCAGCTATGACCAAAGTCAAGGACACATGCACGGAGCATGTCCTCGAGTGTCTGAATGGTCCTCTCCATCTGGCCATCCGTCTGAGGGTGAAAGGTGGTGCTTAGGAACAACTGCGTCCCAAAAGACTTCTAAAACCCCTTACAAAGCCGGGAAGTAAAGCGAGCGTCACGATCAGAGATGATAGATGATGGAACACCATGAAGCCGTAAGATCTCCAGAACGTAGAGGAGTCCCAAGCTCTCCACTGAGCCCTGCTCTCTAATAGGTAAGAAGTGGGCCGACTTGGTGAGTCGGTCTATGATCACCCAGATGGAGTCGTGTCCTCTGGAAGTACGTGGAAGTCCCATCATGAAGTCCATAGATATCCCGTCCCACTTCCACTCTGGGACTTCTAAGGGCTGTACTAAGCCTGTTGGTACCTGGTGCTCCGCCTTCACCTGCTGGCAGGTGAGGCATCGTGAAACGAACTCTGCCACAACCTTCTTCATACCTGGACATCAATGTTGTTGTCTGAGATCCTGGTACATCTTTGCTACTCCTGGATGTACCACCAATGGGTAAGTGTGAAACTATCTCAACACCTCCTCCTGTAATGAAACTGGTACCATGGTACGTCTTCTGAAAAGGATGACGTGCTCTCCTCCTACAGAAAATCCATCAGGTGCCAGTCTTGTGGATATCTGTGCACATCACGTCTCACAGTCAATGTCCCCACACTATGCCTCCCTAACTCCCTGAAGTAGTGGAGGAGTGACTGTGAGTGACTGTAGAAATGCTACCCCATATCTATCCACGAAGGATATATGCAAAGCGGCTAACTTCTTTGTCGCCTCTCCAAGTAGATGAATGCCCAAACTCCTGCTGATAGCATCAGCTACTACGTTCCCCTTCCAGGAGTATAGACTATCTCAAAGTCATAGTCCTGGAGGAACTCAAGCCATCACCACTGTCTCAGGTTCAGGTCCTTCTGCGAGATGATGTACCTGAGACTCTGGTGGTCAGAGTAGACTGTAAAGCGCTCGCCCATCAGATAGTGCCACCACATCTTCAAGGCGAAGACCACTACTGCTAACTCCAGGTCATGGGTAGTGTATTTCTGCTCATGCTGCCTCAACTGTCGTAAACCATAGGCGATCACTGCCTGCTCCTGCATCAGGACACACCCGAGTCCGGTCCCTGATGCATCGCAGTAAAATACGTACCCTACACCCTCCTCCAGTAGCCTCAAGATGGGTGCACTGTCAATATCTGTCTCAACTCTTGAAATCTCTGCTGACATCTATCTGACCACACTAAGGGTTTTCCCATTCTTCATCAAAGATGAAACCGGTGCTACAACTCTGGAGAAGTCTGACACAAATCTCCGATAGTATCCAGCCAGACCTAGGAAACTCCGCACCTCAGTCACGCTCCTGGGTGGCTCCCAAGCTAGTAATACCTCAATCTTCGCAGGATCCACCGCAACTCCAGCCTCAGAGATAACATGCCCTAAGAAGTGGACCTCCAAAATCCAGAACTGGCACTTTGAGAGATTACCATAAAGCTGGTGCTCTCGGAGTGTATCCAGTACAACCCGTAAGTGGTAAGCGTGCTCCTCCTCAGTAGTCGAGTAAATCAATATGTCGTCGATGAAGATTACGACAAACCAATCAAGGTAAGGCTGTAAGATCTTGTTCATGAGACTCATGAACACTGCTGAAGCGTTGGTTACACCGAAAGGCATAACCAAGAACTCATAGTGGCCATACCGACACCTGAAGGTCGTCTTCTGCACATCCTCATCTCGAAATCTGAGATGATGATAGCATGACCTAAGGTCTATCTTTGAGAACCATTGTGCTCCCTTGAGCTGATAGAAGAGGTCGTCAATCCTCAGAAGTGGATACTTGTTCTTCATGGTCACCTGGTTCAAGCGATGGTAGTCGACACACAGTCGCAAGCTCCCGTCCGCCTTCTTGGTGAACAAAATTGGGGAAGCCTAGGGTGAAACACTAGTTTGAATGAATCCCTTTCCCTGCAAGTCCTCCAGCTGTACCCGTAGCTCACGAAGCTCAGCGGGAGCCATCCGATATGCTGGAGTAGATATCGGGGCTGTCTTGGGGTACAGGTCAATGTAGAAGTATACCTCTCTGCAAGGAGGTAGTCCTAGAATTTCATTCGGAAAAACATCCGCATACTGATCCACCACAATAGGGAAACTCAGACTCTGCACATCAACTGCTCTGAGGATGAGACTAGCCAACTGATGGGTGATCGGATGTCCTCTCCTCTGCATGAGCCCATCCTGTGCTGCAAAGGCTCCCTTCTCATCGGTGAAGGTGAACCTGCTCCCATCAGTGTGGACACACTGCACCTTGCGCCTAATACAGTCGATCTGAGCATGGACCGTAGATAACAAATCCATGACCAAGATGACTTCATAAGGCCTCGACACCGCTACAAGAAGATCCCAGCTGAAGCTCTCGCCTCCTAGAGTAAGCTCACACTGCCGACACCAGTGCGTAATCGTCGAGTCTGCTCCCGTAGGAGTCTCTAGTCGTAAGGATCGAGCCAACGGCTCTGTCGGAATCTCCAAGCTCCGAACAAGGGTAGAAACAATGAAAGAATGACTCGCTTCTGTGTCTATAAGAATTACAGGAAGGGTAGAGTAGACACAGATAGTACCTCGAATCATCTCAGGCGCACTGTGGTCGTAAGCCTCCACTGCCTGAAGCTGAGCCTACCTCTGTCCACCAACTCCCTGTGGTCGGGGTGGACCTCCTGGTGGTGGTGGTGGTAGAGCCCTAAAGCGTCGTCCACCCCCTGCTGCTCGTCCAACTCCTCTTCCTCGTCCGCCAGCTCCCTGCGGATCGCCACAGTCGAACCTCTGTCTCTGTCTGGGTGGTCCCTCAACTGTTTGCTGCTCCTATGCATGGAGGGTCGGGCAGTCACGAGCCATGTGGCCCTACCCGCCGCATGCATAACACTGCCTGCCTCTCGTATGACTGGCTCTGCTGCGTGTGCCCTGCACCTCCGAACCAGTATCCTGAGGTCTCCCACCTGATGGTCTGGTCCGCTTGGACCACTGTGACATCTGTCTACTACCAGATGAAGAAGACTCCACTACATGTCGGCCTGCGGTAGGCCTCGCTGCTGGTGTAGGCTCAGCAAGAAAGCTCTCCACAAGAAGGGCTCACTCCAGTACTCCTACCTGCATCAGAATTCTAAGGGAGATCATCGAAGCCCCGATCTCATGCCTTAGTCCCTGCTCAAAAGTCTGGGCCCAGAAGAATGGGTCTCGTACCATGTTCGTGGAGTAGAGCGAGAGATCCGTAAATCTCGCCAAGTACTGGGCTACTGACATGCTGCCCTGCCGCAGCTGTAATAACTCCTGGATGCACACCGCACGAAGGGTGGCTGGAATGAACTCCGAGCGAAAGAGACTCTCGAAGTCCATCCAAAGTAGAGATGCCTCGTCGTGCACCTGGAGCATCAGGCTCCACCATCTACCTGCTGCTGCGTGCAGGAGACTCACCGCAAGGATCACCATAAGATGTGCTGGTGTCCCTACCAATCTGAAGACTTGGATAATAGCCTCCAGCCAATCCTCGGCTGCCTGAGGGTCCGTCTCTCCACGAAACCTGGGCGGCCTCTGATGCTGAAACTTTTGCAATGCACTCATGCGACGTGCACTCTCAGCTGCTGGGGATGGTGGCATCGGTGGCTCAGCGGGTAGAGGTACCACCGGTGCCTCCGCTGTAATGGGGCCCTACACCGATGCCTCGTCGCTCGGTGGGCTGCCATCTTGCACAAAGCTTGGAACCCTAGATGACTTCCGTCATGGGGCCATCCTGAAAAGAAATAGGTGAGCCATAGTTAATATAGTATACCTGGTGAGCTGACACAAATTAATCACAAATATAACTTTTAAATCACACATGCAATCAATGTTTTCACGCACTGAGTCAGAAATCAGAAGTCAGGGTCCTGGTGTATGGATACGTCGACCGCCGCACCAACACTGGACTCCCTGGACTAATAACCACACTCAATACCCTTAACACTATTGCTTCACATATAAGAAATTATCAGAGTACTAAGTTCTGTGGTAGAACCAACTCCTATGATACCAATTTGTCACAACCCATCCTTGGGGCCTGTGCCGTGACTACCCCAAGCCCGCATTCCATAGGCCAGGGGCTGGCGACTAGCACCAAAGGCATAAATCCCGATAAAAGGGAAGGCATTGCCTTTATATAAGTAAACAAACACAACATAGTATACAAGATGAAGTAAACACTAAGTAAACTGAGTACACAAGTGAGTGCTGGAAAGTAAATGAGCCAGTATACAAACCCAACTGAAAGTACAGTAAAACTGAGAAAAATAAAGTACAACAGCTGAAAATTAAATCAAAAACCACCGAGAAGTCCTCCGGAAATCCCACCTGAAGGGTGGGTATAGATGGTCTCCTCGGCTCCTCGAATCCGTCCGTCTGATCCGTGTAAGTCCCGCCAGAAAGTCCACCTCTGGATACCGTCCCGCTCCACAAGTCTCAACCATGATCAGTGATGTCCGTCGTCTGCATCCAACACAACGTAGTGCGGGCATAGCCCCTGCAGGGGTGAGTATACGATACTTAGTAGGGACCCCGAGACTCCCGAAGGTCTCCCAGAATCCTCAAAGGAATAATCCAAAAAGGAATAAGACAAACAAAAAGTATCAACCAACACTACTTAGGTATATTCCCATACATATACCTAAGTCATCAATTCCAGTTTGGATCCAACTCCCGAGCCCAAGTACAACCCAGTCCACACAGGAAAGTACAACTCAATCCACACAGGAAAGCAAGACAATCATATCAAAGATATTGATTGAAAGTCAAGACTCAGCTCACACAGGTATACTACTCACGAAGATGGGTGGAGATGATAGATGTTGCCTATGAATCATCTCCCCTGCCGAACCCACGTAGGATTCAAGTAGAGAAGTCATCGCAGCCGAACCCACGTAGGATCCTAGTATAGTAACCATTTCTTTCGAACCCACATAGGATCCAATTACAGTCATCCTCGCTGTCGAACCCACGTAGGATCCAAGTACATTCGTTCTCACTGCCAAACCCACGTAGGATCCAAGTACAGTCGTCATTGTCGTCACAGTCGCAGCCAGCTCTAGGGTTCCCGCACACAGCACGCTCGATTCTGGGAGGGTCCACTCCACGAGCCAAGGGGTCATTACATAAACTGTCACGAATTCTAGAGTTGATGTATCAAAAAGTTCCTTCTCGTCAATAGGAACTCAACGCGACAGACGGCCCGTCAATCAGACGCCCGGTCTGAGAGATATTGACTTTTCCGTCATAGGGGCCCGGTTGGTTTTTAAATTAAAACCAACCCGACCATACTCCAGCTATGTCCAAACCTCAAGTGGATTAATCCAAAATAACCTTTTCACTAAGATAAATTCAATGTAATTGATAATACATCAATCGGATGTCCGATCCTTAAGTTATAAGCATTTCCGCTCCAAGGGCCCGATTGGTTTTGGGGTCAAAATCAACCCAGACATATGTAAACTTCACCAAAACCTCGAGTGTAATATACCTAAACGACCGTCTCGATCCAAGGATCCCTACGCAACTGACGGTGCATCGATCGGAGGTCCGTAGCCCAAGATATGGGTGTTTGAACGAACCTGGTCCGAAAATAGAGGGTCTGGGCCCAATCCGACCCGGCCCAATACCCCCTGGGTCGGCCCGAACCGGGTCGACCCGAACTGGGTCCGGCCTGATTGGGCGCGGCCCAGCCCGGCTGGCGCGGCTGGCGCGGCCTGGCCTGGCTGGGCACGGCCCGGATCGGAAGCCGGCCGCAGCTCGGTGTTGGCTGAGCGGGGCGCTGCCCCCTGTTTGCAGAAACGGCGGACCCTGTGGGGTCCACCCAAAAATTATATCGGGGGGTTACGACCCCCCAGTTTTCTAGAAAACGGCTGGCCGGTTGAACCACTGCGGGACCCTTCAGGGTCCCGCCTCTTGGAGACGTCAGCAGCCAGCACAGCCGGCCGCCCCTACTGGACCGCCGCGGATCTTGCTCAACTGGAGCAGCGCGATGACACCGCACCCCTCCGCCGCGGCCCGCTCTGGCCACGGCCTCCCTTGGCTTCTCCGGCGTGGCGCGACGGCTCCACGCACCACCGCTTCGGCCCGCTCCAGCCACGGTCCTCTTCGTCCCCACGCGGTGCAACGACACCGCGCCGCCTTCGCCTCAAACGTCAACGGTGATCAATAAGAAAAAGGGGAGGAGGATCAACCGTGTTTGTGCGGTCCTATCTCTTCCCGTTATAACGATAACAAGCAGCCAAATTTTAATCAACGAAGGTCGATGATAATACTTGAACAAAAGAATTAACCCCTACCTCGAAGAAATTTTGTGGTTGTCAAGTGCCGCGGACGATGGCATCGTTTTCGTCATCGTCGGTGTCTCCTCCCTTGTCATGGAGGAAGAAGAGGATGGAGAATACTGGGACCACCGAGTCGACATTCTTCATCAGAGAATTGGCATTCTTCGTCAGATAATTGGCATTCTTCGTTGAAGATGAAGTTCTTCAAAAGAAACTAGCGCTCTTTCTCCTCCAATTCTCAACACAACCAGCCAACCAAAAATAAAATAAGGCTTCTCCTTATTTTATTTTACTTTTCCATGCATTTAAAATTACAAATTCAAATACTTAATTCAATTAATTGATGAGGTTCAATTAATTAAATTAATCTGTATTGGCATGAATTAAATTGGAAGAGTGGGGAGGGGAGGAGTTACCCAATTAAATACAAGGATTTAATGGGGGGGGTTTAAGGAATGTGAAGGGTTGGGGATCGTGCGGGCCCCACCTCACATTTATCCTCACATGGGTAGTTAGGATGCTAGTGGGTCCCACCCTAACTCCCCCATGTAGGATAAAACCACCATAGTCAAAGAATAAAAATTGTTCCACATTTTTATTCTCTTCTTATTTAAACCACAATTTTTAACTCCTTCTCCCG
Organism: Viscum album; assembly: GCA_963277665.1. Lineage (NCBI taxonomy): Eukaryota > Viridiplantae > Streptophyta > Magnoliopsida > Santalales > Viscaceae > Viscum > Viscum album. The sequence goes on from OY728145.1 coordinate 941,616,884, forward strand.
TGCAAACACGTCTACAGTAAAAGTCCTCTTAAGCAATTACCGGCGCTACGGTTTCATCAGTGCCCTCGGATTTCAATTCCAAGCACCGGTTCAAAAGATAGAGAAACCCGCTCGTTCGTTCAATGAACGTACCCGAGCTAAACTTTGGAAATTGATTGTGGGCACACCGGGCCTCGGAATTAGGTGTGGCCAGAGACCGCATACTCGTAAAATCCCAAAGAATTTAAGAAAAAAATTTCCTTGAAATTTACGGGTCTTTACACTATGATTTCAACTGATTACAGGTAAGACACCGAGAAACGAACTCAGCTACGCTCCACTTCATGTCAGACCACCAAAACTACCGCTGAAGGTCTCTGTACATCTTCCCCACACCGGGATGTACAACCAAGGGAGAAGTGTGGAATTCCCACATCACCTTCTCCCGCATCTCCATTGGTACTATAGCTCGGCCCTGGAATAGGATCTCGTGATTCCCTCCTTCATAATACCCATTGGGTGTGTCGCCCGTGGATATCTGATCACGCAGTACCTCACTGTCTACATCCCCCAGCTGGGACTCTCTCACACGCTCAAGGAGTGAAGGAGTCGACATCATCGACTGCAGAAAATCCATACCCTCCTACTCCACCAAGGTCAGCTGTAGGGAAGCCAACTGCTCTGAATCTTACCACACTAGACGAGCCTGAGACTTCTTGCCAAGGGTATTTGATACTACGTTTCCCTTCCCTGGAGTGTAGACTATCTCAAAATCATAGTCCTGTAGAAACTCCAGCCAGTGCCTCTACCTCAGATTCAGATCCCTCTGAGTGAAGATATACTTGAGGCTCTCGTGGTCTGAGTAGACCAAAAAATGCTCACCTAGAAGGTAGTGTCTCCATATCCTGAAAGTGAAGACTACCTCTACTAGCTTCAAGTCATGAGTCGCATAATTCTTCTCATGGGGACTCAACTACCTCGACCCATATGCAATCACTGTCCGATGCTGCATTAGCACGCACCCGAGCCTAGCTCCTGAAGCGTCGCAGTATACCACAAACTCAACGCCCTCCTCTGGCAGCCTCAACACTAGAGCACTAGTCAACCTCTACCTCAACTCCTCAAAAGCCTTCTGGAACTGATCAATCTTGGTGAACGGTCGTCCCTTCTGCGTCAATGTGGTTAATTGGGCAGCAATCATGGAGAAGTCTTCCACAAACCTCCTGTAGTACCCTGCCAAACCAAGGAAGCTCCGCACCTCAGATGCATTCTTGGGTGGATCCCAAGCAAGAACTGCCTCTATCTTTGCGGGATCTACAACTAAACCCTGTTCCAAAATGACATTCCCCAGAAAGTGAACCTCATGAATCCAGAATTGACACTTTGAGAGCTTCCCATACAACTGTTGCTCCCGAAGTAAGTCTAAGACCATCCTCAAATGCTCCGTGTGCTCCTCCTCTGTCACAGAGTAGATGAGTATGTCATCAATAAAGATGACCACAAACCTGTCTAATTATGGTTGGAAAATATGGTTCATCAAAGTTATGAAGATGGAAGGGGCATTCGTCATGCCAAAGGGCATCACCGGAAACTCGTAATTCCCATAACGACAACAGAAAGACAACTTTGGGATATCAGCCCCAGGAACCCACAACTGGTGGTAGCCTGATCGAAGATCAATCTTGGAGAACCACTTCGCACCACTAAACTGGTTGAAGAGTTTTTCAATCCTCAGAAAAGGGTACTTTTCTTTATCGTGGCCATATTCAGGAAACGATAATCCACACAAAGCCATAGGATCCCATCTGCCTTCTTCACAAACAAAACTAGAGCTTCCCAGGAGGACACACTGGGCCCGATGAATCCATTCTCATGAAGGTTTTTCAACTGAAGTCGTAGCTCCCGAAGTTCTGTGGGTGCCATCTGATAAGCCGCACATGATATCGGGGTAGTCCCCAACTGCAAGTCAATGCAGAACTCCATCTCTCGCCTCAAAGGTAGTCCCGAGACATCCTTGGGAAAGACATCCATGTATTCATATACAATGGTAGGGATCCAGGTGCCTGTAGAATCTTCTGCTCTGAGAGCCTTTCTCACCAAATGATGAGAAAAAGGCCATGGTATCTTGATCAGAGCACCTGTCTGCTCTGCCACGAGGTCTTGCCCACTGAGGATGGTGAACCTCGTCCCATCAGAATGCACACATCCGACTCATCTGCGATGACAGTCGATCTGGGTGTGAACCATAGAAAGACAATCCATGCCCAGGATGATGTCGTAAGGTTCCATTGTGATGACCAGTAGGTCCCACATGAAACTCTCTCCTCCGAACGACAGTTCACACTGTCTGCAAACAAAGGTCACTAACGAGGCACTTCCCATAGAAACCTCGAGGCTAAGCGCAGGTGTCAGCGCCTCTACTGGGATCTCCAACTACCGTACCAAAAGCAATGATATAAAAGAGTGGCTGGAGCCTATGTCTAATAGTACTGAATCAAGCTTAGAGTAAACACAAAGCGTACCTCAGAACATCTCGTGTGCTGGGGGGTCACGAACACCCATAGCCCGAAGCTACCTACGACCCCTACCACCAGCTCCCAGAGCCTGGCGTGGGCCGCTCAGTGGTGGCGGTGGAAGGATCTCAAAATGACATCCCCCACCTCCAATTCCTACTGATCTACCTACGCCGCCTCCCTGAGGACCACCCTATCCTCGCCTGGGAGATCCCTGGTCACGGCGCTGCCTCTGCCGCTGCGGTGCGCCAACTGCCTGCCACGGCTGCTCGGTATGCCTGGTCAGGAAGTCCTATGCTAGGTGACCCCATCCGTCACAAGCATAGAACCAACTCTCTCCTAACTGCCCCGGTGCTCTACGACGCCACTGCGGTGTACGACCCTGCCCCTGAGTCTGCTCACGGAAGGGTCTCCTCGATTGAGGCTCTGCTCTCTGCCGCCTGCCTGCTACCAAAGACTCTGCTCTGAAGCGGCCACTGCTAGGCCCTACCAGCTGGTGTCCCTCAGACAAGAATATCTCTAACATGATCTCCCTCTCTATCACCTCGACATAAGTAGAGATTCATAGAGGCCCTACAATAGCACAGATCTCCCTGTGAAGACCCTGCTCAAACTTTCGCACCCGGAAGTAACTATCACAGATCATATCCTACGAGCAGCATGTTAGATCGGTAAACCGGCCTGAGTACTGCACCACGGTCATCCCCCCTGTTTTAGGTCCATAATCTCTTGAATTTGAACGGAGCATAAACAAGAGGGGGAGTACTCCTCCCGAAAGAGCTGCTGGAAGTTATCCCACGTGAGAGACTACTCGCCGTGGGTCTGTGTAACCAATCCCCACCAATGCCCAGCCATCCCGAGGAAAAGGCTGGCAGATAGGGCTACCATCTGGTTTGCTGGTGTCCGTACCAGCCTGAAAAGTTGGTCCACAGACTCTATCCAGTCTTCCGCTACCTGGGGATCCGGGTCCCCGTAGAACTTCTGGGGCCGCTGATGCTGGAAGTCTCAGAGTGCACTCATCCCACGCTCAATCTCGACCTGTGCTGCTGGTACTAACTGCTTCTCTCATGATGGAGGGGATACTGCTGAACCACTAGGTGGAAGGGGATCATGTGAGGGTCCCTGAACTGACGCCTCGTCGCTCGCCAGGTCGTCGTCATGAACTGGAGAGGGTAACTTGGCTGGCTACTGTCGTGGGGGTATCCTGAAAATTATCAAGGATTACCGCGATCAGATGAACATATATATATATAACAGTAATAAAAAATGGGATATGACTCAAAAAGTATAGTCAAAGACTCAATCATACCAGATGCATGTTCCAAAGTTCCTTGCAACAAGTGTCTCAGCGTGCCGAGTCGACAAGCGGGTTATCAAGGTCTTGGTGAATGGATACGTCGGCCGCCCGTACCATCACTGGACTCCCTGACCTGAGAGACACTCTTGAGACATGTTGAAAATATTTCCCTAAATCCAAACCAATTCCTTTTTAGGGACATCCGAACAACACCCCTAGGAACAAACCACCTCTGATACCACTTTTACATGACCCGACCCTACCGGTCTCGAGCTGCAACTACCCCAAGCTCACCTCCATAGGCCAGAGGCTGGCAACAAGCGCCGAAGGTGTATCAATCTTGGGGAGGCCTTTTCCTAAGTACCTATACCCACACACATATCCCACTCAATGAAAAAGTGCAGAGTAAAAAATAAAACCAAAGTATGGACTACAATATCCCAATAAAAATCATGCATCGACCTCTAAAACAGAACAAGTAAAGTGCTGAAAAGTAGACTGACAAGTAAACTGAACAATAAAGGAAAAAAATACGGCCAACTAGAAAGGTTACACAACCCGAAAATAGGTAACGAGAGTAAACAGCTGGTGAGTCTCACACTTGAAAGTCCTAATATAACCACTAAACGTAGCCCAATCTCCTATGTCCTCTATGATTCTCCATAGTCTTGATCGACCTGTCTGTCGTCTGAAAGGGAACACCAAGTGCGGGCAAAGCCCAAGAAGGGGTAAGTATAAAGATACTTAGTAGGATTCCCCCAAAGATTGAGGGAGAAACAAAGGAGGCACTAAATAGGTGAGCAGTAGACAGAACAAACAATAGTGAAAGAGTACAGTAAATAAAAAGCATCTCAACCCAATAAGATAAAGGAAACAGACTCGTCCAAACACAAGGAGTTAGAAACGGTGAGAAGATGAACTTCTCATCGAGTCTTCACTATCTATAGCAGGAGAGTAGACTAATCCAACCAAGAGGATCTAGACACGGAAAACACGTGACATACCCCGCGCGTCTTCGCCCCTACTAGAAGGAGAGTAACTGAACCCAAGGAGTGGGAACAAAATTAGGGTGTATATATATATATATATATGCTCAATAAGAAACCCTAATGAGTCTGTAAGGGGATCCCAATCTCCAAGCTCATCTTAGGAAAAGTCGCCAGTAGTTCTAAGGATGTCCATCACTCATGCCCAAATGTCCCGCACACCAAAGCTGTCTCATCTCTGAACCGTACAACCAAGGGTCCCACTCTGGTAATCACTGAGAAAATTCACTAACTAGCCTAGCAGAAGGAACTGTGCCTTAGAAGCCAACGGGTGACCCACTGCCCAGCCCTACTGGAGGGTAAATCCTAATAAGTCAACGGGTGACCAACTTCCCAGACCCGCTGGAGGGTAAACCCCAATAAATCAATAGGTGACCAACTGACCTACCCCGTTGGAGGGTAAAACCCAATAAGTCAATGGGTGACCCACTGCCCAGCCCTACTGGAGGGTAAATCCCAATAAATCAATGGGTGACCCGCTGCCTAGCCTCACTGGAGGGTAAACCCTAATAAATTAATGGGTGACCCACTACCCAGTCCTGCTGAAGGGTAAACATAGAATTGGTCCCATAACTCTGCACTGAAACTGACATCACAGGGTGTCACCAACATCGCTACCATGCGTTGGTTCAGAGTGCATCCAAGGAACCTCTAAACAATTCCCTTTCATGCTTCCACATTTAATGTGATCTCAAATGAGACTCCGCACACCCAAACAGATTACACCATTTCAATCCTCATAGAGAAACATGCCAAAAAAACTATTCATATGCCCAGAACGGATGTCTGGTAAAAAATTCATAAAACGCTGCACGCAGCTTCAAAGACGGCCCGTGGTCCCACACCTAAACCCTGGATTCAACGCCTAAAAATACCCTGGAAAACTTTTTCTCGACGTCAGGGTCACAACGCCGCTGACGGTGCCTAAAACAGACTCCGGATGTGCTCACGCTATCCGAAACAAGAATCTCAGTGAGGTGCTAAATAACACTTAACGGACATGTCGCGCCACTGAGCCCCCATCTCAGGAATTAAAAATTTCTCAGACTATCTCAAAACCTCCGTCTTGATCCAAGGATCGCGTCGCCGTAGAAAACACACAAATCCGGTACTTGGTTTGAGAGTTAGAGGTGTTTTAATGCCAACAGACGGAGACAGGGTGGGCCGGACCGGTTTGGCCAGTCCATCCCTTTAGACCGGTGGTTCGTGGCTCGACCGCCTGGTCCACTGCGGCCTGCGGTTCACCACACGGGCCGCGCTGCTTCACCCGGACCGACACGACCTGGTCCATCTTTTTCCCATGGGACCCGCATTTCACGGGTCTCGGTCCACTCTTGGGGTCACAATGACCCCGGTCTCATGCTACATGCTGACTGGAAAAGCCAGCCAGCGCACCCCCCTAGCCTCCCACATGCACTGCTGACGCCACCTCCCACTGCCGCTCGCCCGCAGCCGCTCACCCACAGCCGGCCGTGCCACCACCTAAGGATCTTCCGCATTGCCATCGTCCCGGACCACCTGAGGAGCCTCCACCACCGAGACTCATCAGACTGTTGCGTGGATCTGCCATACCGCCCTAAAAACCACCAAAAAACAGGGGTTTTGGCTGGAAAACTTCCTGGGGTCACCCCGGACACCCCGAGACTCGAAATTTTGATCCGAAAGAATCATTGGAAAGATCAGATCTAGCCCTACTAAAATATGGACTTCTATCGATAATTAAACAGAATTTAGATTCTATAAATTGAGTTCAAAGAAGATGTAGGAATTTAAAATGAAAACACAATGATCCTACCTCGTAGGGCATAGACCGTCGCTTCACAAATGATCCGCCAGAGCCGCAACCACCTTGGAGAGGTGGGGAGAAGAGCTTGAAGAAGGTGGAGGTTATTTGTTGGGAGATATTTTTCCATAGATATTCCAAGGGGGAAGAAGGGGGTGGATATGTTTAAGTAGGGAAAACTTAATTAAAATTTAATTAATTTTAAACACCCCCTAGTAGGCCCATACCCGAACTCTCGACGAGGTTAAGGTTAAGCCGCTCCTAGGGTAAAATCCACGTTCTTATTGCAATGGTGGTCTCAAAATTTTAATCTAAGCCTCCATTCAGAAGTTATAAAGTTCACGCTTGAGGCCTCTAAATTACAAAAATGCCCTTGGTGGCGTTTTCCATAGAAGGGCCATGCCCGCGAAAGTTACACCCCTCTTAGGGTAAACGACATACTCCAGACTCAACGATGCTTTTTGTTTTCTCATTCAAGCAACCATTTAGGAGTTATTATATTTATTTGGCGTGTCTAGTGTGAACACACTTAAAATTTAATTCTAGACACACCAGGGCTCAGAATCAGACACCGTCTGAACGCCCTGCTCTGGGATAACATCAAGAAAAAAAATTCAAAGTATTAAAGGCTCAAAACCCGAGTTCTTACATGTAATCTTCTCTTAAATTTTATTCAGATGATCATCATATCAGGATGAATTAATCGGATCATGGATTTTCATATTGGGATTTCTCGACTGAGGAAAAAGTTCAGAATTGCCTCAATCATACTCATCCATCGCTATATCTTAATATTGAGCTCTTTGGAATAGAAGAATCATACTGAGTTTTTCATACTCAAAATTGATGTGGTCCCGATTTATCTCTACTGTTTTCTGTCAAAGTCATATATTTTGTAATAGGGAGAATAATACCTGGAATAATTGAATAGAGAAGAATCGTATCAGGGAGAATTGTACTAAGAGGAATCAGACTGGAAAAAATGTACTGGGAAAATCAGACTGAGTTTTTACTTAAAAAAAGTTCAAGAAGTTCTTACCATCTTCTGGGTAAGAAATTGAATAATTGTTTTCAATTGAATACATTTTTGGAATTTAAAATAAGCACAAGTAACACGAGTTTCTACACAAACTTTGTTTTACCCTATTTGCACTAAGAGGGTACACACACATTATTGGAATTGTTTACATAGTGACACATGAGTGAAAATGTATATCATACTCATTGTAATCCAAAGATTGATATCTAGTGGATTGTGTGGTATTTTATTTCTTCCAAACCATACCAAGGATGTAGTTATTTTTATTGAATAGTGAATCTTGTAAATTCTTGTGTTCCTGTGGATGCGTGTTTGATTGGTTTTTAGTAGAAAATTGAAATCTTTAACAGGAGGTGGATGTTGTTTCAAAGAAACATAAAAGAAAAAAGAATCATTGATTCACCTCTATTAGTGATAAAATTATCCTAACTGGGAACTTTCAACTAGTATCAAAGGGCAGGTTCCCTTCACTTATTTTTTATATAACTTTTGAAGAGAAGCTGATGAAGAATTTGAATTACGTGAAGAGTAAAAGTATTCTGGTTTTTTGGTGGAAAGAATTATCATATCCATAAATATAGAATGCTTCCTTATCTTATGTCTATTGAATATGATGTTCTTGAAGCTACAATAGATGAGTTTCCTACTATTAATTATACAACTCCTCTTACATCTGTTGAAAAGAAGAATCTTGAGAATAATGGAAGGGCCAAGAATGCTATATTATCATCACTTTATGAAATTGAATTCTTAAGAGTGAAAGGTGTTACCACAACCAAAGGTATATGGGATAAATTTAAAAACATATACAAAGGAAATATAAAAGTGAATAAGGCAAAACTTCAAATCTGGAGATTAAAGTATGAATACTTGAAGATGGGTGAGTATGAATCTATTGGGGACTTTTTTACCGGGGTGAATGACATCATGAGTACTATCATATTTTTGGGGGAATGTTAGATTATTCTACAATTTTTGAAAGTATATTGAAAATCCTTCTTGATAAGTTTTATGGTAAAGTTTCTTCATTAGAATTCAAATATCCGGAAACATTATCTCTTGATGATTTGCATTGAACTCCCATAACTTATAAAATGAGAAGGGAGAAAGCTATGAAAAGAAAAACAAAATTTGATAGAGAAATGTATTTCAAGGATTCTAAGAAAGAGAAGTCAAAGAAGTTTCTTATTGAAGATGATGCTGGTGATTCTGACTCTGAAATTGAGGTATGTAAAAATCTTGATGTTATTTTATCTTTGTTTTCTAAAAATGTTAAAAGAGGTAGAGGGAGATATAAAGGGAAACTTCCCTTGATTTTTTTTTGAATGTAGATGCATTAGTTATTTTGTAGCTAATTTTCCTCAAAGAAAGCAATAAGAGAATAGTGATGAAGAAGAAACAAAGACAATAAGATCATAGAAGAAATAGGGAGATAAAGGAAAATTGTATTCCATAGGGAAAGAAAGAAAATTCTTCAAATCCAAAAGAAGAAGTTTCTTATCTAAAGATTAAGAAGAAGAAGGAAGTGGAGTTGAATCTAAAAATTCTGTTGAGTTTGGTATTGAAAATACTTTCATTACAATAGTGAATGATGAAGAGTTTGGAAGTAGTAGTTTTGAATAATAAGAAACTAAAATTGAATATCATTTGAAAGAAGAGATGAAACAATGTCTGAGAAAGATTAGAAGACTTTGAAAGAAAAACAAAAGGTTGGAAGATGAATTATCTTCAATAATAAATCAAGAAAGTTTTGCTGATAAGAAAGTGAAGCTACAAAAATAGATTGATGATTTGAAGAAATATCTTGAGGAAGAAAAGAATTGTAATGAGAATTTAGAAGTAAAGTTGAAAGAAAAAGTTGAAGAGTTGGAACTTATCCAACAAAATCTTTCCAAAGATGAACTGAGAAATAAAAGTTTTGAAAAATATATTTCTAAAGTTGGTGAAAGTTCTCAAAAGGAGAAACCTGAGAAAGATAAAAAAGAGTTACCTTCAAAGGTTGAGAAGAAAGACACAATTGTTTCTGAAAAGAAGAAAGTTAGGAAAGTCATGTATATGGAAAAAACTAACAAAGTTGTAAATGGATAAGTCTCAAAGAACCTTGAGTATAAAAATGTTTTGAAACATTATAGATCTAGAAAAGATTCCAATACTTCTGGTTCTGATAAAGATGAAAAGAAAAGGAAGACTCATATTGAAAATAGAAAGGTTGGGGACTCGGAAAAGAAAGCGAAGTAAGTGGTTGAGAAACGTATTCACAATTCCAATCAATATGAAAGATTTAGAGGAAAATACTCATTATATAGATATTAATAGAATAGTTGTGGATTCAAACATACTGAAAATATGTGTTGGTTCAACCAACAACATTACTATTATTCCACATATTATGGAAGTCAAAGGTTGGAGGGTGTCAATCTCCACAGAGAAAGAATTTTGAGAAGGCTGTTTTGAAGAAATTTGAAAAGGTTGGAGTCAATATTGAAAATAGGACCTAAGAATTGGAAAAATATTTATGAAATATTTGATCAACCAAGAAACCTTGAAAAAGGTTGTCTTGTGTTGTTACCGGTACAACAAAAGTTTCTTAACAATCCTCAAAATCCAGAGGTAAAGAAAGAAAATAAAGAATAAAAATCTTGTGTTGTTAAAATTGCATTGAAAGAAACAAAAGGAGAACAACCTTGGATTCCTGATAGTGGGTGTTCTTCTAATATGATAGGAAATTCGAAATTATTGAAGAATGTGAAATATTTTAAAGAAGGAACAATGAAATTTGGAAATGATGAATCCTTGAAAATCAAAGGTGTTGGATCAACCATCATTGAGAAAGAAAATATTAAATATAATAAAACATTGTATATTGATGGGTTGAAACATAATTTTCTAAGTGTTTCACAATTTTGGGATGAGGTTAACAAAGTTATCTTTAGAAAACATGGTTTTTTTTGAAAAGTTAGGATGATGGGAAAATTGTTACAAGAGGCCAACATACAAAAGGAAACTTGTTTCAGGTTGGTGAAATACAAAACTCTTGTTACATGAGTATTGTGGAAGAGAATAAATTGCGGCATAATAGGCTAGGACACACATGTCAAAGAAACATGAGAAATTTATAAAAAATAGATAGTGTCTGAGACATTTTTTATTTTCCAAGAAGAAGAGATTGGTGTTTCACTATTTTTCAGAAAGTAAAGATTATGAATGTTGTGCATAAGAAAGTTGAGATTTGTTCAAAACAACCCCTGGAGCTGATTCATTATGATATTTTTGGTCTAATGAGTAAACAACCAAAAAATGGAGATATGTACTTCATCACTTTTATTTATGATTTTACTTTAATTACTTGTGTTATGTATATAAAACATGATGTCCCCAGTCAGGATCCAAGTATCACTGAGAGGGGGAGGGGGTGAATCAGTGATATCTTTTTCTTTTTATATTTACTTCTTTTTAAAACAACCTTAGCCACCTGTTAAAGAGTTTCTTCTCTTCTGAACACACACAACCTCAAGAATACAATATTTACAAGGTTCACTACTCAACAAGAGTAACTACGTCCTTGGTATGGTACGGAAATAATCTAGTACCACACAATCCACTAGAAAACAATCCTTTGATGTGGAATACAATGAGTAGGATATACCCTTACACTCTTGTAGCACTTGGAAAAAAATCCGCAAGCACATGTGCACCCTCTTAGAACAAATATGGAATTAATGTATTTCAGTGCTTCTTTACAATTGAACAAGTGTATTCTTTGAAGTACAAATATTCACTTTCTTACCCAGAAGCTGGTAATAACTATCTTATGCATAACCAAATACGTGTGAAGACCCAAAATATTTCATGCACCCTTTTAGGTGTATTGTGTGAAACTTTTATTCCATGCACACAAGATTCAATTTTTGTCACGAAACACCTATTGTGCGCAACTTCAATCTTGCGCGCAACTCTCTTCTTGCGCGCAACTTTTCCTTCTTGCGCGCAAATCTATTTATTTCACGAACTATCCTTTTCTTAATATTTTTATGCACCTCAGAGCTCGAGATTTCTCTAACTGTCGAGCACACCAAGTTTGACGGGGTCACCTATTATTTATATACCTCATTGACCCCTACGCGCACAAACCCCGATGTGTCGTGAAAGATCCTGACGCGTCGTGCAAAACCCCATCTGATGTCGCCTTGGGTGCATAAGTCACGCATCATGAAAAATCCCATTTGACATCGCCTTGGGAATGTAATTCTCTTTCACGCCAGCCTCATCTTTCTCGCACTTCTTTGAATCTTTCGTGCACTTCATTCCATTACCATTTTTCAAAGTATTCTCAAAACATGATTCGTGCACAAAATCCCATTTTACACCGCCTTTGGCACGTAAGCCACATTCATGCCAACCTATTATTTCATGCACTTATTGAATCTTTCACGTTCTTCCTTCCTTTTCCATTTTTCAAAGTTTGGACCTCAAATTATGCCTTGCGCACAAGATTCCAAACTACCTTCAATCTTGTGCAAAAAAACCAATCTTGCATGCAAAACCCCAATCTTTCATGAAATCCTATCCTTTTCCAGATTTTGATGTTTGGATCATGGAACAACACTTGCACACAATATACTGATCCATCTTCAAACTTTCATGCAACATTCTTTGCCAAAACACATTTCTTCATCTCCCGATTTTCAGGCCCTAAAAATTGGCAAACACTAGAAAATGGAATCACCTTAGAATGCTCTTTTGTGCCACCCCCATATAATTTGTTCCTTTGTCATGTTATCTCTTCACTATATATAATAATAATTCTTCAGATTCCATCATGAAATCTACTATCGTGATATGTATCCTTTGATTGAAGAGCTTTAGCATCGTCAGATTTTCAATGGGAAGTACTGAAACTTCACCATCTTCCGGTAGCATCATTATTTCCAATAAAAACTTCATATGACTAACATCACCTTTAATCCCCCTTTCTTCATAAGTCTTGCATCAAAAGCTCTCCAAACTTATGATATTTGTGAAATACAAATCAGCAAAGCATCATCTGATTTCCATGTTCTTTACAAAGTGATTTGATTTATCTTCTTTTACAACAAAAGACAACACTCTGTAATAGAAAAATCTTCTTACTTTATTCTCCATCCAACTTGGTCCCAAAAAAAAATAAATCAGATGCTTTGAAAATGTTTACAAATTTCAGAAGGAAATCTGAAAAGTATTATGAGTATTTGGTGAAGAAGTTGAGAAAAAACAATGGTGGTGAATACAAAAGTGAATAATTTGAAGTTTATCTTAAGAATCGTGGAATTTAGCATGAGTATAGTTCCCCATAAACTCCTCAAAAAATGGGGTTACTGAAAGAAATAATATAAGGTTAGTGTAAATGAGAATAACCATGTTACTTGTACATAGTCGTTCTCATTAATTTTGGAGGAAATCCATGAGTACTGCTGTTTATATCCAGAACCATTTTTTTATAGGCCTCAATCAGATATGACTCCATATGAATTGTTTTATGGTAAAACTTCAAGATTGAAACACTTTAGAGTTTTTGGGAGTCCATGCATTATAAATAAGAAAGGTGGATACTATGGAAAGTTTGAGAAAAAAGGTGAAGATGGAATATTTCTTCGCTATAATACTGAAGTAAGAGGATATAAATGATTCAAAAAAGAGAAAAAAAGAATTTTTGATTCTTTTGATGTGAAAGTAATTGAAATATGTGAGAAAAAAAAGCATATTTAGGTAAAAAAGGAATTTGAGGAAGTTGAAGAAAACAATTCTGATAAGGAAACAAACATTTGTATTCCTAATCAAGAAAAAAATCAAACTAGACCATTTCCAGTAATGAGAAATATACTCAAAAATCTCATCCTAGGATGAGGAAGAAAGTGGAAGCTTAGAATATATTTTTTGATCAACATCAGAAGGTTCAAACAAAAAGAACAAAAAATGCTATTACACATACTTCTTTGTATTCAAAAGTAGATCCGAATGATATGAAAGTAGCTTTTGAGTATTCGGAATGGGTTTAATCCATGAATGAAGTGTTGGATCAAATTGAAAAAAATGATACATGGGAACTCATACCCAAGCCTGAAAACAAAAAAATTATTGGTGCAAATGGGTTTTTTGGAACAAGATGAATGAAGAAGGTGAAATGATAAGAAAAAAAGAAATATTGGTGTGCAAAGAGTATTCAAAAATTGAGGGTATTGATTTTGATGAAACATTTGCTCTAATGGAAAGACTTGAAATAATCAGAATATTTCTTTCTATTTCTGTACAATGAGGCTACAAGATCTTTCAAATGGATGTTAAATCCATATTCTTGAATGGTGATCTTAAAGAGGAATTTTATATTGAACAACCTTGTACCTTTTTTTTGGGAAAGATGAAAGTTATGTGTGTATATTGAAAAAGGATTTGTATGGCCTAAAAAAAGTTCTGAGGGCATGATATTAAAAATTGGATATATTCTTAAGGAAGATGAATTTTAAGAAAGGAAGAGTTGATAACAATCTTTATATCAGGGAAAATCAAGAGTATTACATTATTGTAATTTTTTATGTTGATGATATTATTTTTCTTGGAATGATGAAAGAAATTTTGAAATATTTTCTGAAGAAATGAAGAAGTTATTTGAAATGTCCATGATAGGGAAATGAAATACTTTCTTGATTTAAAAATATATAAAATGAAGGAATAAAATTTTCTTTCTCAAGAAAAGTATGATAAGAAACTTCTTAATAGGTTTGACATGGAAAAATAAAAACCTATTTCCATAATGATATCAGTGGGATTTTTTTTTCTAAAGATAGAGAAGAAGAAAGAATTAGATCAGAATTTTTTTTGAAAGATGATTGGAAGTTTTTTTTGTATTTGACTACCTCAAGACCCAACATTTTTTATGTTGTTACCTTATGTGAAAGGTTTCAAAGTGCTCCAAAATAATCACATTTACTTACTAGAAAAAGAATTTCCAGATACATCAAATGAACAAAATAATTTGGAATCAGGTATAGAAGCTCATATAGTATTGAATTGTTTAGTTATTCAGATGTTGATTGGGTAGGAAATGTTGATGATAGAAGATCCACATATGGTGGGGTATTCTTTTTGGGAAAGAATTGTGTTAGTTGGAAATCAATGAAACAGAATTTAGTAACTCTTAGTACAGCTAAAGATGAGTATGTTTCTACCACTCAAGAAAATACTCAACTTATGTGGATGAAAACTCAATTGGAAGATTTACTTGTTGAAGTGAAGTTAACCTTACTCTTAGGTTATGATAATAAAAGTACAATCCATATCACTAGGAATCCAGTTCAACATTATCATTTAAAATATATTGATATCAAATATCATTTCATCAAAGAGCATATGGAGAAGAATTAATTGAAGCTGGAGTATGTTCCAACATTAGAACAAGTTGCTAACATATTAATAAAACATTTACCAAAGGAATAATTTTCTAAATTGAGATTGAAAATGGGTGTCCAACCTCTTTCTATTCAAGTTTGAGGTATGTGTTTATATCCCCTCTCCCATATTGCCTTTGAATAGTGTTGTCAAGGGGGGAGAATGAATTGTTTTATAAATATATCCATTTGATGCATGTAAAAAAGGGGATTTGTGGGTAAGCTACGAATTTAGTATTGTTTTGTGAGTGAACTATTATAACTGTCTGTTGGAGTGGTTGTAGGAAAACAAAATGTTTTGTATTCCATTAAGGATGAAGAAAAGTCAAGGTTGAAGAAGCTCTAATGAAGGGAAAAAGAAAAGGTTGTCATAATTGTTTCTTTTGGACAACATGGTTTTGTTTTCAATGATTCCAGTTTCCTACAATGATTTAGTCTATATAGTCTTAGAATTATTGATAAGTAATCCATTTCTTGATGATACAATATTCAGTGATTTATGAAACTTGGTTGATAACAAAATTCAAAGGGGAGAGATTGTTAGGACCAAGCTGATGAGGAAGGTGTTTGTTTTTAAATGTTGTCTTTTGTTGTCAAGAAAGTTAAAGATGAAAGATGAAAGGGAAATCACCTTACTTTGTATTTGGTAAAAATTGTATTGATCTATGTTTTTGAAAGAATCTGACACACTTTGACCATTGTAACGAGAAGAAGCTGTTTGTAAGAAAAGGTTTTGATTAGACTCACACTACTAAAAATTTAAGCTATAGCCATGGACCTATATCCATGGTTTTATAGGTTTGTGGATATATCTTTTTTATATCCACGATTGAATTATACAGTCATGGTTAAAACGTTCCCTCTCTTTTTTTCCAAAACTCTCCAGGCTTATCCTCCCTCCTCCTTGATACTCTCTGCGTGAGACCCTATGAACCCTCGACCTTCACTGTGGTGCCCTCCTCCCTGATACCCTCCGACCTTCACAGGGGTGACCTCCTCCCCGATACCCTCTGCGTGCGACCCTTTGAACTCTCTACCTTCACTATGACACCCTCTTCCCCGATACACTCTGTGCGTGACCCTCCTTCCCCAACGATGTCCATCATGACCTATCCTCTCCCCGATCCACCTCCAGTAATGGTGCCCCTCATGACAGTGCCCCTCATGACGGTGACTCTTGTGATAGTTCCCCTCACTACCACCGAACAAGGAAACCCCACCGTGGTCTCCCATCTTAGATCCTTCTCCCCCGACGCTTCCACAAAATGCAGGACACCTCAACTCCCCCCCCCGCCGATGCTGCCCCTAGGTGGCCTCCCCACCTCCTATGACACGACCAACCCCCTCCCGGTGATCCTCCTACTCCTTATTATGAACAATTATATGTTCATTATTTTATTATCATTTATTCATAGCTATGTTGTATCAAATCTACATGATTTTTTTTGACATTTCATGAAATTCCACCTTTAATATCTCTTGCACAACCAGTTATTCTTGGATTGAGGTAGGTATTTTTGTGTGTTTACTTTAATTAGCATGTCATTTTGTGATTGGTGTTTTCTAAAACTTTTTTTTATCAAAGTAAATAAATATTTAATATATATAGTGGGTTTAGAAAGTGTTATAAATGTTTTTCCCTCTTGGAATAAAGGTTTTATAATGGTTTTCTAAATTTTAATTAATTAGTTTAAATGAAAAGCATTTGTGGGAATGCCTATATGGATTGTTTTAAAATAATTTATACAAAAAAGGTATTTGAAACCTGTTGGTTATTGGTATGATTTTAAAGTATTTTTTTGAAATAGAATTGGTTTAATGGATTTTAAAATTACTTGAATGAAAAGGTAGTTGGTTTTACAAATGATTTTAAGTGTGTTCTCACATATAATAGTTATAATGAATGTGATAAAGTCAGTTTTTAAATTGTTGAAATGACTTGGCATTCATAGCTGGTTTCTAAAAAGGAATATTTTCACTTTATATAATATATTTTTATAATGAGCATCAGACCATCAATTATTCCCCTTGTTTTGATTATTCCTGATTTGAATTGTGGCCCTAGAGGAGGGATTTTGTATTATATTTTTGATATGGATGAAGTGAAAGGTGTTATTTCTTGTGAGGGAGTTGAAGTTGGAGGTGAGATGAGATTTATTTAAAATAATTTTTATCGATTCTTGTGATTCTTTTGATTTTACACCTATACTAGATTGATTCATCATGGGAATTTTGGTAAATAATGGAAGGTTTAGTGGCATGTGATGCCATCTTCGTGTATGTTATCTAGATAGCACCCTAGGAGATTAACACCCTACCAAGGGTCTATTTTATACATGGAGAGACCTGAAAGGGGAATCTGAATGGGATGATTTGATTTCACATAGGGTCCTAATGAGTAATATGATGAACTTGGTCTAGTATCACCCATTCTAGATCCTAATGAGTTTCCCATGATGTCTATAATTCATTGAATATTGATTAGAGGATCCCATCCCATGCCTTATTTTTATCCCCACTATTACTTTAGTTATTTCTTATTATCAATTTCACATTGATATCTCAGTGCATGTTGTGTTTTTATATTCCATTTCGGTTATGTTTTTGGTTTATATTAAAACTAAATTAAAAAATAGTTTTGAAATTATATTATTAAATAAAATAATGATGTTTTATTTAAAGGTGTGGTTTCAAGATATGGATTTGGAAAAAAGGGAAAAAGGATTATTTCTCCTTTAATGGATTTGAAACTCCCTTTTTTTCCTTTGTTTTAAATAATTTCCTTTTAAAATGAAAATAGAAGTTGTTTTATAAAAGAAGTTATGGCATGTTACACTTTTTCTTTACACCCTCTTATGAAAAACCTATTCACTACTTATATTTTAAACTATCATTAATAAAATTTCTTTTCAAAGGAATTTTACAAAATCCTTAGTGAAATCCTACTAGGTAAGTTTGGTTCACATCATGAATACACCAATGGGTGTAAGAAAATTTAATGTTTACTTTCAAGAGCCCATATTATGTTATTTTACCTTGGTTAATGTTAGAGTAGGTCTGATGATAGATGGTATAAGATGGTATGGGGGATTGTGGGTCATAAGGAGGTAGTTATTAGTGATCTAGGTTTGGTCATATTTTTGGATGTTTATATATAATCCTTGTTGGCCTAGATATTTATTTTAGTTTATTATATACTTGGGATTATTCTTATTACTTTATTATGTGATGATGTGATTTATGACCTTTTATTATTTCTAAAATATTATACTATGTTTGATTGTTTCTTTTATATTAAAACTATTTATTTTGTGCATGAGTGATTGATGTATAAATGATTCATATTGTATTTATGGGTGAATTCCTTGATGTGGTTATTCATATTCTGAGGGTGAAACCATTACCAATGGTTATACATTGATACCCTGACACTTGTCACCATCCAACAAAAATTAGAGACATTCTTTGGGCCTTGTGGAGATCTGGGTTGGGTGACATGTCAGGTCGATCTGGGTCAGTTCATTACAAAATGGTATTATAGGATCCTATTATTATTTAGAGTTTATATTAGTATAAAGAAGATATTATCATCATTGGGAATCAATAGGTAGGGCATAAGTAGTTTATTGATCACCAATTTTCATAAAAAAACTTGAGTCTACATGGGTAGTTGTTATTTCAATCTTTGATTTGGATTCCAGTTTTAATTATTTTGATAATGATGATTAGATCCCCATTGAGTTATATCAGATAATTTGGGGTATTTCTTTAATATTTGGGATGAAATTAGGAAGGAACCAAAGTATCATCGTCACCTCACATGGTCTGAAAAAATATATGGAGCCTATGTATGTGGTCTCAGAATTTTTTTAGATTCTATTGTATGAATGGTGTATGGTCAGCTAAACCATGTGACCAAGTAATGCACAACTTTGCATCATTTTTTGATTTATTTTGTAAACCTATTTTGATTTCCAATGGATCCTAAGGAAATTTACAACCTGGGATATGGATCAAAGGAGGTTTTTAGTGTTTTTTTGGTGTTATTGTAATGGATTTTGTATGTTGTGCCATATTATGGTTTGCTTAAGTTTGGTACTTCATTTTTTTTGTACAGAAGTACATTTATTGAATTTTTTCGATTCCAAAACCATTTTTGAGGGCTTATTTTTAAAGTATTTTGAATATCATGTATAATGTTTTCAATAGTAGTAAGGTTTAAAAAGAAATTGGAAAATGATTTAAAATAAAAATACATTTCATGATGTGTTTTAATTTAAAACCTTTTCTATGATTAATTTTAAAATGGGACTCATGGATGCTTTGGATTAAAAAAATAGGTTTTATTATTATTTTTAACTTTCACATGATGCTTTGATAGTTTTTAGTTACATTATATAATTTGGGAAATGATTTAAAACTAAATGGGATTTCAGGAATTTTTTTGGTCTTATGATGAAATTCATGAGGTGTTTTGAAAATAGAGGAGAACTTTATGAAGTTTGAGTGAGATTTTATTTTAAATAAGTTCATGATTATCAAATCTTGTGTTAATATTTTTTAAAACTATAATCTTGGGAAGTTGTAATTTTACCCTATGAAATGGATTTTGTATTTTTTAAGGAACTGAGATTCTCTTCAATGTTATTTTATTTTTGAAATGATTTGTCACACTTATTTTTAAAATGTAGATATTTTTAAGAAAGATATTTTTATAGGGGGTGTGCAGGGGAGGGGGGAGGGGGTGTGTAGTGGGGAGGGGGCAGTGGGGGTTGTAATGGGCAGGCAGAGGGGTGAAAGGTGGGGAGAGGGCGTGTTAGGGGTAGGTGGGGGTGAAAGGGGGGATGGGGGTGGGGGAAGGAGAGAGGGAGGTTTCCATAAGGGGGGAGTTATATAGGGTTAAAACCTTTTGATAAACTAAAACTAGATTAATACAACACTTTATAATAGTGGGCACAAATGGAATACACAGATCCATTTGATCAATCTGACATCATTTTATCTATATAATTATTATAGAGGAACAATAAACATGTGTCTCTGATCCCAATTCAATTATCAGGATGCTGTTACCATGCATTATACGCCACGCCATGTAAACTATTCATTGAGTTGTTGGTGGGATCTAATAGCCATAATATTTCAACCATGACCTCGCCTTCCATGCAACACCATTGCACGAAAAACATAGGAACCATGTGCATGCACAATGCATTCCCACAATGGATGCTATAATTTACCACACCTACCACTTGGCTTGCTGACTATGATGGCTTCCTAACACAATTGATCATTACTTTTGATTGTTCAAGGCAAACGCTAGTGTTGTTAATTGTATTACATAACAAAATGATGTTGAATTGATTCAATGTTCTCTCTCACACCCGATTGCTGCTATTGGCTAAGAATCACTAAGAGGCATGCCCCATTATCATCACATTTCACCATATCTCACCTATAAAAATGAGTTCCTCCATTATGTTATGCACGGTAAACTACTCTGGATAAGCTACTGAAAGGCCTAAATCTGAGTCTCAAATAAATAGATTCATAGGTCGATGTATCGTAGAAATTTAAATGATGTTTACATAGTTTCACATGATGTGTGACCATGCCTGGAAACCTGGTAATGTCCTCATCTAGAACTAGCCTGGTAATCCTTGTGAAATTACACGGCGTTTACATGTGGAACACAAAGTATCTTATCTTCCCAGGGGTATTCTTGTGTACTCCAATAAATGCTTGTGTATTCTAGCACATGCTTGTGCACTATATGTACACAAATTGTCTATCCATGTACAAATACATGACATATCCCCTATGGTATAATTAATATCTATCCACATGGTGTAATTTGTAAACATGCACCCTATATTAAATTAATTCTTATATTTGGTGATATTTTTTTCCATGAAATCAAATTTAATTTTTTTGTAACTTATGATGCTTACTCATATTTAATCCAAT
This sequence comes from Viscum album, assembly GCA_963277665.1. Lineage (NCBI taxonomy): Eukaryota > Viridiplantae > Streptophyta > Magnoliopsida > Santalales > Viscaceae > Viscum > Viscum album. The sequence goes on from OY728145.1 coordinate 941,637,929, forward strand.
TTTATTGTAATAGGATGTACCAAAAATGTATGTTTTAAATATATTAAGTATAATCAATATTCATGTAGGGTTTTGATTCTGCATGCAAGGTGATAGGGTGGACTAACACTCGATTTTGGAGAAATACATTGTCATGAAAGATTGGAGAAATGGTATATTTTCAAGTAGTGGGTAATTTTATTTTGTTTCAGTTAATATTTTCTTTAAGTTGTATTAAATATTAGTTGTGATTTATTTTTTATACTGCATGACTCTTATTGAGTATTGGATGATTTATTTAATTTGAGCGGTGGCTAGTTTTTTAGACCATTAGAATTTTTTTTAGCAGTCATGTTTTTTTATTGAGCAGTGGGTCATTTATTAGAGCATTGGATTATCACCATGTGAATGTACATGTGGGAACCATTGTGGGGGGGGAAGGGTCTATCAGGGGGGGCTCTGTCTAGGGGGGGACTATCTGCAGGGGGTGTCTATGCAGGGGGGTCTATCTAGGGGGGAGTGGGGGGGGATTTGTATGGGGGAAGGGGTGCTGTGGGGGGGGGGGGTCCTATCTAGGGGGGGTCTGTTTGAGTGGGGGGGGGGTGGGGTCTGTAGGAGGGTGTTCTTTCTAGGGTATGTTTAGGGGGGAGGCTATTTAGGGGAAGATTTTCATGGGGGAAGGGGTGCTGCAGGGGGGTCCTGTCCGGGGGGGGGTCCTATCCAGGGGGAGGCTGTCCACTGGTGTTGGTGTAATCAACATTAGGATTGAATATTCCTTCCCTGTCCTTAACAAGAGTACCATGATCATTAGATTCACCTTTATAGGCTAATTTAATGAGGCTATAATTTCTTCCCCTAGCAGTATTAGGCTTGCCATTGGATTTTCACTCAGCCTTCTGTGTATTAGTAATCTGGGTAAGAGTGTTGATAGTGGGATCTAAAATCTCATCTAAAGATTTTAGATCAACTATTAACTCAATTATCCTCTCCTTATCCTTCAAAGATTGAACATATAAAGAAGAGTCCCCATCCTTCTACCCATATTCACCTACATTAACCACTACTAAAGCATCCTTCCCAGCCTTCCTAGATCAACTAATCTGTTATTATCACTGATAGTAGTACCACCATCCAATTCTATACTTTGATCATTCTTATTCCTTGTATCATCCTTATTAAATCCATAAACATCACTTTTAAAAAAGGAATTATCTCTAGAGATAACCTTGTATTTTTCCTTAATAGAGCAGTTATTTTTAACTTCATCCAGTATTGAAATAAAGGTAGACTTCACATATTTATCCCTCTTGTCAGCCCTAATAGAGGGAGTTTGAATAGGTGAATAAACATTAATAATTCCAAGGGAATTATTCCCCTTACTGGTATCATAACTCATAAACAGTTTCTCCTGTAAGTCAACAAGGTCATCTCTTACACCCGATTAGATCTAAGACCAGTTTGAGAGGGTAACTCTTAGTGATGTTTATGATTGATGAATGAAAGTAATTTCTTGAATGGGAGATTTGGTTTTTATATTCATATAACCCCATGTGTTTGGAAATCCAACCAAAATGAAGTGGAATGGGAAGCACACATAAAAGAGAGTCTTCTACTGGCTGATAGAGGTAATGAATTGTATAGCTTCACATGCATTGGGACTACTAGGATTTTCCCCTACCTCATCTCTAGCATCTCTTCCATGATAAGGTCACCTAGCCACACCCACATGTGTGCATCCCAAATTGATATCGTCTACCTAAAAATAATAATAGTAATATATACAGCTAACCTAACCATGGGACCCTTGATCTTTATGTTTTATCCCCACAACTACCATCCGTTCTCCTCTAGTATTTTATAAAATGAGTTCTCATTGACTTGTTAAATATCCTTTGGATAATTACACACCTTCCCTGTATGTATATCCATTGATTAATTCTAAAAATACCCAAAACATTGCGTGAAATGGATGTCTATAATCTATATTTTTTGTTCACTCTTTTCTAGGACAAGCATTGTGACACCCATGTGATCATTGGCATCTACTACTTGTCATCGAAGACGTCCTTATCCAGTTGGATATCATAATACATCTCTGCCTAGATATATATTTACATGAAGTGGTAGAGGTCCCATATACTATTGCTGACCTCCTAATGATGTAGGAAACATTTGTTGGTCCCTGGTGTCCAATTTCTCAATAGCTCTGGAATAAAGTCTTGATTACTATAGATGTGAAATTTTGATCACCATGTTGGCTCATAGATCCCAACACACTATATATCCAACTAAAATTTATGACAGGACAAACATACTCGGTATACCCTGGCCCCTCTCTTTAAGAAGATTCTATAATAAATCAGGTCCTAGTAATATGTAAACAATCCTTTAATTTAAAAGTGGAAATAGATTAGTTTAGAAATGAGGGGTGGGGGTGGGGGGAGGGGTTGGGGTGGGGGGTGGGGGTTGGTCCATAAAGGAGGGGAGGGGGTGAAAGGGGGGGATGTCTAGGAAGGGGGATGCATAGGGGGTGTCCAGGAGGGGGGGACTGTCTAGGGGGATGGGGGGCTGTTTAGGAGGGATGGGGGGCTGTCCAGGGGGGGTCTGTCAGGGAGGGGGGATCTGTCCAAGAAGGAGGGGGGTGTCCAGGAGGGAGGGGGTGTCTAGTAGGGGGGACTGTCTAGGAGGGATGGTGGGCTGTCCAGAGTGGAGGCACAGAGGGGGTCTGTCAGGGAGGGGGGGGGGTCTGTCCACGAGGGGTGGGGTCTATTCGGGGGTGTGTGCAGGGAGGTCTGTCCAGGGAGGGGGTGGGTGGGTGGGTGGGGGGATCTATACAGGAAGGAGGGGGTGTCTTCTAAAATATTTCCTTTGAAACTCAGTAATTTACAATGTCATTTCTGATTATTTAATGTTATCTAATGAAGAATAGAGGTATGGGAATGTAATATTGATTTTGTTTCTTTTTAGGTACTTCAATGAGAATATCTAGCTTGAGTAAAAAATATAATAGGATAGTTGGATCATTAAAAAGAATAAAACTACATCATATCATTATAGGGGAGTACTTAATTTGGTTTTTAATTTTTTAGAACAATTCATTCACGCTTCCACTTATTGGAACTCTTTTGAAATTCTTGATTTTAGGATGTTATGCTTGTTGAGTGTTTGTGCTTAAACTGTTGAATACTTTTCATGATGATGTTATTGAACTGAATCTATTTATGATGGTCATTGAAAATATTCTTGCTTTTGGTAAAACATGACGAGTGTTGGGTGGGAGGTGGGGGAGGGGGGGGGGTGCTGTCCATGGGGGTTTATAGGGGGAGGGGGGCTGTCCAGGAGGGGGGGGGGTGTCCAAGATGGATGGGGGTGTCCGGGGGGGGGGGGTGAAAGGGGGGTCTTCAGGGGGGGGGGGTGTCTAGGAGGGGGGGTGTCCAGGAGGGAGGGGGTGTCTAGGAGGGGGGATATCCAAGAGGGGGGATATCTAGGAGGGGGGGGGGTGTCCATGATGGATGGGGGGATGTCTAGGGGGTGAAAAGGGGTGTCTAGGAGGGAGGGGGGATGTCTAGGGGGTGTCCAAGAGGGATGGGGGTTGTCCGGGGGGGGGGGGGGTGCAAGGGGATTTGTAGGAGGGAGGGGTCTGTCCAGGGGGTGTCCAGGAGGGAGGGGGGCTGTCCCTACCACAAAAACAGTTTTTCGCAGCACCCCCCATTATCAGCGCTAACGAAAAAGCACTGATAAAGGGGGTGCCTTTATCAGTGCTCAAAAAAGCGCTGATAAAGGGACCCCCTTTATCAGCGCTTGTTTAGTAGTGCTGATAGGGGGGGGGGCTTTATCAACGATTTTTTTAAAAGCGCTGATAAAGGGTCGACTTCAATTTTTTTTTAAAAAAATATATTAATATATTATTATATAAATATAGTTATATTGATATAAATATAATATATAATTTTTAAATATATTTTAGATAAGTATAAATGTACATTTACACTTAATATACTTAATATATAAGATATTTAGTGAAAATGACTTCTTAAAAAATTAAAAAAAATATTTTTAATTAATAATTTGATAAATTATTATGGAGTAATAGTCATTTAATAACAGTTTGAAAACTAAAAAAATTTAAAAAATTAAAAAAAGATCCAAAATATGTTGAAAACGCAACTCAAACTTCAAACAACCATAACTTTTGATCCGGGTGTCCGTTTGAGCTCTACCACATATCAAATCAAATACTGTGATGAGATCTACGTCATTATGACCTAGGGGGATCCTGATTAAGGGATTTTCAAGGCCAAAAGAGGCCCATAAGGCCTCTAAAATTGAGTTTTTTGTCGGGGTACCCCGATTTTTTAACATTTAGTGGATTTTTAGCCTCGTTTAAGGGAGTATTATTGGATTTTTTGGTGGGGACTGAATTTATTCCAAGGTATTACATTCATATTAATATTATTTCTTTGAAATTTCATCCTTTATCATAATGCACTGCTATTTATAATCAAATATATAACAATATATACAAATTTTTTATATATTCACACCTAAAAATTTAATTATAAATATAAATAATAAAATATATTTACATATAAAATATATTAGCTTTATATAAATAACAACTAACATCCATTTTATTTAAAATACAAATATATTAATATTTATATACCTATATATTAATCTAACTATATATATATATATATTAATCTAGCTATATATATATTAATCTAATAACTATATATATATATATATTAATATAACTACATATATATATATATTAGTATTACTATAAATATATATATTAATATCACTATAAATATATATATATATAAATATATATATTAATATCACTATATATATATATATTAATATAACTATATATATATATATTCATATAACTATATATATATCTTAATATAACTATATATATGTTAATATAACTATATATATGTTAATATAACTATATATATATATATTAATATAAATATATAGTACTATACGAATAAATATATCTAAATATATATATATAGAGATATATATTAATATAACTATATATATATATATATATATTAAAATATAACTATATATATATTTTAATATAAATATATAGTACTATAAGAATAAATATAACTAAATATATATATATAGATATATATTAATATAACTATATATATATATTAATATAACTATATATATATATATATTATTATAACTATATAGATATATTAAAATATAACTATATATATTAATATAAATATATATTTCTATACGAATAAATATAACTAAATATATATATATATATATATATATATAGATATCATGAATTGGAAGACAAATCAAAATAGAGTAGTGGTGAAGGCTTAGGCGTGCAGGGGGGAGGTCTCGAGTTCAAATCTTGGTGGAGGCAGGGGCGCGCGCGCATGGGGGAATATGGGAGCAAGCGCTGTTAAAGGGTGAAGGGGGTGCGTGGGATGCTGTACAGGGGAAGAAAAGTACTGTAAAGGGGGGGGGACTCAAGTGCTATAAAAGCCCCCCCCGGTTGGCAGTATTTTTTAAATTTTTTAAATTTTTTAAATTTTTTTTACCTTTTATCAGCGCTTTTAAAAAAGCACTGATAAAAAGGGTCCTTTATCAGTGCTAAAACGAAAGCGATGATAAAGGAAGCGCTAATATAGGGGTCTTTTATTAGCACTAAAACAAAGCGTTGATAAAGGACCCTTTTATCAACGCTTTGTTTTAGCGTTGATAAAAGAACCCTTTTATTAATGCTGATAAAAGGGGTCTTTATCAGCGCTTTTCAAAGCGCTGATAAAGGGGACCCCCCCTTTATCTTCGCCGGCTTTATCAGCGCTGATAAAGGCCATTTTTAACGCTGATACAAGCCGTATTTATAGTAGTGTGTCCAGGGGGGTGGAAGGGGGGTCTGCAGGGGGGTTATCCATGGGGGTGTCCATGAGGGCAGGGGGGGGGCTGTATAGGAGGAGTGCCCCTAGGAGGGATGGGGGGATGTCCAGGGAGGTGCAAGGGGGGTCTGCAGGGGGAAGAGGGGCTGTCCAGGGGGTGTTTTGGAGGGAGGGGGGCTATCCAGTGGGGAGGGGGTGTCCAGGAGGGGGTGGGGTGCTGTCTAGGGGTGTCTGCAGGGGGGGGAGGGGGCTGTCCAAGGGGGTGAAAGGGGGGTATGTAAGGGGAGAGGGGGGCTGTGCAGGAGGGAGGGGAAGCTGTCCAGGGGGGGGGGGTGCAAGAGGGTCTGCAGGGGGAGGGGGCTGTCTATGGGGTGTCCAGGAGGGAGGGTGGCTATTCATGGGGGAGGGGGGTGTCTAGGAGGGGGTGTCCAGGAGGGGGTGGGGTACTATCTAGGGGGGTCTTTGGGGGGGGGGGGGTATCCTAGGGGTGCAAGGGGGGTCTACAAGGGGGGTGTGCAGGAAGGGGGGGGGGGCTGTCCAGGGGGTGTCAATGAGGGGGGGGGGGGGTGTTGCCCAGGGGGGTGCAGTGTGATCCACATAGGAAGGGGGAGCTGTTTAGGAGGGGGGGATGTCTAGGAGGGAGGTGGAACTGTCAGGGGGGGATATCCAAGAGGGGGGGGGGCTATCCAGGGGGTGTCCAGGAGGGATAGGGGGTGCTGTCCAGGAAGGATGGGGGGATGTCCAGGGGGTGCAAGGGGGATCTACAGAGGGGTAGGGGAGTCTGTCTAGGGGGGGTTTGTTTGGGGGGGGGGGGTTATGAAATGGGAAGGGATATAGACACAATTTTAAACCATGTCTATATACCTATAATCATAGTTTCAAACCATGTCTAAAGCCTTATAGACACGATTTTGAACTGTAGATATAGCCCATGTGTGGATAAAGCTTTAGCCACGATTTCAAACTGTGGCTATAAAGCCTTAGCCACAGTTTGAAACTGTGGCTATAGATTTTTCCCTATAGCCATGCCAATACCATCCACGGTTCATTAAACTGTGGATATAACCTATAGCCATGGTTTTGAACTATGGCTATAGCCTAAATTTCTAGTATTTTCACCTTGGGTCCAGAATGGGAGAAGATCATAATGAGGAATTTATTATCATTAGATTCACTCTGAATTTTATATGAAATAACTGATTGTTTTGATGAAGAATATGAGTCTGTACGACTACAATTAATTAAATGTGATGATGATTTACTGATTTTTATTTCACATAAGTTATAAGTTGATTGGAGAAATTATGATGAAATATTTTTGGAAGAAAAGGGAAAAGAGGTATTCCAAATCGCACCCATGTTTATCATATCTGGGTGGAAGAGAAGAAATAGATACTACTGATTGAAAATTAATCGTACCCAGTATAATCATATCTGGGTGGAAGGAAAGAAATAAGGTGCTAAAAATTGTACTCAGAAAATATTGTATCCAAGAAAATCGTAATTAGAGTGATTATACCTATGATGACCATATCCAGGACAATCATATTCATAAAATAAAGAAGTTTCTAATTGGACTTGAGTGCCATCATATTCAAAGAAGGAATTTATTGAATCTGATGAATGAAAAAAGAATAAAATAATGATATCAATAATGTAGTCAACCATTTCAAATGGGTTGGATCACCTTGCAGGTTTCCAACTGGGTCAAGAGAAGAAGTGAAGAAGTAAAAGTGGTTTGTAAGTGGAGATTACTGAATGAGTTTTCAAGGGGGAGCTTGGAATTCATATGAATGATTGTATTCAACATTCAGAGTGGTATCCATTTCTTTATACATTTATATTCAATTAATAGAGAGCATTGTATTTAAGAAATCAGATTTAGATAATTAGACTCATGAATTGAAATAAGACTGGAAATTGAAATGAAATTATGAATAAGGGAATATTATAGAAAAATTGAGAAGCTTTGAGAAGAGTTGACAAAGTCAAAATACACCTAAGATTTTAGGGGAAATTGAGATATGGGTGAATTTAAGTGAGTGGAGAAATATTTGGGATTCCCGCAAAAACATATCGCGGGTCACCTATAAAAGGTCAAAAGTACATTGTACTTTTTTGATAACCAATGTACTATTCATCGTAGAAGATAGATAAGCTCTATGTTTTTAAATAAAAAATAAGTTTTCGTACTAAGTTTTTGTTGAAGAAGTTTCGATGAAGAAGTGAAAGAGAAGAGACAAGATCTCAACACTATATTCAACTGATAATTTTATTATGTGATTATCATACTCAGCTGATTACTGTACATTACTCTTTAATTGTATTCATATGATCATCACATTGGGATGGATTAATTAGACCAGAGATTTCTGTTTTGGGATTTTTGAACCGAGGAAAAAGTTCTAAATTGTCTCAATCGTACTCTGCCAATGCTATATCTTTTCATATTGATCTCTTCAGACTGGAAGAATCATACTAAGGTTTTCTCACTCAGAATTGAAGTGGTACCAATTTATCTCTAATGTATTATGTCAAATTCATATTTTTCATATTGGGGAGAATCATACCAAGAATAATCATATAGATAAGAATCATATCAGGGAGAATTGTACTCGAAGGAATCAGACTGAGAAAAATGTACTGGAAAAATCAGACTAGTTTTTTCCTTAACAAAAGTCTAAGAAGTTATTACCATCTTCTGGGTAAGAAATTAAAGAAGTGTTTTCAATTAAATTAATTTTGTGAATTGAAGAGAATCAAAGGTAACATAAGATGTTAAAAAACTTTATTTTACCCTATTTGTGCTAAGAGGGTAGACACACACACACTATTTAAATTGTTTACATAGTTCTACATGAGTGAAATGTTATATCTTACTCATTGTAATCCAAGGATTTATTTCTAGTGTATTGTGTGGTATTAGATTTCTTCCAAACCATACCGAGGATGTTGCAATTCTTATTGAATAGTGAAACTTGTAAATTCTTGTGTTCCTGTGGATGTGTATTTGATTAGTTTTCAGTAGGGAATTGAAATATTTAGTAGGAGGTGAAGGTTGTCTCAAAAAAAATATAAAAGAAAAAGTATCACTAATTCACCCCTCCTGTATCAGTGATACAATTATCATGACTCGTAACTTTCACCATTCACCGAGTAAAATAATGGGAGTGGGAAGTAGAAGATCATCAGCATGATTGCTACAATTTCTGATGTGGATGAGGATTGAGTGTTATCTTCACTCTATGAACACGAGTAGCCAATTTTTTAGTGTTTGGATCTTGTAGATTCGAATGATTACATATTTAGTAGATTTTATTCATTGATCCTGCTATTTTATCTCTACATAATTTTATAAATTGATTTTTTGATGGATGTTTAATGATATTTTTTATCACTCTAAGTTATTCTTTCTTCTATTATAAGATTGATACATTTCCGATCAGAGTGTATTGTTCATGAAGTGTAGACTGTGTCTTGGTGCTCAGTGATTGTTGAACGATTTGATTGGATCTTTATTAAAAGATGACAACAACGAAAATATTAATTTCTTGTTCTCAAACATTTCAAACTAAATGAAATGAACTCATTGATAATTTAATTCATTCATAGAGTATATTTCAGTAAATATTTTCCAGAAATGAAGAAATTTTGATCCATGAGATCTACTATATTTGATCACATATCTCTCTATTAACATTTTTTGTTTTTCCCCACTATTTTCTCATATTCTTTTGTTATTGATTGTTTTACTTTTTATTTTGTTTTCTAATTTCTATCTATTTTGTGTTTAGTTAACTGAATTGTTTTTTTCTTTTATAGAAATAGAAACCCCCTTATAAAATTTAGAAAAAAAAAATTAAATAAATCATGTTAGATTAACTCTTATTATACTCTTAGGTTATTAATTTTGAAAGAGGTAAAAAGCAACTAAAAATCCTCATTTTTCTACATAATGTGTACTTTATTCCAACTTGTGGATATGGTTTCTATGAGAGATAAATATCACATGGAATTTTCCTATGATATAAATCTCATGTATGGTCTTCTAGGGTTTACATGAAGTTAAAAAAATTACAACGTTTCTAGTCTAGAAGTATATATTCAGTAGTTTCAGGCCACATGAAATGGCGTGCACTAGAGTTCATAAGTAGTAAGTCCATGAGAACTGCACATTGTGTACCCCATAGGAACACAATGTGCAGTTTGATTCCACATATAATGATAGTGTCAGTACATTTCCATGGGTCCTACACACTATGTACATAAAATTATATGTCATGTACTATGTTTCCTTCAGTGTTTTATTTCTTCTCATCTAAGAGTCTAAGTCAAACACATGAATAGTTTATTTTAATTGTTTTTTCACATAGAATGGGTTAGTTCATTTTTATTCATCACAGAGGGATGTTTCCATGGTTTTTTAATGTTTTGATTTCCTTAGATTTTTGGAGATAGATAACGAGGCATGGTCAAGATATTTGGAGAAACCACGGGGTTAGTAGCCAATAGAAAGAAATTTGATGCATATTTAAAAAAAATGATGATTTATTAATTTTTTTCAATGATAAAACCTATGATATTTAACGATTTAATATATAATGGATAATTTGAATTATATAATAAAAATGGTTTGAAAAAAATAAAAATTATTTATTTTTGAATTTTGAAACTTAATTGTTTATAATGTTTGAAAATGATTTGAATATTATTTTTTCCTAACTTTTTCATATTGCCTTTGCTAAAAAATATAGTCAGGAAAGAGCAATCCTCAACCACGTTTGTTGCAATCCACCTAGACCACACTAGCGGTTAGCCATCCAAATAGGTCCATAGGAGATACATCACATCTAGTGAAGGCACTGGTGGTAAAATCCCGTGTCAGTGGCCCGTGAGTGGTGAACCCTATGGGTACATAGTGAGCCCAAGGGACTGTGTGAGCCACATGTGATGCGGAATAAACTGTGTGCATGTGGAATGAGAGATCCTATCCTCATAGTAGGTGATATGGAATGTGTTCCCACATTGAGCCTTCTAAACACTCGCATGAAGTTTAGGAGATTTGATGTGGGATTAGTACACTATTGTGGATCCACCACTTCGCCTTCATTCTCCACCTCATGCCTCTATGACTTTTCCACCTAACGTCTCCAGACACCCCCACTCATTGGAAAAATCCATAACCACTACCATTAAAACTTGAGTGTGTTACCTTCTTCACTACTGAAGGATGAAACCTCCACAGATCACGTCATAAGACCTAGATGACCCCATGCAATATATTTGAGTCTCGTATGGCCACTATGAAGGACATGGGAGAAAAGGAGTTGTCTTCTATTCCTATCCATCACACATGAAATCCTCCACCACCACTGCCACTCCCAAGTGCCCCTACCATGTATAACTACCACGATGAGCCTTCTATACAACACTGATGGAGTCTCCCCACATAGATCTTCTTATTGCACAATTTTTAGATCACTCAAGATCTGTGGGTGCTTAAATCTTGATACCCATGGGTCTTGGTGTGATTAAGATCTCCCAGGATCTCATTCACTGAATTTGTGAGGTCGATACCTCTTCTACTACCTATTAAAGTGGATTATATTGCCTCTTAAAGGGAACAGGTCGACATTGGAGGGAGAAACCACTATGAAGAGCTGAGATGCTTCCTACCCTCTTTTCATTTCATTTTTTATTTTCTTTAAATTTTATTTTTAGTTTTACTTTTATTTTCATGTAATATTAATTTTAATTAATTAAATATAGATCATGTATTTTATTTAATTTTTTAACCCACCATTCTTCTTCTTCTCTTCTTCTTCTTATTCTTTTAATTATTCTTCTTTTAATTATTATTAATGTTATTATTAATGTTATTATTATTATTATTATTTTAACATTATTCTTCTTTTTGTTTTATTTTCCTTATTTATCTTCTTATTTTATTTTATTCTTCCCTCTCCCTATTCTTATTCTATTTTAGTTTAATCTCTCTCTCTCATCCCAATTATTTTTATTTTATTCTTTTATTCTTATCATCCTCATTATTTTTATTTTCTCCTTCTTTATTTTATTATTTTTTAATTTATTATTTTCTTCTTTCCTCTATACACCAAATTGAACTCTTACTCTCTATAATGGGAGGATGACCCGAGGATTGGTTTGGGGGAGGTTAAGGTGTTATTGATTTTTTCATAAAGTTTATTTTATGTTTGTGGTAGATTTGAGTAGCATACATGGATGTAGAGAATGTCCCTACTATGGTGACTTCCTCCTAATGACATACAACTCAATATTTTTTTCTTTTGTTTAATCTATTTTCCCTCTCTTCATTGGCTAACTCTTAATAATATGGAGTTGAGAGAGTCAATGGATGAAATGACATCGATAGAGCCGGGTACTAGAAGATGGCACACCCTTGACCAAAGTGTGTCATCAAACTTGATTAAAGGAGGAGGTGAAATTGAGATTGCTTAGGCATTAAAATATTCCAAAATTGGTAAATGAAATGAATAGTAATTCATCACAAGATTTCATATTTGGATTACCAAACAAAAATAAAAAAAAGATAAATAATGATTTAATCTAAAAACGAACCCAAAACCATGTTCTTTCTTTCTAATTTAATTATATTTATATTTACATGTTAGTTTAAATTAGAATTTACATATTTCATGTTATTTAATTATTTGGAAAATAATCAAAAACTCAAAAATATTTATTATTGTTTTCATAAAATAAAAAAAATCAACATAAAAAAATAGTTTAGGTGATTTAGAATAAGTGAGTGAACAAATTGTGAAACTTCTCAAGTGAGATGACCTTGGTCAGCCACTCTGCTTCACTAGGAAAATAATTTTTTTCCATTACCTATGATAAGCATGAGTTAAAATTGTCACTATTTTTGGGGAGTTGACCAGTTATTTATTTATTGTTTATATTTCCATATTCTAGATAGATTTTATTACTTTTATAAAACTTAAAACTAAAAAAATCCATAATGTTTTCAAATGATTTTTTTTCAATTCATGGAACAACTAATTTCAGGTGCATGAACCAGTATTTTTAAATACTAAAGAGGTGGCTCTAATACAATAGCTAGATGAACTCAATGACCTGAAAAAACTTATCATAAATGATCATAACACGAGAATTTCATTTCATGAACTGGATGAAATGTTTGATGAAGTCAAAATGAATTATCAAAGACTGAATACCAAGAAAGAAGTGCCACCAGAGATACCCAATATTACTAAATAAATTAAAGAGGTTGATGCCCATATTGAGGAGTATCCAACGCCCAATCATATGAAGATCAAAATTCAAAAAACCATGATGAGCTAGAAAAAATTCATGATGAGGAAAACCTGCTTACTGAGATAACTGTGGGAGATCAACAAGATCTGGATGACTTTTGGAATGAGAATGAGATACAACTTGATCTCCCTAATCCTTACAAAGTAGAAGGTCCAATACTATTGTATGTCACTCTATTCATGGAAGAGAATGAAGACATCTAAATGATGGATTTTGAAGAAAATATGTAGGAGCCTGACTACCTACCTCTATCCATTGAGTTCCAAATCCTAAAGGCACTCACCATTAAAGAAGAGATTGACACCGAACCAATTTATGGATTTGATCTTATCTCAAAATCTATATCATTTAATTTTATTCAATCTGAATTGATTATTAATTCCCAATACTTTGAATTTTAATATTCATACAATCATTTTCATACCTTAAAAGAGTATGAATAAAATGAACATGCACTTGTTGAGGAAGACATAGAGCTCCCTGATTTTTATGAACATACATTTGAGGAGGCCCATGAAAAAGTCCAAGTTATTGAGCTTAAGAAAATTAGAATATAGGCTTATCATATTAAAAGGGAGAAATTAATTATTAAAAATTAAAAATTAAAATTTATTTAAGTAAAAATACCTATTTACTTCCTCTTGGAATATTCAAATCATGCAACCCCTATTGAGTCATCATTGGAAGAGAAAGAAGGTTGAACAAGTAGAAAACAAATAGGAGGATGATTTATACTTCATCCTATCCCCACCACTCAAACTATACCTAATTGTGAGGGGGGGATATGGTATACTCTATCCATGGGTAATTACTCACCAAGAAGGATAAATCACAAGCTAGGAAAATCCACATGTGGTGGTTCAAATCAAATAAGCTTAATCCACTATCAAACTTTGGATAAAATATGGTACTTCCCTTTGGAGGCAGTAAAAAATTTAGGTCCTACTTAGGGGATCATACCAAGATTTATCTTGATAATTTCTTTCTAGTAATTTAGATTTCAATTTTAGTGTTAGGAATTATTCCAACATGTATCTCAATCCCTATTATTTTTTGAGATTAAATGACATGACCCTTGTTCTTAATTGACTAATTCCATTTTATAGGACTATAATGGCAAAAAGCATCCCTCAAAAAGTGAAGGAAAAGGAATAAGCTTCATGAGAAGGAAAGTTCAATTTTATTATTTATCTTTTAAACTCTCTACATTTTGTCCAACAACATAATTTGATATTTATACTAGAAATTTCATACCCATGCTTGAATTATGCTTTAATTAACTTATATAGGATACCTAAGTTTCTTAGGAATATTATGATGCCATGCTTTATATTTCAGTGTTAATGATATTTAATGAGTAAAATGGATAATTTAATGATTAAATTAAATCATGGATATTAAAATGAGGCCTCATGATTTTAAGGAATTAGTTGATTCTTGTAAATGAAATTCCCCTAAGATTTTTCATGCTTTGAATTTATGAAATTCATATGAATTGATTTTTTATTATTAATCATGACTTGAGTGATTGTATAATATCAAATGTACCATTCACTAGAGTATTTCTACTCTAATTACTTCCTATTTATCTTGATAATATTTCTTGAGTGATCTTGGGAGATTCCACCTACTTGAACATTCATTTGAACTTATCAAAGCTATAATTTTTAAAAAACACTTCTAAAATGATCAAGACACATTTTGAAAATCCATTATCCAAAAATACTTTATTTACATCAATATTTGTTAACCCATAGAGACCATGAATAACCTTGTTAGGAATAATCCATGTTTTAAACCATTTTTATCTATTCCTACCAAACTCTTAGTATTTTTATGATATTTTAAAGTTTAAGTGTGGGGGTGAAGAGAATCATGGTGGAAGGGATGATTTAAATTATAAGGAAAAGGTGTAGGAGTCCTTATTGTGGGAATAAATTAAGGTTGTTGATTCATTTATGATACTTCATTGTTTTTCCCTCTTGAAAAAGGGAAAATGAAAAAAAGAACCAAAAAAATAATAAAAATGGGTTGTGATTTGGGAAAAAAAAATAACCATTAACAGACTTGTGATTTATATCATATTTGGTTAGGTGGTGGATGTAAGGTTTAATTTAAGCATAAAATTTTGAAAATAAAAAAAATGAAAAGGTTCTTTGAAAAATAAAAAAATATATATAAATTTAGAGAAAATATTAAGAGGGTACAAAAATCATTCATTATTATTAATTTTATCACGATCTTTACTTTGAGTTTTGGTAAAGTTGAGAGTTGTTACAAATTGAAGTAGAGAATTTCATGACATTTTCGTTTTTAATATCACGTTTTATGCTTTAGCAGATAAACCTCCTCCTTGAGCCTTAATTATACACATCAATTCGTACCAACCTTAAGCTTTAGAGACATTTGAACCCTAATTGAAATCCCTCATCATTTTCTATTCTTTTTTTTATAAATTAGATAAATTAGTTCATTTATAAGCCTAAGGATAAGTAGTATATATCCATAATATGATCGTAAATCTAATTAAATTTTATCATGAGTGTTGAGTGAAAAATTTTAGAAGAGAGGTAAATCATGATTTTTCATATTTAATAATAATTAATTGAGGAACTTGAATTAATGAAAAGATAAGTTTCACTATTTTCAAATGGGAAAAAGTAAAATTGTTTATTTTATTGTTTCTTTGAAAATTGAGAAATTGAATTGATATTTTATGTGAATTTTAAAAAATTGATCAAGCATCGATAATTTTTTGATTTTATTACTTTGAGATTTGAATATTGATACCATCAGTTTCCTATTTAATTCCTTGTTGATATTTTTTGCTTAATTAAAATCATGATTTAAGTGTGGAAGTATTTGATAGAAAAATATTTGGTGCATATTTAGAAAAATTTCTGATGATTTCTTGATGTCTTTTAATGATAAAACGTATGATTTTAATTGTTTTTAATAAATAATGGGTAATTTGAATTATATAATAAAAATGGTTTGAAATAAATAAAAATGATGGATTTTGAATTTTACAACTTAATTTTTTATGAAGTTTGAAAATGGTATGAATCTTAATTTTTACTAACTTTTTCATATTTCCTTTACTAAAAAAAAAATGGCTAGGCAAGGCCAGCCCTCAACTGCAGCCGCTCCAAGCCACCTTGCTCACCCTATGGGCCAACTAGCCAAACCTGACCACAAGAGAGCTTTCCTAGCCAGTGAAGGCACGAGTGGTGAAATCCTATATGGGTGGCCCTGTAATGACCCGAACTTTTGAAAAATATTTGTTTCCTAAATTTGTGTGCTATTTCATTTTATACTCCACAAAACTATATCCTTTAATTAATAAAGTGATATCGTTGGGTTTCGACTGTTATATGACCATTGTAAACTAAAATCTTAACATTGCAATTATTGTTTATAAATACAAGTTATCTTGGTTAATTAATATAGAAAGAAGAGTTGATGACCTCACACAGTAGACTCGGGCCATACGAAGCCCATCTGTCAGAGCTTGTAAAGAAGGTAGCATCTCTGGACTTTGCTCTGGACCAAGCCCAAGCTGAGCTTTACCATGTGAATCTTGAACATAATCACCTAATGGAGAAGTTCAAGCTGATAGAAATCACTACTTGGACAATGTTGTCTAAGCCGCCCCAAGATTCTATCACCATAGCACACCTTACACATAGGTCCTATGTAGGTGTTATAAGGGGCTATGTAATGAGGCCTAAGATACATTTTATAATCCCTTGGTATAAATAAAATTGTTATTTATTATTATGGTAAAATCTTTGATTTTCAAATGTATGGATAAATATAGGTTGAATATTATTGATAAATTTTGTAAAAAGGGTATTTTAAAATATTCATGTAAACTTTAAATAATTAATAATGTGAAATTATTTTCAAAAAATGGTATTCTACAGTTATGATCAGTAAGAAATTTAGAGTCTAATAAGATCAACTTGATTTTTAGTAAATAGTAAAGTATGAATAGTAACATACCCTTATGAAATAGTAATGAATAGTAAATCAACCAAAAAAATAGAAACTTCACCCATGACTGTATAAATACAATTTAGACATCTTAAAAGTGAAAAAATGATCATAGTATAAATTTTTTTATTTTTGTATGTCATTAATACTTTATTTACAATTTTATAATAAATTTAATAATTTAAAATTGAAATTTATTTTCATAAAATATAATTATAAATTTCCACTTTATTTTCTTATGGTTATACGATAATTTTATGGGAGCTTGATTAATTTTTCAAGGTATTACAAAATAAGTTATAGTTTTAGAGTTGTTTTTTTGAATAAATAATTATTTTATTAAAAAATTAATTTAAAAATATTTAGAAAATTATTATCATAAATTGGATTTCATTTTTTAATTCAGATCATCGATATTAGGTTAGGGTGAATTTATGAGATTTTTATAAAATGGTTTGTTTTTTAGTGAATAGTGAAAATACAGTTTTGAGTTTTGGGGGTTTAATGACAACAATAATGATGTAATAATGATTTAATCATTCTAGTAGACTTGTGAATAGTAAGATATTCTATGAGGTATCCCAAGTGGCCAATACCATGGGAAAATACCATGGGCAAGCCCATGGTTTTTCAAATACCACCAATGAGGTGTCCCTTGGAAATTTATTAAATATTCCTTCACTTTACTATAAATACCAAGACATCCCCACATTAATTTCATTCAAAAATCCTCCTCAATGAAGTTATAGTCTTTTTACCTTCCAAGGAGTCCTCCCAAGGTTCCCTCAAGCCCCCCAAGGTACCAACCTTCAATCATTCGAAGTTACTCTTCAAGGTAAGGTAACCTTTCACCCTCCTCTTTTAAGTCATGACTTCTTTTATGTTATGTCTTCTAGTTTCCATTTCATTATGTGGGGGTATGTTATTATATATCTTTATTACTATAAATTTCATTTCCAATTGATGAGAGACCCTTTCCACTCTCATCGACTTATTTTTATGAATTATAAGCGACACTGTTAGGCTGTCGAATTTTCGTAAAAGAAATCACATTTTCTCTTTTATTTCAAGTTTCCTTTTCATGTGGTGTTTCATTCCACACCATGATATTATTTATTTTTATTATGTACCTCTACTATAAATGATTCATTTATTTATGTGATAAACTTGTCCCCTCTCTTTTTATTTTTTTCTAAAACCATGTTATATAGACTTTATGCTGTAGAAATTTTGTCTCAAAATATCTCTCTCTTTTTCTCAAGAAATTCTCTTGTTTTATTTATCTGAATACCCAAATATATTTTCATTTCCAGAGGTATCATAAATAAATAAAATTTATATATTTTATTCTAGAATCTACATACATGAAACCCTCTTTCCTTTTCCAAGGGTTATAAAAGACATAATGATCATGAATATAAGCACTTTTAAAATGTCATGATTTTGAAGTGAAACCCATTACTTTTACTCTCTATGGGTTATTTATAAAATGTTTGATTATGATCTATGTGGCTCACATGAATATAAATTCATATTAAGGGTGCGATCTGATAGAAATTCAATGCATTGGGTAAAGAATTTAATCTCTAGATATGACAAGTTTCACAATACCTTGGTGAATAACCTTGGTAATTTTTATGAAACCTTGGGGATGAACCTTTGTGATATGTTCATGAATGTATAAATTAAATGTTGCAGCCACATATTCATGTTATGGTTCAAGTTATTTTCATTATGAAATTCCTCTACTTCCATTGCTCATGTCTTTATGTTTTTCATCAAGTTCTTATTGATATCACAAGTAAACTAATTCCCTTGTTTTCCTTACTGGGCTTTCTGATCACCCTTTCTTTTGATGTATGTCTCCAGGTTATGAGATCTAATAGTTCTATATAGGATGAAATTTTCAAGAGGCTTATCAAGGGGATTTAAAAGAGTGTTTTATTTTTTAATGTATTTTGTTCCTAATTTCCAAGACACTAGACTTTAAAGGTCCTCTATTTGTAAAATGTAATGAAAAGTTATGTTAAAAAGGCGGGATGCTATAGTTGGTATCAAAGTAAAGTTTATTTATTTATGAAAATTAGTCTATGAAAACATTATGAAGAACCCTATAGAAAATTTTAAATATTGGAATACTTCCTGGTATTTTGGTGAGTATTGATTAAGTGATTTATCAATCAAATACATCCCTATCTGGATATGATCAGGTAGAGGCGGCTCTGGCACAGATGTACCTAGGAGTGAAAAATATGACAAGGAGTTTCGGGCTTTACCCAGGGTATCCTGCTACATGACAACGAGCCATGTTTCACTATTGGTTATGACAATCCCAAGGGATATGTTTGGTTAATCATAAGTTTTTTATGAATCATTATGAAGGATTTATAGAGAAATGTAATTGTTTAAAGCATGATGTTTTAAGACATAAAATCCTTTATAGTTAAAAGATTAAAAAATGAAATTATCTTCTCACTAAGGTCTTATTATTTTAGAAAATGGTAGGCAATAGGAGGAACTGTGAAAATGGTGACCGTAATGGACCATGCGTTGAAGGACCTCTGATAAAATCCAGAATGGAAACTTTCATGTGAATGATGAACCAACTGAATCAAGTTATAGAAAATAACTTTAATCAAGATGAGAGACCTATTTAACTGTGAAGGGAACAACATTCTATTGAATAATTTATTCATCAATGACCACTAACCTTTAGTTGATCTACTGAACCATTGATTTCTAAACAGTGGATTAGCTCTATCGAGAAGATAATTTCTATGATCCACTGTTCTGAACAAGAAAAGGTTACCTTGGATGTTTATCGCTTAGAGGGAGAAGCTGATCAGTGGTGGGAACTGATTAAAAACACACGCCCAAGATTGGAAGTTGAAGCTATGAAGTGGGGAGAGTTTAGAGAGATATTCTTCAACAAGTATTTCCCTTAATCGATGAGAACAAGAATGGAGAAGGAGTTTCTCAAGCTGAATTATAAGGAGAATGAATATGTGGGAAGCTATGAGATGAACTTCATAAGGATTTTACATTACACCTATAGCCTTTTCATGGATCTAAATAGTAAGGTTGATAGATTCTTCGGTGGACTGAGACCTCATCTATGGAAGAATCTAGCCAACCGAGATTATGATAGCTATGAGGAGATCGTGCAAAGTGCGATGAAAGTCGAACTGGAGTTTGGTGAGATGCAATGGTCTCATAAATCCAATGAAAAGAAAAGATCTATGGAGAGAATCTTAGGGAGGATCTTTGATCAGGGAAGAGGAGGCAAGAAAGTACAATGTCCCACGTGTAATAAATGTGGGAAGAAGCATCCAGGGAATTGCCTACTCAGGAGTGGGAAGTGATACAAGTGTGGTAGATATGGCCACATTGTGTGGAATTTTCATAGTGAGGTGAAGCCACAACTTACCAACACTAACGACAAAGGGAAGATGGTGAAAGACCTACCTGATGTCCAATGCTATAACTGTGGAATACTTGAGAACTTTTCAAATCACTGTCAAAATCTGAGGGTAGTGGAGGGGAATCACCATCAGCCTCAGCAATGGACAAGGGAACAAGGTCGTACTTTTGAAATCACTACGACCAAAGTTGAAGTGCCAAATGATGTGGTGGAAGGTACTCTTATTATTCTCTCAAAGCTAGCAAGTACTTTTTTTTATTCTGATTCTACGCATTCCTTTATTTCCTCGAAGTTAGCAAAGAATTTAGAATCAACCCCCGATTTTCTAAAAGTAGAGTTATCAGTCAAGACTCCTGGTGGGATTATCCAAGAACCATCAATGTTTAGAAACTCTAGTATTTACTTTAGTGAGCACAATATTATTGTAAATATAGTAGTTATTACCATGATAGAATTTGATATTATACTAGGGATGAACTGGCTCTCAAAGTATAATGCTAAGATCAAATGCAGAATCAAGGAAATCTCAGTAGTTTTGAATGGAAAACCTACAGTAATATTCCAAGGAGATATATCTCAACCTGATATTTGTCTAGAAGAACATCCTATATCCTTCTTTATTGAGTTTATCAGTGAAGAAGAAGAAGGAAATGAGAGTTTTAGGATATAAAATGTCCCCATAATCCATGAATATGTTGACGTATTTCTTGAGGAGTTACCCAGACCTCCCCCAGAAAGAGAGGTAGAGTTCTCTATTGAACTCATACCTGGATCCCATTAGATATCAAAGACCCCATATAGGATGGAAAATTTGGAGCTAGAGGAGTTAAAGAAACAACTCCAAGATCTTTTTGAGAAGGGTTTTATCTAATCGAGTGTGTATCATTGGGGAGAACCAGTTCCCTTTGTGAAGAAGATGGATTGATCGATGCAGATATGCATTGATTATAGAGAACTGAACGGGATCATAGTGAAGAAAAAATACCCTCTTCTAAGAATTGATGACTTATTTGACCAAATTGATGGGGGTCAATTATTCTCTAAGATTGATCTTTGATCTGACTATCATCAATTGAGGCTGAAGAAAGAAGATATTTTGAAAACTACCTTTTGATCAAGATATGGGCATTATGAGTTTGTTGTTATTACCTTAATACTAACTAATGCACCTGATATTTTTATGGATTTGATGAATAGAGTATTTAAGGACTACCTTGATAACTTTGTGGTAGTTTTTATTGATTATATTCTGATATATTCTAAAATTAGCGAGGAGAATGAGGATCATTTAAGGGTTATTTTGAAAACTCTAAGGAAGGAGAGGATTTTTGGGAAGTTAATCAAATGTGAATTATGGTTACAGCAAGTTGCTTTATTGGGGCACATTGTTACCAATAAAGGAATCACAATTGACCATACAAAGACAAAATTTGTAGACGAGTGGCCTCATCCTACAAAAATAATTGAGATCTGTAGTTTACTTGGATTAGCGGGATATTATAGGAGGGTTGTGAAAAACTTTTCACGAATTTCTAATCCATTAACCAAGTTAACTTGAAAAGGGGTCAAGTTCATCTGGACAAAGGAGTGTGACGAAAGTTTCCAAGAGATGAAAAAGAGATTGGTTACTACACCCGTGTTAACTCTTCCCTCAAGTGGAGAAGGATTTATTATTTTTAGCGATGCATATTTGAAAGGGCTTGGGTGAGTCCTCATGAAAAATGACAAATTCATTGCTTATGCATCTCGATAGTTGAAGAGTTATGAGTAGAACTATACTACGCATGATCTAGAGTTGGATGCAGTCATTTTTTCTCTGAAGATATGGAGGCACTATCTTTATTAGGAGAAATGTGATATATACACAGACCATCAAATTTTGAAGTATATTTTTACACAAAAGGAATTGAACATGATACAGAGGAGATGGTTGGAACTTGTAAAATACTATGATTGATCAATTCATTATCATCCTAGAAGATCAAACAAAGTCGTTGATACATTAAGTAGGAAATACCCAGTTGTTATTTACATGATGAGGATTCAAAGAGATCCTTTGATCAATGACCTAGTAAAGCTAGACATGGGAATTATAAGGTAAGGGACATCATCAACACAAACCCAAATGATTTCTCAACCATTATTACTAGAGAAGATCAAGAAATCTCATAAAGAAGATCCTTTATTATAGAAGAAGTTTGAGGCTATAAAGGATGGGAAGTTTCCCGAGTTCAATATTGATCAAAAAGGTGTATTGAAATTTAATACAAGACTAAGTGTTCCATCTATTCCAAAAATAAAGAAGGAGTTGATGGATGAAGCTCATAGCTCTACTTTATCTATACATCCTGGAAGTACAAAAATGTATAGGGACCTTCATGATCATTATTGGTGGGATAATATGAAAAGGGAGATTGATGACTACACTTCAAGGTTCCTGGTATGTTATCAAGTGAAGGCAGAGTGACAAATTTCTAAAGGGGTATTGCAACCACTACCCATACCAGCATAAAAGTGGGACAATATCACTATGGACTTCGTCACTGGTCTCCCGAGAACTTCCAAAGGAAACAATGTGATATGGGTTATTATGGACCGTCTCACCAAGACTACCTATTTTATCTTTATTTGGGAATATTTCTTTCTTGATCAACTTTCCAATATTTATGTGAAGGAAGTGTTAAGGTTTTATGGAGTTCTAATTTCTATCGTATCTGATCATAATCCAAGGTTCAAATCAAAATTCTAGAGAAATATTCAACATACTCTGAGCACTGAATTGAATTTCAGTATGGACTATCACCCCCAAACTTATGGAAAATCTGAAAGGACTATTCAAACACTTGAGGATATGTTGAGAACATGCTCACTGGAATTTAAAGGTGGATGAGATCAACATCTCCCTTTAGTTGAGTTCTCTTATAACAACAGCTTCCAGTCGAGCATTCAAATGGAACCCTATGAATCTCTATATGGTAAGCAATATAGAACTCTTACTTGTTGGCATAAATCTAGTGAGAGAAATCTTCTTGGTCCTGATCTTGTGCAAGAGATGAAAAAAACATTCCATGCCATCCAACAACACATTAAGGCTGCTTAGAGTCAGCCAAAGAGCTATGTCGACAACCGCAGAAGGGACTTGGAGTTTGATGTTGGTGACAAAGTATTTCTTTGAATTTCACCTTGGAATAGATTCATGAGGTTTGGGAAGAAAGGGAATCTCATCCCTAGGTACGTTAGCCCCTATGAAATCCTTGACCGCGTAGAAGAAGGGGCCTATTGGCTTGCACTTCCTACAAATCTAGCACAATTTTATGATGTCTTCCACATATACCTCTTGAGGAAGTACATACCTAACCCTTCACATGTACTAAATCTAGAGTTGGTACAACTAGAACATGACCTCTCTTATGAGGAGAATCCAGTGGAGATCTTGGATCGTAGAGACAAGGTTCTACGCAACAAGACTACCCACATTGTTAAGGTGTTGTGGAGGAACCACAAATGCGAAAAAGCTATGTGGGAACTAGAGGAGTCTATGAGGCAGAAGTACCCACACCTTTTCTCTTCTTAGGGTACGAGTTAAAATTTCAGGGATGAAATTTATTAAGGGGGGAAGAATGTAACGACCCGAACTTTTGAATAATATTTGTTTCCTAAATTTGTGTGTTATTTCATTTTATACTCCACAAAACTATATCCTTTAATTAATGAAGTGATACCATTGGGTTTCGACTGTTATATGACCGTTGGTCAATATGAACATTGGAAACTAAACTCTTAACGTTACAATTATTGTTTATAAATACAAGTGTTCTTGGTTAATTAATAAATAAAGAAGAGTTGATGACCTCATCTAGTAGACTCGGGACATATGAATCCCATATGCCAGAGCTTGGGAAGGAGGTAGAATCTATGGGATTTGCTCTGGACTAGGCCCAAGCTGAGATTCAACATGTAAATCTTGAATAGAATCACATAAGGGAGAAGTTCATGCTGATATAAATCACCAATCAAGCAATGTTGTCCAAGCCACCCCAAGATTCTATCACCATAGCACACCTTACACTTAGATCCTATGAAGGTGTTATAAGGGGCTATGTAACAAGGCCTTAGATACTTTTTGTAATCCCTTTGTATAAATAAATTTTTTATTTCTTATTATGGTAAAATTTGAGACTTTAAAATGTCCGGATAAATATAGGATGAATATTATTGATGAATTTTGTAAAAAGGGTATTTTAAAATATTCATGTAAACTTTAAATAATTAATAATGTAACGATTTTCAAAAAATGGTCTTCTACAGTTGTGATCAGTAAGAAATTTAGAATCTAATAATATTAACTTTATTTTTAGTAAATAGTAAAGTATGAATAGTAACATAACCTTATGAATAGTAATTAATAGTAAATCAGCCAAAAAAATAGAAAATTCACCCATGAATGTATAAATACAATTTAGACATCTTAAAAGTGGGAAAACGATCATAGTATAAGTTTTTTTTTTGTATGTCATAAATACTTTATTTATAATTTTATAATTAATTTAATAATTTAAAATGGAAATGTATTTTCATAAAATATAATCATAAATTGCTACTTTATTGTCTTATGGTTATATGATAATTTTATGGTACCTTGATTACTTTTTCAAGGTATTACAAAATAAGTTATAAATTTAAAGTTGTTTTCTTAAATAAATAAGGATTTTATTTAAAAATTAAATTAAAAATATTTAGAAAATTATTTTAATAAAATGGAGTTCATTTTTTAATTCATATCATCGATATTAAGTTAAGGTGAATTTATGATATTTTTATAAAAGGTTTTGTTTTTCAGTGAATAGTGAAGATACAATTTTGAGTTTCGGGTGTTTAATGACATCAATAATGATGTAATCATTCTGGTAAACTTTTTAATATTAATATATTCTATTAGGTGTTCTATGTGGTCAATACCATGGGAAAATACCATGTGCAAGCCCATGGCTTTGCAAATACCACTGATGAGGTGTCCCTTGGAAATTAATTAAATATTCCCTCATTTTTCCTATAAATACCAAGCCATACCCTCATTCATTTCATTCCAAAATCCTCCTCAACGAAGTTTTAGTCTTTTTACCTCCCAAGGAGTCCTCCTAAGGTTCCCTCAATCCCTCCAAGGTCCCAACCTTCAAGCTTTCAAAGTTACTCTTCAAGGTAAGAGAACCTTTCACCCTCCTCTTTTAAGTCATGACTTTCTTTATGTTATTTCTTATAGTTTCCATTTAATTATGTGGGGGTATGTTCTTATATATCTTTATTACTATAAATTTCATTTAAAATTTATGAGAGAGCCTTTATTCCCTCATCAAATTATTTTTTTGAATTATAAGCGACGCTGTTAAGCTACCAGATTTTCGTAAAAGAAATCACATTTCCTCTTTTCTTTCAAGTTTCCTTTTCATGTGGTGTGTCATTCCACACCATGATATTATTTATTATTATTATGTACCTCTAATTTAAATGATTCATTTATTTATGGAAGACCATTGTCCCCTCTCTTTTTATTTTTTTCTAATACCATGTTATATAGTCGTTATGCTGTAGAAATTTTGTCTCAAAATATCTCTCTATTTTTCTCAAGAAATTCTCTTGTTTTATTTATCTGAATACCCAAATATATTTTCATTTAAAAAATTATTCATCAAGACATAAAATTTATTTATTTTATTCTATAATCAATATACATGAAACCCTCTTTCCTTTTCCAAGGGTTATAAAAGACATAACGATCATGTTTCTAAGCACTTTTAAAATGTCACGATTTTGAAGTGAAGCCCATTAATTTTACTCTCTATGGGTTATTTATGAAATGTTTGATTATGATCTATGTGGATAACATGAATATAAAGACATATTAAGGGTGTGCCCTGATAGTGCTCCAATTCATTGGGTAGAGAATTTAATCTCTAGAGATGATAAGTTTCACGATACCTTGGTGAATAACCTTGGTAATTTTTATGACACCTTGGGGATGGACATTGGTGATATGTTCATAAATTTATAAATTAAATGTTGTAGCCACATATTCATGTTATGTTTCAATTTCTTTTCATTATGAAATGCATCTAATTCCATTGCTCTGGTCTTTATGTTTTTTCATCAAGTTCTTATTGATATCACAAGTAAACTGATTCCCTTGTTTTCCTTAGTGGGATTTCTACTCACCCTTTCCTTTGATGTATATCTCCAGGTTATGAGATGCAATATTTGTACATAGAATAAACATTTCAAGAGGATTTTAAGGGTATTTAAAAGTGTTTTTAAGTTTTCATGTATTTTTTTCCTAGTTTCCAAGACACTAGACTTTAAAGGTCCTATATTTTGAAAATATAATGAAAAGTTATGTTAAAAAGGTAGGATGCTATAGGACCATGGGTGGTTAACCCCATAGGTGCATAGTAATCCCAAGCACTCACATGTTCCACATATGTCATGGCTTAGTGTGTGTTCATGTGGAATGTGAGAGCCCATCCCCATAGTAGGTGATCTAGACCGTGCTCCTGCATCAAGCCTTATAAATTCTTGCTTAAAGTTTGGGCAATTCGATGTCGGATTAGAGCATCGTCACAGCTCCACCGTGCTCCACCAAATTCTGCCACTTCACCTCCACTCTTCACCTTACATTACCGTGGCTTCAACTCCTAACATCTCCAGACACCCTTTCTCACCAAAAAATTTCATAACCACTTACATAAAAGATTGAGTATGATACCCTCTTCACTAATAAAGGCTGGAACCTCCATTGATTGCCTTAGAAGCTTGGAACGACCCCTTGAAACATATTTGTGCCTCATTCGGCCACTCTAAAGGCCAGAGGAGAAGAGTATCTGAATTCCACTGCTCTCCATCATCGATGAAGGCTTCCACCACCACCACTGCTCCTATGTGACCCTTCCATATATAAATACCATGATGAGACCTCCATGTAGTACTGAGGGAGCTACCTTGTATGGATATTATCCACTCGTAATTTTTTTTATCACTTGAGATATGTGTGTGTTTAAATCATGAAACATGCAAGTCTTAGGGTGATTGAGATCTTCTATGATCTCATCCACTGAATCAGTGGGGCCAAGACATTCTCTACTACCTATAAAAGAGGATATCATTGCCTCATGAAAGGGTATGAGTTGACAACAGAGCTAGAATCCCCTATGGAGTGCAGAGCTTCTACCTTCGCCATTTTCATTTTATTTTCATTTTATTTTAATTTTAGTTTTATTTTTAATTTTATTTTCATGTAATTTTAATTTTAATTAATTAAATATAGATCATTCAATTTCTTAAAACTTGCTTCACCCACTATTATTGTTCTTATCTTCTCCTTCTCCTTATTTTAATTATTATTATTATTATTATTATTTTACCATTCTTCATATTTTTATTTTATTTTCCTTATTTATTTTCTTATTTTATTTTATTATTCCCTATCCTTCTTATCCTTATATTTTATTTTACTCTCTATTTCTCTCTCATCCAATTTTTTTTTAATTTTATTCTTTTATTTTTCTCATCCTCATTCTTTTTTATTTTCATCTTCTTTATTTTCATCTTTTTATTTTATTATTTTATTCTTCCCTCTATCCACAAAAGTGAATTATTACTCTCGATAATGGGAGGTTGACCCATGTCTTGGTTTGGGGGAGGTCAAGGTGTTCTCAAATTTTTCTTAATGTTTATTTTACATTTTTGGTAGATTTGAGTATCATGCATGAGTGTAGAGAATGTCCCTGATGTGGTGACTGCCTCCCAATGATATAAAACTCAATCTATTTCCATTCCTTTGTTTAATCTCATTCCCCCATCCTCATTGGATAACTCTTCATATAATGGAGTTTAGAAAGTCAATGGATGAAACGACATCAATAGATCTAATTCCTCAAAGATGGTACACCCTCAACCAAGGTGTGTCATCAACCTTAATAAAAGGAGTAGGTGGAATTGGGATTTCTTAGGCATTTAAATATTCCACAATTTATAAATGAAAATAATAGTAATTCATCATGATATTTTATGTTTGGATTATCAAACTAAAATCAAATAAATACAGGAGAATAATGATTGAATCCAAAACCAAACCTAAAACCAATTTTTTTCTTTCTAATTTCATTATATTTATATTCACATGTTAGTTTAAATTAGAATTTATAGATTTCATGTCATTTAATTATTTAGAAAATAATAAAAAACTCAAAATGATTTATCATTTTTTTTCATAAAATAATAAAATAATAAAATAAAAAAATTAGGTGATTTAGAATAAGTGAGTGAAAAAACTGAGAATATCCTTAAGTCAGATGACCTTAGTCAGCTACTGTGTTGCACTAGAAAAATAATTTTCTTTTTTCATGCCCTATAATAGGTGTGCATCAGTATCCCCCCAAGTGATAGGGAGTGGGTCCACCATTTATGGAGTAAGTAACCCCCTTGACCAATACACATCCTACATGATGAGGTGTGAGACCTCTATAGGGGTCATTAACCCCTTGACTATGTAGATGGGGTTAGGAGTTGAGTAATTGGGGTTTAGGTACTCTCCCATGTAATGCAACATGTTCATTATTCCATAAAGTTTTTTTACCTAATGTATCAGGGTACAATTCATAGGGTATAATATTCCATGATCCATACACATTCCTTCGACAAGACATATTTTCATTTTTTAATTTCAGAGTATCGATATCAAATTTATGAAGTGATAAGTAGTCTAGACATCATCTATTCTATGATATTATCATCTTGATTTCAATATGAGAACCCTATAGTTTAGAGATGTAGAAAATTGAGGTTATTTTTCATACCTAATTTTTTCATTTAGGTTCCATTTACAGTTGAACTATTGAATTCATGATCTGTTAGTTATACAACAACAAGAGTGTCATTGGTTTCTTATTAAGATTACTTCTATATGAGTCTAGGTTATGGATTTAGTGATTAGATGTGATAATATGGATATAGTAATGTCCCTGGGTTTCATTTCTATTAATAATATCTATCTTTCCTTATTTCTAGTTTCACACTTGTTTTGGAGAATCAATATGACTTGTTTGTCATATTTTATTTGTGTTTTTTGGGTATCTAACTTTGTATCTTTATACTTACCCATACATGGGGCATATTCCCACACATTTTGTTCATATATAGACGTCATAAAGATTAGGCATGGTCTAGGTAGATGTGTAACTAGATTATTTCATGTGGAGTTGATGTTTGGTGGAACTTGGTGGTTATCAATATTGGAAGTTGTTATTAGAAAGATCTTCTTAGGAGTTCATGTAGTGAGGAGGAGATATAACATATCATATATCCATTTTATAGGGTGTCATTATCATTTTTATTAGTTATCTATCAAGGTTATATCATTTTTCACTATATTATATAGTTATTATTCCATTGGATAATTTTTTTATAGATAACTATATATATATTGTTGGTGGTTGATGGATGTATCTTTTAAATTTGAGTTCTATAACTTATCATAGGTTTATATAGGCTAAAATATCCCATGTGTTTTCACCTTCATGGTGTCAGTCTCCACCCTCTTGTGTATTATAGGCATACTCATATTATCACTAGCCCAAATGGGGTCCCGGTGGTTCAGGTCAGGTCAAAATTGCATCAAATCAATTTGAGTCATAGGGAGAGAGTTTAAAGTAAGTTGTCTTATAAGGGTTGGTGTTGGAATTTAGGCTGTTGATGCTAAGGGGGTCTTGATTTTGGTTATCAAAACTTTTATCCTAGTATAGGTGTTTTATTCAACAAATCCTTTCACTAAGACTCTAAAAACCTATTAGTCCACCTAGAACATTAAGGAATTTTTATGAGGTATAAGCATGTTTGAAAATAAATCATACTTTGGTTCGTTCAGTTTTAACAAGTTCTTCCCATGTCATATCACCCAGATATTCTTTATTAACTTTTGGTTCATCATGTCTAATAGAGGATATTACCAATAGATAGTCAAATCAAGATCAAAGGTGGGTTCATGGTGTGCTGGTAAAAATGCTTTGGAGGAGGTGGTGGTGGTGCATAAGTACCTAGTGATGGGAGATGATTTTGGGACATCTCTTCCACTACCTTTGGGTGTTTTTTTTTCTAGAAATTATATTTAGATAGTTAGATCATGAGTAGTCATAAGTTATGAATATATCCATGAAATCAGTGTTTTATGGAGTTATAAGTATGAATTTTGTCTTATCCATGGATATTTATACTTATCAATACCAGTGTGTGCCATTATTTTCATTCCAAGTTATTTTTCAGGAGTTGAAAATTATAATGGAGATCTTAGACAATCCTTTTCAGTAAAAGATTCATATAGATGATGGTCATCATATTTCACATATCATTAGGTAGTGTGAGACTTCTCTCAGGTAAAAGAGATCATTTTATGAGATTCCATCATATTAGGATGAGACCTTATTACCTAATCTTTGGTATGGATTTGTTGTTTGTGATTGTCACTGGGTAATTTTTAGTTGAAAAAATGGGTTGAGGTTCACCTTCAATTTAGAGTGTGACCCATTAGAAGAACATTCTCAGGATACCCTTGCTAATAAATCACCTTATGTCAGCTAAGCTTAGGGAGTTGACGGTGTGATTGGGAGAACCATTGAATTGATGTTTCATTAGGCTCTATGTGACCTCTTCAACCCATAGAAAGCGGAAAAGTGATTATTATGGTTCAATCTCAGGTATATATTTTATTATTTTCATTATTACGAGGAATTTATTCTATGGTAATCATTCAAGTATCAAAATGAAAATATTAAAAATCTAATTGATATAGTTTAGAGAATGGAATTCCCCCACTATTTCAATGGGACCCATATATCATTTATTACAATATTCAAGGATGATTCCCTCATTTGATTTGGTTCATATAAGTATTTTAGGTTTTATTATTTCCCTAGTTTGAGAGTATTAACCATATAGTAAACCATTGATGTGTGATCTTTGGATTCATGAGGTCCATCTATTTGGTCAGGATATTAAGAAATTTCTGTAAAAATTGTTCATTGTGATGTTTTAAGTTGTGATGGTTTATGTAATAAGAGTGGTGTAGTGGTGGTTTTATAGCTAATTCCATTGGCATCAATTCCATTCTCAATGGATAAAGGGGAAGTCTGAGTATCCATCCTTGGTGTGGTTTGATCTGATAAAAGAGAAGGATGTGGTATATCTTTTATCAGTTGCGATGGACCCCACATCTCAATGGGTTTGGGAGGACTAATATAGTATCATATATTTTGGGATCATGTGTGATCAGGTTTTTACTGAAAATGCACCTAATGAATTATGCTAATGGTAGGTAATACATTATATTGCATTAAATTTGGATAACAGTGTTACCATAAAGTTAAACATGGGTTATTTGATTAGTTCTTTGAATTAAGTCCACCTAGTTGGGTATCAAAACTTTATAGTGTAATTATAATTGAGTATTGGTGTGTGTTGTCTACCCATACCATATATGTAGTGAAAGATATTTCTCAATAGGTTGTGGTTCTTGATCATTCATTTTTTGGAAGGTATACCCTAGGGTTTGGATCCAACAGAGTAGGGTTAACTAAACAGTCATGTTCATCCACTTTGTATTGTGGTGTAATGGGTCACTAACAAGATATGGGATTTCTGTATGGTAGTTTTAGGTGGTTGGTGTCGCTTCATGATCTTATCATTAGTCACTTTGAAAAGAGTGAGCACAACCCATCCACATATCAATAACAATTCATGTGATCATATTTGATTCTAGATGAGCAATTGTGTGGGTTTAAAAGATGAAAAAATGGAATTAGGATTTAGTTTTGGTAATATTCCTATATTGAGTGTTGGTGAAATTAGAACATGTTCTTTATAAGGTGACATGAGGAGTTATATAAGATCTCAAAGAACCTATCCCTATGAGATCTAGTAGGATCAGTTTGGAATATTTTGTTATTTCACCCAGTGGTAGGGTTTGAGTGGATATTGATGATTGTCATGTGATAAATTTTGAGTTACCTTTGAAAGGTGGGAGGTGTGACACTCTCAAAAGATTTACCCTTGATAATTAAACATTATAAGGATAATTATGATAGTTATTATTTTATTCTTATATTATGACGATGGGTAGTGATATTCATGAGATGTAAGTGTGGTTCATTGTTAAGGCCTTACCCCCTAAAGGGAAAGATCCAATTGAAACCTTTGAGGAAGTTGAATAAAAGGGGAGTTTTATTA
Source organism: Viscum album (assembly GCA_963277665.1). Classification (NCBI taxonomy): domain Eukaryota; kingdom Viridiplantae; phylum Streptophyta; class Magnoliopsida; order Santalales; family Viscaceae; genus Viscum; species Viscum album. The sequence goes on from OY728145.1 coordinate 941,670,812, forward strand.
ATATAGAACTAGTGTGAATGGAATTTTTTCATTACATGGTAATGTATTGGGTTCCCATAAATCTTGGACATCCATATTTAAATTAAGTGCATGTGAGGAAGGGTTATTTTTCCAATGGGGTTGTTTTATGAGTTTATTAGTTAAAAAATTGTTTTATTTTATTTTTGGGGATGAATATGATTAAAGGTTGGGAATATGTAGTGATATGAGTTTCCCCCATTTTGGAATTAGATCATTTTTGAGTTTTAAAGACTTAGGTCCTCTTAAAGGGGGTAAAATATTAAATTTACCCATGTAAGTGACCTCAAAAAAATTTCTGATTATTTCATTGAGTTTGGTAAGTGGTGTTTACCCTTGGGTTAAATTTTAATTATTTTTTTGGTGTTTTTTTCGGGTATATTTAAAATTTATTATATATATATATCCCATGAGTATAAACATTTATATCTAATAATGTAAATATAAAATAGAAATTCTAATAATGTTGTTGTATTTGAAATGGGGTGTTTGGGGAGGTGTAAGTTATTTGTTTATGTCATGGGTCTTGGACTGAGCCTTTTTTGGATATTCTAGTGCTTTACTGGCTGAACTACAGAAAGGTTTTAAAATTTTCCTTATATACCACCTCTAGAGTTGACCATTTTTTGGTGAGAACATTGGAATATTTAGGAAGGGTTGGAGTTGATCCCTAGTGTTGTCGATATATGATTGAATATATGGTGATTGATTCATGAGCTTGAAAAAACTACCCAGAAATCTATGGAGAAAGAATATCAAAGTGTTAAAAATTCACAAATTTAAGAACCCAGATCTTCTTTTCAGGTTTGTTTTTCTCTTTTCTAGTGTTTTTGAGAAAAATAGGAGTTTTTAGAAATTTTGGAAGTACACGCCGTGTAATTATATGTACATGCAGTGTACTATTTTGCCACACGTAGTCGTGTGATGGTCATGTAATGGATGAGCAGAAAACCATGTGTGGTGACCTGGAGACCACCTAATACGGGGGTCAGTAAGGGTAAGTACACACTGTATACTTATAAAGTACATGTTGTGCACTTTTTTTTCATTAAATGGATCAGGGTCACATCTGACGTACATAACATGCTTCTTCTTCACCTTCTTCATCCGAGAGTGTTCGTACGACTGCAGATATTCTCCGAGCCCCCGATCGGGCATCTGTTCTCAAATGGTATACCCAAATTAGTGTGTACCAATCCTAGAATCTTTGCGGCCCTTTCACCCAATCCACCAAATGGTGGTTTTGTCATTTTTCCTTGTAAACAAGCATGGAATCTATCAAGTGGTTTTAGCTCGGAAGAGTCTAAATAACCATCTTGGCATAGGTTTTTCAATCTCTTATCATTTAAATGAAAAATATAGTGATGAAAAATTTGGGTGTTATATGAATCATTTGAACTTGATTCGTTATCAATTTTGAACACTTGGTTTTCATAATTTACAATATACATGCTGTTACTTAAATGTGCTATACCATAATATATGTTGTCCTTATAAAAGAAAAAACTTTTATTTTCTAACTTGAAAATAAACCCATATGTACCTAAAATTGATATATAAATTATGTTTTGGTAAAAATAGGTATATAATAACAATCATGTAAAACCAAAATCATTCTCATTGACAATGAAAGGTGGTAGTCACCAATGGAAAGAGTAGCCAACCTCACACCATTGGCATCTCATAGATCCACCTAACCTCTGAAAATTTTCTAGAATCAACTTAGTTCCTACATTTAGATATATATGTGAGCACCACAAGATATATATAATTCCAAATTTATAGATAAGGAAATATTAAACTCAATAAGGAACACACCTTTAACTTTCCCATGATTTTGGGTTCATTTCCTCTTCTAGTGGCCTAGCTTTACACATGAAAAACACACTGCCTACTTTTTCCTTGACCTACCTCTAGATCTTCTTATTTTTGGTAAGATGGTGCTTAGGATATTTAGACTATTTATAAGTCTTGGGACCCTTTTCCTTGTCCTTTCTCTTTTTATTCACCATAAGGACCACGGGTTTATTATGCCCCATGTCTCTGTCCACTTGGAAAATTAAATTAACAATTTTTGAAAGACTCTTATCATTATTGTTTATATTATAATTCAAAATAAAGCTTGAAAAGGTCTTGGGAAGTGATGAAAGTATGATATCTATACGCAACTCATTTGAGAATTTAATCCCTAATATGTCCAGGCATTCAATGTATCCAATAATGTGGACTGTATGAGGCCCATATAGCAAAGACTCACCAAGATTAGTGGTAAACAAAGAATTAGAGATATTATACCTCTCTTGTGTCTCCTTATCTTGATAAAGATCCGGAAGGTGAGACATCATGCTATATGTATCCATTTCCTCATGTTGCTTGAAAAGATCATTGGGCATGGATGATAGCATGAAACAATGAACATCTGTAGCATCATTCATATGTTTCTCATATAGATATATTTCTTCATCACTTGCCTCATTCCAAGGTGCAACTGGTAAAGGTTCTTCTAGCACATATAATTTCCTTTCATGGTGAAGGATGATGCATAAATACCTCTACCATTGCTGGAAATTCATGCTGGTGAGAAGGTTCTCCTTATCTATTATAGATCACAATGATATGTTTGATGTCATTTTATTTATATTTCAACAAATAATATAAGAAGATATTTAGTACTTTATCTAATATATTTAGACAAATAAATAAATATTATATTTATTAGTCTCCCACTATTTTATCAAAACCCAATAGCCCTCACCATTGGCTTTAGAATATCCTGCTGCTTTGACATTCCGGAGACAAGGATCCATATTCCCCTTCTCATTACCCTAACTTGGTCATTAAATCAAGTTGAATGGTTTTAGGTAGGCATTACAAATTACAACTTCATTAACTCATAGTTCAATGATCTTTTGAGTGGACTCCCCAATCTTGAAGTCATTAATTTATATTTCCTCAACCTTTTCCTATCAGTTACATAAAGTATTGATTTGGAAGTCAACCCTTGATGTAAACAAAGTTATGTCAACCCAAAATCTTATGTTATAATTATTCGATAATTGAAAGCACCCCAACTTTGGCTGGTCAAGCACTTTGAACTATGGTTTAATTCTAACTTAAGAAATAAAAGTCTATACAAACTTAATATTTTATTGTGGTATTTTATCATTTATGTATAAATTGACAATTATTATATTTATTACATGATTTTTAATATTAATTGGGATTACTTAAGTAATTAACCATGTCTTATATAATATTTATTCATAAGACAATTTATTTTAGTTCCATATTTCATGCTTGTTATTTCATTAATTATGTTATCATGATAAAATATCTATAATGAAATACCATGAAAATAATAGAAATAAAATAAAGGGTATGATCATGATATTATTATAATGGTTAGTTTATATAGCGGTTGATAAACTAATCGGTGACCTAGGTGAGAAACACCATGAACCAATTGAGGTTCATGTTTATAGTTTTCCACCTATTCACCTTTATATATTCTCATATTGGTTTCATCTCAACTTCGAACTTGAATTGCCTCCACTAGCTTGGGAGCTCTATCCATTACATATTCCTTTTACTCACACACAGGTGAGGGTAAAAAGAGGTTTACATAAAAGAAACCATGGACATGCATGACCTATATAATAATGAGGAGAGAAGGCATGCATGCCAACAATTTAAGTTAATAATAAATTAAATGAAACCAAACACATAAAAAAGGTTTGGTCTAGCTCATGATCATCCACATGCATTCAATGTATTACACATTTTATAAAACTAGCATTCAATTATTTAATCATTATTATTTAAAATAAATCACACTCAAATTGATTAATTATTATCTTTAATTAATCAATACTTTCATCTTAATTATTATCTGAATTTTATTGGGATTCTCATCCATTACAATTTTAAACAAATTAAATAAATTCATTTAAAATTAAATTTTTACATAAATTTAACTTGGAGGAAACACAATGAATAACTCTCCAAATCTACCCAACATTTATTATAATCATATACTGGTTTACTCTTGTGACATATGAAATACACAACTTATCACATACTTTCATGATGTGTACTTCACAGATGATTAAAAAAATTATATGTTTTTTTCACATGTTATGCTTTAATGTACATAGAGTAACAAATTTTAATACAACTCATACATGATATGAAGATCTTGAACATTATGTAGATATTAATTTAACATTTAAGTATTTATGTATATTAAAACCTATCACATGGCATGTCCTATCTTTATGGCTGCACACAAGTACATGTCTCAAGGTTTTCATAGTAAAATAAATAAATTGTAAATATGAGAAACTTAGTATAAGTAAACGGTGTATAGATATGACCTACATAATATGTACACCTCTCACCATTTATCTAAGACACACTTCTAGGGACTCAGTGTGTAGTTTGTTCCTTGTAAAATTTGGATTAGATGGTGTGTTAAATGAGCCACACACTGTGTTGACTCTGTGTCACACAGTCACCCATTAGGTTGGATGTGTATTGAATACACATCCTATATTTGACGCAAAGGGACCACATGCCATGTAAAATTGTCCACACAACGTGTAGTCTGGATGACTGTGTGCCAGTTTGTACCGGTCAACACACGATGTAAGAATTAAATACACTGTGTGTCATTAATGCACATGGGTTGAAAAATTTCTGAATTAACTCATGGTGCATTGAACACAACTACACAACATGTAACTTTGGTTAAATAGTGTGTACTACTATGTTATCTGAGCAGAATCCTTAGATCCTCTAGATGATTTCCTTGATTTTATTTTAGTAAAAAATTAAACTTGTCGATTAGATCTATGAGAAACGAATGAAGAAGAAAAAGATCTCATAATTCATATTAAAAGAATGATAAATCTTGAATTGAAAAAACTAAATTATAAATGTGTAAATCACCAATGATATTAAATAATTATAAAAAATTATGAACCTCCCTATGATACCACTAATAGGTTCTGGGTGTAGCGGAAGTGTGTGATGAGAAGTGTCCAACTTTATTTCTTTATAATCAATGATTAATCTAAGATCTATACGATGATTAATATCATGATCCATGGAATTCATTCAAAGAAATAGACAAATAATGATTGCACTGGAACTGAGAGAGAAGGATCAACACGTATTTTTTATAATTAATTTAATTAGATAAAGAATTACCTCTAAGGAATTATTTCTTTGTTGATGTTTCCAGTGATAGATCTTCGGTGCACCATCATTGCATTGTAGAAACTAAGTGAATATTTCCTATAGCGATGATCCACACGTGTTCCAAGAATCCCCAGACATCATCGAAGGAGTGTCTGGGTGATAGCATGAAATATCCTTTCACTTGTGTCATCCTCCTTGATCACCTTGATAATTTCCTCCAAATCATTCTTCTTGATCCGGTGTAGGAGGATTTCTTGCTGTTATTGGGAGTGTTCTTGGAGAAAGGATTTATCTAGGTTTGAGAGGATTCTACTTGAATCGTTGTGCACAACCAAATTGGCTTATGTGAAAATAACATAATTGGGTATTTATATTTAGAGGGTTAAAAGAAAATAATTCTACAAGTTCCCTTATTATTATTTAACCATAGAAAAACCCCATGTCAAATAATAATAGTAATATTATTATTTCTTGACACATGATTAACATGTGAATTATAATTAAATATTATTTAATTAAATAATATTAAATATTATTATTTCTCACTGGACCATTAAACTCGGTCCACCATTCCTCTACAATATTTAGCAGGCCTTGAATAATGTATCTTTATTTATTAAAAAAATATCATTACATTATTTTCCAATAAATAAATAAATATTATATTTACTAAAAAAAATATATTTATATGCGACAAAGCATACATGAATAATTATTAAACCATGTATGGGAATAATATTTATTCTACCTATTAATTAATAAATAATAATATATTATTTAATAGAGATTCTAGATACATTTTGTATGTGACCCTCTAGGCCTCTTTCTTAGTGGAATTAGGCAAAGCAGCCTAAAGTCCAAGGTTAGCATCTAGAAACATGCCAAGGCACCCATAAAGAAAGAATTTAATGCCAAAATGATATGTCACCTCATACGAAATCTTGCTATGTAATATAACCCCTTTATCGTAATATCTCAAATCGATTAGGTTGCATGCTAGTGCCATCAACCTATGTGCTCGATTATCTCTTTCTTTGAATTTCCAAAAATAGAAATTTTCTTTTGATTACCATGGCCATGGATTTATTTAGGCTATATCATTTACATAAAAGGATATGAGATATTAAATTTCGTTAAAAAATAAAAGGGAAAAATCCTTGCTCACATTATTCATTAATGAAATATTACTCGTGACACACCCAATGTATCCTACCTCATTGAGAACACCTGTCTTCATGGTTTTCATCAATACATATAAGTGTGTGACTCATAATATTCATTAATAGTAATCTTAAAGTCTAAGTACCAATACAGATGTTTGTATGTAGGAACATCCAGTTACACATATGAATGTGGATTTCCTACTGGTGGGTCTCATTCTCATAATATCCTACTAGATATTACCAAGGGTGTACACTATGAGAAGGTGTCTCAAAGTCCTATGTGTCTCCACCCCTGATAGCTCATTTAATTTGTTTCCCTCAAATGATATCATCCAACTATAGAACATATATTCAAGAATAATGTCGTATCACTTTCAGCTTCTCATCATAGTGGGGAACTTCTATGACCTTTTAGTGTGATAATTACTCTTTGGACATTATCACATACTATGTCATGTGTAAGAACAATCATGATGTGATAATTAGTTTATAAATATTCAAACAATTAATACATGTTTATAATAAAGTATAAATAAGTTGGATCTAGGTAACCAACTCCAACAATTAAGTAGTGTTAGGCCACACGATAGGTTCTGTAGTGGAGCACACACCCAGTCAGTTCTCAAGATATACACTCTATATACCCCACAAGAAAACACCATATAGTTTAAAAACACATGTAAAGATGATATAAATTCATTATAAAAGAGACTATATTACATGTATATAAATTTACTTGTTGTATATTGTGTTTCCTTCAAAGTTTTTCAAATATTATCAAACTAGTGCCATAATCTAATAGATGAATAGTGAATTCTATGTGTTTTTACATGAAGAACATGATGGTTTATATATCTTCATCATAGGGACATGTTTCATTTTTTTTTAAAATTCCTAATATTTTTATAGAAATATGATTGGGTGAGGGAGATATATTTATACTAGGCATAGGGTCGTTAACCCCCATGGCATCACATTGATACTAGTTCACAGGCCCTTTGTACACTTAGTGGAGTAAGAAAATCCTATAGTGATGGGGCATAGATCCTCAATATATACATTAGGTATCCCCCTTAGTTTATTCACATCCCCCATGATTAATTGTGGGTACTCCATATGGGTTGGTACCCCCCTTGAATGGAATTTACTCCCCAGTGAGGCATAGATATCCCACTATAGTTATAGAGTTATTGGGGAAGGTTGGATGTTAAGTGGATAGGGTTCAAGTAATCCCCAATATAATGAGGTGTCATCCTCCATCCATGGAGTTAGTTATATCCCATGAATTAGGGTGTAATTCCTCATCAAGGTTGATATACCATGTTTGATACACATTCCTTCAACAAGGAATAGTTTTACTCTTTTATTCCTGAGTAGTGACATGGAAGTTATGAAGTGCTTCATAGCTTTGGCATCATGGTTTATATGATATTATCAGGTTCCCTTCAGCATTTGAACCCAGTGGTGTTGAGCTATGGTTATTATAGGTTCTTTTATATAACCTTATTTTTCATAGAGGAATGACTTGCAGATGAACTATTGAATTTAGGCTTTATGAGTTATACACTAACCTTAGCATCTTTGGTTGTTTATAAGGGGAAATACCTTATCAGGTTGAGTGGTGGATTTGGAGATGAGCTATTATGATAGGGAATTCCTTATGTCCCTATGTTTCTTTTCTATTAAGGATATATTAGTTTCCTTATTTTTGGATTCTATATTATAACATAGATTCATATTGACTTGTTTTTTAATATTTTATTATTTTTTAGGTTGTCTAAATATGTTATTTTATACTCACCCTTTCACGAGATTTGTTCTCACATGAGTTGTGTTTGTTCAGAGGTCCAAAATTTTATTAATGGTTGAGTTAGACATGGAGCTGCATAAATTCATGTAGATCTAATTCTTTGTGGTTCTTGATAGTGGAAATTATTATTAGAAATATCTTCTAAAGAGTTCTTATATTGAGGAGGATATATCCCACATCATAAACCCATTTTATAGGGTATCACTATCACATGTATTGTTTATATGTTAATATTTTCCCTTGGTTTGTTGTATTGTATATATATTTCTCCATCCATACATTTTTTGCAAAGTTAAACTATATATATATATATATATATATATATATATATTGGTGGTTTCTAATGTATGTATATGGTGTATTTGAGTTGTATGTTTTTTTACAAGTTGATATAGTCTAAGGTATCCCATGTATGTTATGCCTCTTAGTACTAGTATATATCCACTAGGATATTGGAGGTGATTCTAGTTTGGCTAATTTGGCTTAATGCTAACCTAGGTGGGGGAATAATGGGTCAGGTAAAGTCACACAACTATTTAGGTTATTGAGATATTCAATGAACAATCCATAATAAATTTTATCAACAAAATCAAATCCATGAAGTGCTCCCATGAGAATTACCACTACGAGTCATGAAATTGATCAAAGGATAAGATCATCATTAAAATCATCATATCTAAAATATAAAACCTAAAAATTCATCCCCTTTAATCAATTATACTGGTCAAAAGGAGGACCCATGATCCAATGTCTCTCAACATTCAATTATCCTATCATGGTTACAAAATGAACCATTAGATGAATACTCACTAGTATAGAACCAAAATTTGATCACATTATCCAAAAATAATAGAGAATATAAATAAAATTATTATATTTAATTCATACTTACAATCTAAAAAGTGTGTAGATATTATTCTCTAACTCATTAAACAAAATTTCCTTTCATCACAAAAAATCACCAAATCATTACATCATATTGAATCATCATTGATTTTTTTTTGAAATTTATTATTGTGATACTATTTTGGTTTCAATTTCTCAATATGTTCATGTTAAAACCTAGAGGATGGGTGGTTCAATCATCCAAAAAAGATATTATTTTTTAGTTCATGATTCTATAATTGATTTAACAATAATTGAGAAATCCTTACTAATAACAATTCCAGTTACCATTCGATGAAAGAAATTGATTTCTACTAATTAATTTAAGGAATATTGTACAAGGTTTTATTATACAATATTTAATATACATTAGTGTGGTAATAATTAATTACACTATGGTTTAAATCCATATAGAAAGGCACTCAAAGGTTTAATTCGACTCAGTAAATCATGATATTTTATGAAGTGGTAAAAGGTTTTATGGTTATTAGATTGATCTCAAAGAGGGAATCCTATATATTTCCTATAGGAGTATAAAAACTCACATAGTTTCATGTCATAGTTTAAAGTCTTATAATAATACGTGACACCCGCATGGGTGGGGATTATAGATTATTTCATAGTAAGAATGCATAACATGTAGTTTAAAATCATGTGAGAAATTTATAGTAATTACTTTTATATTCATGCGATGACGACTAATTCTATTCCTTTTAAAGACATGAAACCAAGAAAAATATTATTCCATTTATGATCATGAAATAAGGACCCATGATGTGGATTTTAAGGTTATGTGATAAGTAATTTCATATCTTATATTTTAATTTCATATGACTATAACCACTATTTAAAGGATTCCTATAAATATTTTATGTGCACTACTTACACATGATCAACCCTTAGGGTTTTCCCTAGTAGATGAATTAGGTAAAGGCATGGGGCTTACATTAATTGGATATCCAAAAGGATGATAAAATCCTAGTAATGATAGGGGAAAATGATATTTCTCATTTAAAAGGGGGGGCTAATTAATCAATGCCTTGATAAATTTTGATGAATGTGTGGGGGATTACACCAAGGAGTAATCCTTGGAATTTTTTTTTGTCTCAATATCCATTTAATAATAAATATATTGGAATTACACTATGTACTTCTCAAATTGAAGGATCATCATTATCAAATAGATACAAAAAATATAACCCTTCAAGTATATATATCATAATGAGAAATTCCATGGGGGTCTTTTAGAGGATGTATAGTTCAGATTTTTAAAGGGATACACAATCATAAAGGATAAATTAAAGTGATAAATGACCTAACTATAATATTGGGGTTATGGAGGTTAATATTTATGAAAAATTAACTTTTTGGGATATGGCTTGGGTGAAATTATTCTATGAGGGTAAGAGAGGCTACTAGGGTAAAGTTAAGTTTTTTTCTAAGGTAGGATACATGGGTCAATGTGGAACCTAGTGTAAGCCATGATGGTTGGGAGATGCATGTGAAGGCTAAAAGTAGAAGGGAGCCAGTTCCCTTCACCCAAAATACCATGAAATCTTCTTTAATAAGGGCCTTTAAATGTAGTCTAAACTTAAGATTTGTGTGAAGAGGTGTTTTATGAAGTTTCAATGTGTGAAACCCACAAATGACTCAGTATCCCAATTTTTTTATCTCATACCTTAGATTTAATAAAAAAATCATATGCAGAAGTCTATGGAGTCATAGTGTGATGGATTTGGATTCTTGAATTTTTACTATAATCATACCCATCCTCTATCACTTACTTGGAATTAAAAGGGGCAATTTATTAGGAAACATTTCATGGGGGGCCATCCTTCTATGGGACATCAAGACTCTACCTTGGGGATGGAATGGGAAGCACCCTGATTTAAAAGGGAGTGGGTGGTTCCCTAAGTTAAATAAGGTGTGTACACTCTCTACTTGGAGTAAGGAATCCACTTGTTCCTTTTAAAAAAATCATCAAAAAAATTCTTTAGGATTTTAATTGTTTTGTCTGAAATTTTTTGAGCACCACTAAATAAAAATTCATTCTTAATGATAATTTAAGGCAATTTATAATAAAAATAATAATATAAATATTTTTTTATGACTCATGTTTTTAAGGAGTTAAAAATGAGAGTCAAGTTATCTGTATAAATAAAATAAATATTAATAAGAATATTGTATAGTGCATAATAATAAAAAATAATGAAATTAGTTTTTCAAGGCATATATTTTCTCTTGTTGATGTAAAAAAATGAAAATCTAATTAAAATTTTAATATATATGAAATATTAATTTCAAAACAACTTTATGCATTATTTATAAATATTAAAATATTTTTTATGGATATTATAAATAAATAAATTTATTAGAAATATTTATATGAAGTTATGAAAGTTTTATTTTTTTAACTTGCAATCAGATCTCTTAATAAATAAATAAATAAACTATATTTATTATAAAATCATAGTGATGAAAATGTTTACTCATTAGAGAAGTACCTGATACTACCCAAACCAATTAATTAGAGATAAAATAGTGGTTAATAATGTTTTTATAAGGCTATGATAGCGAGTTTAAAATATGATTAATATTTGAGTGGACTTAAATTGAAAGATTTTGGGTAACCTAAACAGAAACCCAATTCAATTAATTAATATTAATTATAAAATTTTAAATAATAGTTAAATTATAAAATTTATTAGTTTATTTTGCATTCAGTTTACTTTATATATATAAATTAATTATAAATTTGAATTCAATTAATTATTTATTATTGTTTAATTAGATATATATATTTTTAACTAATAATTAATGTATTATATATATAAATATATGTTAGGAAATTATTATTATTATTATTATTATTATTATATGGGTGCTATAATTTTCCCTAATTCCTAAGGTGATGATGAAACCTAATTCCCAACAAAATCCTTTCATATGTCAAACCTTCAAATTACCCCAACCTTTGGTATTCCAACCATTGGATTTTTTGTAGGGGAAGGAATTGTTCTTTTCCACTGAATAAAATCTCATGTACTCTATATATATGTGTCACCATGACAATAGAAATAAAACATTGGCCCTATATACTTTCTTCTCTTGTCTACTTATTTGAATCATCTTTTTTGTTCATCATTTCCATATAAAAGATCAACATGTCATTTCACCAAAGATACAGTTCTACAATGATACATCACATGCTTTATTTATAGAATTATTTATAACAAATTTGGGATACCGAAATATATATCAATGAAAATGTTATTGGTTATAAGATCAAAGTGATAAATCAAGCTTCTACTCTAGACCATTATCGATACCTAATATTTCTTTACCATCACCTGCATTAAGATCTAAATAATTATCACCTAATAAGAAAGAGTCCTATAGTGTTATAGAAAAACCACAAGGAGTGGTATAACCACCTTAAACTAGTAATTTTACTAAAATAATGATATAAGTGGATTCAACTATAATTACATGATTTTAAATTGGTAAAACAATATAAGTTTTCAAAGGATAACACAATATTTCAATTAAAATTAATTAGATAAAATATCACTCACACTGATATATTAGAAATGAATTTTTCTACTTTCCATGCCTCAAACATAATATTTCACTAAAAATACCATGAGAAAGGTTTTATAAAATATTTTAAATTAATATTCTACCTTATTTTTAGAGAAAAAAACAATGAACTCCAAGTTAGAAATCATGAATCTCAAGTAACTGGTAAATCTCAATTCACATAAGAGAATGTAGATTGTTATCAAAATAGTTGTGGAAGTAATCATCAAAATCAACATTGAGGAAAATAATTTGTTCTAGGTGGTCATACCTCCAATGAGAATAGTAAATGAAATATCTATAAGTGGTCAAATAATGAACAACCATAACCATATAATGTGAATAATTATGGAATAAAGTGTTTTAAGTGTGATATAAAGGGAAAAATCACATATCAGTCATTTACCAAATCATTTTGTTAATATTTATCAATAATTAATCAAAGGAAAATAAAAAATCATAGAAAAAATATTTACATAAAAATACTTGAAATATCAATATTATATTATGAATTTTAATATATTTGATTATTTTATAAACCTTGAACGTGTTGAGAATATGAGAAATATATAAATTCTCTTGATGAAGATATACGTTTTTACTTATAATGTTTTTTAACAAATAAATAATAAATGATTCTTTTGGTTTATTTTTATTTTATTTCATATTTATTTGTTTTATTTTATTTTTAATATAAATGAATTATATTTTTTAAGTTCCCAAATGGATTGTGATAAAGAGAGTCTTATTTTTTGTAATTGACTTCAATATGTCAATGAGGACTAAAGTCAACATGTGTTGATAAATGAAAAAGATCTCATTGAATATATATGAGACATATGTTAGAGTTCCAATAGATTATATTCATTTTTCTCTTTCATAGTGTGTTTATGATAAATTCATATGTTGTAAATGAAGATAAAGAGTGATATAATACTCTTGATAGTGGGTAATTTATAATGCTACTTGGAATTATTGGATAAGAAAAATCAAGGAATGAGTAAAATACATATGATGATTGTAGATATAGTCTTATAATATGAATCAATGGAAGGTAATAATAGTTAATGAAATCATTTTCTACTATAGGTTATAAATGAGTTTAAAATATTGGATATGATTAATAAATAATATAACTACTAAGATGAATGGAAAATCTATTGGTAATAATGATTAATTATCCCTATGTTATATATCATAAAGGATATTACATATAAAAAAATTTCATTTAGTAGTAAAGGATATTACATATATTGTATAAAAAACTTTGAATATGGATTAGATAAATTTGATTTTTAATATGGGAAGTGTTGAGGTAGTGAAGTTTCATAGAGAAACTGAAAATTGTTTTAAAAAATGTTGTATAATGCTTTAGGAATTTTACTAAAGAGTTTTGAGAAGATTTAATATATTACCATATTTATTTATGTTTTTTAGATGAATTAGAGTGATTGGATATTACTTAAGAATATTTTAAGTGGTCATAATATAATTTAAATAAGTTCAAAAATACTAAGAATGAGGTGAAAATTTGGAAAAGGCCTAAGGAAGATCCTTTAAAATAGAATGTTGTAAAAGTTTTGGAATTTACTGGGATATGTAAGGTTACTTAATATGGTATGTAAGAGTCACTCTAAAATTATGAATAATATATAATATTTTATGGAGAGGTATCTATGAAAAAGGTAATACATAAGTATTTACCTATAGAAAAGGCAATATATAAGAGTTTCCCTAAGATAGAGGGAATATGTAAGGGTTTCCTAGACCTTGACGACTAGAAATTGGAAAAGTACTGACCCACATTATGATATATAAGGCTTGGTTTCTCAATATAAAAATGTTACCAAAATTTTTAAAAGGAAACATGAAAGGGTACTCAGTGAGAGGAATGATATTTGGAAAAGTACTTTTATACATAAGAGTTGGTTTCTTGATATGTAAGTATTGTCACAATGTAAAATGAACTATATAAGTGTACTCATAATGCATGGGACTTTAAAAACATTCAAATTATTATTATGATGTGTAAGAGTTACTCCAAATTTAAAGTGCATATGTAAGGGATAAAATGAGGGTATATAAGGGTGACCTGGAGACTTTAAATGATATGTAAATGCCTGCAATATGATATATAAACGTAATGCAGTCTTTCCAAAAGATACATAAGAGTAACAAGAAACTCCCACAAAGGTGAGATAAAGTTTTCAAGATATCTATAAGGGTGACTATATACCTATAGAAGATTTATTTTTTTATGAAATTAATTGAGTCTTCTAGAAGGATAATTTAGAAGAAGATAAAATTAGATGATGATATTCCAATCTTAATGTTTGAATATCATGATGCCTTGAATGTCCATGATTCTAGTAGTGAATAATGGAGATAATAATTAAGTAAGAATGTTGAGTCATGATAAAGGTTTACACACATCAAGTATTTTTTTTATACACACATATATAAAGAAATAATGAGAAGGTATATTTTGTGGAAATAATAATGAAATAAAATACTGATATTTGAGGATGATATTTTAATTATATATTTAAAATAAATATAAAGTTTCAAATATATATAATTGAAACTTAATAATTAATATCAAAACAATATGATTTCTTGATAATATTTTCAACCAATTTTTTAATGAGAATATGGGTACTTATAGAGTGTTGGTTGATAGGATAAGAAGATTATATTGAGTTTGTGGGGAGTAGGATGACATGATTATATTGAGAAATTGAATCTAAATTATGGATAAGATTGCATTTTCAATATTTTAGGAGTTTTCTATATTCAAAATATATAAATTCTACTCAAGTTATTCTTTGAGTATATTAGATAATAAAATTATGTGAAAATATAAAAGTGAGAGAGAATCGTCCAATATTATATTCTATAGAAGACCAAAAGAATAAATGAAATAGAGTATTTAGAGATATTTACTAAAAGTAGATCATGTTCATCAAGGAATAATAATAAGAATAAAGAGAAATAAATCCAATTAGGTACTACTACTGCAATCCTAATTATCATTAAAGGAATAGGGTAATAAATAAGGAGAATAAGAATATAAGAGTTGACTGAGGATAACACTATTTTTGTTTGTTCATGATATATGTGTAGATATTATTGAATAAGAATAAAAATATTGAGGAAGAAGACAATGTGAAGAAGCATATTTTCTAATGTGTTGATCATTATAATATTTATTTAAGATAACATGGTCAATATGCATGATAATTTAGCTATTTAGGTAATTTAATTAGAAGACCTATTGTTAAGGGAAAAGATCTTATAGTTGATGTAGTGATATTCTGTGGAAGATAAAAGATCTTTTTTAGCAATGAGTTGGGAGGAAACATTGTAAATTAATAGGATCTAGCATGAATAAACTAGGTTGGAGATAGTAAACTAAAGGGATCCTGTATAAAGTATAAATTTATAGATGGTAAAGGGTTATTAGGAGATAACATACTTCTATGCACTAGAGTTAAATAGTGTATATCTATTTCTTAGACTCAACCCAAGCATATAAGGACTATATATAGACATTGGTATTAAACATTGTTAAAATACCACATCCTTATTTTCATTATTTATTTATTACTTTACATGTGGAGATTGTGTGTGGGTAGTTAATATTCCAATCCATACAACTTAACAAATATATAGTTTTAAAAATTAACAGGGGAAATAACAAGAGATGAGAATTCATTAAAATTAGGACACACTAATTCACCCATTCCATGACATTGAATCTATATGATCCTATGGAGTAATTTTAATTTTTTTAGAGATAATAAAGTTTCACTCTAATTGGATATATTTTTAACTCCCAATTTAATTTTTTATGATATATATGGATTTCAAATTTGAAGAAACTATTAAACACCATGTCAAGATTGATATGATTTTTTTTTCAAATCCAAAAAGAATAAAAAGAAGAGAGAGGATATGAATCTAAGAAAAACTTAAATAGAGAAAGTGGGTACATCATTAATTTAAGGTAATTAAAGTGGAAGTTTATCTTTCATATCTATTCATAAATTCCCTCTGGAATAATCTAATTATGTTCATGAAGAGTATGCAGAGATTGATTCACTTACAAATTTTTACTATAAAATAAAGGTATATTTTAAAAAATACTCCACTATAGTTTTCACATATATTATTATTCTTATAAAAGTGATATAATATGAGAAAACATATATAGAGTTATAGGCTGATCTAATAGAAAAATAAATGATTAGAAATTTATACATATAAAAGTATCTCATCAAGAATGTGGAAGAAAACAAATATCTTTTATAGTTTTGAAAGGTAAAATACACCCTGTATGAAGTAGGTTTGAAAAAAATAATTATTTAGAAAACTTATATAGGAAAATATTATGAATAAATGATTTATTCATTAGAATAAACTCATATAATTTCCATGGATTCCACAAATTCTCAATTGGAAATAGAAGTTAAACATGAAAAAGAGATTGAAAATACCTTGAAAAAATGTAATATGCAAGAAGATCACATTGAGAAGGTGAATAGGTAATGGGAAGATATATTGAGTTTCATTGAAGTTGAAAACAATATCCTCAACTTAAAGTTTCTTGATCTGGAGGTAAAAATGAGAAATGTGGAGGTGACACAAGTTGAGACTTCCCAAAAGGAAAAAATTAGAGGGATTCAATTCAAGGTTATAATAATACTCTTACATTAAAAAATACCCACATTAATGGAAATAATATATTGAAATCATCCAATATTATAAACACTACAACCCCACATCAGATGATAAACCAAGTCTAAGAAAAATCTTCACATGTAAATGATGATTGAATCATTAATGTAAGTCTTAAATCAAATTTGGAACACATATGGGTGGATAAAAATGTTGATAAAAGAATAAATTTAAAAAATGTGTATTTAATAATGTTCAAAAATAGTGGATACTGAATTTAATCTCAAAATAAGCGTGGTTTGGTTCAAAAAACATGGATCCCCGGCTAGTTAGATTTCAACAAAAAAGAGGAAAATAAAAGTTTATTGGACATTTCTGGTGTTATAGAAGAGTTGGGCATAAGGAAATTGATTGTTTCCATAACTATTAATGTATGGAGAATATAGAATTATTTTATCATAGGGGTAAAATATTGGTTATAGAAAAATTCATAAAAAAAGAATAAATATTTTTGAAAAACATATATTTGAATGTATTGAATATTTCTATGAGAGTTACAACAAGTGTATCCATTGTTATGATGAGTGATAGTATAAATATTAAAAGAATTATTCATATTTTATAGGAGTAATAAGGTCCCAAAATCTGAAAAAGTAATAAAGAAAAATAGATGAGTCTTTCATGTGGATAAATAAAGTAAAAAATATTTAGAAAATTACAGACAAGACTAATACTAATGATGCTACACTAAGAAGGAGGAGATTCTTATATTGAGGAAGAAAAGGAAAAAAACATGGATCTTTATAAGAAATAAATGAATATTAATGACAAATTGAGAAAGTTGTAACGTATAAGGGAATCTATCCAATAGGGAAACAAATGGATTAGTAGTGGAGGGAATCATAGACGAAAAATTATAGAAGCTTCCAAAGAAGGATAACTCAAAGGCTATTGTGGAACTGTGTGGATGGTGAAAATGGATAGGAACCACTCTTAATAAATACATGAAATGGTCACTATGATATAATTATTTTATGAAAAGGAAATATAAATTATTAATTACTTCATTTTCCAAGAATTAAGATGTGAAAAATGAATTTTCACACAAGTAGAAAGCTAAGTATGTTCTTAAGGAGTGCATGATCATATAGCTATCATAGTTGGAAAAGGAAAATAATATAGATAAAGAAAAAAATAGTTAATAATTATTGATAGATAATGTAAAAAATAAAATTCTACATGCATATAAAACCATGAAAAAAAGAAAAAACCATAGTACCCATGAAATATTAAGCTTGTAAAATCAAAGGAGGCGCTAGCATGAAGAGTTATTATAGAAGCCAGTCCAGATGAACCACTGAGATGGGGAGGGATAAATTAGTGATTTATTTTTTTAATCATGAGATATTCTATTTTATCCCAACCTATTGAACTTATTGATGTTCTCGATCCACTTAATTTTATCTCACAGCCCAACCTCATGTGCAGTAGTAGTTAAATAAAAAGTTTCACATGATGTTTATAAGGTTTGGAGTAAAATTATACTCCTTATAATGATAGTTAGAAACCCCAACATGTATTCTTCACTATAGACACAAGTGATTATGTAACATATTGAACTGGGTGCCACACACTGATGCCCCGAGCCGGTTGTCCACTTGACCTCAGGCGAGCCTCCCTGTATGCCAGAGGCTGTCGACTAACAGTGAGGGTATAATATCAATCATGGGGATACTATAACCTCTTTATCAAAACAACACAATAATAAAAATAATTAAACAATATCAAAAAGATATAACCATAACCAGAATAATAATAGTATCATATTATAAACCAAAACTGAAAACAATAACCATAACTAAACAATAGATATGTCATAAAAAATAAGTGTCAAGTGTAAAAATGAAAACCCAAAATAAAGACACTGACAAATCCCCCAAATAGGTCATGACACCAAGTCTGGTTCCCTCATCCATGCTCCATCCTGACTCATCCATCTAACATAGGTCCCTTACTCTTGTCCTATCCTAAAAAATTGAAGTCTATTCAGGTACCGTTAAGGAATCATTAGTAGGGTGTGAGTACAACTCAGTAGGCCACCACCAATGGCATATAAAAAAATATCCAGTCAATAACAGTGTATGTATTTTAATAAAGAATAAAGTTTAAGAAATAAGGTAAATAGTTTATATATTCATTTTTTTTTATTTAGTCACATAAATCTTCCGGTTTCCAAGGACACCCGCACCATATTTACCTTATTCAATACATTCCAGTGTTTGAAACATATCACATATTCAATTAAAAATTCATTATAACACATGGGATTTTATTATCCATTTCATTTCAATTCATAGCATGACCACTTGGAACAATATTCCAATGACAATCCCATGGGCATAGAACATTATGTCTAGCACCTCGTGGGTATTTGGAGCCACTATCCCTATCCCACACCTCAATGTCACCTAGGTATTTGGGGCCTCATTCCCTATCCCACAATTTCTATCACATATGGGTATTTAGAGCTTCATTCCTTATCCCATACTCATTTATCACACATGGGTATTTGGATCCTCAGTCCCTGTCCCGCACTCATTTATCACACATGGGTATTTGGAGCCTCAGTCCCTAACTCACACTCATATATCAATAAATCACATATATATCACATATATCACATCAGTCGAGGTTAATCAACATTTAACCTTTTATCACAATTTCACTTCATGGTATAACATTACAATTTATCACAATAAACATGGTTCTTCAGTGTAATCACATGGAATAATATGAACAAATCCCCATTAAACCATTTTGAATTATATAAATCATATAACACATTAACCCATTTAGTTTAATACAACCATCTCATAATTATCATTTTCAATTAATTCATAATCACATTAATTGACTAATTACACAATCCTAATTTCCCATCAATTCCACAATCAAAATATTCCATTAATTAATTAACCAATTAATAAATCCAATTCCACTAATTCTAATTTCACCAAATTAATCCCAATTCCTTATCACATGGTAGTTAAATTCAATCAGTTAAATCCCTAACTCAATTTTACAATCATGGAAATTGAAATTTCTCAATTATATACACATAATTAAATCAAGAATATGGGATCTACAATTAAGACCATCTACTTCAAGATTGATGACGAATGCTCCACAATGGAAATCCCTAATTGAAGTGGAAGAACCAAGATAATGATAAAGAACAAGATCTATATCTAAAACCTATATCCAAGATTAAATGAATTATATCTATGAACACCTATATCTAGATCCATTACCAACATAGGAAAACATCCCTTTAAAGGATGATAAAAGGGTGGGGCCCATACAAGATTAGAATTTCCTACTTGGAGAGGTGAAGATCCATTAATGGATCTTTGATTAGTCAATAAAATAGGTAGAAATTACTTGGAATTATTATGGGGCCCTCTAAAATTTTAAGGAATTGGTTTAGGTAAATAAAGGGTGTTTAGGTATATAATATGGGGATTTGGGAAATTTTTAATGAATTTTAGGGGGTTTAATTTTCTATGCTCACATTTTCCTTTATAGGATTCACAATTTACCATAATTGTGTTCCCTAACTATGCACCTCACATAGGGGTGTTTAATGGTTACTACTAAAAGAAGAAAAAATTTGAAAAACCATCTGCTAGCCATGTGGTTACCCTATTTTTGGGTTTTCATGATTTTCTTGGTTGAGAGCACGGTTTGGAAAAACTATGAGCCAACTGTGAATCCCTATTCCTTCCAAAATCCTCAAATTTCACCCCAAAATTTCCCAAAATAAAACCCAAAAAAGATACACTCAAAAAAAGGAAAGAGTGTACCTAAAAAAGAGCTCAATAAATTTCTAGAAAAGGTTTGGGATCTTATAATATCATCACCTTATAACAGTTTATCCTCGAGCTGTACTCCCAAGAATCTCTAAGATTTTGTGGTAAAATGATCAGTCCACTAAGACTTCATATCCAATTTTCTCTCCTAAGTTTCCTCTTAAATGACACTATGTTTCCATAATATACGAACTATCAGAACGATACTCCCCCTCAACACTTTCTCACTGCAATCCATAAAACATATAAGATGCTCCTTGAAGGATGCATTGGTATCAAGCTCAACATCAATCACATTAATCATAAGATAAGGGTCAAGGTGATAATTCCAAAGCTGTGAAATATGAAAAACATCATTCATAACTCTGTACCTCTGTGGAAGATCCAATCGATATGCCACCAACCTAATTCTCTCCACACCTCAAATATTATAACAAAATTAGGAAATAACTTTCCCTACCCCCAAATCCTATGGTGACCCAATCTAGGTGACACTTGAAGGAACATATGATAACCCACTAAAAACTCAAGGGGTCTTTGACATCGATCAACATACAACTTATGTCTACTCTAAGCTATACCCACATGTTTCTAAATTAGTTGAACCTGCTCTGATGTCTCCTGCACATACTCAGTCCCAACAACTCCGAATCACCTGAATCTATCCAATATAGAGGTAATATACATTTCCTAACATAAAGAGCCTCATATAGTCCCATCTGTACAGTTTCCTGATAAATTTTGTTATCAGTGAAATCAACGAGTGGTAGGTGCTTCTCCCAAGACCCACCAAAATCGATAACACACGCTTGAAGCATATCCTCAAGAACCTATATAGTATGTTACAACTACGCATAGATTTTTGGGTGGAATTCCTTAATCAATAAAACCCAGGTGCTAAGAACCATTTGTAAACTCTCCCAAAAGTCTAAAGTAAAACATAGGTTATAGTCTGAAATAATACTCCATGAAACCCCATAAAGATGGAACATCTCCTAAACATATAAGTATCCCAAATGATCCACTAATAAAGTCTCACATATAGGAAAGAAATGTTCCAATTTCATCAGTTGATCTACTATCACCCAAATAGTGTCATTCTTCCAAGGCATCCTCAGAAGACCCACCACAATGTCCTTGGTAACGCCCTCCCAATTCCATTTTAGAATGGTAAATAGTTGTAGTAAACCTCCAACTCACTAATGCTCACCCTTCACCCCTTAAAATGTGTATCATCATGTCATAGACTCTATTATCTCCTTTTTCATACCCGACCACTAAAACTATTATTGTAGGTCATAGTAAATTTTTTTCACCCCTGGATTAACTACTTACTTTGAGCTATGAATCTCACGCATCAACTCCTCCTGCATGCTCATAAAAACAATAACCCAATTACTGATAAAGATGATCTAATACTCATCTAAGGTCCAATTTTAAGGCAACTCCCCACCTTAAAGTCTTCCCCTAAAGGCTTAACATTATGGATCATGATACTACCATTCCTCGATCTGACTAAAAGGTGTATAATCCATTGAAACTGATACGAGATTCATCTACTCCAAGCCTTCCTAGATCACTACATCCATCTCATCTATCAAGGTCATCATCTTCCACTCAACACTAGGCTCATAAACTACTTGAGTTTGATTTTTTCTTCTTAAAGTGTCAGAAACACTATTTCACTTATCTGACATATATTCTAGATCAAAATTAGACGATTTCATATACTCAACCCACATTCGCTAATGGAGATTCAAATCTCACTGCGAAAAGTTATACTTTAAGCTCTTGTGACCAATATACATAGTAAACTTTTTCCCAATAGATAAATTTTCCAACAATTCAAAGCATAAACCACTACTACTAACTCAAGGTCATGAATAGGGTAGTTCCATTCATGGGATATCAACTATCGAGACCCATATGCCGCAAATCGATCTCTATGCATCAACATTACTCCAATGCCTATTCTTAAAGTGTCACAAAACACCATATAATCCTCACCTGACTCAGGTAGGATCAAGATTGGTGTCGTAGTAAAATGAATCTTCAACTCCTAGAAATCATTCTCACATGCTTTGGATCATTCAAACTTTACCCCCTTCTTGGTCATGCCCAAAAGAGTTTCTAAAAAATGGGAAAATTCTTAGATGAACCTTTGATAATATTCCTATAAACCCAGAAATCTAAGAATATCACAAAAATTCTTGGGATACTCTCAAGAAACCACTACCTGAAATTTATCTGGGTCCACTGACACACCTTCCAATGAGAAAATATGACTGAAGAAGTGTACCCGATCAATTAAAAACTGACACTTAATCTCATATTTAATTCCATCCTAGAAACTCCATGACATAACTGTATCATCCCCTACCAGAAATAGATCAAAGAACTACAAGTTAGTAAAGTGACCAACATATTTAATCACAGACATAATACTCTAAGTCAATTACATGGACTCAACTACCATATCTTGTCAAAGTGTCTCTAGATAAAAGTGTTCTAGTAACTTCTCAAAAAATTAATTCCATACCATACTATATTATTTCCCAGTTTGAGACTGAAAATTCCACTAGTTCTTCACTGATCCTCATAACATATAATTAGAAAACTTGACCGTTTTCTTAGCAGGATTCTCTAAATGGTCAATTATAGTCTAGATGAACTCAACCCAGAACTCAGCTAACTCAAGTCCACCCTCTCTAGTAGAATTCAGAGGGTTATTTAACTAAAACTCTCATGTCATTTCATAAAAACTCTTAATAAACCTATCTAGGTATCTCTCCATAAACTTTATGAAATGAGAAAAGTTTTCATAGAACTTATCTCTAACTCCTTAACCCGACACTATTGGTTCCTTAGGTTCCACTACTAGAGGATTATTTCTAGAAATATCCTCATGTTTTCCTATCATTAAATATCATCATGGAGGTATATATCTACAATTAAAAACACACATATCAGGAAAAAAAACACAACACTATCACAAGAACCCAAGAGATATTCACGTAAGTCCATAACAAGTCATCCCCCTTTTTCCCACTGCACGATCAAAACCGAGGCACTATCACTGACCTTAACCATCCTATATCTAGGTCATGGTTAATAAAGGATAAACACATTATCATTATTAAAGTATCATTATAAACCCATTTATTCACATATTGCATTATTTTATAACTTTCAAGTTTACATTTATAACCTTTTTCATTTGAGTTTACATAAGAAAGCAAAAAAATTTCAAATCCAACAACTTACCCAAAAACTTGTTTTTACCATATGTGCCTAAAACGACGAATGTTAAAAAAATATTAAGTGCCTAGAATGATGCATTCATACTCAAATATCATTAGATACCAGGCCATGATTTAAATTTCATAAAATCTAAAAAAAATCACATCACATAAAAGTGCATCACCCAAGGTGAAATAACATTCAACAGTAATAGAAACAACAATAACAACAATCCCACCTTGGATACTTGGATTTCCCCCATATATAGGTAAACTAATTCCATGCACAGATATATGCCCTAGTCCTGACTATTCCTAGTCTCTTATCTACCTTTCCCAAATAGTAAGACAAAAGAAAAGAAAAATAAAACTTATTTGATACCACTTTGTAATGTCCCAACTCGGGTGCCACACACCGGTGCCCAAAGACAGATTTTTATATGACCTCATGAGTTCCTCCCCATATGCCATAGGCTACCGAATAACAACAAGGATATAATAGATATTATGTAGATAATACAACCTGTTTATCAAACTAAGACAAAAACATTAATAACTAAACAATAGCCAAAAGATATAACCATAACTAGAATAATAGCAGTATCACCTGATGAACCAAAACTAAAAACAATATCCATAACTAAATAATAGATATGTCGTACCAAATACGTGTCAAACGTCAAAATGAAAACCAAAAATAAATACACTAACAATTCCCCCAAGTGGGTCCTGACACCAAGTTTGGTTCCCTTATCAATGCCCCATCCTGAATCAACCATCTAACATAGGGACCTTGTGAGAACTGGGTCCCAGTGACAGCACTACTTCCATGCACAGATACATGTCCAAGTCCTGACTATTCCTAGTCTCCTGTCTACCTTTCCCAAATAGTAATACAAAAGAAAAGAAAAATAAAACTTATTTGATACCACTTTGTAATGTCCCAACTCGGGTGCCACACACCGGTGCCCAAAGACAGATTTCTATATGACCTCATGAGTTCCTCCCCATATGCCATAGGCTACCGAATAACAACAAGGATATAATAGAGATTATGTAGATAATATAACCCCTTTATCAAACTAAGACAAAAACATTAATAACTAAACAATAGCCAAAAGATATAACCATGACTAGAATAATACCAGTATCACATGATGAACCAAAACTAAAAACAATATCCATAACTAAATAATAGATATGTCATACCAAATAAGTGTCAAACGTCAAAATGAAAACCAAAAATAAATACACTAACAATTCCCCCAACTGGGTCCTGACACCAAGTTTGGTTCCCTCATCAATGCCCCATCCCGAATCAACCATCTAACATAGGGACCTTGTGACAACCGGGTCCCAGTGACAGCACAACCACCCCAACTTAACATGGTTGTCGGGTCCTGGCCCACCAGGTACCACCAGTTGCCCCGCAGACATGTGGAATAATACCAGTATCACATGATGAACCAAAACTAAAAACAATATCCATAACTAAATAATAGATATGTCATACCAAATAAGTGTCAAACGTCAAAATGAAAACCAAAAATAAATACACTAACAATTCCCCCAACTGGGTCCTGACACCAAGTTTGGTTCCCTCATCAATGCCCCATCCCGAATCAACCATCTAACATAGGGACCTTGTGACAACCGGGTCCCAGTGACAGCACAACCACCCCAACTTAACATGGTTGTCGGGTCCTGGCCCACCAGGTACCACCAGTTGCCCCGCAGACATGTGGGGCCCACCCCGAGGTCCACCCACATGCCTGAACGGGTCATCTGACTAATGATTGTCCCCACATGCCAACACATGTCCTTTCCAGTGTGCTTTGTCCCCAACTGGGTCCTGACACCAAGTTTGGTTCCCTCATCAATGCCCCATCCTGAATCAACCATCTAACATAGGAACCTTGTGACAACCGGGTCCCAGTGACAGCACAACCACCCCAACTTAACATGGTTGTCGGGTCCTGGCCCACCAGGTACCACCAGTTGCCCCGTAGACATGTGGGGCCCACCCCGAGGTCCACCCACATGACTGAACGGGTCATCTGACTAATGATTGTCCCCACATGCCAACACATGTCCTTTCCAGTGTGCTTTGTCCTCACTCACACACACCCTGGGAAACTTCCCAGAAGGTCACCCATCCTGATCACTACTCCAGGACAAGCATGCTTAACTGTGAAGTTCTAATCAGAAAGGCTCCTGAAAGGGAAGGTGCACCTTGTTGACATGAGTCATATCATTTAGACATTTAACCCTTTATAATTTGGGGATGTTACAATCACCCCCCCCCCCCTTTAGAGCACAACACCCTCATTGTGGGCCCTACATCTCAACCCAGGCAGTGCACCGCACACTTAAGGCTGGGTTCCTCCTCTGATACCATTTTGTCATGAACCGGATCTGGTTGCCACTATTACCGACACCAAACCCAGCCCATGACAAGGCCCGAAGGGCGTTCCCTATCCCCACGGGCTGGCACAAGTGCCTGGGTATCATTAAAATTCATTTGGGAACTATTTACCTGTTCAGGCATGTGGGTGGACCCTGGGGTGGGCCCCACGTGTCTGCGGGGTAACTGGTGGTACCTGGTGGGCTAGGACCCGATGACCATGTTAAGGCAGGGTGGTTGTGCTGTCACCGAGACCAGGTTGTCACATTTGGTATCAGAGGGAGGTTAATGTTTTTGAGTTATATTATTATTTTGGGATGAGTCGGGCTAGAACGGAGATAGGACTGTCAGGGCTCGGAGTTTTGGTCATGAGTAGGGTGTCTGGCCCATACCCCTCGTGACAGACCGTGAGTCACCATGGGATGTCTGAATTGTTTGTTTATCTTTACTTCCATATGAGACGTGTGGGCTACAGACTGCACGTGGACATCGAGGGTGGTGAAGTAGTTGTTTATCTTATTATTGTAATGTGTTTGGATTATTTATATTTGATGTTATTCCTGAAATTTTCAAAACTGTTGTACTGATTTTTTTCCCTTGTGACTGCTGCCTTTTGTAGCAACATGCCTCCCCGAAAAGCTCCCATGCACCCACGGGAGGAAGTCGGAGAGAGTTCTCCTACACCACTCGATCAAAGGATGATAGAAGCCGTGGTCCGATTATTCCAGGCTCTGGGACAAGGAGGGCTTATAGCTCCTACTCCAGCCAGAGAAGATGAGTCTGGACCCAGGAAGGATAAGGCCTAGGAGTTCTTGAAAAATAAACCTCCTTATTTGCTACGTAGCTCAGAACCTCAAGAGGAAGAGGAATGGCTCGAGAAGATAGAGCGTATGTTCGAGTTCCTGGACACACCTGAGGAGGTCCGGGTGAAAAGTGACTCTTTTCAGCTAGAGGGTCCCAGCCGTAGGTGGTGGGAATCAGTGCTTCAATATGGGAAGCATGAAAACATGAGTTGGAGAGATTTTAAGGCCATATTCAACGAGCAGTATTGTCCAGAGGTTCTATCCAATTCCAGATCTCAAGAATTTATGGATCTTTCCCAGGGATATCATTCAGTAATGGATTATGCTAACTGTTTTACTGAATTAGTGTGGTATGTGCCTAAGATTGTTTCAAGTGAATACTTGAAATCTCGGAAATTTGAGAAGGGATTGTGACTAGAAATTTACTCATAGGTCTTCCTATTCAAGTTGGGAACTTATGCTGAGGTGGTCGATCATGCTTTCATGGTAGAGATTGATCAAAAGGGGAAGTCTGGGATCTTTGTAGGGGTATCTTCTATGGGAACTGTTAGCTCTGCTAAAAAGAATAGGAAACAGGAAGAGCAGGGAAAGAAGTGAGGTGGCAGTTTAGGTCACTCTTCCAGGCAGTTTTCATCAGTGGTTTCAGATGCGAGGACTATTGTGTGCCACCAGTGTGGGAAGGCAGGGCACATCCGTCCAGCTTGCCCTCATCCTCCGAAGACCTGTTTTCAGTGTGGAGGTATGGGACACGTGTAGCGCTTTTGCGGGATAGCACGTCCACTTCAAAGTGGGGCAGGATCTGTTCCTCCTAGGGGAGTTCCATCACAGTCCGAGCCATTGAGGATAAGGGGGTCTCGGTTCAGTGGTCGTGGCAGCAGGGCTGGATCATCTTTTGGGCAGAGCCAATTTAGGGCAGAGCCATAGGCGGGTGGCCGTTCTAAGGAAGGGACTAGACTTTTTCATGAGGTGGATTAGGCACCAGTGGGATCTGCTGTAGGACCTTTGACTATTCGAGGTACCATTCTGATTGCATCTTCTATAACTGCAGTTTTGTTTGATACTGGTGCTTCAATTTCTTTTATATCTGCCCGTCTTGTGAACTTGTTGATCCTTCCGACCAAGCTTTTATCTGTTGCAGTGGAGTTAGTAACACCGGTGGGTAAGAAAAAAGAGCAGGGTCTTAGGTGCCCTTCGTGCACACTCTCTGTGTCAGGAGTCGAGATGGAGTGGGATTTCTTGGTCCTTGATATGGACCTATTTGATGTGATCCTTGGAATGGACTAGATGGTGCGATTCTAAGCACATATTGACTGTTATCGGCTTCGAGTTAGCTTTATGTCACCAGATGGGTGTCCTCAGTTATTTCATGGAGAATGGGATCCTCAGTCAGGTCGCGCGGGACCTCCACTCCCTGAGTTGGTGAATCTTGCTTATCAGTTGTCATCGCTCGCACTGGAGGATGATGGTGGTGTCTCTCAGGGTGGGTTACCTCATGTAGTGGTTGAGTTCCCCAAAGTCTTCCCAGATGATTTCTGTTGGGCAAAAATCCCTCAAGGTAACATTGCAGCATTTTTGGGTTGATTGTGTTTGTTGACAAAGCAGGTTTCCATGGAGAATTGTCGAGTTCCCGAGAAGTTGTTGACATTCCATGTTGACAAAGAACTTTGACAAAGGAAAGGACGATCTGGAGGCGGTACAAAAGAGCAGTACAAGGTGGCGCCGTTTTCCAGTGTTTGCCAAATTTTTGGGCCTGAAAATCGCCAATGGAAAATGGAGTGATATGTTGTTGGCGAAGGTTGAGGAGAGAGAAATGAAGGAGGTGTGCGGAAAAATTAAGCGTGGCGCGCAAAACTAGAGGGTTGCGCGAAATCTTGAAGTGTGGCGCGCAAAACAGCGGGTTGCGCGAAATTGTATTTCGCGCAAAAGATGTTTCAAGGCCGAAAGCTTGAAAATCGGTAAAGGCATGAGGCGCGCGAAATTTTGGAGGCGTGCGCGGAAAATTGAAGTGGCGCGCGAAATAGCGAATGAAGTATTTCGCGCAAGAGGTGTTACGAGGTCCGAAGCTCGTAAAATGGCAAAGGCATGAGGTGCGCGAAATTATGGAGCAGTGCGCGGAAAATGTTTGTGCGCGGAAGATCAAAGCGGATTACGCGCTCAAGGAGGGTTTTTCGCGCGGGGTCGATTTTGCCTATAAATATGAAGTGACCCTCCTCCATTCGAGAGAGCTCAAGACATAGAAAATACCCGAGCTCTGGTGCGCGAAATTGAAGTTAGAAAGGGTGTTGCGCGTAAACTTAATCGTTTGCGCGTAAAGTCAGCAATTGCGCAGAAAGTTTGGGCTGGCGCGTAAAAGGAAGGTTGCGCGAAAAGTGGATTTCGCGCAAAGGTAGTGAATTGCGCGCAAGGCAGTTTCCAGGCTGCGCGTAAAATTTGGAGGTTGCGCGAAAAAGGAATTTCGCGCAAAGCATAGAAATTGCGCACAAGACACCGTAAGGGTTGCGCGTAAAACTTGAGGTTGCCCGGTACATCCGGTGCAAAGTGAGATTCATCTGCGGGTGAAAGTTGGACTTCAATAGAGCATCTACATTCAGAGGAAGATGCATTCCTTCATGAAAATGAAGAGACCTACAGGTCTATAAACTGTGAGTGAATCCCTTCCAAGAGCAGTGAGCTTAGGAAGAGGAAGAAGGTGATCCTCTCCACCGGCAGTGAGCCAGAGAGAGAGAAACAGGGAGTGACCCTTGGGAAAGCAGTGAGCTGACCCTAAACATTGTATAGGCAGTGAGCCTGGGCATAGAAGTGATCTATCCCGAACATTGTAATCCACAGCTAGTGAAGTCTAGTGGAATTTGGTACGAACCGGCAACTTGTCGGCGTATGCTCCTTGGACGTAGCCCTTAGAGGTGAACCAAGTAAAAATCTTTGTGTCTGCCTGCTTACTTTCCTGCATTGCATTCAAAGCATCATCATCAGGTAAAGTAGACAAGTGATCATAGTAACCACACAAGTGCAAACAAAGTGACCCTTGTAACAAAGAGGTCAAGATCCAGTGGGGCAGGAAGAACTTGGAAAAAGAATATCCATACCCTGATTCACCCCCCCTCTCAGGGTATATAGGCCCCTATTGGCCCTAACAATTGGTATCAGAGGGAAGGTTGTTGTTATCAGTTTTGTTTGCTCCAACTTGGTGTAGTCGATCTGTGTGCATAAAGAATCATTCTTCTCTTATCTCAATCAGCCATGGCAAAGGGAAAAACATCCAAGAACAAGCAGAAGTCAGGTGGTACTCCTCAGTGTGGAAGTGTATATGGAAAATGTGTGATTCAACTAAAGGAATCAAACAACTTGCTGAAGGAAGGCTTGGATGAATCAGAAAGGGAAAAGATTGATTCACTCAATCATGATGTTGGAATGAGTAAAGTACATGAGCATCAGAGTGATACTGAAACAGAAGAAGAAATTGAAGGAAGAATAGATATGCGAGCTGAGTTAGAGGCTGCTCTTGAAGAGATAGATGTTTGGAGAGCCAAAACCAAGAATGCTAACAAAGTTGTTCGCGATGCCAAACTCTATATGCAGCAGCAGGAAGAAGAGAAGTCTGAGTTGATAAATAAAATTGAGAAACTCAAGTTATCAGCACCAGAGAACTCAGAATCAGTTAGTGAGTATAAGCTTAAGATTGAAGAACAGAAAAGGGAGATCGATGGCTTGAATAGAAAAGTGAAAGATCAATTCAAAAGCATCAAAGAACCGAATATTCCAAGTGACGTTGGAAACACTGAAGAAGCCAAATCTAAAGATATCCGGATCAAGGGATTGGAGATTGAGGTCAACAAGCTAAAATGTTTAAATCAAAGGCTTATTGATATAGTTACTGACCTAACAGAGAAGAATGATTCACGTGCTGAAGAGCTGCAGAAGATGGCCATAATGAAAGGAAAACAAAAGGCTGGTGATTATGAAGAGAGTCAAATGTCAGATGAAGCACAAAATCTTAAAGCCAAAAATAATGATCTAGCAGCACAGTTGTCTGCAGATGTTCAGAAAAATCAAAGGCTACAACAAGAGAATGCATGTTTCTCTGACTCTTTCGCTCAAGAAAAATTGAAGGTAAAGGAGAAAAATGACATGGTTGATAAGTTGAAGCATGAACTGGAAGATGAGGTAAGTAGAGGGAAGCTTCTCAAGGAAAAACATGATGTCCAACTTGAATCAAGGGATATGAAGATTCAAAAGTTGGTAGAAGAGCTCGAATCAGTCAAGCAGGAAATAGAGAAGTCTAAATCCAAAGATAAGCCCAAGTTGAAGGATGCACTGCACTTGCTATTTAATCATCCTTCGACAAGTGATGATAAAATGAAGAACAGATATGCTGTTTCTGAAGAGAAACAACATAATATTTTCTCAGCTCAAAGACCAGCAAGTTCTGGAAATGCTGGCATTGGATATGATAATTCCACTCCTATGGATGATAAGAAAAATGCAGTGAAAATTTACATAGGTAAGAAAAATCCTGTAGGTGCTGGAGATAGGCCTATGAGGATAGTTTCAAGGAGTGATGATGTGTGCTATTTCTGCGGAGTTCATGGCCACACATCAAGCTTCTGTACAGAGGCTCTGGAGTACATTTCAGGCTGTAAAAAGAGAGACATTAATAAATCTGAGAACAGGAAGAAGCATCATGAGAGATTAGAAAGAAGAGCTTCTCAGAGGAAAGCATATATTAGATGCTATTACTGCGGAAGAATGGGACACACCATGAGCATGTGTCAGGAAGCTCAGGAGAACAATATCAGAGGAAGAACTCAAGGTGCATCAACATCTCAGCAGAGAGATGATGAAATGAGGTATGCCTTTGAGGGAAAATGTTTTATATGTTCTCACTATGGGCACATGGAGAGACATTGCAGTAAGAAGAAAGCAGGAAAGGGAAAGGAACAAGAAAAGAGATCTCCACCACAGGAAGTGTACAATAAAGAAGCCTGTACTGGGAGACAAAGTGGTAAGGAGAAGAATAGGCTTCGAGCCTCAGGGAAATCACGTGGAGCTGAACGAAAGGTGTATCAGTCACCTCCTATGTCATACTCACAACAGCTCTCAAGGAGAGAATGTGAGCAAACCTGGAAGATTAAGGGGAGATCTACTCCAGTGGTGATAAAGAAGAATATAAGTTCAATGGAGGACCCACCACCAATGAAAAATAGGGCGGTGAATCATAAATCTGATAAAAGGCAGATAAGAAAAGAATGCATCGAAAAATCCACATGTCGTGTTTTGCAACGAGAAGTGGAAGAAAAAGGCAGATCCCTACAATGGACAAAGAAGACAGGGAAGATGACAAGAAAGGAGATTCCTGCACCGAGAAACAATCAAGGGAAATGGAATTTCGGTAGAACATCAAAGATCGAAATGTGTACCAGTTGGTCTAAACCCCAGATTGTGAGAAAGGCCAAGTCTGCAGAATCTTCATATCAGAAAAAGGCTCAGAATGTGAGCAAAGAATGCCTAGTCATATGGCCAGAACAGTTGAAGTTGGTCAGGCAGTTGGAGGAAGCAAGAAAAGAGTGTGATGCGCTCCAAGAAAGAATCAAAGGGTTGACCCATCAGGATCAACCATCATCCTCATGTTGAGGATTCTAGAAGAAACCCCTCTCCCTATGCATATAAATGATATTAACTGATGATTGATGTGTTTCAGGTTTTAGGGAGATACGATCCAAGGGGAAGTGGCATCTAAGGATGCGAAGTGGAGATCTGATATGCTCTACAAGTTCAATTGATTCAAATCAGGAACTAGGGATGAAGAAGGAAAGATGCAACTGAGCACAATTAAAGGTGATTGTGTTATTAGCTTTATCTCTTGTTTCCTACACCGAGTTCCAACTCAGTAGGCTTAGATATTTTGTTAATGGCTCAAATTTGAGTGGAAGATGAGAACAAATGATGCAGGAGGAAAAGACGTGTTATGGGTCTAAACTGTTGGGCCTAACAACTGGAAGAGTTGCATAACACAGGGGGAGCATTCAACAACAAAATCAGATGCCAGATCCATCAAGGAAATAATTGGATGACCCAGCTCAAGAGTTGTCTATCGAGAGAAGACATACTATGAGAGAAGCAGCAGTGATCAAGCATTTCATGCTTATTTAATTTGATCTAACATTGTGGTATCAGCTGACTGTTTTTCAGGATACCAAGAAGCTGCGAAAAGTAGCTGAAAGAAATGAAGCCACTAAAAAATGATTCAGTGAACAATTTCCCGACGAAAGTGTTGAGGAAGAAAGCAACACAGGGGGAGAAGAAGTGGCTGAGGGTGACTCAGAATAAGATACTGATGATGATCACAAGGATGTAAAATCCTTATCTGCACAAAATACAAAGAATCGAGCTGAAATTGACAGGCAGACTATCATCAGTGATCAGTGAGATCCAGTTCAGACAAAGAGAATGAAATCACTACAGCAGACATCATTACTATCTCAGGTTGAGTCGAAATGCTTTGCTGATGCAGCTAAAGATGAAAACTGGGATCATGCCATGAATGAAGAGATAGGTCAGAATTGAGAAGAATCAGACCTGGGAAATTGTTTCGAGGCCAGATGATAAAAACGTCATCAGGACAAAATGGGTCTATTTAGACAAGACGAACGAAGATGGCACAATGATTCGAAACAAAGCACGACTGGTGTGCAAAGCATACACCCCAAGAGAATGGTACTAAAGTCTATATCAGTATTTGAAGAAGATTGGTTTTCAGTGTGGGGGATTTGATTACAATCTTTATTTCAACAACAATAGTAATCAAAGGATGGTGAGGCTGGTCAAGGAAGAAGACATAATATTTGGAAGATCAGATGAAGCATAGTTACACAAGGCAGGAATAGAACATTCATTTCTGAATCCGAGTATGCCAAGGATGCTTTGGAATGATTTGGAATGGAAAATTCCAAGGAGATGAAGACTCCGGTTTCTACCCGGATGAAATCATCAAAAGATGACAGTGGCAGGGCAGTTAATATCACAGAATACAGGCAAATCATTGGAAGTCTATTGTACTTAACCACAACAAGGCCTGATATTGTTTTCGCCACATGCCAAGCAGTGAGATATCAGAGTAATCCCAAGGAAAGTCGCATGCTTGTAGTGAAAAGAATACTTCGGTATATCAAGGGCACAGTGGATTTCGGCTTGACATACAACGACAAATCTCAGACAGAGTTATTGGGGTACACTGATGCAGACTGGGCCGGTTCAGCCGATGATAGAAAATCAACGTCAGGTGGTGCATTCTATCTTGGTGGATTGTGTATTTCTTGGCTAAGCAAGAAACAAGATTGCATTTCATTGAGCACCGCAGAAGCTGAGTATATTGCGGCCACTCAAGCATGCACACAGTTATTGTGGATGAAGCAGCAGCTTGAAGATATGGGAGTTGAAGTGAAGTCTCCGATCGGAATCCAGTGTGACAACTCAAGTGCTATAAATCTTAGCAAAAATCCCGTCCATCATTCAAGGACAAAGCACATTGAGATTAAGTATCATTTTATCAAGGAGAAGGTTGAGCAGGGAATTGTAAAGTTGGAGTACGTGCCTACAGAACTACAGGTTGCAGACATTCTGACAAAGGCCTTACCCAAGGAAGCTTTTGAGAGGCATCTACTGGCTCTGGGAGTTCAGTCGATTCCCCACACTTGAAATAGAGTGGATGTGGGACACCCCCCCTCTCCCCGAGGTATGGTGTGTTTTTCCCTAATGTGCTGATATGTGTTCTCTACTATGTTACAGACTACAAAGGCGTGACCTTTGGGTTCGTTGACAAAGGGGGAGAAAAGTGCTTGAAAAGTGCTTGACAAAGGGGGAGAAAAGTGTTTGTTCAAGGGAGAAAATAGTGAAGAGATTTGATAAATCATAATTGTTACGGGGAGAAGCTGACAGGTGGAGCAGCCAGAAAGGGGGAGCAATGAGAATGGGGGAGTGTATGAAATCTGACGATGCTAGAGGTGATCGATCAAATCATAGAAATCACGACAGCTGAGGATCGTGATAAAAGTAGAACAGTGGTGTTGGAATGGTGTGAGACGGTGTCCAGCTATCAACAAGTGGTATCAACTTAAGAATTCACCAATTGGTATCAGTGTGGTTCAACAACTGGTTTTATTTTAAGAATTGGTATCAGGGTGGAATCGACAATTGGGGTCTGACATGAAGTGATTCATTGATGAACTTTTCATACTACTCTTGTTTCTCACGCCGAGCATTGCTCATGTGAGCTTAGAGTACATGTTAAGTGAATCCTTGAACGCTATCATTATCGCAAGAGGCGAATGGTGGTAGCAGCTGGAAGAAGACTCAGTGAGGTATCAAAGTGCAGAAAATATTTCTGAGCAGAGTTGTGAAGAGTTGTCAACAAACCCAAAGGGGGAGATTGTTGGGCAAAAATCCCTCAAGGTAACATTGCAGCATTTTTGGGTTGATTGTGTTTGTTGACAAAGCAGGTTTCCATGGAGAATTGTCGAGTTCCCGAGAAGTTGTTGACATTCCATGTTGACAAAGAACTTTGACAAAGGAAAGGACGATCTGGAGGCGGTACAAAAGAGCAGTACAAGGTGGCGCCGTTTTCCAGTGTTTGCCAAATTTTTGGGCCTGAAAATCGCCAATGGAAAATGGAGTGATATGTTGTTGGCGAAGGTTGAGGAGAGAGAAATGAAGGAGGTGTGCGGAAAAATTAAGCGTGGCGCGCAAAACTAGAGGGTTGCGCGAAATCTTGAAGTGTGGCGCGCAAAACAGCGGGTTGCGCGAAATTGTATTTCGCGCAAAAGATGTTTCAAGGCCGAAAGCTTGAAAATCGGTAAAGGCATGAGGCGCGCGAAATTTTGGAGGCGTGCGCGGAAAATTGAAGTGGCGCGCGAAATAGCGAATGAAGTATTTCGCGCAAGAGGTGTTACGAGGTCCGAAGCTCGTAAAATGGCAAAGGCATGAGGTGCGCGAAATTATGGAGCAGTGCGCGGAAAATGTTTGTGCGCGGAAGATCAAAGCGGATTACGCGCTCAAGGAGGGTTTTTCGCGCGGGGTCGATTTTGCCTATAAATATGAAGTGACCCTCCTCCATTCGAGAGAGCTCAAGACATAGAAAATACCCGAGCTCTGGTGCGCGAAATTGAAGTTAGAAAGGGTGTTGCGCGTAAACTTAATCGTTTGCGCGTAAAGTCAGCAATTGCGCAGAAAGTTTGGGCTGGCGCGTAAAAGGAAGGTTGCGCGAAAAGTGGATTTCGCGCAAAGGTAGTGAATTGCGCGCAAGGCAGTTTCCAGGCTGCGCGTAAAATTTGGAGGTTGCGCGAAAAAGGAATTTCGCGCAAAGCATAGAAATTGCGCACAAGACACCGTAAGGGTTGCGCGTAAAACTTGAGGTTGCCCGGTACATCCGGTGCAAAGTGAGATTCATCTGCGGGTGAAAGTTGGACTTCAATAGAGCATCTACATTCAGAGGAAGATGCATTCCTTCATGAAAATGAAGAGACCTACAGGTCTATAAACTGTGAGTGAATCCCTTCCAAGAGCAGTGAGCTTAGGAAGAGGAAGAAGGTGATCCTCTCCACCGGCAGTGAGCCAGAGAGAGAGAAACAGGGAGTGACCCTTGGGAAAGCAGTGAGCTGACCCTAAACATTGTATAGGCAGTGAGCCTGGGCATAGAAGTGATCTATCCCGAACATTGTAATCCACAGCTAGTGAAGTCTAGTGGAATTTGGTACGAACCGGCAACTTGTCGGCGTATGCTCCTTGGACGTAGCCCTTAGAGGTGAACCAAGTAAAAATCTTTGTGTCTGCCTGCTTACTTTCCTGCATTGCATTCAAAGCATCATCATCAGGTAAAGTAGACAAGTGATCATAGTAACCACACAAGTGCAAACAAAGTGACCCTTGTAACAAAGAGGTCAAGATCCAGTGGGGCAGGAAGAACTTGGAAAAAGAATATCCATACCCTGATTCACCCCCCCTCTCAGGGTATATAGGCCCCTATTGGCCCTAACAATTTCTCAGGCTTACCCCTAGAGAGGGACGTGGAGTTCTAGATTGAGTTGGCATCGGGAACATAACCCACATCTCTTCCCTCATATCACATGACCCCCACCGAATTGAGGGAATTAAAGATACTGCTGGACGATTTGGAATCCAAAGGATTCATTCGCCCGAGCATCTCTCCTTGGACCGCCCCAGTCTTATTCATGAATAAGGCCGATGGAACCCTCCAGTTGTGCATCGATTATCGGAAATTGAATAAGGTGACCATCAAGAATAAATACCCTTTGCCTCGGATTGACGATTTGTTTGACCAACTGAAGGGGGAAAAGTGGTTCTCCAAAATCGACTTACGTTCAGGATACCACCAGCTTAGGGTAATAGAAGAAGACATTCCGAAGACGGATTTCCGAAGTATGTATGGTCACTTCGAGTATCTAGTCATGCCTTTCGGATTGACGAATTCCCCAGAAGTTTTCATGGCGCTCATGAATAGGGTGTTCTACCAATATCTCGACTCATTTATAGTGGTATTTGTGGATGACATCCTGGTTTATTTTGGATCTGAGGAGGAGCATGAGCACCACCTGCGGGTTGTTTTGAGAACCTTGCGAGACCATCGCCTATATTCCAAACTCTCAAAGTGCACATTCTAGATCAGGGAAGTGAAGTTTCTGGGGCATGTCGTCTCAGAACATGGGGTTTCAGTGGATCCTGAGAAGATTAGGGTAGTTATGTCATGGGAACAACAGAGAAATGTGTTTGTGATTAGGACTTTTCATAGCCTGGCAGGTTATTACAGGTGATTTGTTCGGGACTTCTCGCGGCTCGCCTCCCCCATGACCGCACTCACCCGAAAAGGGGTGAAGTTTGAATGGATCCCACAGTGTCAGGCATCTTTTGAGGAGTTGAAGCGGCGGTTGACCACCGCAACTGTGATGATTTTACCAGAGTCTGGGAAGGGCTATGTTGTTTATTGTGATGTGTTAGGTATGGGCCTTGGGTGTGTACTAATGCAGGATGACCATGTGGTGGCTTATGGTTCTTGCCAGCTCCGGCCGCCTGAGAAGAATTATCTGACTCAAAACTTGGAGTTGGAAGCGGTGATTCATGCTTTAAAGACTTGGCGACAATACCTCTTTGGGGAGAAATTTGTGGTCTATTCTGACCATAAGAGCCTAGCCTACATTTTCTCTCAGAAGGATCTCAATCTGAGGCAGCGCCGTTGGATCGAGTACTTGCAGGGATTTGACTTTGATATTGTCTATATCCTACGCAAGGGTAATGTGGTGGAATATTCTTTGAGTAGGAAGGTACCAGTGCAGGCATTGAGGAAGTCCAGCGATGAGTGGACTTTGATGGGGCTCTTCACCCAGATGCACTTGGAGAGCAGGGAGCATAGCGGAGGTACCTTCTTGGCTAGCAT
Organism: Viscum album; assembly: GCA_963277665.1. Lineage (NCBI taxonomy): Eukaryota > Viridiplantae > Streptophyta > Magnoliopsida > Santalales > Viscaceae > Viscum > Viscum album. Next base: position 941,709,901 of record OY728145.1, read on the forward strand.
TCAGTTGACTCCTGCTCTTTTGGAGTTGATTCAGTGGGAGTATCCTGGTGATGAGCTGTGTCAGCAATCTATGCAGTTGCTTCATGGTGGGGAGACTCCTTCTGATTGGTCTCTGTCTCCTGAGAGGATCTTGTGTTTCAAGGGCCGTACAATGGTTCCTTTGTCTCTTCGGAAGATGGTGATGCAGGATAGCCACCAATCACAGTGGGCCATCCATCATGGTGCAACCAAGATGTATTATGATGTCCGTTTACATTTTTGGTGTCCTGGTATGAGATAGGACATAGTGGACTTTGTTTCGAGATGCTACACATGCCAGCAAGTGAAAGAAGAGCACCAAAGGCCTTCCGGTTTGCTCCAACCACTACCCATTCCTACTTGGAAGTGGGACGAGGTCTCCATGGACTTCATTGTTGGCTTACCTTGTACTCCTCGGGGTAAGAATGCCATTTGGGTGGTGATTGATCGTCTGACCAAATCATCCCACTTCATTCTGATGAAAGATACAACAAAGGTGGAGGAGATGGACCGTTTGTATGTTCAGGAAGTGGTCAGACTTCATTGTGTGCCATAAGCAATTGTTTTTGATAGGGACCCCCACTTTACATCTTGGTTTTGGGGAGGTCTCCAGAAGGCTTTGGGGTCACATATTAAGATGAGAACGACATACCATCCTCAGATGGATGGCAAGACAGAGTGGGCGAATTAGATTCTGGAGGACATGATTCGCGCATGTGTGTTGGATTTCGGAGGTTCATGGGATAGCCATTTAGGATTGGTCGAGTTTTCTTATAATAATAGTTACCAATCCTCGATTTGAATGGCCCCTTTTGAGGCGCTCTATGGTCGACCATGTCGGTCCCCCCTATGTTGGGCTGAGGTAGGAGAGACTTCACTGTTGGGGCCAAGCCTTGTGCAGGAGACTTCTGAGAAGTTCAAGTTGATTACAAAGTTCTTATTGACAGCTCAGAGTCATCATAAATCTTATGCTTACTGGAGGCGTTGAGACCTAGAGTTTTTTGTGGGTGACAGGGTATTCTTGAAAGTGGCCCCTCGTCTGGGCCATCGTCGATTGGGGAAGCAAGGTAAGCTGATGCCATGGTATTTAGGGACCTTTGAGATCACCGAGCGTATTGGAAAGGTGGAATATAGGTTGGAATTACCTTCCCAGTTGACGTCCATCCATGATGTCTTCCATGTCTCTCAGTTGAAGAAATACAATCCGGATCCGTCCCATGTGTTGAGCTGGGAAGAACTAGAGATAGAGCCTGACTTGTCTGTTGTTGAGAGGCCGGTGAAAATAGTGGACTCCTAAGAGAAGATACTTTGAGGAAAGTCTATTCCATTAGTCCGGGTTCAATGGCAACATGAGAATTATACACATGAGACATGGGAGCGAAATTCCTGAGTTGAGGAAGAGTACCCGAACCTGTTTTCCGATCAAGAATTGGGTTGACTTTCCGGGGCGGAAAGTCCTTCATGGTGGGGGAATTGTCACATATATGACATATTTTAAAGGTATTTTTCATTTAATTTACATTCTTTCTTTTTTTGGGGGTTTTCCATGAATTTTTGAAGAAAATTGTGGGTTTTCAAAATTTGGGCCAACCCGAGAGCCCATTTCCAGTTTTAAAAATAAATTTTGTTTCTTTAATAACTCCTTCGTTTGTCAAACTTTCTCACCCATTAAACTTCTAAAATGACCTTCATTTAACTATTAAAACCACCAAAGAAATTTGGTCCCCTTAAAAAATCATTAGAATCTTGTATTTGAGTGATCAATTTTGGTGTTGGGCTAACCCGAAAGCCCATTTCCAGTTTTAAAATGTGTTTTTAATTATTTCATAAAATATTCATTTTTTATCCTTTTTTGGTGATTCTACCTCTCACATGTTCCCAATTAACCCAGACTCACCTCCATATTCATTTACCCCTCTTTGAAGCTCGTATTCATCACAAAGTAGGGCGGAACTTCTCCAGCTCCAAAAAACATTCAGATTTCTCAAGTAAGTTGGTTCCCTTCCTTCCTCTTCCCTTTTTCTTAAGGTTTCTTCTTTTTTTATTGAATCCCCAAATTTCCAGAAGCTAGGGATTCGTAGCTAGGGTTTTAGTTTTTAGTTTCTTTGTCCAATCCTCTGGTTTTAGGTTCAATCTTACTCCCTTGAGGTGCGGCGAAGGTGCGGTTGAAGTGACGCACAAGGATTTGGGGGTTTTGACTCTTTTGGTAGGTGATTCCATATGTAGGTATTGTAGAATTAGTTGTATTTCTATATTTCTATTTCAATTAAGTTTCTCCTTCATTATTTTTATTGTGAAAATTGATTTGGATAGCATTTTCAAAGCGGTTGATTTTTAAGTGCAAATTTTGTGTGAAAATGGGTGTTTTACATGTGCAACCCATATTGTGCCTCTTGGTGTTGTTTTATAATTCATGGATTGGATTTATCAAAATGTTTTGATGCTGAAATTTATGGTTTGGTATAATATTGGTATCCAATGGGTTTTAAATGTGGGATTTTAGATGAATTTAATGTGCAAAATTTGATTATTTTTCGTGAAATTGTTTTATGGAAATTATAAGTGGTTTATTGAGTTATATAAAAGGTGAAAAGAAATTGTAGTTACTGTTTTGAAGGTGTGTGACCAGAAATGATATTTATATGTGAAAAATTGATTTTGGTAGCATGTGGTAACTATTTGAGCACAAGATGGGAAACCCGAGTAACTAGGTGGGCTAACGTGTACTAGTACGCTAGTGAACGAAGGGGTTTTGACCATGGTTCACTTAGAAAGTATGACATGGATAAAACTAAAAAAACTATAATGGAGATGATTGGAGACCACTAGTTTATGGGTTTTCTCCCTACTAGTGGCTCGTGCACAAGAACAAATTTTATTATGGTTACTTTCACCGAGGTACGAGGTACTTGGGTCTCACAACTAACTAGTTCCTAGGGGTCTTCCTATGCTTGGTGCTCGTGGCCTTTTTGGCATTTATCTTTGCCTTATGGTATTTTGGGATGTGAAAACCAGTAGCTTGCATGTTTTATTCAAATGCACTCATTAAGTTATTTTCTTTTCAAAGCTGCACTTTTAGAAATTAATGCTACCATTTTCTGTTTATAACTCTCGCAAGCTTTTTATTTTATAATGCCTATCACTTGGAATCCTTGGGTGATATCCTATTGGTCTTAGTCTCACAACATAATTACACCTTTGGGTGTAAGTATACTTGGTCATGTTTGACACAGGAAAAGGCAAGGCCTTGGGCGATGGCGGTTCGAGTTGCTAGTTTCTCTCAATGGTGTGGTGTTGTGGAGACGACTCGTGGGCGATGACCCCTTGTCGCGTGGAGTCTCTTGGGATGTTTTTATACTACTTTTATACTACTTTGGACCTCTTGTGTATTGTTTAAACCCATATACTCAGTTCTGAATTTTATTAGGTCTTGTTTGGTATAATTTTTCAGATTTGAATTATTGTTGTTTTTGGTTATTTTAATAATCCAAACTCGGGTAAATTGTTCCCAAATGAATTTTAATGATACCCAAGCACTTGTGCCAGCCCGTGGGGATAGGGAACTCCCTTTGGGACTTGTCATGGGCTGAGTTTGGTGTAGGTAATAGTGGCGACCATATCCGGTTCGTGACATACCTTACCCTTATCCTATCCTGCAAACATGAAGTTTATTCGGGTACCGCCCATGAAGCCTAGGTATGGTGTGAGTACAACTCAGTAGGCCTCCAATAACAATTTATAAAACAATATACATTCAATAATAGTACATGCATTTCTATAAATACTAAAGTACAAGAAATAAGGTGAAAAATTTACATATTCAATTATTATTTATTTAACTGCATAAACCTTCGGGTTCCTGAGGAAACTCGCACCATCTATACCTACTTTGGACCATGCTGAATTCTAAAACATATCACATATTAAATTCATAATTCATTATAAGAAACATGATTTCATTATCCATTTCATTTCAATTCATAGCATGAACACTTGGAACCATAGTCCAATGCCAATCTCATGGGCGTAGAACATCGTGTCTAACAACCCATGGGTATTTGGAGACTTTGTCCCTATCCCACACATCAATGTAACATTGGTATTTGGATCCTTAGTCCTTGTACAACACTTTCTATCACATATGGGTATTTGTAGCTTCAGTCCTTGTCCTACACTCATTTATCAAACATGGGTATTTGGAGCCTCCGTCCCTATCCCAAACTCATATATCAATCAATCACACATATATAATATAAATCACATTAATCAAGGTTAATCAATATTAACCCTTTTATCAAAATTTCACATCATGGAACACCATTAAAATTTATCATAATAAACATGGTTCTTCAATTTAATCACATGGAATAAAATTAACAAATCATCATTAAACTATTTTTCATTATATAAATCATATAACCTATTAACCAATTTGGGTAAATCCAACCATCTCATAATTCTCATTGTTAATTAATTAATAATCACATTAAATGACCAATTACAAAATCACAATTTCTCATAAATTCCATAATCATAATATTACATTAATCAATGATCTAATTAATTAATACAATTCCACAAATTTCAATTGACCAAAATGGTTCCAATTCTTTATCACATGGAAGTTAAATTAAATCAATTAAATATATGTTGTAATTTCCTAATCATGGAAATTTAAATTTCACAATTACATACACAAAATTAAATCAATAATATGTGATATTCAATTTAGACAACCTACCTCAAGATCATTGAAGAACGCTCAACAATAGAAATCCCCAATTGAAGAAAAATAACCAAGATAATGACGGATAATGAGATATAGATATAATAACTAGACCTATGATTAAAAAGATTATATCCATGAAAAAATAGATCTAAATACATTACTAATAGATAAAATCATCCCTTAAAAGGATGATAAAAGTATGAGAGAGGAGGGAACCATATGAGATGAGAATCACTTATCAGGAGAGGTGAAGATCAATCAACGAATCTTTGATTTGTAAATAATGGACATTATAATTCCTTGGAGTTCATCTGGGAGCCTCTAAAATTTGAAGTAATTGTTTTGGGGTTGAGTTAGGGTGTTTATGGATATAATACGGGGGTTTGGAAAAATTTTAATGAATTTTTGAGGGATTAAATTTTTGCGTGCATGATTTTCTGTATAGGGCGGACATTTTACCTTAACCATGCACCCTAACTATGAGACTCACATAGGGGTGTTTCATGATTACTAATAAATGGATCACAATTTGAAAAAACATGCTCCATTTAGGCGAATTCCCTCTATTTGGTTTCACACAATTTTCTGGGTTGGACGCACGACTTGGGAAAACCGTGCACCAACTATGCACTTCCTCTCTTCCTTCCAAAATTCTCAATTTTTACCCCCAAAACCCCCAAAGTAAAACCCAACAAAGATAAAATCAAAAAAAGGAAAGAGTGTACATAAAAAGGATCTTGATACATATCCTTAAAATGTTGGTATATTACAAATTAAAACTAGTTATACACCTTAGTTATACTTCTCTAGAAATTTGATAGACACCCCAATTACAATTCTTCAGTGATTGGTTGTACACCCCAATAAAAAGACTCAAATAGCTGGTTAGAAACCCCGATCCAATTTCCTTCTTCAATGTTGATCCAAATATAAAAATATCAACTAATTCATATGGTCTACCTCCAAAATAAAGTTGTATCTTCTTTACTTTTGTACAATTACTTAATTTCATTAATAGTTTTTTTGAAAAATTTTATTGGCCTCCAAACTCTTTTCTATTCTTAAAATTTATAAATTATATTATTCAAATAATTGGTCACAAGTGGTCACCTTCTTGTATAATTTATTGTATTTTAATCCTTATTTATTTTATACAAAGATGTATTGAGCTTCTTAAAATTATCTTACTTAATGGATGTAAGATCTCTTGCAATTTTCTGCTACAATATTCATCACCTGCATGTAAACATATATACACAAGAAAAAAATATTTTTCCTACAATGTATCATTTATTACTTGAATTAAATGTGTTATAAGTAACAAATTAATTTATCACAATTTAAATACCCATAAATGTTCAAGTATTTTTATTTCTTCTCAAAATTATTTTAAATTCCCATTTAAATCATCATTTTAAAAATAACCATATGCCTTAGTTATATTATTTCATTTAAATGTGGTATGAGAAACTATATTATATTAATTATTTTAAATACCATATAATCAATAGGTATTATACATATCTTCATGAAACATTTTCCTTATTTAATTACACTTAAAACAATCAGATTTATTTTATTTAAAATTCTAGAAGGGTTTGGACTTCATACATATATTTTATACACTACCCACACTATCATTTACAATGCATATTTCATTTTTAAATACCCCAAATACTTTGGTAATTACTCTTCCTTGTGGTTTTGATCAAGCTCTATAGCTCAAAAGGCATGCATGCATCTCATTTAAAATTCCTGCACAACTCAAGATTCTCCATTTTAATACCTCATGGGCATGAAACCTGTAAATGAATACATAAGGAATTTTTAAATATATGTGGATTTTCATTTCATCAAATTTCTACATTATCACCTAAAGTATGCATGAATAAAGATCTTTAATTTTATATGCATGAATATCTCATGCACTACATTTTTAGACATTAATCAACCTAAAAGTGACATTATTCATTTTCTCATTCGATGTATATATATACAAGTGAAGATAAATGTATAATACATTATTTTTATCATAATAGTTCATTAATATAATATTTATAATTTTATAAAACCTCAGTTTGAGCACTAGTGATAGTCAAAATCATAAATTTTGTGTACTGGTCTGAACAACACAGCAAAACCTTGATGGGAGGTAGGATATAACATGATGAGATAATCACACAGCTCAGATTATACAAATTGGGAAACTCGGGTGCTATACATATTTTTTAACACATTAACAATAATTAATTTCACAGTATCCCACATCAATATTCCAATTTTATTAGTTTTATTTAATGAGTAAACTCATCCCACTAATTGATCGAGCTGGCACTATGGTTGAAACCCGAACACACTACTCACATGCACCACATGGGTCACATCACACCATTACATGGTCCCTAAAGCACCCACCTATGCACTCTGTGCATATTCTTTTCATGTTTGTGAAGTCCCCATGGGTGTTATGAATTCCCTTATACTCACACCTATTAATCACAGATATACAGGTCGACTTACCTCCCACATGACAGACCATAGGTCCCACATGTGGCTGAGGTGGGTCCTTGGTTAGCTTAGGGATGAGCAATTTTTTGTTAAGACCATTTCAAATACTTAGTAAAAACTAACTTTCACGCCCAAGAAACTCAATGTAGTTCTTCCATACACGGGACTTCTTCATTAAAAAAATAAATTATATTTCATGACCTTCATATTTCATCAAATTTATTTGAAATATTCTTCTTTTAAAATCCTCAAATAAATATTCAACTCACCTCATGAAATGATAGGGATATTTTATGGCCTTATACTATTTTAAAATATTGTATAGACACTTAGCTTCAAAATATTTTTATAAAAATTAATATTTTTATGGTCTTCACCTTTTTAAATTTTTTAGAAAATTTTTACTCTAATTTTGAAATTTGTGCATGTCAATGGACTTTAAGAACAATTAAATAATCATCATAATTGAAGGAGGATTTCTCAAGCATGAAATACAATGAAACTTCATGAATAAAAAACAATCCTCAAAGCATCATCACCACATCTCCACACACTAAATACATATTGACAAAAAATTCAATACTTACTTGGGATCAATAATCTCTCCCTTTGTATTTTTTATCAATATATCCTCTCATAAAAAAGTAAATATACGGTACTAATTTTTTTATCCTCCTTATTAACAATAAAATAAAAAGTATAAGTGGGGGTCTTCTCATCTCATCAATTTTACCAAAAATTATTCTCCTCCCTTACATGATTTTTTCCTAAACACTTCTAAGGGAGGGATGCTATCACATGGTTCTCTTAATAAATAACTTTTAGTTAATAAACTCTAATCCTACATGGGTTAGCTTGATGTATAGAATAAGATAGATATAACCCATGACTTATATATTTTAAAAAATCTACCTTTCATGTGAAATCATACTAATAAATTCTTAATTATCATTTCAGAGGTCGCAAAAAATATATTTATCAATGAAATGAAAAATCATGAACACAATTCAAAAAATATATCATAAAGTTCAGGAAAAAGAAAATAATATCACCCCATTTGTCTCATCTTTTCATATAAAAATACCTATCCCATAATAAATATGATTAATACAATTTAGAATGAGGGATAAGACTATTATTATCATACCTCAAACATCAATTTTTTCAACTCTGTCTAGAATTTCCAAATTCATTGGAAATGACACAATTGAAAATTATTCTCAAAGTCACTCTCCATCAAGGGATGCTCTCATCTTTTTTTCCATTTCATGGAACTCATAAGAATACATGAAGAATGATATATCTATGTTATTCAACAGTGACATCCTAAAACCACTTATTTAATTCCATTTAATTTAGTTTCAAACACATAAACTAATAGGGAATAAGAAGGAACCAATTTTTCTCTCAGAAATAGCATTTAAGATGAGAGATTCTTCTCAACCTTTGTAACACCCCAAGGATTTATAAATAAATTTAATATTGAATGCATGAAATAGAGAGTCTCTAAAAAACAAAACTTTCTTATAAATCCAGTAAACATAATTTTTCCGCTTCTAGGATTTGGATTTTAAAAATTTGACACACACTGTTTCATTCAGGGTGATTTTTGTAGGATAATAGAATAAACATATTTTCAATGAATAGTAACCTACCCTTATGAATAGTAACCTACCATTATGAATAGTAACATATCCTTATGAATAGTAATTTTACCCTTACAAATAGTAATATGACCATTATGAATAGTAACATCACTCATTAAAGTATAAATAGAATTTAGGCAACTTATAAATGAAGTAGAATATTTTATAAATTATTAATTCAGTATTCATATTTTTTTTATGATTGATAAATATTTAATTACAATTTTAAATAAATAAATTAATTAATTTTCATAAAATGGGTTCCTAAATAAATATTTTATTATCCTATTACTTTAGTAAAATTTTATGCAACCATAGATACTTTTTGAAAGAATTCTAAAAGCAGTTTTAAATATAAAATCTGTATTTTTTCAAGTAAATAATTATTTTATTTAAAAATTAAATTTTACATATTTAGAAAATTATTTTGATAAAATGGAGTTTATTTTTGGATTCTGAACATCAAAAAATGGTTATGGTGGATTTTTGAGATTTTTCTAAAATACTTCAATTTTAGGTGAATAGTAAAATATGATAATTTATGATAAATACTAAATACATGGTTTATAGAGTCATAGGTGATGTAAGGATGATGTAAGACCACTTGGTTCAAACTTACATGCATAAATTAATATTACTGGTCACAATAATCAATACTATTGCTGTTCTTGAGAAAAATAATAAAATAATGATTAAGATATTCAAAAATTACTCCTCTTCTCCACCATAACCCCCCTCACTCCCTATTCTCTTCACTCCTCTAAAGCCTTTTGAATTGTCTAAGTTCTACCAAAATATCCTCCCAATCTCCTTCCCCACATCCAGAAGCACTTGGTCTCTTCAAAAGACCAAATCCTCTCCCCTAAAGAGGCTCTCAAGGAAGATTAATTCAAGAGGTAAATTCCTCTTTTCAATTCTTTTACTTTCTTTTCAAGTTCCTTTGTTTTATTTTATATAATCACATCTACTAATCCAAATGTTATGAAAACTATAGTACCTTAAATTTACTATAATTTTTTTTATGATTATGTAATAATTTATTATCATATCACCTTTACCCTTCTTTTATCCTAGAAGTAAAAAACACCACCCGAGATGTGCTAATTTACCACATTCAAGGACGATGGGTTTTCAAATTTCTATTACCATCTTCAATTATAGTAATAAAACCATTACTATGTTTGAAACAAACTATAATATATGGATTATTTCTCATATATGGTTCTTTAATCTTTTTTTACACATGGTTTTGATTTATAAATAAAAATGAGTTCATTTTATTCAAAAACCGTTAATTTACCCAAACAGTTATCATTAAATAATTTATATAATGATTCATCTTCACTCCAAGTAACCAAATAAAATTTATAACCATGTAACCTTTTTCATGTTAAATAATAAAATATAACTTTAATTATGGACAACCATCCTCATTTAACACGATTTTCCGTTCATGTATATAAGTATACTGACCATGAAACAAAGGGACCCGAATAATGAAATTGAACCTCTTAACCCATCAAAAAGGCCCTGAATGAAATTAATACGATTATAATAAATAAATTAAATGAATATGAGGTTGTGGAATTTTTAATTAATGAACCTTAATTTGATTATTCAGGTCATTAAAATCAAGTGGAGAACACCTTCAGACTTAAGATAAGGGTTTCTTCATATCACTTCCATTTTTGTGATATATTTCGTATTCAATTATATTACTTGTATATGGTGTCACATATATGACATATTTTAAAGTTATTTTTCATTTAATTGCATTATTTCTTTATTTTGGGGGTTTTCCATGCATTTTTGAAGGAAATTGTGGGTTTTCAAAATTTGGGCCAACCCGAGATCCCATTTCTAGTTTTAAAAATAAATTTTGTTTCTTTAATAACTCCTTCCTTTGTCAACATTTTTCACCCATTAAACTTCCAAAATGACCTTAATTTAACTATTAAAACCACCAAATAAATTTTTCCCCTTAAAAAATCATTATAATCTTGGATTTGGGTGATCAATTTAGGTGTTGGGCCAACCCGAAAGCCCATTTCCTGTTTTAAAATGTTTTTTTAATTCTTTCATAAAATATTAATTTTTTATCCCTTTTCGGTGATTAAACCTCTCACATGTTCCCACTAAACCCATCCGCACCCCAATTTTCGTTTCCCCCTCTTTGAAGCTCGGATTAATCGCGAATTAGGGCCAAACTTCTCCAGCTCCAAAAAACGTCCAGATTTCTCAAGTAAGTTGGTTCCCTTCCTTCCTCCCCCCCTTTTCATAGGGTTTATTTTTTATTGAATCCCAAAATGTACAGAAGCTAGGGATTCATACCTAGGGTTTTATTTTTGAGTTTCTTGGTCCAATACTCTGGTTTTAGGTTCAATATTACTCCCTTACGGTGCGGCGAAGGTACGGTTGAAGTGACACACAAGAATTTGGGAGTTTTGAATCTTTTGGTAGGTGATTCCATATGTAGGTATTATATAATGAGTTGGATTGATATATTTATATTTCCATTATGTTCCTCCTTCATTATTTTTATTGCGAAAATTGATTTGGTTAGCATTTTCAAAGCGGTTGATTTTTAAGTGCCAATTTTGTGTGAAAATGGGTGTTTTACATGTGCAACCCATGTTGTGCCTCTTGGTGTTGTTTTATAATTCATGGATTTGATTTATAAAAATGTTTTGATGCTGAAATTTCTGGTTTGGTATAATATTGGTCTCTAATGGGTTTTAAATTTGGGATTTTAGTTTAATTTAATGTGAATAATTTGATTATTTTTCGTGAAATTGTTTTATAAAAATTATAAGTGGTTTATTGAGTTATATAAAAGGTTAAAAGAATGTGTAGATACTATTTTGAAGGTGTGTGACCAGAACTGATATTTATATTTGAAAAATTTATTTTGGTAGCATGTGGTAACTATTTGAGCACAAGATGGGAAACCCGGGTAACTAGGTGGGCTAACGTGTACTAGTACGCTAGTGAATGGAGGGGTTTTGACCATGGTTCACTTAGCAAGTCTGACATGGATAACACTAAAAAAACTATAATGGAGATGATTGGAGACCACTAGTTTATGGGTATTCTCCCTACTAGTGGCTCATGCACGAGAACAAATTTTATTATGGTTACTTTCACTGAGGTACGAGGTACTTGGGGCTCACAACTAACTAGTTCCTAGGGGTGTTCCTATGCTTGGTGCTCGTGGCCTTTTTGGCATTTATCTTTGCCTTATGGTATTTTGGGATGTGAAAACCAGTATCTTGCATGTTTTATTCAAATTCACTCATTCTTTAAAGTTATCCCCATTGAAAGTTATTTTCTTTTCAAAGCTGCACTTTTAGAAATTAATGCTACGATTTTCTGTTTATAACTCTCGCAAGATTTTTATTTTATAATGCCTATCACTTTGAATCCTTGGGTGATATCCTATTGGGATTAGTCTCACACCCTACTTACACCTTTGGGTGTAAGTAGACTTGGTCATGTTTGACACAGGCAAAGACAAGTCCTTGGGCGATGGCGGTTCGGGTTGCTAGTTTCTCTCAATGGTGTGGTGTTGTGGAGACGGATCGTGGGCGATGACCCCTGGTTGTGTGGAGTCTCTTGGGATGTTTTTATACTAATTTTATACACCTTTAGACCTCTTGTGTATTGTTTAAACCCATATACTCAGTTCTGAATTCTATTAAGTCTTTTTTGGCATAATTTTTCAGATTTGGATTATTGTTGTTTTTGGTTATTTTAATAATCCAAACTCGGGTAAATCATTCCCAAATGAATTTTAATGATACCCAGGCACTTGTACCAGCCCATGGGGATAAGAAACGCCCTTTGGGCCTTGTCATGGGCCAGGTTTGGTGTCGGTAATAGTGGTGACCTGATCCGGTTTGTGACATATGGTGTATGTATACTTCCCATTTATGTTTCATATCATGAATATATTTATTTTCATGATATTAAATGTATAATTTAATGATTATTAATTTTTCTGCATACAATTCAATTGATTAAAAAGTTGTAATTATTTTCTACCTAAATCTCTATTTTCATTCGGGTTGCTCTTATTCTCTACTCACCTCAATGATATTATTATTTATTCTTATATAGTCATCATATATTCTTTGTGAAATTTATATATATGTGTACCAATAAAAATCCTACTTTCATTTATGGGAAGTTATATGTTTTAAAAGTATATTTCAAAAAATTCTTCCTAAAATACGAGCTTGATTCAAGGAATTTCTCAGATTCTTACCTATTTTCAAGTTCACTCTATAATCGGTTTTAATCCATATTTATATTTCTAAAATCAAAAATTTTAAAATTAAAAATCTATTTTTTTTAATTTCTAGTTTTATGAAATAAAAAATGCCTTTGCGCTTTACAATATTTTTAATGAATTCCGTAAACCGCACAAAAATGTTTTATTTTTAAAGCTTATTTAAAAACACTTATTAAATGATTTCAATTATGTGGGACATCATTTATGCCTAAAATTTAATAAAAATCTCCTTACCTTTTATTTTATGGGATATAAATGTATAAAACTAGATTTATTACAAATAAAAATGATTTTCCAAAAGAACTCTTCTTTCCAAAGTAAAATGAATTTTTCTCACCTCACTTTAACTTTTATGAGATATTCGCCTTGTTCACCACTTATTACTTTCATGTGGAGTATGTAATGAACCTTGGTATATTATATCAAGAGTGTACTTATTCTCATGATATTATAAGGAATTATGATTTGAATGTTTCAAGGTTGTATGAGACACTTTGGAACGTTTAAGGATTATTTCCTCAAGAATTTTTCAATAATCTCACTTAAAGGTATCTTTTTTTATATCAACATACTTTGATGAATATTGTATTTAATAGAGTTTTAACTCTTCTTATATCATCTAAAAAATATATTGTTGAAGGGTTTATGATTATTTTTAATATGGATGTTCTATCTTTATACCATTCACCATATTGCTCCAAATGGTTAGTGTTTATGTTTAATGACTAGGGAAAGTTATTTACATTTCATATGTTAGTTTCAATATGAATGTATATATTGTTTATGTTTATCCCAATTCATAATATGAATGCATTGGACTTATTATATAATGGTTGGGGCCTGCTATAGCCCCTCGATGCATCGGTAGGCCTCATGGGACAAACTATGGTCTTGATACGAGGCCTTGACAAAATGGATATTTATGGTCTTGGAATGAGGCCTTGACGATAAGGTTATGATGTGTCACGACCCATCCTCAGGGCCCGTGCTGTGACTACCCCAAGCCCGCCTTCCATAGGCCAGGGGCTGGTGACTAGCACCAAGGCGTAATTCCCGATGAAAGGGAAGGCATTGCCTTTGTATGTAAACAAACACACACAGAGTAAGCAAGCAGAAGTAAACAATAAGTAAAAACTGAATACAACAGTAAGTGTGGAAAAGTAAGGGGGCCAGAATACAAACCCAAACCGAAAGTAAAGTACAACTGAAAAAGGGTGGTACAACAACTAAAAAGTAAATCCGCAACGTCGAGCCTTCCACTGGAAGTCCCACCTGAAGGGTGGGTACAGATAGCCTCCACAGCTCCTCGGGTCTAGCCGTTCACCTCCGAGTACGTCCCGCCCAGCGGTCCACCTCCAGGTACCGTCTTGCTCCACAAGCCTCAACCACAATCAGCGCTGTCCGTCGTCTGCAACCAACACAACGTAGTGCGGGCATAGCCCGTGCAGGGGTGAGTATACGCTGCTCAGTAGGGACCCCGAGACCCTCAAAGGTCTCCCAGAATCCACAAAGGATAATCCACAAAGGAAAGATACAATCACCAAGTAACATCCAACACTACTTAGGTATATGCCCATACATATACCTAAGTCATCAATTCCAGTTCGGCTCTGACATCCGAGCCTGAGTTCGATCACGTCCACACAGGATAGCACAACACAATCCACACAGGAAAACAAGTCAATCATATCGAAGATAATGATTGAAAGGCAAGATTCAGCTCACACAGGTATACTTCTTCATAAGATGATAGAGATGATCAGATGTAGCCACTGATTCATCTAAGCCATCGGACCCACATAGGATCGATAGGTACTAACCTCCGCAATGACCCACAAAGGATCGATAGGTACTAACCCCCGCAACGACCCACACAGGATCAGACCCACACAGGATCTGTAGGCGCTAGACCACATAGGACTGCTGAGCGCTGACCCACACAGGATCTGAACCACACAGGATCAGTAGCACTGATCCACGTAGGATCGCTGAGTGCTGTAGTCATCGCTGTCAAATCCAAGGAGGATTTCTGTACAGTCTTCATCGTCGTCGTAGTCGCAGCCAGCTCTAGGGTTCCCGCACACAACAAGCTCATTCGGGAGGGTCTGCTCCATGAGCCGAGAGGCTGATACATCAACTGACACGTAGTCCGAAGTTGATGTATCCAGAAGTTCTGTATCGTCAACAGGAACTCAACATCACAGACGGCGCGTCAATCGGACGCCCAGTCTGAGAGTTATTGGCTTTTTCGTCCCAGGGGCCCGGTTGGTTTTTAAGTCAAGACCAACCCGACTATACTCCAACTACATCCAAACCTTGAGCGGAGTAATCCAAAAGGTTCGTCTCACTAAGAGGAATCTATCAAAGTCGACGGCACGTCAATCGGACGTCTGGAGCTCAAGTTATAAGCATTTCCGCTCCGATGGCCTGGTTGGTTTCATGTACGAACCAACCCGACAAACCCAAAGTTCCCAGAAACCTTGAGTGTGATATATCAAAATGACCGTATCGATACAAGGATCTAATTGCAACTGACGGTGCGTCGATCGGAGGTCCGTAGCCCAAGTTATGGGCAAAAGACCGAAAGAGGTCTGGAAGTGGGGGTTTCAGGCCCGAATCGACCCAGCCCGAGACCCCCTAGGTTGGCCCGAACCGGGTTTGGGTCCGACCCGGCTGGCGCGGCCTGGCCCGGTCTTGGCGCGGCCCGACCCAGCCTGGGCGCGGCCCGGCCCAGCCTGGGCAGCCCGGCCTGGCGCGCTGGCCCGGCCAACGGCCAGGTGGCTCGGCCGAAACGACCGAGCGGTGGGGGGGGGCACTGCCCCCTGTTTTGTAACCGCGACCCCCATGTGGGGGTCCGCTGCTATCCGGCCAGCTGGGGGTTACGACCCCCAGCTTCTCCCCTGACCG
The DNA here is from genome assembly GCA_963277665.1 of Viscum album. Classification (NCBI taxonomy): domain Eukaryota; kingdom Viridiplantae; phylum Streptophyta; class Magnoliopsida; order Santalales; family Viscaceae; genus Viscum; species Viscum album. The sequence continues at coordinate 941,726,000 of OY728145.1, forward strand.
GCCGGCCCGCCCCGGCCGGCCGGCTGCTGCCACCACGGGACTGGCATGGGCCGGTACCCCTGCTCCGACGCCGGCGGCCCGGAACCGGCCGCCGGTCCCTGCTCCGCCGCGGCTTTGATCCGTCCGGCGCGGCGCGACGGTGCTGCGCCCCTCCGCCACTTCCCCGCTCTGACCGCTTTGTTTTTGTTATTCTCCGGTGCGGCGCGATGGCACTGCGCGATGGCGCCGCGCATCCTTGCCACACAATCCCGCGCGATGCGACGACACCGCGCCATCTCCGTTCCAAACCACAACAAGGTCTTGCAACAGAATTAAGGGAGGAGGGTCGGCCGTGTTTGTGCGGTCTGGCCCCCTCCCGTTAATCGATAGCAATAGGCTAAGATTAACGAAGAACGTTTAAAAATTCACGAACAAAACAACAACAATAAAACCCCTACCTCGAGCGTAGTTGAACAAAGGCCCATCGCGGAATTGCATGTCGCCGAAGAAGGAGTCACGGAAGGAGGGTCGTCGCGTCGTGGAGAAAAGATTCATCAACGTCGCGTCGTCGATCTCTAAGGATCCGACATTCTTGTCAACCTTCATCGGAGGTCGGTGTTCTTCGCGTTCTTCGCGTTCTTCATCGAGGAAGAAGAACTTCAAGACCTTGAGAAAATTCTCCCAAGCCTTCACGCTCAACGAACCCCTTAATAAAATAAGACTTGTCTTATTTTATTAACGCACAAGTCAAAGTCTTTGAAATTCAAAAACAAACAAAACAATTAATTGAATTAACTACTACATTTAAACCGCCCAATTAAAAGAGACGTTTCATTAACAGATAAACGCAAGGGTTGACTTCCACTTATTGGGGAGTGCGGTTGCGTTACCATATTAAAGGAGGTGGTTTAGGAAGAAAAGAAATGGTGGGGATCGTGTGGGTCCCACCTCACAATTATCCTACCTAGTGGGTAGGATATTGTGGGTCCCACTTCATCCACTTAGCTTAGGTTAAACAAAAATAAAATAAAATTGGTTGCACCACTTTTATTTTATTTCTTTTACTTAACCCCAAAATTTAAAAACCACACCTGAGCTAAAGAAACTCCAGAAAAGGTGTTTCTAAGCAATTAACGGTGCTACAATTCCATCGGTGTTCTCAGATTTCGATTCCGAGCACCGATTCAAAAGTTAGGAAAACCCACTCGTTCGTTCACTGAACGTACCCGAGTTAAACTTTGGAAAATGATTCCGGGCAAACCGGGCCTCGGAATCAGGTGTCGTCAGAAACTGTGTTCTTGTAAAATTTCCAAGAAAATTAAGAAAAAAATTACCTTGAATTTTACGGGTCTTTACATTACTCCCACCTCAGGGATTTACGTCCCCGTAAAGATATATCACAAACTAGGGGAACAAAAGTGGGTACTGAGCTTGCATCTGTGCCTCCCACTCCCAAGTGCTCTCCTGGAGGTTCCCGTGCTGCCATATGATGTGCAATAGAGGAATCGATTGTCCACGTAGGACCCACTCCTGTCGATCCTCGATCTCCACTAGGACCACTGCAAAAGTCACCCCATCATCAACGTCCATCTCCCCATGGTCAATGATATGCGTCAAGTCATGCACGTATCTCTTCAGCTGAGATACATAGAAGACGTCGTGCACCCAGTGCAAATGAGGTGGTAGAGCCAGGCGATAAGCCACCTCACCAATCCTGCTGAGGACCTGGAATGGTCTGATGAAACGTGGAGACAACTTACCACCTCGGCCAACTCCTCTTCCTCGTTCGCCTGCTCCCGGTGGACCGCCACGATCGACCCTCTGCCTCTGCCTGGGTGGCCCCTCAACCGTCTGTTACTCCTCAGTATGAAGGGTCGGGCAGTCAAGAGCCATGTGGCCCTGCCCGCCACATGTGTAGCACTGTCTACCTCTCGAAATACTGGCTCTGCGTTGTGTTCCCCACACCTCTGAGCCAGTATCCTGAGGTCGTCTTCCTGAGGGTCTGGTCTGCTTGGACCTATGTGTCATCCGTCGACTACCTGTTGCAGAAGACTCTGCTACGTGCCGCCCTGCGGTAGGTCTCGCTGCTGATGTAGGCTCAACAAGGAAGCTCTCGATGAGAAGGGCTCTCTCCAGTACCCCTTCCTTTGTCGTAATGCTGAGGGAGATCAGCGATGCCCTAATCTCATGCCTCAATCCCTACTTGAAGGCCCGGGCTCGGAAGAATGGGTCCCGTACCATGTCTGTCAAATAACGCGAGAGATCAGTAAATCTCGCCGAGTACTGGGCGACCGACAAGCTGCCCTGCCGCAGCTGTAGAAGCTACTGGATGCGCACCGCACGGAGGGTGGCTAGGACGAAATCTGAGCAGAAGAGGCTCTCAAAGTCCGTCCAGAAGAGTGATGCCTCATCGTGCACCTGGAGCATCAAGATCCACCATCTGCCTGCTGCCGCGTGCAGGAGACTCGCTGCAAGGATCACCATGAGGTCTGCTGGTGTCCCTACCAAACGGAAAACTCACACAACCGCCTCAAGACAATCCTCAGCTGCCTGAGGATCCGTCTCCCCACGGAACCTATGCGGTCGCTGGCACTAGAACTCATGTAGTGCACTAAGGCGACGTGCACTCTCAGCGGCTGGGGCTGGTGGCATCGGTGGCTCAGCGGGTAGAGGTACCGCCGGTGCCTCTACTGTCAAAGGGACCTATACCGAGGCCTCATCGCTCGATGGGCTGTCGTCACGCACAACGCTCAGAACCCTAGCTGGATGCCATCGTGGGGCCATCCTAAAAAGAAACAGGTCTGCCACGGTCAAACAGTATACTTGGTGAGCAGACACAAAGTAATCACAAAGAAAACTTGAAACACACATGCAATCAAGGTTTTCGTGCATTGAGTCGGAAATCAGAAGTCAGGGTCCTGGTGTACGGATACGTCGGCCGCCGCACCAACACTGGACTCCCTGGACTAATAACCACACTCGATACCCTTAACACCATTGCTTCACATAGAAGAAATATCAGAGTCCAGAGTTCTACAGTAGAACCGAACTCCTCTGATACCAATTTGTCATGACCCGTCCTCAGGGCCCATACCGTGACTACTCCAAGCCCGCCTTCCATAGGCCAGGGGATGACGACTAGCACCAAGGCGTAATTCCCAATGAAAGGGAAGGAATTTCCTTTGTAAGTAAACAAACACACACAGAGTAAGAAATCAGAAGTAAACACTAAGTAAAAACTGAATACAACAGTAATTGTGGAAAAGTAAGTGGGTCAGAATACAAACCCAAACTGAAAGTAAAGTACAACTGAAAGGGGGGGGGGGGTACAACAACTGAAAAGTAAAGCCGCAACGTCAAGCCGTCCACTGGAAGTCCCACCTGAAGGGTGGGTACAGATAGCCTCCACAGCTCCTCGGGTCCAGCCGTCCGCTCTGAGTACGTCCTGCCCAGTGGTCCACCTCTAGGTACCGTCTTGCTCCACAAGCCTCAACCACGATCAGTGCTGTCCGTCGTCTGCAACCAACACAACGTAGTGCGGGCATATCCCATGCATGGGTGAGTATACGCTACTCAGTAGGGACCCCGAGACCCCTGAAGGTCTCCCAAAATCCACAAAGGATAATCCACAAAGTAAAGATACAATCACGAAGTAACATCCAACACCACTTAGGTATATTCCCATACATATACCTAAGTCATCAATTCCAGTTCGGCTCTGACATCCGAGCCCGAGTTTGATCACATCCACACAGGCTAGCACAACACAATCCACACAAGAAAGCAAGTCAATCATATCGAAGATAATGATTGAAAGGCAAGATTCAGATCACACATGTATACTTCTTTGTAAGACGATAAATATTATCATATGTATCCACTGATTCATCTAAGCCATCGGACCCACACAAGATCGATAGGTACTAACCGCCGCAATGAACCACAAAGGATCGGACCCACATAGGATCTGTAGGCGCTAGCCCACACAGGACCGCTGAGTGCCGACCCACACAGGATCTGACCCACACAGGATCGGTAGCACTGATCCACGTAGGATAGCTGAGTGTTTTAGTCGTCACCGTCGAATCCACGAAGGATTTATGTACAGTCGTCATCATTGTCGTAGTCGCAGCCAACTCTAGGGTTCCCGCACACAGCAAGCTCATTCGGGAGGGTCCGCTCCACGAGCCGAGGGGATGATACATCAACTGACACGTAGTCCAAAGTTGATGTATCCAAAAGTTCTGTATCGTCAACAGGAACTCAACGTCACAGACGACGCGTCAATCGGACGCCCGGTCTGAGAGTTATTGGATTTTTCGTCCCAGGGGCCCGGTTGGTTTTTAAGACAAGACCAACCTGACCGTACTCCAAATGCATCAAAACCTTGTGTGGAGTAAGCCAAAAAGGTTTGTCTCACTAAGAGGAATCCATCAAAGTCGACGACACGTCAATCGGACGTCCGGAGCTCAAGTTATAAGCGTTTCCGCTCCGAGGGCTCGGTTGGTTTCGTGTACGAACCAACCCGGACAAATCCAAAGTTCTTCGAAACCTTGAGTGTGATATATCAAAATGACCATCTCGATCCAAGAATCGCATCGCAACTGATGGTGCACCGATCGGAGATCCGTAGCCCAAGTTATGGGCAAAAGACCAAAAGAGGTCTGGAAGTGGGGGTTTCGGGCCCGGACCAACCTGACCCGAGACCCCCTGGGTTAGCCTGAACCAGTTCGACCCGAACCAGGTCCGGGTCCGGACCAGCCTTGGTGGCCCGGCCCGGCCTGGGCAGCCCGGCTCGCCGCGCTGGCGCGGCCCGCGGCCAGGTGGCTCGGCCGAAACGGCCGAGCAGTGAGGGAGGGGGGGGGGGGGGGTGCGCTGCCCCCCTGTTTTGTAACCGCGACCCCCATGTGGGGGGCCGATGTTGTCCGGCCAGTCCGGGGTTAAAACCCACGGCTTCTCCCCTGACCGGCTGGCCCGCCCCGGTCGGCCGACTATTGCCGCCACGGGACCGACATGGGCCGGTCCCCCTGCTCCGACGCCAGCGGCCCGGAACCGGCTGCCAGTCCCTGCTCCGCTGCGGCCTTGATCTGTCCGGCGCAACACGATAGCTCCATGCCCCTCTGCTGCGGCCCCGCTCCAGCAGCGGTGTTTTCATGATTCTCCGGCACGGTGCGACGGTGCCGTGCCTTGTTCGTCTTCATCAGCGCGACGCGATGGCGCCACGCATCCTTGCCGCATGATCCCGCGCGGTGCGATGGCACCGCGCCATCTCCATTCCAAACCACAATAAGGTCTTTCAATAGAATTAAGGGAGTAGGGTCGGCCATGTTTGTGCGGTCCGGCCCCCTCCCGTTAATCGATAGCAAGCAGCTAATATTAATGAAGAACGTTCGAAAATTCACAAACAAGACAACAACAATAAAACCCCTACCTCCAACGTAGTTGAACAAAGGCCTGTTGCGGAATTTCATGTCGTGGAAGAAGGCGTCGTGAAAGGAGGATCGTCACTTCGCGGAGAAAAGATTCGTCGACGTCGCGTTGTCGATCTTTGAGGATCCGGAATTCTTGTCGACCTTCATCGGAGGTCGGCGTTCTTCGCGTTCTTCGTCGAGGAAGAAGAACTTCAAGACCTTGAGCAAATTATCCCAAGCCTTCACGCTCAACGAACCCATTAATAAAATAATACTTGTCTTATTTTATTAATGCACAAGTCAACGTATTTGAAATTCAAAAACAAATCAAACAATTAATTGAATTAATTGCAACATTTAAACCTCCCAATTAAAAGAGGCGTTTCATTAACAAATAAACGCAAGGGTTGACTTCCACTTAATGGGGAGTGCAGTTGCGTTACCTTATTAAAGGAGGGGGTTTAGGAAGAAAAGAAACAGTGGGGCTCTTGTGGGTCCCACCTCACAATTATCCTACCTAGTGGGTAGGATATTGTGGGTCCCACTTCATCCACTTATCTTAGGTTAAACAAAAATAAAATAAAATTGGTTGCACCACTTTTTTTTTATTTCTTTTACTTAACCCCAAAATTTAAAAACCACACCTGAGAAAACGCAACTCTGGAAAAGATGTTTCTAAGCAATTACCGGTGCTGCGATTCTATCAGTGTCCTCAGATTTCAATTCCGAGCACCGATTCAAAAGTTAAGAAAACCCGATCGTTCATTCACTGAACGTACCCGAGCTAAAAATTGGAAAATGATTCCGGGCACACTGGGCCTCGGAATCAGGTGCAGTCAGAAACTGCATTCTTGTAAAATTCCCAAAAAATTAAGAAAAAAATTCCCTTGAATTTTACGGGTCTTTACTTGATGTCTTGAATTATAAATTGCCTCATTATGAAAATAGTAATTGAAATTTCATGTGGTTATTCGACTAGTAGAATACCCATGATAGTGCTTTATTATAACATATTTACTCATCTTATATTTTTTCCATATTATGTTCAAGTTTATTATTTTTAAAGGCATATGTTTTTAGTTATTAACCATGAATAATGTTTATATTTATGATATATTATGTTGCATTTCTTACCCTTACTAATCATATGAGCTCACCCCTTTCTTATATTTAATTTTATAAGGACATAAAGAAGTTTTTTATGAATGAAATTCAAGGATAAAATTAGAGTTTTGGATGTTCCCAATAAAACATATATGCTGTATTTTATTTAAAGTTGTAATGTTGAACCTATGTATGTATCTGGATTTCCAAAACTACTAAACTACTCAGTATTTCTAGATTTTATTCCTTGTAACCATGAAAATGTAATAAAATAATGCACTGGCTTTAGGAAATTGTGGTCGGGGCATTACAACCTGGGCCATTATTTTCTTCCAATCTCAGCCTAGGTAGATTTATTATGACTCTTATTTATGCTTTGAGTCTCATATATTTGATTATATTATTTCTTCCCTTAAATTGGTTCTTTGTGTAGAATAACTTTTTCTATATTAGTCTTCTATATCTTCAATTTTCCAATTTTGGAAAACTTATAATCAACTTTAACATCACTTTCTGAACCAACTTTATTTCCTTTAGCTTCATAAATTTTCTCAACTTCCTCTATTTGTTATCAAATTTAAATTGATTTGGCCAAACAACTAGACACTATTTCTTGATATTCTAAGTCTTCTTAAAATATTTATATGACTTACCTCTAGTTTTATAGTTTTATTTTGAAACCTCTTCCATTTCATGATATAGGGAACCTCTCATTACAAAATTTTCATTTATACCTTATCCTTATGTATCTCTCAATTACATCTACTATAGAATTATTCCAGAATCAAAAATTTATTTTGTGTTGATAATTTTGGTATAAATATGGTTGAAAGTTGTTTCATCTGAGATTTTTTCCCTTAGATAATCACTAAAACCCCCACTTGGTTTCTTCCTATTTTCTAGTAAAGACATATTAAACCATCAAGAATAGGATTTTTGTTCTTTTAATATGACCCTGAAACTTTTTTATTCTAGTTAGGTTTCTGATCTATCCATATTTTTGTTGTTGTTTTATTATTATAATTCAAGATTCACTTTTATTAGGGTTATGTGGAATCCTTGGCATACTATTCCATTCCTTTAATGTGGAATATTTCTTCTCAGTCACCTTGGTCCAACCCTCCTAATATTTTATTTTAGTACTTTTATTATGAGAAATAACAGATTTATTTTCAAAATGATTAGGTTTAGATTTACCTTTCTCACTATCTTGATAAGATTATCTTTTAGCTTTAATTAATTTGTAAAATAATTACCTAATTTTCTTTGAATAATTTTGAGCATGAATACATTTTGATTTAATTTTTTTCCAACTCTTCTTAATTTTCAAACAACTTTATTTCATGGTCACTCACAATATTTTATATCTTATCTACCTTCAATATATTATTCTTTTTTTCTCATCAACAATAGTTTTTTATCTTCTATAAGACTCCTCATTCACATCATCCAACATACTTATAGTATTCCTCCTCTGGCCACTTTTCCTATTTCTTGAGTTGATTATTGTTCTCAAGAGCCGCTTCAATATTTTCTTTTAATATCAATTCCACTTATATTATTTCCTCACCATCATCACTTAATGAATAAAATACTTTTCTACTACACCAAGGAAGTTAACCTCTCCACCTCAATATTTAATTAATTATTAATCATATTTCTCTTTATTTCTCATCAAATTCTTCATACCATGATTCTTTAGATGTAACCTATGATCTTATACCAATTTTAGATCCCAAGATGGATGAATCAATGAAATATAGAGGGTGAATCAATGATTTATTTTTATTTTTAATAGATATTCTCTTTTATCTCAACATCTTAAAATTGTTGAAGTTATCGATCAAATCACTTTTATCTCACAACCTCACCTTATGTGAAATAGTTTTAAAACAAAAGTTAGAACACCATATTTTCAAGGTTCAACATAAAATCCTACTCCTTGACATGTTGTTTAGACTCACCAACATGGATGCATTATATAGACACAAGTGGTTACAACTAGTTAAACATCCCTCTTACACTTATCCAACAATTGGTCAGACACCCAAATTGAAATTATTAAGTGATTGGTTAGACACCCTCAATAACAAGCCTCCGGTAGCTAGTTAGACACCCTATATCCAATACTTTTCTTCAATGTTGATCCAATGATGTAGATATCCCCTTCTTCATATGGTCTTCCTCCATAAGAAATCTAGATCTCCCTTACTTGGGTAAAATTTTTCAAGGTCATCAATATTTGTTTTGAAAAATATTGTGTAACTCCAAACTCATTTCATATCTTGAAATATTTTAATTCTATTCTTCAAATACTCAGGCACATGTGATCACCATCTTGAAAAATTTGATGGATTTAACTAAATCTTTCTTCGATAAAATATGTATCAAGATACTCAAGATTATATTACAAAATGGATGGAAGATCTCTACCAATTTTTAACTACAATATTCATCAACTACATGCACACAAATATCCAGAAGAAAAATAATATTGTGAATATAATTTCTTATTTATTCCATGATTTAAATTTTTTATAAATAACTCATGCATTTTTCTCAGTTTAAATAATCATAAAGTTTTATGTATTTTTATTTATTCTCAAACTAATTTTAAATTACTATTTAAATCCTCTTTTTAAATATACCCATATGGATCAGGTATACTACTTAATTTAAATGTGGTATAAGAAACCACATTATATTCATCAATTTCAATACTAATTAATATTTGGGTATTATTCACATCTTTATGTATCCTTGGACTCATTTAAATAAACCCAAATGAATCAGATTTCCTTCATTTAAAATTCTTGAAGGGTTTGGGCTCTTTATTTTTATTCAATACAATTCAAACAATATCATTTTACATGGATCAATCATTTTTAAATACCCTAAAATATTATATAATTAATCCTATATACAGTTTTGATCAGACTATGTAGTTTAAAATCTATGCATTCATATCATTTAAAATTCCCACACAACTCGAGCTTCTCTATTTTAATACCTCACATTCATGAACCCTATAAGTGGATTCCTAATTAAATTTTAAATACCTATGTCTTTTCATTTCATCACATGGAATCATTATCACCCATAGTATTCATGAATCAAGATATTAAATTTCACATGAATGAATATTACATGCACATTATTTTAGGAAGTGGCTCAACCTGGATGTGATATTCTATATTTTACCATTCGATGTATATACATGAAAGTGAAACTAGATGTATATCACATTATTTTTATCATAAAATTGAATTAATCCAAGAATTATAATTAGATAAATACTTGGTTCAAGCACTAGAGATGACCAGAATCATATATTTAGAGCACCGGTCTGAACAACATAGTAAACCCTGGATGGGATGTAGGAGACAATGAGATAAGATGATCAGAATAATTAGATAAGTTAGATCTTATGATTTGAATTATATAATTTTTTTTTATATCATGAACATTAATGTGATTTATGGGATCCAACATTATTCCATCACTTTTTTGAGTAAAGGTTAACAAGAAAATGCATTCCACTAACCACTTGAGTCAGTGCTGGGATCAGCAATTGAGCACACTAGAACCATGCCCCACATGGTCCAAACCACACCATTCTGTAATCCACCATGAAACCACATGTATGACCTATGTGCACTATTTTCAGGCATGTGTGATCCCTATGTTTACTATTCATGCCATCATTGTAACTTCTTGAGTTTTTGAGTCTGGTCAAAAACCACTACTAATTTGAAATTTTCAAATAATGGCTATTCCATTTTCTAATCTGATGATCATAAATCAATTATGAGAGCTCCATTAGCTTTATATCCTGTTTTTTACATGGGTTTCAATATTTGCCTAAATATTTGGGTGTTCATAAGAGGTTTTTGGAACATTAGAGCCCAAATGGCCTATTTTGGAATAGAAGGTCAAGGCACACAATTTAGGGTAAACCATACAGCCACTTCCAGATAACCATATGGCCTAGTTTTGAACCGTTGCATGGTTTGTGTAAACTGTGCGATGAGGGTGCATGACCATGTGAGTGGCTCTATAGTTATAGAAGAGTATTACACACTATTTTCATATAGTTAGTGAAAATCGCATGGAATTTTACATAGGTACTACCACTTAGGCAGTACATATACACCATATTTTGAACGGTTTATGAACAGTTTGGAAAACTGTATGAGTAAACCGTGCAGCCTGTATAAGGTGTTTTTTTAGTTTTTAGTTTTTATTTTTTTCTCTTTTTCCCCTTTTCTCCTCCCTTGGTCGCCCGTTGCACAGGAGGAACCATCCTCTTAATATCTTTCACCGGATTTGAGATATCTCCCTCATCTTTGATCCATTCTTAGAGTTTTCATGTGATATGGAACCACATCAGTAAGGATAACCTCACCTTGGGGACTTCTTCATTTTTATTTCACCACATAGAGAAATAAATCTATTTGATACGTTTCTCTTTATTTTCTAGGTGTTCAATGGAAATTCAGATCTATGCTAAATTACTTTGAATTGGAGCTCGATATCAGACATGCCTATGCCTATGAGTCTAAGTTAGGTGAACTACCAAAAATGCAGGCAAGGTAAGTTCTTGGGTTTCATCATTGGTAATAAAAAAGTGCTGAAAAGGGGGAATTTTATCAGCATTAGAAAAAAGCACTGATAAATATACCCTTTATCAGTGCTAATATTAGTACTAATAAAGTCCCCCCTTTATCAGTGCTAACAAAAAGAACTGATAAAAAGGCGACTTTATCAGTGGTAATAACAGCAATGATAAAAGTTTTTAATAGAAAATATTATTAATTTATATAAAAATATTTTAATTATATTAAAAAATAATGTTTATATATGTACATTAAATAAAAACTCATGTTTATTATGCTTAATTTTTATTTAAGTATATTATGTTTATTAGTTTTAGTTATATATTTATTATATATTTATTATACTATATGTTTATAATATTATATATAAATACTTTTTAATATATATATATATACAAATACTTATTAAATATATATATATATTTAAATAAATTTATGTTTCCAAATAAATGTGTCAATTGATGCGTACATTCTTCTCATGAATATATGTTCATTATTAATATTATTTACCCTAATGTTGGCCATATATACCATATTACTATATATACTTGGTGTATTCATTCATTTTCTATATATATGAAGCTTTATCTTCTCATAAATACTTAAAATCACCATAAATATATTTAAATAAACAATAAATGTATTTATTATTAAAAATATAAATATTTAGTTATATATAATTATTTACCTTTTAAATATATTATATATAACTAATTAAATATAAATATGTTTAAATAATTATAAAATTACAAAATATTTTTTAAATGATAAATATATATTTATGCATACCTTTTGAATATATTTATTTATAAATATATGTCTTTAATGAATATATACATACACACACACACACACACACATATATATATATATTTAAATACTTATGAAATTAAAATTAAAAACAATATATCAATTTATATTTATATATATTTAAATATAATTTAAATTATAAAATTATATATATATATATATATATTTAATTATAAGTTATACACAAACACCATATATATATATATTTATATATTTAATTATAATTGAAATTATTAAATTATAATAAATATATTAATTATATATATTTATAAAATTATAAATGTAATAAATATATTGGTTTTAATTTTATAATTATGAATAAATTGTATGTTTTATTAGCGCTAATTAAAAAGAACTGATAAAACATCAATTTATCATCGCTTTTCTAGTGCTGATAAAGATGGGCCTTTATCAGTGCTAAACAAGTGCTAATAAAGTCATGTTTTATCAGTTATTTCAATTGTAGTGCTGATAAAACATCCTTTTATCAGCACTTTTTTAGCATTGATAAAGATGAGCCTTTATCAGCACTAAAAAAGCACTGATAAAGGCATGTTTTATCAGCACTTTCAATTTTAACGCTGATAAAACATACTTTTATCTGTGATTTTTATCAAGTGCTGATAAAAGTGTCATCAGGTTTTATAAATTTACCCTAACTTTCTCCTCCTTCCTCATACCCTCAAGCTCTTATAGAAGCCGATCCCTATCGCCGCCGCTATAACTGCTGTCTCCGCTGCCGCTGCCACTACCACCAATGCCATTATTGTCGTCACTGCCTCCTCTCCTCCCTCCTCTCCTACTCTCCTCCCTCCTCTCCGGCCTCCTCCTCCCCCTTGTACACCGACCACGAACCAAGATTCACTGTGCGGTTATCCTCCGCCACGTCTCTCCTCCACCAGTAGCTATCCTCCTTCGCAACTGTCCTTCATCGTGACTCTCCTCTACCATTTCCTCTCCTCCGCCACGCCTCTCCTCCACTACGAATCTCCTACACCACGAACACACCTCTAGGTTAGTGGTTTATTTCTTTATCTTTGGTAATTACATGTGTGGAATTTACCTTATGAAATATGATATTCTCAAATTATGTGTGCATTACCTAATTCAAATTCCAATATTTTTCTTGATTACTTTAGACCGAGTGGGATCTAATGGGTCCATGGGTGGTCCTATATGATCCATGTAATTGTTTTAAATTCATTGATGGACTATACCCTATGATTTCATATTTTTGGATTATGACATAAGGTCTATATATTAATATTGGTGGTTCCTTATCCACCTATATTGAGTGTATCAGTGGTTCATTGTACACTAGGAGATTGGTATCAGGTAAATATCATCAACCTAGAGATTGATATCGATGGTGTCCCATCCAGTTGGATACTTTCATTGGTGTTATGCTGTCCACCTGGAAACTTGTTATAGTGGTATATCATATACCTAGAGAAGGATACCAATAGTGAAACACCCACTTATAAAATGTACCATTGGTGGTTCATCACCCACATGAGATGTGTATCGATGTTATATGATCCACCTAGGTATGATAAGTGGTGGAATATCATCAACCTATAATTGGTGATGCCTCGTATTCCAATGATGTTGGATTCGTGAAGGATTTTTCACATTTATTGGTTGTGATAGTGATTCATCAATCACCTAGTGGTACCTGATGGTGATATTTTATTCATCTAAATTATGAGATAAGGAGTGATGTTTTGCTTAACCTTGAGGTGTGTTTAGAACATGGGTATTATATCCCATTCCATCATTGGATAAAATAGGAATGATGACACATGATCTGGATAATAATCATTCCATTATGTGATAGATAATTTATTTATTATAATTCCATTTCAATCATACACTTGTATTTATTAGACTTGTAAGGAACACCATTTGTGGTGACCTAATGAGATGTGTTTTTTTCTTATCACTATATTTTGTTTTAATAATCACGAACACTCTTTAAGGTGTCTAAAAATATCATTAATTTTTTTAGTTAGACTTAATGACATAATTTTATAATATTTAAAGGAACATAGTCTTAATATAAGCCTTGGAAGTAGTGGATGATATAATAAATTTAGAAGACCATTCATGGATGTGGAGGAGCCTTTTTTGAAGCGACATGATAAAATAAAAAGGACCAAGGTGTGTTAGACCCATCTACAGTAGATATGTATGATGGAAGATCAAAATAGCCTAAGGGATGTGGCCATGACCATAGACCTATGAGTTTTGATTGATAAAACAAGAATGTTTTGTGCACCATGGAATAATTCAATCCATTTCAGCCTGTGATGACTTGAATATACCTTTACTGATGGTCAAATTTTCATTAATTCAATATCCAATGAATTCATTTCTCATAATATAATTGAATCTAGGACATGATGGCGTAAGAATAGAATACACCCAAACCCATATGGATGGGGGAATTATTTACTCCCCATACTCTAATGAAGTCAATGTTCTTTACACTAAGAGTGTATTCATATGAGACACCATTAAAATACATTCTACACCATGATTTCTCTCCTTCATTGGGTTCATCCTTGGTGTAGAACATCATAGACACCCTCATGATCACCCTTTATAAACTACTTCTAGAAACACATCAAGCTGAGTGATTGATACCTCACAAGGGTCATAAGTCAAAATGACCCACCAATAAAACATAGGTCAAGGTGGATTGTTACTTTTCCCCTGAAATATATTCACATGAGGAAAAATAATTTTACTACTTTGATGTGGATGGGGATGTGACCACTACTACATGAATGAGGATTATCTATAATTCTGTCCATTGGGATAGAAATCACCAACATTTTAGAAAAAATACTCTAGGATAAAAAATGGACACCGACAGAATTCCCATGTAGGCCGATCATATCATTCTCTTAGTAATACCATCACTAAAGAATCTTCCCAGGTGATGGTGACACTAAAAAAACTTGACTCTATTAATACCTTTTCTAGTTAAATATAATCCCTAGAAGAAAAATGCACGTTGTTTCCATTATAGAGGCATCCATACCATCAGTGGTGGAATTTACTCTACCCTCACATAACATTAGGGATACCACATTCCCATTATTTAATATTATAGGAGATTCAGATCAATAAATCAAACACTTTTCATCCGGATATATTCCAATGATGGGAATTTCAGAGAAATAATAAGTATCAAAACATTGTTATTTTGTAAAAAATATGAAAGATCCATCATTCATCTGGTACAATAACAAAAATGTTGGGTTTTTCACTAGTTAGGAAGATATTCGATTATAGTTCCTCTATAAGTTCTTTTATGAGGAAGAAAACTATTCTCAACCTCTTAAATTAAAAAAAAACATGGTAATGAGAGGGTTTCAAGCTTCATCAATGGCAGTAAGGGACTGAAATATTCCTTGAATATGAATCCACCAAAATATTAGTTTATATATATATATATATATATGAATAAAAAATATCTTATATGATTTACAGACTCCATCCATTCCCTTGTTTTATCTTGGTTGATTTAGGTTATTTTATCAATATCACAACACCTAGTAGAATCAATCCAACATTTCAAGTTCATGTCTTAGTCGAAACCATAAAAATAAGGGAAGAAACTTTGTAGAGTGGGAACTAAGACTACCATTCTCAAACTAACACTAATTCTAGCTCTAACTTCCAATATCACTAAATATTATGCAGTGCCTCCTCCTAAAAAACAGTGGCTATAACGACACCCTCATCAGGAGTGGTAGAAGGATCAAAATCACCCTGTGTTATTAAAGAAAAAGAATAAAGTTTATTTCTTCTTAAAATAAAGTGTCTTAGGATTATACAATACTTCCCTATAAAAGAACTTTTTTACGTTACTAGAGATCATAAGTCTTAAATAATTTAGGTTAAATGGCCTTGATTATTCCCCCTTCCACTAAAGTATGACATATTAGAAAATCTTATTATCATTTTGACCTGGATTTAAATCTTGGATTCAATTAATTTTTCCATATAACTTATTTAATCCCTTACTAAGGGCCTCTCAATTCCTCAATGGTTCAATAATAAAGTTTCTAAATGTGAGATGTATCACATGGGGAATTATTTTTTCTGAATGTCATACAAACATTTCTTTAATGGAACAAGGTTATGAAGAGTCTAT
Organism: Viscum album; assembly: GCA_963277665.1. NCBI lineage: Eukaryota > Viridiplantae > Streptophyta > Magnoliopsida > Santalales > Viscaceae > Viscum > Viscum album. The sequence goes on from OY728145.1 coordinate 941,742,085, forward strand.
ACAAAGTCACATTAGACCATTGTATATATCTAAAAAGGTTTAAGATATTAAAATATATTGGGCCCTAATTGATAATAGTTCTATGATTAACTTCATCTTAATAACACTTTGACACATGGGATACAATGTAATTAACATGAATCCTTCCAGTATTCCTATTCAGATGTATGATAAGAGTGAGTAAAAACCTCTTAGAATGATGAAGATTAGAAATTGATTTAGAGACAACATTTTTTACTCCAATTTTATTGCTCTCTAGTAAGATACAATATTCAACGTCCTAATATAGAGGCATTGAAACCATATACATATAGTAGTTCCCTTATAATATCATTAGCTTTTGAAATATCTTATTAACAGGAAAGTCAGAGTACTATATAGTGATAGTTTCCCTTTTGATTCCTATAAATATAAAAACATAGATGAAGTAAATTAGAAAAGTGAGAGGAAATAATTGATGGTAGATAAATCCTTACATATTGATGCCTATAATTTTTTGGAAACCACCCCAACTATCCATGGAGAAAACTCAGTGAATACTTTGTGTTACCTATCAACCAAATTGAGGAAAAAAGCATCCAATTTGGGAATTTAATGGGTAATATGGGTTATAATGGATTATGAAAATATTACGCTAATCATTTACTCTTATATAATGTTCAAGTATATTCTTCCATTAAGTGGTTTCCACTGACAGAGGAAAAGGACTATGTGTAATCTGATAGCCCTATGGGAATCGTTAATTATTGCAGGGTTACTGAATTTTGATATTTATAAAATGAATAAAAAAATAACTAAAATACATGGAGGTATAGGAATTAAAATTATGAGGTTGAACCCATAGAGACATGGTGGGAGAAAATATTAATAAAATAAAACAAACCTAGTTGTGTTTCAGACAAGGCTAGTGTGAAGGTTACATTATATTGAGTTAAGTATGGTTTAATTGTGTGGAATGTGTTATTGTTGGATGAAACATATATAATATGTTGGTCCATGTAGTTATAGTGCCATTTTGAATTGTCATAAACTATTACCTAGGGTATATCCCATGACATTTTGTTCCTTGATCAGTGGTTTTATATAGAGGATTAAATTATTATATTGATTACATCCCCCTTATGATTTATCGGTGGTTGGCCAGTCCATAAGGTTGATGGGAGGAACACTGAAAACTAGTGATCAGAGCTAGATAGGGGGTGTTGTGAGACATATAAGGCATGTGGCCATAAATGATTTGAATTGGATAGACAGAGGGGAATGACAATGACATATAGTGATTTTTTAGGGGTTCACTTTTAAAATGATTCAAGTGTTTTGAAATGTTTCTAAAAAAATTATATGTGTTCAACATACCCTTTTTTGGTTTTAAATTGATTTAAAATGGTTTAAAAAAAGAATTGGGGTTTTGAGAAAGGATGTTTGTAACTAATTGGTTTATTTTAAAAAGGATTTGTTATTTTAAAGAGGAATTTGTGTAAATAGTTGGTTTTTTAATGGGATTTAAACTGTGATTTTATAAATAGTTTTCAAGGGAGATTTAATGTCTATAACTTTTTTAGCCTTGGTTAATTTTTATATCAATGTTTTGTGCATATATTTTGTTAAATATTAACATCATCGAATCAAATATTATGGATATGAATAAAGAATGAATGGATTCCAATCATCTGACAAAATCATATGAATATAGAGTGAAAGAGTTCATTATGTTTGCAAAAGATCATGCATATGATCCTTCTTAAATCCTTTGTCTATGTTTACGCTGTTGTTATTCAAGACAAGTTAGTTCAAAGGAGTTGGAAGAACACTTGATATATCATAGAATAGATCAAAGTTATAAATGTTGGAATAAACATGGGGAAAAGAGAATGTAGCTAGTGACTGGGATAACATTCCATTTTATGGATCATTTGATATGATTACAAGTATGGACAATGAAAAAGACTGTATCGAGGATGTGATTACAAGTGTGTACAATGAAGATCATATTAAGGAAATGGAAAGGATAATTGAATATGAAATTTGTGATTGCCCAAAATTGTTTGAGCAATTAAAGAGTTGCACAAAGACACCATTATATGATGGTTACAATAAATATACAACATTTTTAGTCATAATGATGCTGTATAATTTGAAAGCAGGCAAAAGATGGAGTGATTCCAGTTTTATGGAATTACTTTCTCTCTTGAATGACATGCTCCCAAAAGATAATGAGCTCCAAAGCCAAACATACGACGCCAAAAATAATTCTACACTCGATATGTATGATCTCTGAAAGAATACATGATTTCCTGAATGACTGTATACTATTTTACAAGGACCAAAAATCACTTAGAGAATGCACAAAGTGTGGTTCTTCTCGATAGAAGAAAGATGAATCTATTCCTATGAAAGTTTCATGGTACTTTCTAGTCATTCCAAGGTTTAGTCACCTATATTAAAGTGAGTAGACTACAGATAAATTGATGTGGTGCACATATAGAAGAAATAAATATGGAAAACTATGACATACGACAAACTCTCAACAGTGGAAGAGAATTGATCATGAGTATCCTGACTTTGGAAACGATTTGAGAAACCTTCTTCTTGTATTATCTATAGATGGAGTGAATTATTTTGGTTTTCAAAGTAGTACTCACAGTACATAGCCAGTTATATTGGTAAATTATAACTTGTTACCATGGTTATGCATGAAACAAAACCACATCATGTTATCTATGCTTATATTAGGACCAAAAACAACCAGGTAATGATATTGATGTTTATTTGGATCCATTGATCGAGGATTTGAAATTATTGTGGGATTCAGGTGTTAAAATGTATGATTCTTATAGAAATAAAGATTTCACGTTGAGATCCATGTTGTATGGGATGATAAATGACTTTCCTATTTATGGAAATTTGTCAAGATATAGTATTAAAGGAACTCTTGGGTGTCCTGTCTGCGAACAAGGTACACAATCAACTTGGTTGAAACATTCATCAAAAACTATATTTCTAGGGAATCACAAATTTCTACCCCGATGACATAAGTACCAATCTTGGATGACATCATTCAATGGAAGTTCAGAAGAATCCACACCACCATATCCACTAAAAGGTGATAAACTGTTTGAGAGAGTTAAAGATATGGACACTGCTTTTGGTAAACCATTTTTGAAAAACCGTATGAAAACCAGTTGGAAAAAGAAATCAATTTTTTTGAATTAACATCTTAAATTGTCTGTACGTATGAAATTTTCTTGATGTTATGCATGTTGAAAAAAATGTATGTGATAGTGTCATCGACATGTTGCTAAATGAACCCGGTAAAATAAAGTATGGAATTAAGTCTAGGTTGGATATGGTTAACATAGGAATATGGGACGAGTTATCACCAGTGAAGGGTGAAAAATGAACATTTTTTCTTCCTACTACTTACATTCTTTTCAGGAAGGAGCGATATATATTTTTCAACTTCTTTAATGACGTAAAGATTACAGAGCGGTATTCATCAAATATCAAGAACATCGTGTCAATGCACTATTTAATGTTAAAAAGTATGAAATCACATAACTGTCATGTTTTGATTCAATATATAATTACTATAGGTTTATGTTGAATTTTGACCAAGAATGTTTATCATACATTAATAAAGCTCTATTTCTTCTTCAAAGCTATATGTATCAAAGTTATAGACCTAGTGAAATTTCCAAATATGGAAAGAGAAATTATCGGCATAGTATCTGAATTGGAAATGTTTTTCTCACCGACATTCTTTGATATGATGGTTCATTTGATGGTTCACTTGGTGAGAGAGACTCAATTATGTTGTCTTGTGTGCTATAGATGGATGTACCCCATTTAATAGTATATGAAGATTTTGAATGGGTATGTAAAAAATCCATGTCGGCCAAAGGGTTTTATTGTGGAGAGATATATTGTTTAGGAAGACGTTTAATTTTGTATTGAATACCTGTCCAGTGTGCAAAGCATTGGTCTAACAAAATCTCATCACACTGGGTGACTTGCGGGTGAATAAATTTCTAGAAAGGAGGTCGTCACAATCAATATTACAGATCGGGAGCAGGCTCACCTTTACATTTTTCATAATAGTTTGGACATTGACCCATATGTTGAAACCCACAAATAAATTCTTAGGCATTCTAATACATAAAGGGATGAAAAATGGATATAAAATAAACCTAATAAACAGTTTATAAGATGGTTTTGGGACTATATTTTTAAGGAGTCAAATGAAAATCCAAAATCAATTTCAGAATGACTTCGATGGCTAGCTGGAGGACCAAGTGTGTATGTATTATCTAACAATGTTTATGTAATTAATGATTATACATTCTATACTAATGAACATGATGAAGATAGTACCAAAAAAATAGTGGAGTTACACTTGTGGCTGAAGTGATGCATGTTTTTGGTGCTGAGGACATAAATCCAATTTACGTGAATATGTCGTATTTTGGCATCATAGAAAAAATATGGGAGTTGGATTATACATCATTTATAGTGCCGATTTTTCAATGAAAGTGGGTTTATAATAGAAGCAATGTTAAAATAAATGATTTGGGATTTGTGAAAGTTTATTTCAGTAAGGAAGGGTATAAAGACAAACCATTTATAATGGAATCATAGGTAGTACAAGTATTTTATATTCCAAATCCTGCAAACCAAAAATGGTCAATTGTTCTGTTATAGACCAAAACCACTGAAGAGTTAGATGAAAATTCAATGGGGGATGACCCTTTCATTGGTACGTTGTAATAATTTTGTAGTGGTTCTAGTGTAGATGTAGTTTTTTATGTCATAGGAGACTACAATGAAGGGATTTGGATAGTCGATAGAGGGGTCAAATCCCTTCAACCTTTTAAAAAAGAGAGTTCAATAATCAGGTTATATGTTTTTTTAATATACATCATGTTGATTTATGTTAATATCTATTCACTGATACTTATATGTTATCTAAATTAAATGTTAAACCAATTTTCTAGATAATGACTTCTACACGTGATGATGCCCCCAATTCCTATGCATGATAGGTTTCTCAACCTACTGCTGCTCGTAGTATATACGAACAACATGTTTCTCAACTTATTTCCTTATGTTAATATATGTTCATTGATTATTTTATGTTATCTAAATTAAATGTTAAACCAATTTTGCAGATAATGATTTTTTCATGTGATGATGCTCCCAATCCCCATGCACAACATGTTTCTCAACCTGCTGCTGCTCACAGTGTAGATGAACAACAGGTTTCTCAACCTGTTTCCTTATGTTAATATCTATTCGTTTCTGATTTTATGTTATCGAAATTAAATGTTAAGCCACTTTTACAGATAACGACTTCTTTACATTATGATGATCCCAATCCCCATGCACAATAGGTTTCTCAAACTGCTACTACTCGTAGTGCATACAAACAAGATGTTTCACAACCTGTTGCTGCTCCCAGTATAGAGGTACAACCACCATATTCACATGTTGATGCTAGTCCTCTAGTGCTGGAGGAATATATTAATGATGGTGGATCTGATGAAATGAAATGTTACAAAACACCAATGATGCAAAAAAATAGGAGTGCTATAGTTTGATGATATTAGAAAAAATAATTAACCCTAAAGAGAAAGGAATCAAATACGAGATTAGATGGAATAAGTAGGGACAACATGTTAACCCCAACAAGGCCATGTTAGTAGTTACATTAGAATCATCACTCAGAAACGCGTGGTGATTGATGTAACTTTATGGAACTATGTTGTGTCTAAGATTAAGACACTAATGTAGAGGGATATTATGGTAACATTATGATATCATTTTTTTAATTTACTAAAAATTAAATAATGAAACATTGAATTTCACTTCATCATCTCTTGCAGAGTGAATTTATAGTAGATGACTTGCACAAAGACTATGTCTTAAGGGTTTCTAGAAGGATTCATAGGGGTTTTCTCACAATTTTAACAAAATATCATCTTAAATATGATGAAGGGAAAATAAAACTACACCCACCTCTTATTTACATTCACTTGATAACCCAAGCATCGTGGGATGAGTTTAATGGTCATCGTACAAAGTAGTATTTTCAGGTACATTATGTCTTTTAATACGTTGTTTAACAGTACATGTATTTATCACTTTGATTGATAGTGTTTTATTTATGAAACAAAAACCGAGTGCTAAAAATAAACAACGGGAATCAAAAACAGCGCACCCCCACCATAAAGAAAGGACGGGGTACACATCACTTGAAAAAAATATGGTATGTATTTTAAATCTAACATAATACTTTTATGTGAGATAAAACAACACAATTACTATGTTATTTTGTTTATATGCAGTTTGAAGAGTCCAAATCCACAACTACTTCCATCTCACGCCATGTGCTATGGAAGGAGGTGTGTGTAACTAAAGATGGAAAAATAATAGATAAAAACACACAAAAAGTGTGGGAAACATGTGTAAGTATGGCATAATAAAAAAATTTCTTGCTTTAAATCACTATTACATAATAATGATTACTTATTTTCCTATATTTTCTATTTGACATGGTCACAAGAATCAAAAACACCCACATTAGATGTAGACATACTTTTAGTGGCCTTGAAGCAGCTAGAAAAGTATGGCCATGTTAGAGGTGCGGGTTTTGGGGGTGACACCCAAAACATATTTTGAGAGAAAAACAAGTGAAGGATCAAACAAAGGAAATGAGAAAGACGAGAGAAACATTATCTAAGTTTCAAGTAGAATTACAATAACAAATTTAGATGATAACAAGTTTTATGGGGGGAGGAAAAGAGAAGAAACAACTCAAGAACAACCCGCACGTGAAGATCCCGCCCCACCCCCACTAGTTTTTATGCAAGCCATTCTCCTTAAAAACAATTCTTAACTGAGGTAGTCAATTTTATAATAATTGTTTCTATGAAATGTGAATCAGATAGACACTAGACACTGACAACTATCCTGTATTGATATTATACATAGTGAAAATGACCGTGATTTATATCTATCAACACCAACCCATTTCCTTGTAGCGAGGGCTATAGTGTTCAATATCCAGAACAACATGATTCACAACAGACCACTTCCGACAAATCATGTCAGAGTGTTAATTACTATATCCCTAGAGCCGAGCACCGAGCTACCTGTTCCTATTGATTATGCGAATATTCATATGGTCGAACAAGATCTTGGAACATTCATGACATGGTCATCACATCTTGTAAAAAAACATGTCGACAATGAGGTATTCATTTCAAATTTAATTTTCAAGCTAAAACTTAAACATTTAATGAAAAAAGGTTTGAACCAATTCGTGTTATTACAAATAGAAAAAGGGAAGGGAATGAAATGAAAGGTCAATTCAAAACCATCTCTAGGATCAACCAACTGATTAAAAAAATATACCCAAAGCATATTAACCCCTCCCTTTCTATATCCACCTTTATTATCATTGAAGGATCATGTGGATACAAAGTTGAAATATTGTGGTAATCACATAATTGATTTTGAAGAAAAATATTTACAGAGGGGGAGATCTAGACTTCATTGGTGTTGAGAGTGATATTGAAATCCTTGACTATGATTGGTTAGGCGGCTCAGTTGTAAATATTTACATGAGGTATGTTTTCATGATTTTATTTTTCAAAAGATGATATAATATGATAATTATAACTAAATACATTTCATATTTTTTTTTTCAGGTGTATATATGAAAAACAATAAAAAGGGATTTCCCCATGAACAAAAATTTGGACTCACTTGTCCACACGCCACCTCTACAAAACAAGAAGTCATAACTTTTCATCAAACATGGTGAAATAGTGGCAGGACTGCTCAAATCATTTTACAACAAAATTATGGATTATAGAATATTCTTAATACCAACGATGTAGGGGTAAAACTATACAATTTATTCATATCAAATATATTTTAATTTGTTTTGTTACTTATTATTTTTTGTGTTCTTAGGCAGCATTGGATGCTCATTGCAGTCAATTTGGATACTCCAAAGATTTATTTTCTGGATTCAATGCATGGATATCCAACAAACTGACTAAAAAAGATGGAGTTTTTCAATTTTTAATACACTACATCTAACATTTTAGAACTAAAAATCCAGTTATATAATTTATATTATCTTTTAATGAGGATTCTATTATGATAGGGGGTGCATGAATATCATCTACATCATAGAATGAGGCCAGGGGAAAATGACAAGAAACCTGAAAAGTACTATGACTGGATAAAAATTAGGGTATATATAATAAGATTTAACTATCCAAACATATAAAAAATTACTTATTTTTCTTAATGTTTCTACAGTTCTCAAAACAAACAAACAGTAAAGACTGTGGTTATTATGTTTGTAAATTTATGAAAGAGATCATATTCCATAAAAAAACTAGCATCCTTGAAGAGGTATTTTCAAAGATAATTTCTATTTCATTTAAAAAACTTATTAATCCTTTGTGTATTTATATTTTTTCAGTACTACCATGACTAATAAAAATAATCATATTCACAAGACAATATAGATATGCTTAGAAAGGAATGGGTATCATACCATATGGAAGAATGTACAAATATACAATGAATATGGTAAAATTCTCAAATAATTTTGACTTTAATAATCTTATCTTCCTTATCTTTCTCTTTGTTTGATGGTAATTTTATGATTTGTATGGGATAAATGCCCTGCTAAAAATCATAGTCGTTGATGGTCCTTGTTTTCACACTAAATAAATTGTATGTTGATTGTTTTTTAAATGAAATTGGTGGTCCTCATTTACAAGGTATGTGTGTTGTTTATAGAACACAAAAGATAATGACTATCCAAAGGGGTTTCTACATCCCTTAAGTTTGTTGTGAAATCTAGAGACATAATGGGAACAAAATATTACTCCACTTTTTAGTCGACTTAGTAAAGAACCAACTATCATATATTTATTCGGAGGTCCTGAATATATGACAGTTGGTACTTCAATGGGCCAACTAAAGCTATGCTACAGAAAGAGGATGTTATTCCATGTCAACCATATAAGGATCAAATATTTCACAAAAAACTAAAGGGATGGGGAAAACCCTTTTGGATACTCATTATCTTTTGTAGTTTATCAACAACACACATACCCTGTAAATGAGGACCACTAATTTCTTTTAAAAAAACAATCAATATGCAATTAATTTAGTGAAAAAAACACAACTGACATTCTAAAAATTGAGGAAATATATTCTGATTGTTTTGATACTTTAGGACAAAGATCCATCATTCATTTGTGATGTGTAGAAATTAACCAAACCGCAATTTGAATCACTGTGTCACCGATATGACTCTAAATTTGTCTTGTTATTTAAAATTGACATTAATTCTAGTAAAAAAACACAACTGACATATTGAAAACTGAGAAAACGCATTTGGATTATCTTAATACTTTAGAAAAATAATCCACGAGTCAATTGTGACATGTAGGAATCAACCCCACCTCAATCCGGTGAACGGTGTGACCTGTGTGACTAAAAGTGTCTACTATCAGTTTAAAATTGACATTTTATATCCAAATGTGTTACTCAATAAAAACCAAGAAAATGTACTCCAATTGTCTTCCAAATTAAGGACAGTGATTTTTAAGTCCTTTGAGACATGTATGAAGCAGTATCACATCAAACTGATGCACGATGTGAACGATATGACTCAAATTGAATGTTTTCAGTTGGAAATGACATTTTAGTAAAAAAACACAACTAACATACTGAAAAATGAGGACATTCATTCCGATTATTTTGATATTTTAGGAAAATTATCCATTAATCATTTGTGATGTGTAGGAATTAACCACACCTCAATTGGACACATGGTCTCACCAATATGACTCAAAATGTGTATTGTTATTTAAAATTGAGATTAATTCAAGTAAAAAAACACAACTGACATACTGAAAATAGAGAAAATGCATTATAATTATTTTGATAATTTAGGATAATGATCCATGAGTCAGTTGTGACATGTATGAATCAACCCCACCTCAATCTAATGAATGGTGTGACCAGTGTGACTAAAAGTGTCCTCTATCAGTTTAAAATTGACATTTTTAACTCAAAACATGTCAATCTACAAAAACCTAGAAAACACACTCTGATTGTCTTTAAAATTAAGGATATTTATTCGTAATTCCTTTGTGATGTGTATGAAGAAGTCTCATGTCAAACTGACATAGGATGCGACTTGTATGAATCAAATTGCATGTTTTCAGTTTGAAATGACATTTTATTAACAAAACAAAACAAACATACTAAAAATAAAGGAAATGCATTCATATTATTTTGATACTTTAGGAAAATGATACATAAGTCATTTGTGATGTGTAGGAATAAAACTCATCTCAATCTGATGCATGGTGTCACTAGTATGGCTCCAAATGTATCTTGTTATTTAAAATTGTCATTAATTCAAGTAAAAAAACACAACTGACATACTAAAAACCAGGAAAACACATTCATATTGTTTTGATACTTTCGGAAAATGATACATGAGTTAGTTTTGACATTTAGGAATCAACCCCACCTCAATATGATGAATGGTGTGACAAAAATTGTCCGCTATCATTTTAAAATTGACATTTTAACTCAAAATGCGTCACTCATAGAAAACTAAGAAAACACACTGTGATTGTCTTCCAAATTAGGGAAAGCGATTAGAAAGTCATTTTTGATGTGTATTAAGCAGTCTCACTTCAAACCGATGCATGATGCCACCGATATGTCTCAAATTGCATGTTTTCAGTTTGAAATGACATTTTAGTAAAAAAAACACAATTAACATACTAAAAACTAAGGAAATGCATTAATATTGCTTTGAAACTTTAGGAAAATGATCCATAATCCATTTGTGATGTGTAAGAATCAACCTCACCTCAATCCAACACACGGTGTCACCGGTATGACTCAAAATGTGTCTTGTTGTTTAAAATAGACATTAATTCAAGTAAAAAATACAACTGACATACTGAAAACCAGGAAAAAACATTCAGATTGTTTTGATACTTTAGAAAAATTATCCATGAGTCAGTTTTGATGTGTAGGAATCAACCCCACCTTAATCTAACGAATGGTGTGACCCGTGTGACTAAAAGTGGCTGCTATCAGTTTAAAATTGACATTTTAACTCAAAACGTGTCACTCACTAAAATCCAATCAAACATGCTCTGATTGTCTTCCAAATTAAGAAAATCAATTCGCAAGTCTATTGTGACATGTATAAAGTAGTCTCATGTCAAAACGACGCACGATGCAATCTTTATGACTCAAATTGCATGTTTTCAGTTTGAAATGACATTTTAGTAAAAAAACACAACCAGCGTATTGAAAACGGATGAAATGAATTCCAATTGTTTTGATACTTTAGGAAAACGGTCCATCAGTCATTTTTGACTTATAGGAATCAACCAGACCTCAATATGATGCACATTGTCACTGATATGACTCCAAATGTGTCTTGTTATTTAAAATTGACATTAATTCAAGTAAAAAAAACACAAATGACATACTGAAAACCAAGAAAATTCATTCAGATTTTTTTGATACATTAGAAAAATGATCCATGCATCAGTTGTGATGTGTAGGAATCAACCCCACCTCAATCCGATGAACAGTGTGATCGATATGACTAAAAGTGTTCACTATCAGTTTAAAATTGACATTTTCATTCAAAATGTGTCACTCACTAAAAACCAAGAAAACACACTCTGATTGTCTTCCAAATTAAATATAACCATTAGTAAGTCCTTTTTTTTGTATATAAAGTAGTCTCACATGAAACCGACACACGATGTGACCGATATGACTCAAATTGCATTTTTTCAGTTTGAAATGACATTTTAGTAAAAAAACACAACAAACATACTAAAAACTGAGTAAATGAATTCTGATTGTTTTGATACTTTAGGACAACAATCCATCAGTCATTTTTGATATGTAGGAATCAACAAAACCTCAATAAGATGCATAATTTCACTATTATGACTCTAAATGTGTCATTTTTTTTAAAAATTGATATTTTTAATGTATTCTTCATATTAGTGTTTAATTTATTTATTTATATTATTAAAAATGCAATATTTGTTTTCTTATATAGGTGGAAAATTTTTCTCGAGTTGGGATGATTTTTTTGGAGACTATTACCATTGGAGGACATTTTTAGAGGGGACTACAAACATCAAAAGAGAAGACATTAATGTTTTTAACTCTTTTTTGGATATTTGTAAATGTAATTTTATAAAACATTGTTCAAAATGTATATAGAATTGGTTTTTGGTATGTTCTATGAGTGAATATTTTTTTATTCATGGTTTCAATTAAATGTATATAACATTGTTTTCCATACTTTTGTGTGTGTTGCTTGTTGTTTCATCATTTTCATAGTGTATGTGGTTATTTTGTATATATATACTATGAGTGGTTATTTTTAAGTAGGTTTTTACTAGTTTTTGCAGGTTATTTTTGCTAGTTTGATTATTTTGGTTGGATATTTATTTTATTTGCAAGTTGCTTGGTCAGCTCTTTATTTTATTTTCAGGTTTCTAGGTGTGATGTTATATAAACAATAAGCCCAGAGAGGTAATCCTTTATTAGTGTTAGTTAAAGCGCTGATAAATGTAGACTTTATCAGTGCTTTTAGTAGCATTGATAAAGAGGGGACTTTATCGGCACTTTTCTGAGTGCTGATAAAGGGGGTCCTTTATCAATGCTAAAAATAGCACTAATAATGGGTACCCCCTTTAACAGCATCTCAATCAACATCACTTTTTAGAATTTATAAAGTCCTTTTTTAGTGATGATAAAAGCATGTTTTTTGGTAGTGGTGGTGTATATCTTGATTTTTTTATTGATGTTTGGGTGGTGTGGATTTTAGCATGCCTTTTGGAAATTAAATGAGACCCCCACTGCTTGGTATTGAATTGACCGTATGAACTGTGGAATGTTGTTGGGAATACCCTTACCTTTTTCACTCGAGCGTGGATAGGTTAGAGTCTATCTATTCTTAGGGAAAATTATCTGGGGGGTGTTTAATTTATTTAATTTGAATTTTTTTAATTGAATTGTTTTGGTTATTTAAATATCAATACCACAAAACAAGATTTTATCAGTGAAAAAAAGGCCTTTATCAGTGCTAAAAAATCATTAATAATTGAGACGCTATTAAAGGGGGTAGCCTTTATTAGTACTCAGAAAAGCACTGATAAAGGACCCTCTTTATCAACACTACTAAAAGCGCTGATAAAGTCAACATTTATCAGCGTTTCAACTAGCACTGATAATGGATTCCCTCTCTGGGCATGTTCTTTATATAACAACAAACCTAACAACCTACAAATAAAATAAACAACTGACCAATAAACCTTCAAGTAAAATAAACAACCAACCAAAATAATCAAACTAGCAAAAATAACCTGCACAAACCAGAAAAAACCCACTAAAAAATAACCACTCATAGTATATATATACAAAAGAACCTCCAATGGCCTGAAGGCCTTCATTTTATTTATTTATTTTGATAATCCCATTTCAAGGGGTGAGGTGGAACCCTTACAAGGCCCGTAGGCATAAGTATTACGTGGACCACATGCCTTATAGGAATTCATTGCCCGTAGGCTTCAAACATTACATACAACCTAGACTAACTACTTGGAACTGCTCCTCACCAGCATCTTCATCGTGAAAATTAGCTCTCCACCTTTTCATTGCTGTTTGGCTAGGATTTCCCGTGCATGCATAGTCTTGTCCCGATGGTAGGTTCCATACCCTGTCATTCTTGCTATCCATTTATCTTCTACTATGGTCAAAGCTCCTTGTTCATCCTCCTTCTAGAGCTTGTTCCTTGTAGGTTGTTTGGTTTTCATCTGCACTTAAGGTGGCCTGAAGGCCTTGAGGTGGCCCGAAGGACTTACTGACCTAAAGGCATGGGTGTCCAGAAGTCCTTAAAGGACTTGGTGACCAAATCGGTGGCCTGAAGGCCCAAACATGGGAGTAGTTCCGACCGCTATAGTACCTGCTACAGTTCCGCTACAGTACTTGCTATAGTACAACTACAGTACCAGAAATATGCCTCTACCTGGATTTGATCCCGGGTCACTTGGATGCACTTAAGAAGTCCTCACCAACTGGTTTGAGGCTCATGTGCTATAAAAGAACTACATATATGATGAAAATGATGAAAAAACAAGCAACACACACAAAATTTTGTAAAAAATGCTATATACATTTAATTGAAATCATGAATATAAAAATATTAACTGATAGTATATACCCAAAAAACACTTCTATATACATTTGTAACAATTTTTTATAAAATTATTTTTACAAATATCCAATAAACAGTAAAAAACATTAATGTTTTCTCTTTTAACGTATGTGGTCCCATCTAAAAAATGTCCTCCAATAGTAATAGTCACAAAAAAATCATCCCAACTTGAGAAAAAGGTTCCACCTATATAATAAAACAAATATTACATTAGTAAGTCTATAAAGAAATAAATTAAACATTAATATAAAGAATACATTAAAAAATGTCAATTTTTAATAAAAATGACACATTTAGAGTCATACTAGTGACACCGTGCATCTTATTGAGGTGTGGTTGATTCCTACATGTCCAAAATTACTAATGGATCATTTTCCTAAAGTATCAAAACAATCAGAATGCATTTCCTTAGTTTTCATTATTTTTATTGTGTTTTATTACTGAAATGTCATTTCAAAATGAAAACATGACATTTGAGTCATACCGGTTGCATCGTGCATTGGTCTGATGTGAGACTACTTCATACACATCACAAAGGACTTAAAAATGGATTTCCTTAATTTTGAAGACAATAAAAGTGTGTTTTATTGGTTTTTAGTGAGTGACACGATTTGAGTGAAAATGTCAATTTTAAACTGATAACAGACACTTTTAGTCACACCGATCACACTGTTCATTGGATTGAGGTGGGGTTGATTCCTACACATCACAACTAACTCATGGATCGTTGTATTAAAGTATCAAAATAATCCAAATGCATTTGATCAGTTTTCAGTATGTCAGTTGTCTTTTTTTACTTGAATTAATGTCAATTTTAAATAACAAGACACATTTGAAGTCATATCGGCGACACCGTGCATCATATTGAGGTGTGGTTGATTCCTACACGTTACAAGTGCCTGATGGATCATTTTCATAAAGTATCAAAACAAACATAATGCATTTACTTGATTTTCAGTATATCAGTTGTGTTTTCTTACTAAAACGTCATTTCAAACTGAAAAGATGCAATTTGAGTCATACCGGTCACATCGTGTGTTAGTTTGATGTGATACTGCTTCAAACACATCACAAAGGACTTACGAATGGTGGTCCTTAATTTTGAATACAATCAGATCATGTTTTCTTGGTTTTTAGTGAGTGACATGTTTTGAGTTAAAATATCAATTTTAAACTAATAGCATACACATTTAGTCACACCGATCACACTGCTTGTCGGATAGAGGTGGGGTTTATTTATACATGTCACAATTTATTCATGGATTATTTTCCTAAATTATCAAAATAATATGAATGCATTTTCTCAGTTTTCAGTATGTTAGTTGTGTTTTTTTACTTGAATTAATGTCAATTTTAAATAACAAGATAGATTTGAAGTCATATCGGTGACACTGTGCGTCGGATTGAGGCGTGGTTGATTCCTACATGTCAAAAATGACTGATGGATAATTTTACTAAATTATCAAAACAATCTGAATGAATTTCATAAATTTTCAGTATGTCAGTTGTGTTTTTTACTAAAATGTTATTTCATACTGAAAACATAAAATTTGAGTCATAACGGTCACATCATGTGTAAGTTTGACGCGAGACTACTTCATACATGTCACAAAGGACTTTCAAATAACTATACTTGATTTGGAAGACAATCAAAGAGTGTTTTCTAGGTTTTCAGTGAGTGACACATTTTGAGTTAAAATGTCAATTTTAAACTGATAACAGACACTTTTAGTCACACCAGTCACACCATTCATTGAATTGAGGTGGGGCTGATTCCTACATGTCACAACTGACTCATAGATCATTTTTCTAAAGTATCAAAACTATCCTAATGAGTTTTCTCCATTTTCAGTATGTCAGTTGTGTTTTTTACTTGAATTAATGTCAATTTTAAATAAAAAGAAACATTTGGAGTCATACTGGTGACACAATGCGTCAGAGTGAGGTGTAGTTGATTCATACACGTTAAAAACGACTGATAGATAGTTTTCCTAAAGTATCAAAACAATCAGAATTAATTTTCTCAGTTTTTGGTATGTCAGTTTTGTTTTTTCACTAACTTAATTTCATGTTGATTGGTTTTTTAAAATAAATTTGTGGTCCTCATTTATTAGGTATGTGTGTTATTGATAAAGCACAAAAGATAATGAGTATCCATAAGGGGTTTACCCAACCCTTGAGTTTGTTGTGACATATTTGATCCATGTACTGTTGACATGGAATAACATCCTCCTTCTGCATCATTGCTTTAGTCGGCCCAGTGAAGAACCAACTGTCATATATTCAGGATGTCTAAATGAATATATGAGAGTTGGTTCTTCACCGGGTTGACTAAAAAGTGAAGTAAGATCCTGTGGCCATTATGTCTCAATATGTCACAACAAAATCAAGGGATGGGGAAGCCCCTTATGGATAGTCATTATCTTTTTTGGTCTATCAAAAACACACATACCCTGTAAATTAGGACCACCAATTTCTTTTAAAAAACCAATCAACATGCAATTGATTTAGTGCGCAAAAAAGGACCACCAACGACCATGATTTTCAACGGGTCATTTAGCCACTACAAATCAAAACATTACCATCAAACAAAGAGAAAGATAATGCCGACAAGATTATTAAAGTCAAAATTATTTGAGAAGCTTACCATCTTCATTTTATGATTGTACATTCTTCCACCAGGTATGTTACCCATTCGTTTCTAATAATATCTATATTGTCTTGTGAATATGATTGTTTTTGGAAGTCATGGTAGTATTTAAAAAATATAAATAGACAATTTATTAATAAGTATTTTAAATTAAATAGAAATTATCTTAAAAAATACCTCTTCATGGATTTTGGTTTGTTTATGGAATATGGTGTATTTGATAAATTTACAAACATAATAACCATAGTATTTAACATTTGTTTGTTTCGGGCACTGCAGAAGCATTGAGAAAAATAAGTAATTTTTTATGTGTTTAGATAGTGAAATATTATTATATATACCCTGATTTTTTTGCAGTCGTAGTACTTGTTAGATTTTTCGTACCTTTCCCTTGGCCTCATTCCATAATGTAGATGATATTCACACACCGCCCAATCATAATAGAATCCTCATTAGAAGATAATATAAATTATATAACTGGATGTTTTGTTCTAAAATGTTGGATGTAGTGTATTAAAAATTTACAAACACCATCATTTGTGGTCGGTTTGTTGAATATACATGCATTGGATCTAGAAAATAAATCTTTGGAGTATCCAAATTGACTGCAATGAGCATCCAATGCTACCTAAGAATAGAAAAAAGAATAAGTAATGAAATAAATTAAAATATATTTGATACGATTAAATTTTATAGTTTTACCCATGCATCATTGGTATTAAGAAAATTTTTCCATCTGTAATTTTTATATTAAACGATTTGAGCAGTCCTACCACTATTTCACCATGTTTCACAGAAGTTATGTCTTCTTGTTCTGTAGAGGTGATGTGAGGACTAACGAGTACAAATTTTTGTTCACGGGGAAATCCATTCAATTTATTTTTCATATATACACTTTCAAAAAATATGAAATGTATTTAGTTATAATTATCATAGTATATCATTTTTTGTAAAATCAAATCATGAAAACATACCTCATGCAAACATTTAAAACTGAGCCACCTAACCAATTATAGTTGAGGATTTCAGTTTCACTCTCAACACCAATGAAGTCCTGATCTTATCCTTCATACATATTTTCTTCAAAATCAATTATTTTATTACTACCATCTATCAACTTCGTATCCACATGAGCCTTCAATGATAATAAATGTGGATATAGAACTAGAGGGGTTAAGGTGTTTTGGGTAGATCATTTTGATCGGTTGGTTGATCCTTTAGATGGTTTTGAATCAGTATTTTGTTTTACTCTCTTCCATTTTTCATATATAATAACATGCATTGGTTCATACCTTTTTTCATTAAATGTTTAAGGTTTATCTTGAAAATTAAATTGGAAATGAATACCTCATTGTCGAAATGTTTTTTTACAATATGTGACAGACATGCGATGAATGTTCCTTGAGCTTGTTCAACTGTATGCATATCTGCATCATCAATAGGAATAGGTAGCTCAAAATTCAAATCTAGGGCTATAGTAATTGACACTCTGACATGATCTTTTATAAGTGGTCTTTTGTGCAACATGTCATTCTGGATATTGAACACTGTAGCGCTTGCTACAAGGTGATGGGTGGGTGTTAATAGATATAAATCACAATCATTTTCACCCTATAGAATATCAGTATAGGAAAGTTATTAGTGTCAAGTGTCTACCTAATTCACATTTCCTAGAAACAATTATTAGAAAATTTACTACCTCATTTAATAATTGTTTTTCAGGGGAATGGCTCACCTCAAAACTGGTGGGGGTGGGGTAGGATCTTCATGGGCGGGTTGTTCTTGAGTTGTTTCTTCTCTTTGCCTCCCCCATAAAACTTGCTATCATATCTCTCTGGTATTGTAATTCTTCTTGAAATTTAGCTAATGTTTCTCTCATATTTCTCATTTCCTCTGTTTGATCCTCTTCTTGTTTTTTTTTCTCAAAATATGTTCTGGGTATCACCCCAAAACCCACACCTCTGAGCAGCCATAATTTTCTAGCTGTGTTAAGGCCACTGAAAGTATGTTTGCATCTGATGTGTGTGTTATTGATTCTTGTGACTATGTCAGATAGAAAATATAGGAAAATAAGTAATCATTTTTATGTAATATCGATTTAAAGTAATTTTTTTTATTATGTCAAACTTACACATGTTTCCCACACTTTTTGTGTGCTTTCATATATTAGTTTTCCATGTTTAGTTACATGCACCTCCTTCCACAACACATAGAATGGGATGGAAGTAGCTATGGATTTGGAATCTTCAAGATGCATATAAAAAAAATAACATAGTTATTGTGTTGTTTTATGTCACATAAAATTATTATGGTAGATTTAAAATACGCACCAATTTTTTTTCATGTGATGCGTACCCCATCCTTGATTTACAGTAGGGGTACATTGGTTTTGATTCTCATTGTTTATTTTTAGTACTCAGTTGATGTTTCATAAATGAAACACTTTCAATCAAAGTAATGAATACATGTACCATCAAACAATGTATTACCAGACACAATGTACCTGAAAAGACTGCTTCTCATGATGACCAGTAAATGCATACCACGATGCTTGGGTTATCAAGTGTGCATAAATATGAGATGGGTACATTTTTATTTTCCCTTCATCATCTTGAAGTTGACATTTCATTAAAAGTGTGTGAAAACCCCTATGAATCCTTCTAGAAACCCTTAAAACATAGTCTTTGTGTGAGTCATCCACTATAATTGCACTCTATAAGAGATGATGAAGTGTAAGTCAATGTTTCATTATTTAATTTTTAGTAAATTAGAAAACTGATATCATAATGTTACCATAATATCTCCCCACACCAGTGTCTTAATCTCATCCAAAACATGGTTCCATGAATTTACATCAACCTCCTTGCGTTGCCGAGTGACTATTCCAATGTAACTATTGAGCATGGCCTTGTTGGGGTTAACATGTTGGCCCCGCTTATTCCATCCAATCTCATATTTGATGCCTTTCTCTTTAGCCTTAATGATTTTTTCTAATACCGTCAAACTATGAAACTTCTATTTTTTCTACATTGCTAGTGTTTTATTACCTTTAATTTCCTTGGATAAACTATCATCAATATGTTCCTTCAACTCTAGAGGTCTAGTATTGACATGTGAAGATGGTGGTTTTACCTCTGTACTGGGATCATCAATAGGTTGAGAAACCTATTGTTTGTCTGCACTACGAGCAATAGCAGGTTGAGAAACCAATTGTGCCTGGGGATTGTGAGCATCATCATGTGTAGAATTCATTATCTTCCAAAGTTATTTAAAATTTATTATAGATAACATAAAATCAGCAACAAACATATATTAACATAATGCAACAGGTTGAGAAACCTACTGTTCGTCTACACTGTGAGTTGCAGTAGGTTGAGAAACTTGTTGTGCCTGAGGATAGAGAGAATCATCATGTGCAGAAGTCATTATATGAAAAATTGGTTTAACATTTAATTTAGATAATATAAAATAAGAAACGAACAAATATTAACCTAAGGAAACAGGTTGAGAAACCTGTTGTTCATCTGCACTACGAGCAACAGAAGGTTAAGAAATCTATTGTGCATGGGGATTGGGCACATATAGAAGTCATTATCTAGAAAAGTGGTTTAACATTTAATTTAGATAAAAAAAAAGTATTAGTGAATAGATATTAACATAAATTAACATGATATATATTATAAAAATATATAACCTGATTATTGAACTCTCTTTTTTTAAAGGTTGAAGGGATTTGACCCCTCTATTGACTATCCAAATCCTATCATTGTGGTCTCATCTGATATACAAAAAACTATCTAAACTGGGACTGCTTCAAAATGATTGTGACGATCCAATTAAAGGGTCATCCTCCATTGAATTTTTATTTGAATCTTCAGTGGTTTTATTAGATAATAGAACAATTAACCAATTTTGGTTTGTAGGATCTGGGACATAAAATAATTGTACTTACTGTGATGCCATTATAAATAGTTCATCTTTGTACCATTCCTTACTGAAATCAAATTTCAGAAATCCCAACTCATCTATTTTAAAAACACTTCTTTTATCAACCCACTTGCATTAAAAAATCGGTACTCAGAATGTTGTATAATTCAACTCCCATATTTTTTTTATGATTCCAAAATATGAAATATTTGTATAAATTGGATTTCTGTCATTAGCACCAGAAACATGCATATCTTCATCCAAAAGTGTAACTGCAACATTATGTCTGGTACTATCTTCATCATTTTCATTAGTATAGAATGTATAAACATTAATTACATAAGCATTATAGGATAATACGTACAAACATGGTCCTCTAGCTAGTCATCGATGTTGTTCTGAAATTGATTTTGGATTTTCATTTGACTCCTTAAAAATATGGTTCAGAAATAATCCTATAAACTGTTTATTATGTTTATTTGATATCCATTTTTCATCCCTTGATGGATTCTAATGCCTAATAATTTATTCATGGGGTTAAACATGTGTGTAAATGTCCAAATTATTATGAAAAACATAAAGGTGGTCCTCCTCCCAATATGTAATATTTATTATGACAACCTCCTTTACAGAAATTCTTTCACTCTCAAGTCATCCAGTGTGATGATATTTCGTTAGACCAATGCTTTGCACACTGGATAGGTATTCGGTCCACAATTCAATGGCTTCATCAATAATATATCACTCTATAATACAATTCTCTGGCCGACTTCGATTTTTGACATACCCTTTCAAAAAATCCAAATACCATTCAATGGGGTACATCCATCTATAGTGCACATGACCACATAACCAAATATATATCACCAACTTAACCATCAAATGAACCTTCATACCAAATAATGTTGGTAGGAAAAACATTTCCAATTCACATAATATGATGGAAATATATGTTTACATAGTCATAAATATCGCCAGGTCTATAAATTTTCTACATATATCTTTGAATAATAAACTGATCGTCGTTAATTTATGGTGGACATTCTTGAAAAAAATACATTGTAAAACTATAGGAATTAGATCTTGCATCAAAACATGGAATTCATGTGATTTCAAACCTTTTAAATTTAAATCATGCATTGACATGATGTTCTTGATATTCAATGAATACCCCTCTAGAACCTTTACATCATTCAAGAAGTTTCAAAACCAATATCTCTCCCTCTTGGAAAGAGTGTAAGTAGCAGGAGGAAAAAATGTTCATTTTTCACCCTTCACTGGTGGCAACTCTTCTCATATTCCCATGTCAACCATGCCTAACCGAGCCTTAATTTCATCATTTGTTTTACCAGGTGCATTTAGAAATGTTATGATGACACTATCACATACATTTTTTTCAACAAGCATAATATCAATAAAATTTCTGATGTATAGACAACTCCAGTATGGTAATTCCAAAAAAAAATGATTTCTTTTTCCAAACATTTTTCATAAGGTTTTTCAAAAATGGTTTACCAAAAGTAGTGTCCATATATTTAAATTTCTCAAATAGTTGAACACCTGTTAGTGGATATGGTGGTATATATTCTTCTGAACTTTCATCTAATGATGTCATCCAAGATCGGTACCTATGTTGTCGGGGTAGAAATTTGTGATGTACTAGAAACACGGTTTTTGATGAATGTTTCAACCTAATTGATTGTGTACCTTCTTCATAGATGGGACACCCAAGAGTTACTTTAATGATACATCCTAAAAAATTTTCCTAAGCAGGAAAGTCATTTATCAT
This sequence comes from Viscum album, assembly GCA_963277665.1. NCBI lineage: Eukaryota > Viridiplantae > Streptophyta > Magnoliopsida > Santalales > Viscaceae > Viscum > Viscum album. The sequence continues at coordinate 941,764,753 of OY728145.1, forward strand.
CCCGTACAACATGGATCTCAATGTGAAATTTTCATTTCTTTAAGCATCATACATCATAAAAATAGAATCCCACAATAATTTCAAATCCTTGATAAATGGAGTGAAATAAACATCAATATCATTACCTAGTTGTTTTGGTCCTGATATAAGCCAAGATAATAAGATGTGATTTTGTTTCATGTATAACCATGGTGACAAGTTATATTTTACCAACCTAACTATCCATGTATTGTGAGTGCTGCTTTGAAAACCAAAAGGATTCAATCCATCTGTAGATAACATTAGATGAAGGTTTCTCAGCTCATTTCCAAAGTCAGGATACTCATGATCAATTCTCCTCCACTAAGAAGAGTCTTCCGGATTCCATAGTTTTCTATATTTATTTCTTATGTTTGCATGCCATGTTAATTTCTCCAGAGTATCCTCACTTCCATATAGGTGCCTAAACCTTGGAATGATTGGAAAGTACCATGAAAATTTTATAGGACTAGATTCATATTTATTGTATCTAGAAGAACCACACTTTGGGCATTCTCTAAGTGATTTTTGGTCCTTATGAAATAATATACAGTCATTTGGGAAAGCGTGTATTCTTTTAGAGATTATACCCATCAAGCGTAGCATTCATTTGGCATCATATGTTCGGATCCGAAGCTCATTATCTTTTGGGAGCATGTCATTAAATGGAGAAATTAATTCCATAAAACAGTATTCACTCCATCCGTTTCCTACTTTCAAATTATATATCTTCAGTATGGTTGAAAATTCAATATATTTAGTGAAACTATCATATAATGACATCTTTTCACAACTCTTTAACTGTTAAAACAATTTTAAGCAATAACGAAGTTCATCTTCAACTGTCCTTGTCATTTATAATCTTTATCATCATGAAAATCTATAATCAATTCCTTGATACTATCTTCTTCATTGTCCACTCTTTTAATCATATCAAATTATCCATAAAACACAGTGTTATGCCAATCACTAGCTTTATTCTCTTTTTCCTTGTGTTTATTCCAACATTTATAACTTCGATCTATTCCATGACAGATTAAGTGTTCTTACAACTCCTCTAGACTAACTTGTCTCAAATAACAATAGTGTAAACATGGACAAATGATTTGAGAAGGATCTTATGCATTATCTTTTCAAACTTGATGAACTCTTTCACTCCATGTCCGTACTCTTTTGTCAGACATTGGTATCCATCCATTCTTTATTCATACCCATCCTATTTGATTCGTTGATTTTAATATTCAACAAAATAAATACAAAAATTGTTGATATAAAAATTTACCAAGGATAAAAAATTTATAGACTTTAAATCTCATTTGAAAACTATTTATAAAATAAAAATTGAAATCCCATTAAAAAACCAACCATTTACACAAATTCATCTTTAAAATAACAAACCCTTTTTGAAATAAACCAGTTAGTTCCAAAAATCCTTTCTCAAAATCCAAATTCTTTTTTTAAACCATTTTAAAGAAATTTAAAACCAAAAAAGGGTATGTTGAACACATATAATTTTTTTAAGAAACATTTCAAAACACATGAATCATTTTAAAAGTGAACCCCTAAAAAATCACTAGATGTCATTATCACTTCCCTCTATCTAGAAAATGCAAATCATTGATGAGCACATGCCTTATATGTCTCATTAAACCCCCTATCTAGCTCTAATAACTAATTTTTAGTACTCCTCCCATAAACCTTATAGACTGGCCAACCACTGAGCAAGAATAAGTGGGATTCAATCAATATAATAATTTAATCCTCTATATAGAACCACCGATCAAGGAACAAAATTTCATGTGATATACCCTAGTTACTAGTGTGTGACAATCCAAAACATCACTATAACTACATGGACCAACATCTGATATATGTTTGATCCAACAATAACACGATCTACCCAATTAAACCATACTTAACTCATCATAATGGAATATTCCCACTAGCCTTGTCTTAAACACAATAGGTTTATTTTATTTAAATAATATTTTCTCTATCCATGTCTCTATAGGTTTGACCTCATACTTTCAATTCCTATAATACCATGTATTTTAGGGATTTTTTTGATTAATTTTATAAATATCGAAATTTAGTAGCCCTGTAGGAACTAACGATGCCCATAGGGCTATCAGAATACACATATGACTTTTCCTCTATCAGTGGAAACCACTTAATGGAATAACTTACTTGAACATCATATAAGAAGAAATGATTTGAGGGATATTTTCATAATCCATTATAACCCATATTACCCATTAAATTCCTAAATTTGATGTTTTTTCCTCAATTTGGTAGATAGGTAACACAAAGAATTCACTAATATTGATCCATGGATAGTTGGGGTGGATTATAAACAATTAGGGGCATCAATATGTAAGGATTTATCTACCATAAATTATTTCCCCTCACTTTTCTAATTTACAACATCTATGTTTTGATATTTATAGGACTCAAAAGGGAAACTATCACTATATAGTACCCTAAATTTCCTGTTAATAAGATATTTCAATAACTGATGATATTATAAGGGCACATATATATGTATATAGAGACATTTCCTCCATATTAGGGTATTGAACATTGTATCTTACCAGAGTACAATAAAATTAGATTAAAAAATGTTGTCGTTGAACCAGTTTCTGATCTTCATCATTCTAAGAGGTTTCTACTCACTCTTATCATACATTTGAATTGGAATACTAGAAGTATTTATGTTAGTTACATTGTATACCATGTGTTTAGAGGGTATTAAGATGAATTTAATCATAGAACCATTATCAATTAGGGACTAATATATTTTAATATCATTAACCTTTCTTGATATATACAAGGGTTTAATGTGACTTTGTATGGGCTCTTAGTAACCTTGTTCCATTAAAGAAATGTATGTATAAAATTTAGAAAAATAATTCTCCATGGGATACATATCACATTAAGAAACTTTATTCTTGAACCATTAAGGGATTGAGGGGGCCTTAGTAAGGGAATCAATAAGTTCTATGGAAAAATTAATTGAATCCAGGATTGAAATCTTGGTCAAAATGATAACAAGATTCTCTAATATATCATAATTTTGTGGAAGGGGGAATAATCAAGGATATTTAACCTAACTTATTTAGTAATTATGATATCTAGTAACGTAAACAAGTTCTTTTCTAGGGAAGTATCGAAGAATCCTAAGACTCATTATTTTTAGAAGAAATTAACTTTATTCTTTTGATCTAATAACATAGGGTGATTTTGATACTTATACCACTCCTGATGAGGGTGCCACTATAGACACTATTTTTTAGGAGGAGGAACTACACAATATTTAGTGGGATTTAGATTTAGAACTAGAATCAGCGTTAGTTTTAGAATGGCAGTCTTAGTTACCACTCTTCCAAGTTTATTCACCTATTTTATGGCATCGACCAAGACATGAACTTGAAATACTAGATTGATTCCTCTAGGTGTTGTGATATTGATAAACCAACCTAAATCAAGCAAGGTAGAATAAGGGAATAGATGGAGTCTATAAATTATATAAGATATTTTGTATTCATATATATAGAAACTAATCTTTTGGAGGCTTCATATTCAAGAAATACTTCAGTCCCTTAGAGCCATTGATGAAGCTTGAAACCCTCTCATTACCATGTTTTTTTCAATTTAAAAGGCTGATAATAGTTTTATTCCTATTTAAAGAACTTATAGAGGAACTATAATCAAATATCTTTCTAACTGGTGAAAAATCTAACATTTAGGTTATTGTACTTGATGAATGATGGATCTTTTTTAGTTTTTGAAAAATAAAAATGTTTTGATACTTATTGTTTCTATGACATTCCCATAATTAGAATGTATATAGATGAAAAGTTTCTGATTTATTTATCTAGATCTCCTATAATGTTAAATACTGGGAATGTGGGATTTTCAATGTTATGTGGGGGTAGTTTCAAGTCCACCACTGATGGTATGGATGCATCTCTAATGAAAATAATGTGCATTTTTCTTCTCGGTATTATATTCAACTAAAAAAGGTCTTGATATAGTCATGTAGTTTTGGTGTCACCATCACCTAGGATGATTCTTGAGTGAAGGTAGCAGGAAGAGGAAGATATGATCAGCCTACTTGGGCATGCCGCCGATGTCCATTTTTTTATCCTTGAGAATTATTGCTAAAATGTTGGTGATTTCTATCCCAATGGAGGGAATTATAGATAATAATCATCCATGTAGTAGGGATTTCATCCTCATCCACATCATAGTAGTAAAACAAATTTTATTCTCATGAATATATTTCAAGGTAAAAGTAATAATCCACCTTGACCTATGTTTTATTGGTGGGTCATTTTGACTTATGACCCTTGTGAGGAATGACTCACTCACCTCGATCTATTCCAAGAAGTAGTTTATAAAGGGTGAACCTGAGGGTGTCTATGATGTTTTACACCAAGGATGAACCCAATGAAGTAGATAAATCATGATTTAGAAGGTATTGTAATGGTCTCTCATATTAATACACTCTTAGTGGAGAGAAAACTAACTTCCTTAGTGGATAGGGGGGGATAATTCCCTCACCCATATGGGTTGGGGTGGATTCTACTCATACACAATAATGTCCTAGATTCATTTATATTATGAGAAATGAATTAATTTGATATTTAATTAATAAAACTTTGACCATCAATAAAGTTATTTTCAAGTCATTATAGGCTTAAATGGATTTAATTATTCCCCAGTGCACAAAACGTTCTTTTTTTAGCCATCAAAACTCATAGGTCCATGATCATGGCCACCTTCATTAGGCTGTTTTGATCTTCAATCCTATATATCTTCTATAGGTGGTTTTAACACACCTTGTTCCTTTTCATTTTATCATGTATCTTCAAAAAAAGGATCCTCCACATCAATGAATGGTCTTCTAAATTTATTATATCATCCTCTACTTCCAAGGCTTATATTAAGACTATTTTCATTTAAATATTATAAAATTATGTCATCAAGCCTAACTAAAAATAACTTTAATGATTTTTTAGACACCTTAAAGAGTGTTTATGATTATTAAAACAAAATATAGTGATAATAAAAAAATACATCTCATTAGGTCCCCACAAATGGTGTTCCTAAAAAGTCTTATAAATACAAGTGTACGCTTGATATAGAATTATAATAAATAAATTATCCATCACATAATGGAATTATTATTATCTAGAGCATGTGTGATCATTCCTACTTTATCCAATGATGGAATGGGATGGAATACCCATGTTCTAAAGACACATCAAGGTATAATGACATATCACTCCTTACCTCATAATCGAGATGAATAATATATCACCATCAAGTACCACTAAGTGATTCATGAATCACTATAACAACCAATCAATGTGAACAATCCTTCACCAATCCAACATAATTGGAATACGAGGCATCAACAATTCCAGGTGGATGATATACCACCACTTATCATACCTATGGGGATGATATAACATCTATACTCATCTCAGGTGGGTGATGCACCACCAACATGACATTTTATAGATGGGTGTGTTACTATTGGTTTTCCTCTCTAGGTAGATGATATACCACCATAACCAGTTTCTAGGAGGACAACATCACACCAATGAAAGTATCTAACTAGATGAGACACCATCGATATCAATATCTAGGTTGATGATATTTACCTGATACTAGTCTCCTAGTATACAATGCACCACTGATACACTCAACATAGGTGGATAAGGCACCACCAATATTAATATATGGACCCTATGTCATAATCCAAAAATATGAAATCTCATTGTATGGTCCATCAATGAATTTAAAACCATTACATGGATCATATAGGACTACCCATGGCCCCATTATATCCCACTCAGTCTATAGAAATCAAGAAAAATATTGGAATTTGAATTATAAAATGACCACATAATTTGAGAGTCTCACATTTTATAAGGTGCATTCTATACATATAATTACCAAAGAGAAAGAAATAAACCACTGACCTGGATGTTCGTTCGTGGTGTAGGATATTCATAGTAGAGGAGAGGCATCATGGTGGAGAGGCAATGTCAGAGGATAGTCGCAACAAAGGAGAGGTGCGGTAGAGGAGAACTGCACGACGAAGCTCGGTTCACGATTGATGACTGAGGGAGAGGAGGAGGTTGGAGAGGAGAGATGAGAGGAGGAGAGGAGGGAGGAGAGGAGGTGGTGGAATTGGCGGCGGTGATGGAAGTAACTGAGACAATGACAATGACATGGATCAACTTTCGTGAGAGCTTGAGGGTGCGAGGAAGGAGGAGAAAGTTAGGGTTAATTTATAAAACCCGACAACACTTTTATCAATGATAGATAAAAAATGTTGATAAAAGAATGTTTTATCAGTGCTAAAATTTAAAGCGCTGATAAAAGGATGTTTTATTAGTGCTACAATTGAAAGCACTGATAAATTGATGTTTTATCCGTGCTTTTTAATTAGTGCTGATAAAACATACAATTTATTCATAATTATAAAATTATAACCAATATATTTATTAAATTTATAATTTTATAAATATATATAATTAATATACTTATATAATTTAACAATTTCAATTATAAATAAATAAATAAATAAATAAATAAATATATATATATTTATGGTGTTTGTGTATAAATTATAATTAAATATATATATAATTTTATAATTTAAATTATAATTAGAAATATATAAATATAAATTGATATATTGTTTTTAATTTTAATTTCATAATTATTTAAATATATTTATATGTGTGTGTGTGTTTGTGTGTTCGTGTATATATTCATTAAAGACATATATTTATAAATAAATATATTCAAAAGGTATTCATAAATATATATTTACCGTTTAAAAAAATATTTATTAATTTATAATTATTTAAACATATTTATATTTAATTATTTATATATAATTATAATTATATATATAATATATTTAAAAATTAAATAATTATATATAACTAATTATTTATATTTTTAACAATAAATACATTTATTGTTTATTTAAATATATTTATGGTGATTTTAAGTATTTATGAGAAGATAAAGCTTCATATATATAGAAAATGAATGAATACACCAATTATATATAGTATTTTAGTATATATGGCCAATATTATGCTAAACAATATTAATAATGAACATATATTCATGAGAAGAACGTACGCATTAATTGACACATTCATTTAGAAACATAATTATATATATATATATTTAATAAGTTTTTGTATATATATAAATATTAAAAAGTATTTATATATAATATTATAAACATATAGTATAATAAATATATAATAAAGATATAACTAAAAATAATAAACACAATAAACATAAATAAAACATAAACATAATAAACATGCGTTTTTATTTAATGTATACATATAAACATTATTTTTGAATATAATCAAAATATATTTATATAAATTAATAATATTTTCTACTAAAAACTTTTATCAGCACTATTATTAGTGCTGATAAAGTCTCAGTTTTATCAATGCTTTTTTTTAGTGCTGATAAAGGGGGGACTTTATCAGTGCTAATATAAGCACTGATAAAGGGTAGATTTATCAGCATTTTTTTCTAGCACTGATAAAAGTCCCTCTTTTATCAGCACTTTTTTTATTAGCACTGATAAAACCTTAGTGCTTCCCTTTCCCATATTTGTGGTAGTGTCTGAGGCACTCATGTTCTCTAAATTGAATTTCTATGTTTTTTTAGTTTTGAAATTTAATATTATTAAATTTAGTTTCCTATTTAAGGTCATTTGTATATATATGATTTTCTTGAGATGAGATACTGGGACCCAAGGGGTTGTGATGGTCTTTTCCTAAGGTTGGGATGACATAACCATCAGGATTGAGGCTATGAGATCATCTGGTTGGGCTTGGCCTGAGGTTGGGATGACATGACCATCATGATTGAGGTGATGAGATCATCTGGTTGGGCTTGGTTTGGATTTTATTGAGTGATTTTGTCAACTGGATTGGGCATCATGGATGTTGGTTTGTGGAAGTGAGAATGTCATGTTGGGCTTAGCCTATGATATTGGCATGGAATGATCATCATATTTGAGCGACATGGTAGCAGGGGCACGAGGTTCTGGTTTATGTGGATTAGGTTATTATGTTGGTGATTGTGGCTCACCCGTGATGGACAAAGTTATGAATTGAGTCATGTTCACACAGGTTGAATCTATTGATGAGGTTGTTTTGACCACTTGTGTGCGTAGAGGCCCTCGATAGTGCATATTTGGAAATGGTTTGGGGGTGCTTTCCATAGAAAGCCACATGGAAGGTGAGGATCCTTTAGATATCAGTGTTAACGATGATGGTTGGGGGATGAGGCCTATCATGATTGAGTTTATGGGACAAGATTGATTTGGGAGATTGGATATCACTATTTCTTGGGACGTCATGCTGTGAGTCGACGATGACTTTTATTTGAGGAAAGATATCATTGTGCCTCTGAATGTCAGGCCATGGGCCAACGTGTTCTCTTAAACTGGGGTCCAAGAGAATGATGACTTGTACGGTCATGCCTTTGAGACTTCAATAATTATTAGGACTCTAGGTGTTGGGAGGAATATGGTGCCCGAATACATTATTGTGGTGAAACCAAGGGTTAAAATGAGAAGAAAGACTTCAGAGGTACCTTAGGCCATGGGCCAAGGACCAATTCAACTTTTGTAATTCTGGTGTTGGTCGGGGAAGGTGATGGATTCCTTATGGTTTTAGAGAACCATGAAAGCCTTTGTTATTTTTTACATCATACTAATTTACTTTTATTTATAATATAACACATGCTTAAACACATATTCTCAATATGAAACTTTGGATGGTATCCTACTAAGACTCATCTCACACCCTGCATGCGTCCTTTGGGACACACGTAGAATTTATGAATTTATGTTCAAGTAAGGGATCAACCTCATGAGCTGGATCTTAGTAGCTACTTGTATAGAGTTTGGCATGCTAACATAAGGTCCTGCCTAGTTAGATATTCTATTTAGTTTCTTTCATGTATTATCATGTTTTATATGTTTGTATTTTACTAGTCATCCATTGGAAACCCACTTTTGTATATTTAAATGTATGGCCTATATTGAAATGCATTATTATTTTGTTTAGTTCTACCAATGGTGTTTTTAGCATGATAATCTATTTATTTATATTCCAATGTAGTTGTTTATTTATTTCATCCACTCTTTCTTGTTATTGGAGGTGATTATACCATTGGAAGGTCTGGTTGGATTCTGCTGAGTCTTATTTATTCCACTGTATGCTATATATTTTTACTCAGACCAGTATGTTATCAATATCAAAGTGCATAGCCTCCCCACTATACTTTTTTACACCCTCTCTACTTTTTTGCATCCTTTGGTGTTTAGGGAGATGTGCCTAAGGCCAATGGACCCCAGCCTGATAGCACTGTTCGAGCAGCTAATTGGGTCGGGGATGCTAGAAATGGTTTTAGAGGGTTTATTTTAAATCTTTTCTTGGTATTAATATTTGGGTTATGGTAGAATGAATATTAGGTTTTGTTCAAAACTAGGTTTAGAGATCATTCTTGGGTGCCTGAAAACCCATGTATGAGGGATGGACTTAGTTTCTAGGGGTATGAATTACCATTCTATTTTGCTTTGATTATAGTTTATATGATTTCCACCTCAGTGGATCACTTGGAATGTAATTTTATTGGTTTTGATATGTGACTCTTGACCTGGTAAGGTAAGTGTGACTTTGGACCTTGGCCTGGTGAGGCAAAGTGTTTTTTTATTTTTATAGCCACATTTTAGGGTATTTAAATTTTATAATTTCATGTATGCTTTGTAAAGTATCTATACCATGTGATAAATATCAGATTACTTGTTAATTTAAAATTCTATTATATGAAATTTATTATTCCATGTGAAATATATATATATTGATTGTGATGTGTGAAATGTTTCTGGATCTTATAGGAGTAGGCATGTACTGTGAAATGGGTGATTTTGATCACTAGGTTGGGTGAATCAGTCATTGGATTGAGGAAATGATGGTTGTTAGGAAGGGTGAGTCCTAAATATTTTTTGATACTTATCTTTATTGAGGGTGGGTAAATATGACATGTGGCTAGGTTTTTTGTGGCATGGTTGAGTTTGGGGAGATTTAGGGAGGTGAGGATTTAATTAATTTTACTTTATTACCTATCTATGTTTATTATATATATGATATGGGTTTTCTGGCCATTTATGGTATTCAGTGGGTTTTTCTTGGATGTCTTGATGGAGAATTTGGCTTGTGATGGATCAGTACTGGAAGAGAAAGAGTAGGGTTGGGCCCCTAAGGGTCAGGTATAGTAGGTATAACTTTCACTTCAGGTGAGACAAATGCCAAATTTCAATATCGTTGGGCCATGGATTGAAGAGCACTTCAGTTGAGCTTGGTACATGTTATCCAGGGTATCGACAGGGGTGATCAGGGAGCAGATCCATCAATGGAATAATTGATGTGGGAGTTCCAGTTGCAGCACCCACCACATTTTTAGGGTAAGGGTAGTCCACATGTAGTTGAGAACTGTATTGAGATCATGCATATGATCTTTGAGTAGCTCAAGATTCCTCCAAGGTAGAGGGTCAAGCTGGAGATGTACATGTTCAGAGGATCATCCAAATTCTGGTGGGATGTGTAGGCTCAGGCTAGCAGACATGATGGTTTGGCCTTGAAGAATTTTGGGGCCATATTATTTGATCATTTCTTTATGGAGACATTGAGGCATGAAAGGGATCATAAGTTCCTAAGCCTTCAGTAGCGTGGCATGTCCGTCATGGACTATGTAGTGACGTTCACTAAATTGTCTTGCTTCGCACCCAATATGGTGAGCAATGACACCTCTAGGGTGAGGTTCTTAGAGGATGGTTTATAGAACTCTATTAGAGTGAAAGTAAACATATTTAGATTGGACTCATTCTCTAAGGTAGTGAACTAGTCTCTCCTAGATGAAGGAAATATAATGGATAGGTTATACTCTAGTTGGAAAGCGATTCAGGTGATCTCAGTAGTGATGGTTTCGATGACAGTAAGTGAGGTAGATAAGAGTTACAATATAGTAGTCAGGCCAAGGAATTGAGTAGACCACCTCATGGTAGTTATTCTATAATTTTCGTTCAGTATGGGAAGCCATGACACGTCTAGAATCAAAGAGAGCAGCCTCCAAAGAAGTGTCGGGAATGTGGGTAGGTTGAGTATCTTGAGCGGTTTTGTAGGAAGTCTTATCAGACAAACAGTAGATAGAGATTGAGATAGACTTAGGTTTCTATGGTTGGTTCAGGATTTGTACCACATGAGGGTAGCTGAGGTTTAGATGCACACAGAAGTCGTGGAAGGAACAATGGGGTACAACATTAGGGTCAGTGGTCGGTGGCTGGTGCATCATCATAGGGAGGCCATACATCAGATATTCTTTCTGTAGGCTAGGTGAAAATCATGGATCTACCAGGTTCTGAGTAAGATATTGATCCTATAACATTCAGAGGTACATCATGGGAGTGACCGACATTTCTCATGTTTTTCTTTGGCATGTCATGTTGAGGTATGTTTGTTTTGGGTACACTGGTTGCACAGACTATACATATGGATTGACCATACACTGTTCAATAGGTTAACATCATATCATATGTGTTATATATATATATATATATGATGTACTAGGAACCAAGTTCTATACTTGAGCACTGTGGGTGTGGGATTTTGAGGTACTTTCCATAATGAGTATGGATAGATGCGAGTTTTTGAGGTGCTTTGGCATTGGGGCATTGAGGATGACGGTTTCTTGAGGTACAAGGCATCAGGGTAACATGATGGTGAAATACTTGATTAAGGTTCAAGGACCCAAAATTCATTTGAGCATTTATTTAAATTTGGAACCTCATAGTGTCATATGTGGCATGGGCTCAAGGCGGGTACCGATGTGGTGCAGGGTGTGAATTGGGTGTTTGGAATGGAACGAGAGCACATAATGTGGTGTGAGAGTAATGATTCATCATAGGAGGAACTTGGGTTTGAGAAATAGGTTGGTGAACCTTTTTTGATTGGATATTTTGGTCGTGTTAAGACCGGGTTAGGCAATTCATAAGGTGGGGAGACCCCTTATGGTAAGTTAACCTATATCCTTTAGACCGGGGTAGTCTGGGTTAATTTGAATTGGATGGGTATGTTTTGTACCATCTCTAGGTTTAATTAGATATCTTGGATATGATATATGTTAAAGTGGGGAGATTTTAATGTCCTAGGTTTTTGAGTCGAGTCGAAAACCACTGCTGATATGGAATTTTCAAATAGTGGCTCTCCCATTTTCTAATATGATGATCAGAACTAAATTCCGAGAGTTTCATTAGATTAAAACCATGTTTTTACATGGGTTTTAATATTTTTCCAAATCCATAGGTGTTTGGAAGAGGTCTTAGGAGTGTCAGAGGCCAAATGACATGTTTTGGAATAGCAGGTCTGAGTGCACGGTTTAGGGTAAACCATGAGGCCCCTTCCAGATAACTGTGCAACCTAGTTTTGAACTTTGACATGGTTTTTTTAAATCTTGATATGAGGGAACATGATCATGTGATTGGATCTATAGTTATTATAAAGGATTATGTATGCTTTGCGCATGGTTAGTGAAAACCATGTAGAATGTCGCAAGGGTACTGCCACTTAGGCAGTACCAATGCATTGTATCTCACACGGTTTGTGCATGGTTTGGAAAACCATGTGAGTAAACCATTTGGATGGTACAAGGTTTTTTTTAGTTTTGATTTTTTTTTCTTCTCTTTCCACCTTTCGTCTCCCTTGGTCGCACACTGCCCAAGAGAAACCCCCTCCTCCTCTCTTTTATAGGATTTCATATATCCCCCTCATATTTGATATGTTCTTCGAGTCATTGGGTGATACAGAACCATATCTATAAGGATAACCTCACCCTAGCCTCTTATTAATTTGAATTTTTCCTCATGGAGTGCTGAATCCATTTGATCCCTTGCACCCTATTTTTAGGGTGTTCTGATGGAAACTCTAATATATGACAAACCGCTTCGAATTGGAGCTTGATATTGGATTTGCCTATGTTTATGAGTCTAAGGTAGGTGTTAAATATCGTAATTTGTGTTTTTGAAGTCATTTGGATGTTGAGTATTTTAGCGCACCTTTGGTAAATTGAGTAAGACCCTCGCTGCTTGGTATTGAATTGACTGTTTGACTTGTGGGATGCCATTGGGAATGTCCTTAACTTTTTTTCTAGAGCGTGGCTAGGTTAGAGGTTGGCGCTCATTGAGGAAATTTTTTTGGTGGTGTTTAATTCTTTTAATTTTATTTTTTAAAATTTATATATTTTTTATTCCAATCTAATGCATTCAACTCCACTAAATTGAATTTTATGTTTGTTTAGTTATTCAATTCAATATTATTAAATTGAATTTCATATTTAAAGTGAATTGTATATATATTATTTTCTTGAAATGAGATATTGGGACTGAAGGGGTCATGATGGGATTGGACTAAGGTTGGGATGGAATGACCATCAATATTGATGCGGTGAGATCATCTGGTTGGGATTGGCCCAAATTTATTTGAATGATTTGGACTACAGGTTTGGGCATCATGGACATCGGTTTGAGGTAGTGAGATTGTTAGGTTGGGCTTGGCCAGTGATATTGGGATGGTATGACCATCAGATTTGAGTGACATGGTTGTAGGGGCATGAGGTGAAGATTACTGTGGATTAGGTTATTATGTTGGTGATTGACGTTCACTCGTGATGGACAAAGTATAAAATTAAGTCTCATGTACAGAGGTTGACTTCGTTGATTATGTGTTTTTGACTACTCTTGTGCATAGAGGCCCTTAGTAGTGAGTCTTAGGAAATGGTTTCGGGGTTCTTGTCATATAAAGATGTGTATAAGGTGAGGAGCCTTTGGATGTCATCATTAAGGCTGGTGGTTGGGGCTGAGGCCTGTCATGATTGAGGTAATGGGATTAGATTGATTTGGGAGATTGAATATTTCCATTTCTTGAGACGTCATTTTTGATTTGACAGTGAATTTTATTTTAGGATATATATCATTATGCCTCTATATTCCTGTCCATGCCTCGACGTGTGCTCTTAAGTAGGGGTTCAAGGGACCGGTGACTTGTTCTTGTGCGCCTTCAAGATTTCGCTACATATTGGGACATTAAGATTTAGGAGGCACATGATGCCAGGACTCATTTTTGATGTGGAACTGAGGTTTCACCTGAGCTATGAGATTTTAGAGGTACCTTTATCCATGGGTAAAGGACCTATTCTACTTCTATAATTCCTGCATTGGGCGAGGAAGGTTATAGTGACCCAGACTTTTCTTTCATTACTATTACATCATTTCAAAGATAAAAAACATAATAGTATTACACATAGAGGATCCAAAGGTTTAGTGTCTTGGGCAAACTAGGACCACACATAACAAATACAACATCAACCATAAACATTTATTTAATTTCTTCTTCACTAGCTTCTTAGTGGCACTTGTCCTCTCTTTAGTACATGTAGCCACTTGAGGATATACATAAAAATGGGTGAGCTAAAAGCCAGTAAGAGGATATATAAGAACAGTATATCATGGGGTGAGCATAATCATGACATAGGAAAATGATCATGAACATGAGAGGAGCATAAATAAAAGACTTGAAATGTGGCAATGCATAAAAATAAAACATCATGTCTTAGTGGTTAACTACCACAAATATTTGTGAACCAAGATAACATCTTGTTCACACATAATTTCAAATTTACTCATGAGATTCATCACTTTACCCAATACATTGGAGCTCTATATAATTCCGAGCGCACCCGTCACATTTAAACATTCATATTGCGCTATATAATTCCGGGCGCACCCATCACATCATAACATTATCATTGTCATGCTTGAAACATATAACACATATCAAACATGTACATAAATAACCCATGGAATGGAATGGGTTTCATCTCATAATAACACATTCATAAGCTTTGAGTTCCCAAAAGAAAGAGGGAACAACATACTTGATATAAGAACCATCAACCTTGAATGAGAGGTAAAAGGTGAGATCTTGAAAGAAGAGTTCTTTTGGAAAACATTTTGATGGACATAAAAACCAGTGAAAAACATGTATATCCCAGAAAAGTAAAGGAAATGATTAAAAAATGATCTTTTAGGAGTAACCATATCAAAAATGGAGTGAAAGAGGGAGAACCTGAAGGAAGAAAAATTGGGTTCGAGATTTCCCCTTACCTTGTACTCGAATGCCTCCTTCTCTTTAATGTCCTGTATAATGACATTATATTCATTAATTAGAAATTAAATAACCTTTTATAAATTAATAGGGTTCATTCTGGTTTCATTATTTCATATTATTTTCCTTTGGATGACTTATAGAGTTTAAATACATTGATCGGGGATGTTCGTTTTCATGGTTTTCTTGAGCGGTCCACTTGTATTCTTAAATTGATGTTTGGGTAGATCATGGGTAAACATCCAGAACTGATATTACATTTTATTAATGATATTACAGAAGCTTGAATGATTTTATAATGAGTTATATTAGATCCATGTGGACGAATCATTAGATAATAATTAAATGAAGATTATTTGGGTTAATTTGAGCGGTATTTGGATCACAACGAACTTGTTTTAATTTTTCACTTAGTAATATGGCCATAGGTTATTTCCAGAAATTAAAATAGAAAATAATACATATAAAATATTCTGGTTCAACCATAAAAATGGTTTCATGACCATATTTGAAGGTAGAAATGGAAGAAGAGAACATGTCGTTTTTGAAGGTGATAAATTTAACACCTCATGAACAACATTCTCTTTAATAAAATAAAAGGAAGAGGGAAAGGGTGTGGGGTGATATAATATACCATTATAATCATAATATTACATTATATATATAATAATGGAGTTAAAAAACAATTTGGATGAAGATAGGTAGGGAGAGATCAAGAAAGGAACTTGAACTTGAAAGGAAATTAAAGGAGAAGAGGGAGAGAAATTACCTTTAGAATCCTCCTCTTGAGAACCTCCTTAAGGGCCTAAGCTTGGTCTTTTGATGAGACAAAAAGTTCTTGGACATGGGGGGGGGGGTTCTAGGGAAGGTGTGTGGTCAGAGTTTAGAGAAGTCTTGGAGCTTGAGAGGTGTGAGGAAAAGAGGGAGTGAAGGGTGGATTTTATAGTGGAGGGGAGAGGGGTTTCCTTAATATAAAATTGATTAGTTTATTAATTTCACATAAGACAAGGAATAGTGAGTCTTGGATGACTAATAATAGTAAATAAGACATTTGAGTTATGGATTTGGGTGCTTACATCACTTGTGATGTCAGGAATAGTGGGTTTTAATTAAAATGTATTTATATGGTAAATTAATGTATTCTACTATTCACCAAAAATTCAAGTTTCTCAGAAAAATCCCAAAAATTTACCCCAAAAATTTTTCTAGGTGTAGAATCCAAAAATGAATTCCATTTTTCAAAAATAATTTTCTAAATATTATTAATTTAATATTTAATTAAAATCATAATTTACTTAAAAAAACAGTTTTTAAAATTAAAACTGATTTTGTAGTTCTTTCAAAAATTACCTAGGGACTTATAAAATTATCTAAAAACTATTTGACATTGATTCAATACTTTATGAATACATTTCAGAGGAATAAATATTCTTTTAAATTAATTAAATAATTATAATTAATTATTTATGACTTATAAAATACCAAAAACGTTTACTAAGGTCAAATTGCCACTTTCTAAGATGTCTAAATTTTATTTTATTATTCATAGGTAATGTTACTCTTATTTACTATTCATAAGGGTCATATTACTATTCATAAGGGTAGGTTACTATTCATAAGGGTAGGTTACTATTCACCAAAAATTATTTTTGTTTCATTAGACTTCAAAAACTATCTTGAACACAACCGTGTATGTCGAGTTTTTAAAATTCCAAACATAGGAGTGAAAAAATTATGTTTAAAGGTCACTTATCACTTAGTAGTTCATTATTTTGTGTTTTTATGACATAAATATAAGAATGGAATTTTCCATTGAAAAACTTTGTGTCATTACATTCTTCCCCCCTTAAGAAATTTCGCCCCCAAAATTTCACTTTACACAAAAAGGTGAGGATACTTCTCCTTCATTGCCTCTTCTGGTTCCCTCCATTTTCTAAAATAGAAGAGGTTAGAACAAAACATAAGTAAACAAGTCATGAATAAATTATTCATTTAAACAATTATACCAAAAACATAACATATGGGATCCCTAGCTAAATATTCTTGTGTGCATTTTTGTACTTATTCTCATACTATAAGTTTTCTCTAGGGTTCACTAATCCTAATTCCCAAATTAACTAAACCTCCCTCTGATACCAACTATAGTGACCCGGCCTTTTCTTTCCTTACTATTACATAATTTCAAAGATAAAAAACATAATAGTATTACACATAGAGGATCCAAAGGTTTAGTGTCTTGGGAAAACTAGGACCACACATAATAAATACAACATCAACCATAAACATTTATTTAATTTCTTCTTCACTAGCTTCTTAGTGGCACTTGTCCTCTCCTTAGTACATGTAGCCACCTGAGGATATAAATCAAAAGGGGTGATCTAAAATCCTAGTAACAGGATAGATAAGAACAATATATCATGGGGTGAGAATAATCATGACATAGGAAAATGATCATGAACATGAGAGGAGCATAAATAAAAGACTTGAAATGTGGCAATGCATAAAAATGAAACATCATGTCTTAGTGGTTAACTACCACACATATTTGTGAACCAAGATATAATCTTGTTCAAAAATAATTTCACATTGACTCATGAGATTCATCACTTTACCCAATGTATTGAAGCGCTATATAATTTCGGGTGCACCCGTCACATTTAAACATTCATATTGCGCTATATAATTCTGGGCGCACCCGTCACATCATAAAATTATCATTGTCATGATTTCCACATAGAACAAATATAAAAAATGTACATAAATAACCCATGGAATGGAATGGGTTTTATATCATAATAACACATTCATAAGCTTTGGGTTCCCAAAAGAAAGAGGGAACAACATACTTGATACAAGAACCATCAACCTTGAATGAGAGGTAAAAGGTGAGATCTTGAAAGAAGAGTTCTTTTGGAAAACATTTTGATGGACATAAAAACCAGTGAAAAACATGTATATCCCAGAAAAGTAAAGTAAATGATGAAAAAATGATCTTTTATGAGTAACCATATCAAAAATGGAGTGAAAGAGGGAGAACCTGAAGGAAGAAAAATTGGGTTCAAGATTTCCCCTTACCTTGTACTCGAATGCCTCCTTCTCTTTAATGTCCTGTATAATGACATTATATTCATTAATTAGAAATTCCAGAACCTTTTATACATTAATAGGGTTCATTCTGGTTTCATTATTTCATATTATGTTCCTTTGGATGACTTATAGAGTTTAAAAACATTGATCGGGGATGTTCGTTTTCATGGTTTTCTTGAGCGGTCCACTTGTATTCTTAAATTAATGTTTGGTTAGATCATGGGTAAACATCCAGAACTTATATTACATGTTATTAATGATATTACAGAAGCTTGAATTATTTTATAAAGTGTTATATTAGATCCATGTGGACGAATCATTAGATAAGAATTAAATGAAGATTATTTGGGTTAATTTGAGCGGTTTTTAGATCACAACGAACTTGTTTTAACTTTTCACTTAGTAATATGGCCATAAGTTATTTCCAGAACTTAAAATAGAACATAATACATATAAAATATTCTTTTGAAACCATAAAATGGTTTCATGACCAGATTTGAAGGTAGAAATGGAAGAAGAGAACATGTCGTTTTTGAAGGTGATAAATTTAACACCTCATGAACAACGTTCTATTTAATAAAATAAAAGGAAGAGGGAAAGGGTGTGGGGTGATATAATATACCATTAGAATCATAATATTACATTATATATATAATAATGGAGTTAAAAAACAATTTGGATGAAGATAGGTAGGGAGAGATCAAGAAAGGAACTTGAACTTGAAAGGAAATTAAAGGAGAAGAGGGAGAGAAATTACCTTTAGAATCCTCCTCTTGAGAACCTCCTTAAGGGCCTAATATTGGTATTTTGATGAGACCAAAAGCTCTTGGACGTGGGGGAGGGGCTAGGTAAGGTGTTTGGGAAGATTTTAGAGAAGTCTTGGAGCTTGAGAGGTGTGAGGAAAAGAGGGAGTGAAGGGTGGCTTTTATAGTGGAGGGGAGAGGGGTTTCCTTAATATAAAATTGATTAGTTTATTAATTTCACCTAAGACAAGGAATAGTGAGTCTTGGATGACTAATAATATTAAATAAGACATGAGAGTTCGAGATTTTGGTGCTTACATCACTTGTGATGTCAGGAATAATGGGTTTTAATTAAAATGTATTTATATGGTAAATTAATGTATTCTACTATTCACCAAAAATTCAAGTTTCTCAGAAAAATCCCAAAAATTTACCCCAACCATTTTTCGATGTGTAGAATCAAAAAATGAAGTCCATTTTTCAAAAATAATTTTCTAAATATTATTAATTTAATATTTAATTAAAATCATAATTTACTTAAAAAAACAGTTTTTAAAATTAAAACTGATTTTGTAGTTCTTTCAAAAATTACGCAGGGTCTTAAAAAATTATCTAAAAACTATTAGATATTGATTCAATACTTTATGAATACATTTTAGGGGAATAAATATTATTTTAAATTAATTAAATAATTATAATTAATTATTTATGACTTATAAAATACCAAAAATGTTTACTAAGGTCAAATTGTCACTTTCTAATATTTCTAAATTTTATTTTATTATTCATAGGTAATGTTACTCTTATTTAATATTCATAAGGGTCATATTACTATTCATAAGGGTAGGTTACTATTCATAAGGGTAGGTTACTATTCACCCAAAATTATTTTTGTTTCATTAGACTCCAAAAACTATATTGAACACAACCGTGTATGTCGGATTTTTAAAATTCCAAACATAGGAGTGACAAAATTATGTTTAAAGGTCACTTATCACTTAGTAGTTCATTATTTTGTGTTTTTATGACAAAAATATAAGAAGGAAATTTTCCATTGAAAAACTTTGGGTCGTTACAAAGGTGATGGATTCTTGGTAGTTGTTGAGCACCAGGGAAGCATTGGTAATTTATTACATCATACTAATTTACTTTTATTTACTATATCAAGCCTGATTAAACACATATTCTAAGTACGAAAATTTTGGTGGGTCCTTTAGGAAACATGTAGACTTTATGAATTTTCATTCAGGTAAGGGATCAACCTTAAGAGACAGATCTTAGTAACTTCTTACATGGAGTTTGGAACGGGACCTTGAGTCCATGCCTAGTTTAAGATTTCATTTACTTTCTTTCCTGTATTAGTATTCTATATATGTACGACTTATATTGGTTGTCCATTAGTGACCCACTTTTTTATATTGACATGTATAGCATATATTGAAATTCATGTTTTTTTGTTTAGTTCTATAAGTGGTGTGTTTGGAATGCTGATATGTTTATTTATCTTTAACTATAGTTGTTTATTTATTACTTCTGCTATTTATTTTTATTGAGTGTGCTTCTTCCATTGATATATCTGGTTTGATTCCATTGAGTCTTACTTATTTATCTACATGCTATATGTTATTACTTGGACTAGTATATTATCAATCACAAAGGTTATATCTTCCTCACTATACTTGTTTACACCCTTACTTCTAGTCAGAAGCCTTTGGTGTTTGGGGAGGTGTGCCTAAGGCCAATGATACCTAGACTGATAGCACTATTCATGTGGATAACTGAGTTGGGGATGAAACCCTCAAGCTCACACCTCCCACCCACGGCTAGCCAAGTAGACCTGCCACTCACATGATCAATGCAGGAGGAGGGTCGTATTTTAGAATAGGGATTGATTTTTTTTATTAATTCCTACTCAAATACTTAGTAAAAACTAAGTACCAATCTAGAGAAAATAAAAATAGTTATTCCATACATGGGGATTATTCATTTAAATATTTCATTTCTTTTCATGGCCTTTATATTCCTTCAAATATTTTTGAATTCTTATTATTCTAAAATCATAAAATAATTATTCCACTCTATTCATGAAATGATAGGGATGTTTCTTGGCCTTATTCATTCTTCAAATATTTCATGGACACTCAAATTGAAAATATCTTAATAAAAATAAATATTTTCATGGTCTCCACTTTTTAATTTTTTTAGAGAATTTTAACTCTCTAAGTGAAATTAGAACTTGTTATTAGACTTTAAGAATATTTCAACAATAATTAAACTTATAGGAGGATTGTTCAAGAAATATATTTAATGAAATTTAATGAATCCATAATAATACTCTAAGAATCATCACCTCATATTCTCTCACCAAATACATATTGACTCATTAAAATTAAATGAAATACTTAATTGGGATCAACAGTACCCATAAATATAGAGAGATTCCAAATATATACAATGAGAGAACCTATTTAATTTTGTGATAAGTATGTAGTATGAAGAGTTATACAATGAGGAATTTTTTCACTGTTATCAAAATGTATATTTAAAATATTTAATTTTATATCAGAATGATATGATTCAAGTTAATTTTGAATAAGACTAGTTTTGATAATTATTGTTAGATTTTATCCCTTTAGGGGGATAAAAATCCTGAGCAAGGTGCCAAATGATATTATTTGTAAATAACCAAACATAACTATCCCATAATTAAAAGATTTATGTCAAATATTTCATTACTTACAAAAAAAATATCTTTTAGGTTTTAGATTTTTAGAGAATTAGGAAAATACCTTACATAAAAACACATAAAATTTTCCAAAAAAATGAACATTTTTCTTACTAAACCAAACCCTTTAAATGATAAACTAGCATCATTCAAGGTTAAACTACATAACCATAACTTTCACATCATAACAAAGTTTACTTGCCCTTAATCCTTGTAAAAACATTTAATAATGTGGAATGATCAAATAAATCTTAATAAGGGGTAAAAAGAGAAAACCTATTAGATCATGGAAATTATTGAAAATATATGAAAAAATTTCCTTAAAATACCACACTTTGAGCTTGTAAAATATCATAAACATAACTTTAAATAAGAAATCATCCCCTTTGTTCAAAAATTCCATAAAGAAACTCATAATCACGAATAAAGGAAATTTTATGTTTATAAAAGTTCCTAGAAAAAACATGATAAATCATGAAAAATATTTTTGTAACAACCAAATATTTTAGATGTATTTTCTTTGAAATTAATATGAATTAATCGATTTCATGACCTCCATGAAACCCTAAGTCTATAAGAAAGATGATATAGTAAAAAAATATAACATAGTCATTAAATTGGTAGGTATGAATAAAAATAATTTTTTTAAAAAAATTTGTATAATTTTTTTAAATAATTTAAATGTATTGATTAATTCATAATAAATAAGGACTCAATTTTCTGTAAAGTCATTTTATGCTTCAAAAATATTTTGTCTTCAAAAATTATTTTTATCATATTTTTTGCATATGAATATTTTAATTAATTACAAATAAATTTAGAAATTTTATTTGAGGAAATTCAAATAATTTTTTACATTAGAATTTCTATATTATCTTATTGATAATTTTTAGCATTTTTGAAAATTATTTATTTTTTAGTGAATAGTGAAAAAAACTATTTCTGTAAAAAATGTCATTTATTTTCAATTAAATATCCCATTATTTTTTTAATTTTATATTAAATTAACCAAATTATTATCTAATTATAAATAATAAAATTAATTATATATTAGCCACCATTATACTTGATTTTGGTATAATTTCATTATTGGGTTTAAAAACACATTCTTCTAAAACTAGTTTTTATGCGCACATTGTGTTTTTATCATAATAAATTAATTTAATATCCATTTTTAAATTATTTAAATGAAACATATGGATTATATATTCATTATAATATTTTTACATTCATTTTATTTCTTTACCAAGAAAGGGATGAAAGTAAATCTTGTTTTATGATTAAAAAATCATTTTTCAAAAATGGGTTTTCATTGTAGTTTGTGCACTTATTTAAAATTAACTTCCCCAATTTATAGAAATTTAATATAATAAAATTAATTCCATATTTTTAATTATAATAATTAATATAATTTAATATGTTCGGATTATTTTTTTTTCATTTTGAATAGTAAAAAATAGTAAAATTTTGTTACCATAATTAAGGTGAAAATGGGTTTACCAAGGGGTTAAAAAAAGTTATAAGGATATTATTTACACCAAAACCTATAAAATTATTATTTTTTGAATACATTTGAAACCTATATTATCTAAAATTCAAATAAATTTCCATTTGGAGATAATTTTCCATGAAATAGACCTTATATCATTGAAATATTTTAAGAAATTCAATGTGTGTCCCTCACCTCTTATAAAAGGGCACCACTTATCCTCCATTATTCACACATTTAGAGCCTTATATATTGGAAAATAACTACTAAAAAACCTTTATTGATTCCTTCCCATCAACCTAGATCTTTTTTTTATTTTCATAATACTAATCCTTCAAGTTCTAATGAGTAAGCCAATGAAGGTCTCTCAAAGAACACATATAGATCTTAACCAAGCTCTTCCAATTTTAATTTTTATTATACCTACTCTAAAAGTTTTATATCAATAAAAAAGTTATTAATTAATTATAATAAATATAATAAAATGTTATTTTGATGACTTTATAACCATTTTCCATCTATTATCTATCAAATGGGAGATAAAAGTATCGATTGTGCATACGTGTGGACTAATGCCTCTACATAGTGATATGATTCATTATCCATCCCCATATTTTTTGGTTGGTTATTACATAATATTTAATATATATATATATATTATGTTTATAATATAATAATGGGTTTTAAAGGTGAATTATTATTTACCTTTATTTTATTCCATCCATCAAAAAGTGGAAACATCACTCGTGCGTACATACGCACTACCGTCTCCACATAGTGATGTATTTTATTTTTCATTTACAATTTATATGAATAGTTATAATTATGTATACAATGAATATATATGATATATATATATCATTATTAATATTATTTATATGAAGGACCAATGATTAAAGTGCAAGGACCATAACTACCAAAGCACAACATACAGAAAAAATGAAGTAGCTAGCACCCAAAATAATTATGATAATAAACGATTGTCAATGAATGGGTAATAAGATGTTATAATTGAACCATGTATGGTAATATATTTATTATTTTGGGAATATTATATAATTATAATAAATTTAAATTTATTATATATTAGGTTAGAGAGCTTACTAATTGAGACAGACTTAAGGTAAGGGTTTGATGTAACAATCTCATTTTTTTGAGATTATTTATGATTAAATTTCCAATAAAGAAATTATATGATCTATCTATCATAGATACAATTTATTTTATTTTACTCTATATATTTATGGAGATTATATTTTTTCATTTCATTTCCCTCTCTTTAATTACCTAAGATACCGAAATAACATTTTTAAGGAAGACCGACATTGTCCTTCTCTTCAATTGAAAATATTTACTTCAAAACGTATATTTTCTTTGAAATATTTTCAAGAATGATTTTAAAATTCTTAAAATATTATTTAAGGTCATTTTAAACTATATTTTTATTTCTTCAACAAGGTTTAAAAATAATGTTATTATTATTTTCCAAATGTGTTACTTTTTACTTTTTTCCAAAAATTTGAAAGAATTTTTTGTTTTAACGTAAAATACATGAATGAATTTACTCTTTATCATGAATACTCTTTTATTTAAATAATATTTTATATGTATACTCTATTCATTTAAAATAAACTGTTTTCTCTATTATTTTTGGAAATTTTTAAATTCAAAATAATTGTTTTCAAATGAAAAGGTTATTTTCTTCAAGAAATGTTACAGTGATATTTTAAAGGAATTTTTATATATAAAAATAATATTTTATGTTTCTTATGATTTATTGTGGATATTATCCAATGTTACAAACTTTATTCTTTCTCTAGATAGTTTATTATTATTATGAAGAAATTTTTATGAAACCTGTATCCTATCCACAAGTTGTGATTTTATGATACAATGAATGTTTTATGATCTAGAATCATATATAATTATGGTTTTCATTATGTGATATTTTGGGCCAAAATTATATAGAAATTTAATGAATTGATTAAAAATGGATAACTCATGAGATAATAAGGACTATAATTGGGAGTAAACCCAATTTAGTGAAAGATGTTTTCCAGTAAGATAGTTTTGGTAGTGAAACACGAATAAGGATATAATCAAATGGGGAGTAAACCCAAATCTACTATTATATTCTTGGTAGCGATCCTTGACTAAGGAAATGATTTTATCTTCTTTTTTTATTACAAAAACATATATATTTTTCTTATGATACATTATCTTGGATTATGATTTATTATTAATGATTCCCCACTTTCATCTCTTATGTATTTTGATTAATAAAACATTATGTTTCATGATTATGATTTATGAATTTATGGGTATGATTTTATATTTTTAAGACCATGTTATCATACTTTTATGCTTATCCTATACTCACTTATGATCATTGAATAATTTATCTTATGTTTAACCTTAATGAGAATCTGAGGTCACCCTATATTATATTTCCCTTCCCCATGTTTTAGAGAAATGTGTTAAGTATGTTATGTCTTATAAGAGTCTTAGTTGTGAATAAATTAAGGGGAAAATATGTCGAGTACTTATGAAAATTTTTTTATGTATCCATATTTCCAAATAAACTAAACCTTTATAGTTTTGGTGTGAATAGTATTGATATATAATGAATATTCCACTAATAAGATATAGTATTTATGTATGAAAATTTTGGGTCTCTATAGTTGGTATCAGATCAAGGTTTAGTTACTTTTGAAAAATAGGATGAGATAACTTTAGTGAAAACCCCTAGGATAATCCCAAGTATGGTAGAACATTATTTGTTATGGTAAATAATGGAGTGACACTTTCTTAAGAAAATACATCCCTTAGTGGATACTATAAGTGGATGTGATTTTGGAATAGATACATCTAAGAGTAATAAACTCTAAAAGATCTGGTTGAATATATCTCAACCATCATTATAGTGCATGGTGACTTGGCCCGTAATGTATACTAGGTTTGAAACTCTGAGGATATATGCTTAGGTTAATTCAAATTTTCTTTAAGAGATATTATAAAATATTTAAATAGATAATTACCATGGATAGACTATGTTAAACCTAATATTTCATAGATTGAAAATAATGTTTCATGATTTAGATATTCTATAAATTATTTTCATGATTATACGATTTATCACTATGATTATTATTTTTAATACTATGGGTTTTGGCTGAAGTCAATGGTTGGAACCAAAAGTAATCGTGTTAATGTTTAATGTGGTAGAAATTGAAATGATTTTCCTCCTTTTTAACCAAATATTATGGGAGTTGGAATGAAAAACGTTGTTGTTATGATTATGAAACATTTTTAATCCATAAATCATGCTGATCTTCCAAGTGATAAAAGGAGGGAACCACATACTATTGAGTCCTTTATGAGGAATCCTCCAACATCTATTAGTGGTTTTGTCAATACAATAATTACCAAGAAATGAATCAGTACCCTTTAAAAGATATTTTCTATTCTCTAGTAATCATAATGTGAAAATGATATCTTAATTTTTTGTTCTTTGGAAGGTGAATCAGATCAATAGTGGACTCTTATCAATAATAGGAAGTAGAAGGAATAAATGGACTATAAAAACTGTTATGAGTTTAGAAAATTATTTTTCAATAAGTTCATTACATATATTCTATGTATGAAGTTGGATATGGAATTCCTTAAGGTTAAGAATAAGGATGATGAATCCATTAGTACATACGTGGTAAATTTTACAAGACTTATGAGGTATGCCTCTACTATTATTATATAACTAAAAAGTAAGATTGATCGATTCTTCAATGGATTAAAACAAAATCTCTGAAGGGATTTATCCATAAGATAATTTAATAAATATGAAAAAAATAATTTTATTTGATATCAAGGTGGGAATAGAGATTGGACTCGCCCAAAAATCTCATGATTTCGATAAGAAAATAAATATGTGATTCAAGGGAAATTATAATAAAAAACCATGTAGGTAAGAAGATAAGTTTTCATTTTTTCAAAAGTTTCGAAAGAAGCATGAAGGAAATTGTATTAAGGATTCCAATAAATGTTTTATTTATGGAAAATAAGTCCATCAAGAAATTTAATGTCAAACTAATGGTAATAAGTTATATAATGATGAAAATGGTGATAAATATTCAAAAAATACACCACCCAAAATACAATTTTTTAACTAAAAGGAGTTTGGAAAATATGCTAACCAGTGCTCAAAATTGAGGGCTAATAATGCTGATCAATGTGAAAAACCACTTAATACCATAGACAAATAGAAATCTCATGTAATCACTATTACTGATGTGGGGTGAAGTAAATAAGTGGTGGAAGGTACACATACTATCCACTCTAAAACTATTAATATTTTATTCAATTCTAGTTTTAGCCTCTCTTTTATATCTGAATATTTTCTAAGGGTATCACATTATGAACCTAATTATTAGATGTTGATATAGTGTTAAAAAATCAAAATGGAACTATGATCACATCTCAAGACTATGAATCTTCCCTAGTTGAATTTTGGTGTAATGTGCTCCCTACAAATCATGTTATTCTCCATATAGTTGAATTTGATGTGATTTTAGACATGAAATATAATTATTTATATAAATATCATATAAATTATAGTGCAAGGGAAGCCATATTTGATATTCCAAACCAACCTATGTTTTTTTTAATGTGAGGATAAATATGAACTTCCAATAGAAATTACATTTGTTTCATGGTTCTTGATTCTTATAGAAAAGGGGTATTTATCTCATATGGTTGAGAAGAAACTAAAAATCAAAGATATGCCTATTATAGGGATCTTGTTGATGTATTTATAGAAGAGTTACCTATTGTTCCTTAGAATTATGATTTATATTTTTCAATTGAACTTATAACTGGTGCTACACCAATTTTAAATATACCATATCGAATGGTTTCGATTGAGTTAAATGAATTAAAGAAGAAACTACCAAATAATATTAATAAGGGGTTCATTTGTCTAAGTGAATCACCATGGAGTGAACCTGTACTTTTAGCAAAGAATAAAGATGGATCAATATGACTTGACATTGATTATCAAGGACTTCATAATATCATAATCAATAATTAACATATTTTTCCCTGAATTTATGATTTTTTTGATTAATTTCAAGGAGATCAACATTTTTACAAGATTTATCTTTGATAGAGATACTATCAGTTGAGGGTCAACAGTGAAGTCATACCAAAGATAGAATTATGTTCGAGGCATAGACATTATTAATTTACATTGATTGTTTTGGTATTAACAATTATTATGTTATCTTAAAGGATTTAATGAATAAACTTTTTATAGATTTCTTTGATCAGTTTGTTTTAGTATTTATGGATGATATTCTTATATATTACAATGTCAAGGAAGAGCATGAAGATTTCTTAGGAATTGTACTGAAGACCCTATAGAAAGAAAATTTGTATGAAAAATTTACCAAGTATGAATTTTAGAAATAAAAATATTCATTTTTGGGTCATATAATCTCAAGAGAGGGTATAATGTTGGATCCATCAATGATGAAAGTTATTAAAAATTAGCTCATACCAACCACAATGACTACTATCTATAGTTTTCTTAGATCAAATATATATTATCAATTTTTTTGAAGTATTTATCATGGATATATAATCCAATAATTAATTTAACTCTTAAGGGAGTTAATTTCAATTGGATGCATGGATGTGAATAAAATTTCAAGGAACTAAAGAGAAGTTTTTTCAATGAACCTATACTCACACGAACCTATAGTGGAGAAGGGGTTGCGATTTAATGTGATGGATAAAAGAAATGGATGGAATTTTATTCTCATATAAAATGATATAGTGATAGATTATAACTCATACAAATCGAAGATTCAGGACCCAAATTACAAGACTTGTGATTTGGAGTTAACAGTGATAATATTGTCATTAAAAATATGGAGAAATTATCTTTATTGAGAAATATGTGACATATATATTGATCATAAAATTTAAAAGTATATATTCACCCTAAAATATTTCAATATGAACTAGAGAATATTGTTGGAGTTGATTAAATATTATGACTTCTCAATACATTATAACCTTATAAATCGGAATAAAGTGGCTAATTATTTGAAACAAAAGGATAATACTAGCTTATATATGATGAGGAACACAAAATATCCAATATTAATGAATTATAAAAGGATGGATCTTGAAATATAGAAGGAACATGGAAATATTATCTTTATTAAATGAGTGTTCAACCATCTATGTATATAAAGATTAAAGAGGCACAAAAGAAGGATGCGGGGTAATAAAAGAAGGTGAGGAATGTTCATAAGTTCAAACATAATTGTGATAGAATGATAAGGTTAGGGAAACAACAATATGTCCCATAAATATCAAACATGAAGAATGAACTATTGGAATAAGCTCATAACCTATCATTCTCTATTCATCCTAGAAGAATGAATACAAATATCTAAAAGACTATTTATGGTGGGATAACATGAAGAGATATATTTTATAGAATTTATATTAGTTATTTGTGTGTTAAAAATTTAAAATTGGGATATAAAAGTCGAAGGGGATGTTACAACAATTTCCCATACCAGAATTCAAATGGGAAAACATCATAATGGATTTTATTGACGGAATCTAAAAAATGTCTAAAGGACATAATTCTATATGGGTTTTATTTGATAACATTTTGAATTCAGGAAAAATTGTTTCTATCAAATAATATTTATATCTTAATAATAGTAACAGGATAAACAATAATGAAGTGTTAAGATTTTACGGAGTACCACAATCTATTGTATCTGATCAGGATCTGAGTTTTACCTCAAAGTTATAGAGAAGTATTCAACATATTCTAGATACAAAGTTGTGTTTAAGTTATTCTAATCATCATCAAATAGATAATCCATATATTAGAACCATCCAAACCCTATAAGTTATGTTGAGATATTATTCTCTAGATTTTAAAGGTGTTTGGGATTAACACATTCCTTTATTCCAATTTTCTTACAATAATAGCTTTTACTCGGGAATTCAAATGGATAATTATGAAGCCCTATATAAAAATAACTATAGAACTCTGAAGTATTATAATGAAGGAAGATAAATAAAGTTATTAGGATTTGTTATAGATGATGAAATGTTAAAAAATATTATATTCACTCAGTAGAATATTAATGAATCTTAGAGTAGATAGAAGATTTGTGCTGACAATCATTGGTGAGATCTAGATTTTTATGTTAGTGAGAAAGTTTCCTTATGAATTTTATAAAAAAATAAGGTTATGAAATTTATAAATAAGGGAAATTTTAGCCCCATGTATATGTTTCCTTTTGAGAATCTTGATCAAATTGAGATGGTTGATTATTGCTTGGCACTCCCACAAAACATCTTTAAAGTTCACAATGTGTTCCATTTATCTCTCCTGAGGATGTATATACCTGATCCTTCACATGTACTAAAATCAGGTGTTATAACACTAGATAATTATCTCTCTGTTGAAGAACAATTTTTATAAATATTAGATCATAGAGATAAATTTATATGGAACAAGGATACTCATCTGGTTAAAGTTTATTATAAAAATTAGAAATTTGAGGACGCTACATGGGAACCTGAGGATGTGATGAAGAAAAGATATCCTCATTTTTTTGGTATCAAAGTGATGGAATTTTTAGGTTATAATTAATTTTATGGTGGGAATAATTTAATACCTCAATATTTTATATGTATTTACTTTGGAAAAAAGTTTAAGTATTTGATAGCTTACCTTATACGCTACCCCGAGTCTATATGAACCACAATAGAATAAAATATTATAACATATCCACTAAAATAGTTGAAACAAATTAATAATTTTTTTATGAAAAATATATATAAAGGATTTAAATAATTAAAATGTATTAATTAATGCATAATAATTAAGTACTCAATTTTTAGTAAAGTCATTTTACTCTTCAAAAATATGTTTTCCTCAAAAATGTTTTTTATCACTTTTTTTGAAAGAAAATTTTCAATTAATTTATACCTATTTTAGAAATTTTATTTGAGGAAAACAATTCTTTAATAAGCATGTCTATATTTTCTTAGAATTATTTTTTAGTATTTTTTTATAAATATTTATTTTTCAGTGAATACTAAATAAGAATTTTTTTTAAAAAAAGTAATTTATTTAAAATTAAACACCCCATTATGCTTTTATTTTGATATTAAAGTAAACTATGTATCCTTTAATTATAAATAATTATATTAATTATATAAAAATCATTATTACACTCAATTTTGGTATATATTCATTTTTGAGCTTAAAAACAAATTTTTATAGAAACTATTTTTATGCATAAAAAGTGTTTTTATCTTACAAAAATAATCTAATATTTATTGATTAAGGTTTATAATTATATATATAGATTAAATATCCAATATAATAATTTAACATTCGTTTTATGTTTTTACAAGATATGGAATGGAATTAAATTAAGCATTAGGCTGAAAAATTCATTTCTTTAAAACGGGTTTTAGTTGTTGTTTGTGAACCTATTTAAAATTAAATTATACCACTTATAGAAATTTAATCTAGTGAAATGTATTATATATTATTAATAATCACAATTAATATAAATTAATATGTTTAACTTAATTTGGGGTTATAGTGAACTGTAAAAATAGTACAATCTTATTACCATGATTAAAGATGAAACAGGTTTACTGGGGAGTTAAACCAAAAGATATGCATATGATTTACATCCACATATATAAAATTATTTTTGGTTTAAGATATATAAACCTTATATTATAATTCCATATAATACATGTCCATTTGGAGCCATGTTTTTATGAATGTGATGATATATCACTGATTTTTTTAAGATAATCCATGTATGTCCCTCCCAAAACATATTAAAGGGCACATATTCACCTAAATTATTAACAAATTTTTATTCTTCTATATAAAAAAATATGTACTAAAAAACATAAATATATTCTGTCCCTTAATTCTAGATCTTCTGGTATTCTCTTAAGACAAATTCTTCAAGGATTAAAGAGTAAGCCAAAGGAGGCCTATGGAAGAATAGGTATAAATGTTAACCAAGATCTTCCAAATTTATTTCTTCTTATAATTTTTCTAAAATTATTATATACAAAAAAATATATAATATTTAATAATCATCACACTAAGATTTTATTATTATTATTAAATAACCTTTTACCTACTCTTCTCTATCAAATGGAAAACAAAAGTATTACTTGTGCATATACGTAGACTACCACCTCTATATAGTGATATGATTCATTTTCCATCCCCATATTTATTGGTATGTTATTATGTTATAATTAATATATATATGTGATATATATAATTTAATAATGTTTTTGTAAAGGTGAATTATTATTTACCTTTATTTCATTTTATCCATCAAAAAATGGAAACATCACTCGTGTATACGTATGGACTACCATCTCTACATAGTGAGGTAATTCATTTTTCATCACTGATTTATATTAATGGTTAAAATTATATATATAATGAATATATATTATATTTATATCATTATTAAAATTATATATATGATTTAACTATGACCAAAGTGAAAGGACCATAACTATTGGACCAAAACATACATGAAAAATGAAGCAATTAAAACCTAAAATGATGATGATAATGAAATATTTTTAAATAACTAGTTATAATATGTTATAAGTAAACCTTTTATGATATTATAGGTATTATTATATTACTGATATGAAATTATAATAAATTTAAATTGATTATATAGGAGCCTAGAGCAATTATAAATTGAGACAGACTTGAGGTAAGTGTTTTATGTTACAATAGATTTTTTTCTACGATTTTTTATGCTTAAATTCCCCATGAATAAATTTTATGTCAATATCTATAAAATATTATTTAATTTATTATTATATTGTTATTTATATTAATTAAAAATTTTCCTTTCATTTTTATCTCTTTAAATACTCGATATAATGAAAAAATGATTTTAGGGAAAACTGACCTTGTCTCTTCAGTCGAGAATCATTTTTTCCATGTCCATATTTTATTAAAAATATTTTCAAGAATGTTTTTAATATTATAAAAGGATTATTTAAGATTACTTTTAACTATATTTTACTTTTCTTACCATGGTTTGAAAATATTTTTCATATCATTTTCCAAACATGGTAACTATTACTTTTTATTGAAAATGTGATTTTTTTTACAAAATATACCACAGGAACAAATTTTCCCACCATAGTAAATAATATTTTATTCATTGATTAATTTATAAGTTTCATTTTTTTATTTTCAAAGAAAATGCATTCCTTATTATTTTTATAAATGAATATATTTTATATAAGTGCTTTTAATGGAAAATGGTATTCTCTTTAATAAATGTTCTAGTGATATTTTAAAGGTATTTTTACTATAACAATATTATTTAATGTTTATTATGATTTAATTTGGATATGATCTAATTCTATAATTTTTATTCTTTCTATGGATGTTTTATGATTTTGAAGATAAAATTTTTATTGAACACATATCCTTTCCATGGGTTATGATTTCACTATATGATTAGGTTTTTATGATCTTGTGGAACATATATATATGGTTTTAATTATGTGATGGGTGGGACTAGAATTATATATATCTCCATTTAATTCAGTGAAGATGTATATCTCATGAGGTAATAAGTACTAGAATGGGGAGTGAACCTCGTTTAGTTAGAGACTTTGTCCAATAAGATATACATAGGATTGAACCTTGAATAAGGGAATGATGAAATGGGGAGTAAACCTATATCCACTATGATAGTCTTGGTAGTGATACTTTACTAAGGAAATTATTTTCTATACCTATGAGTATTCCAAAAACTAATGTTTTATTCTTATGATATGTTCTCATGGATCAATATTGATTATTAATGATTCTGAACTCTTATGCCTAATATATTTTGATTAAAAAACATTATGTTCTATGATTATGATCTATGAATTAATGGGTGTGATTTTATATCATTAATAAAATGTTATCACACCCTTATATTAATCATATTATCACTTATAATGTAATCTTATGACATTATATTCCTCACCTATAATTGAATAACTTCAACTGTTAATTCCAACATCATTTATCTAGAGAATAAATCACTACCCAATGCATTTTGGGGATATATCCAAGACCCATATATCAACATCTAAAATTACTTATTATATAACATGAATAAAATCCATAAAATCTTTAATTTCACTATAACAAGAATTAAAATCATAAAAAAATTCATTTTAACCCATAAAAAAAGCATTAATGTTATAAATAATGGGTTAAAAAAATTCTCTATTGAGAGGAAAATGAATGGTAATAATATAATACATATAAATATTAATAAAAATATTTGAAAAAAATTATAAAAAAACATTATATAGATAGAGTTGGATGAAATACTTCAAAATATTTTTAATGTAAAGGTTAAAAAAAATCATGTTATGAACTTGGTAATGTATGAGTTAAAACCCTTGAAAGATAGAACATGAAGAATTATTTTTATTCTCATGAATTTGACATAAAATAAAATAATAATCGTTCAAGGTATCATGTATACATCATAGAAAAAATGAATATTATGGAAGATGTCTCCAAAAAAGGAAACTGAAATGATAAACTAATTACCTTAAGTCTCAAGCCACCTCATATAGCTTCCAAAATTATAAATAATAAAATTATATTACTTATTTACATTATTCAAAACCTTTTTCATGTTCATTTAGTTTTTATTATTCCATTTTATCCATTTAAAATCACCTATTATATATTTATTGGATTAATTTTTCTTAGGTCTATCTTTTTGAGATTGTATTGTCCATAGTCCCAAAATAATGTTGGTATAATAGTAATAATAAAAGTTACTTTTAAAATGATTAAATAAGATCCATAGGTTTTAATTTATATTTTTTATTTTATTTTAAAAGAAAAATATATCAATGGGTCTAGAAATAGTTATCATTAAGAGAATATTCCTCGACGAGCTTCATTTTTATTGTCAAAGATTACTATTATTTTTTTACTTTTAATTTCATTATTATGATGGATATTTTAATATTATAGGATCATAATAATTAAATTATGTGAATATTAATTTTATATTCAACCATTAACTTAAGTTTGGAGAATATAAAAAATACCAGAAGTTTATTAAGACATCATCTTTCACTTAGGCAGCGTAAAACCACCACAATGAGCGATGTTTTTCAAAATAATTTTAAAAAAGAAACCTAATAAATATTTTAGTTTTATAAAAAAATAATCATAAAGATAATCTACTATTTTAGATTAACTTTTCAATATTAATTAGAGTAAGAAGAGAAGTGAAATTAAAAGACATTTTTTTAAACCTGAATTTTGATTTAGTAATGGATTCTAGAAAGGAGTTCGATGAGAGGTCATGGGTGATTGCTTACTAAATATAGATAAAAATGATTATAATAAGATGATAATATAATATTATTATAAAAATAATATAAGTTATAAATATTTTTATGGTGGAATAATTTCAAATAATAAATTAAAGATTGAGTTCATAACCCTTACCCTTCTCTTTGAATCACCTATATTGGATTGAGTCTTAATTCTATGGAGAAGATACTTTTAGCCAGACTAGATAATTATAAAAAAGGAAATAAATGTTTATATAAGTATTTGGGTAGAATATTGAGATAAAATTAAACATTATAAATGTTTTTTAAAGGTTATAATGAGTCCCCTTTTATAGGATTTTTTTGTTTTCTCAAATATCTAGTCTTTAAGTTCCAATAGTGTAATTTTAAAGTGTAAAGAAGCTAATAAATAGAAAATACATGACATCAAAGATATATTTTCATCACTAATTGACTGAATATAATGTTTTATGAATTATTATAAATTTATAATTCCTTTTTAACATTTAATATATAATTTTACTTTAAAGATCTATAGATATCTATATAATTAAAATTTTAAAATTTGAATATTACATAATACCATATTCACTCCAAAAAACATTTAAATACACTAATTAATAGAATTATTATCAATTTAAATATTTTAAAAACTCTAATACTTTACTTTTCTCCTACTTACATAAGCATTGCATCAAAACTACGTAAGCATTTTGGATAATTATTTTATTATTTATGAAGGTCCCATGTGTTGGATTATATTAATTATCAAGACTAAATCCTTCCATAATGATTAAATATTTCAATATTTTTTAGAGAATATGTCTATGCTACTACCATTTTAAATGGAAAATATAATGAAGATTTTTTTTGGAGTTATTGTCCATGTAATTATAAGAAAAGTAAATAAAGTTTATAATACTATCTGCAATATCATGGATGAAAAAATTTAAGCATAAACCCCTATAAATGTGATTATTTTGGATATGATACTCAATGAAGTCATAGAAATGTGTTGTTGGATGAAAATCATTATTTACAACTATTTTAGAAAAATTGATATGATGCAATGATTTAAGAATCTTATCGAGTATATTTGAGAAGGGTTGATATATTTCTAAAGTCATTTGAAGTATTTGAAGGAGTTTAATATTGATTTGAGAATAATGTATGATAAATAAAAGTGGATCTCAAATTAATTAAATAATTTCTAAATTTTAAATGGTTATTATAAATATGAATAAATTATATGATTGATATATAATTCCTTGGAAGTAACTTCATGAATCAAATGATAATGTAACAACCCCAACCCAAGCATCCCAGATCTGGTTCCTTACTTTAATACATTGGAATAAGAAACAAGTAATCACATCCCAAGGGATGGGATAGTTTAGTAGTCTTGTTAAAATAGATACATATTTATAATCACATTAAATTTTGAAACATAAAATACACAAATAATTTCATTGAGTCTGCCATTATTTCCCCTTTATGTAACCCTACATATTAGTCAGAACATACTTCTTGGAATCCTAGGGAAAAATGAAACATATGAAAAGGGTGATCTCAAATGCTCAGTAAAGGTAAGTGTACAACATAATATATGAGAAAATACATCATAAACAATATGTTAAGGTATATAACTGATAGACATGCCATTTAAATAATCACATGAGATAGGGAACTTAACCATGGATATTATAATTAATTAAATAATCACATAGAATAATAATAATGAAAGAATTAATAATTTTGGATATCTGTACTATTAAGATATATCCTTAAGATATTTACTATCAATATCTATCCTTATAACAGTTTAGGTCTATAGGTAGGCACTCGTCTGATTTATGTTAGGATCTATACTCCTAACAATTAAAAACTGCTTGGAAAAAAATGCAAATGGTTTTTTATCAACTAATTTAATCTCAAAATATTGTCAATGAATCAAGGGTTTTATGTAAAATGGTCCCTTTATATTTAAAAATGATTCCTAATATAAGTAAATAATACAACTGAATCAATATGTCTTAACAAAATCAATAACTAGTTATATTCTATATCAATATTTCCCTAGTAAAATTTACCATAAACCATTTACAAAAGTATAAAAGATAGTATCATAAGAGATAAACCTCAATGAAGTAAAATATTAAACAAATGATGTTTAAATAGATGAAAATACTTTAAATTATATCATATAAAAATTATTGAGTAAAAACTCTTATTAAACCCATATGAAAAACACTTTCGTATTAAAATACCCTTTTCTTTTAAGAACCCATTTTCAATTACAAAACAAACTTTTCTTTGAAAACCCTTTTTAAATACCAAGAAATGAATATAAGGATGGTATTGTATTTAAGGAAAAATGAAATATTGAAAAGGAAGAAAAAATAAAATAATGTCCACAATGGCAGAAAAGTCATTGTCGATGTATACATAAAGAACATAACATTCCTTTTGTTGTTTGTGAAAAAATTTAATATAAAACACCTAAAAATATTCCTTTTTTAAAAACTATGACTTAAATTAATAATAGACATAAAATTTTATTTATAATACTATTATATAAATATATAAAATAACATCAAAAATATTTACATAGAGAAAAATATTTGATAATTTAATCTTTATACATTCAAGGTGTCCCATACCACTTTAAATATTAAATCATAATCCCCATGAAAGAGTAATATTTATAAAAATATTAAATAACTTGATAATAAATAAATTAATTACATGATAAGTCAAAGGGGCTTTATATACACCTCATAAAATAACGTGGGTGTATAACATCAAACTATACCTCAATAAAAGTATATTAAGACCAAGTCACTTACCTTGCATTTAATTTTTGTGTGAATGCCATTTATGATCCTGTATAATGGTTTTAAGAGTGTTATTAACTTATTAAAGAACTATATTAATTTTTATAATATCATATATTATCTTTTTATAATATCTTATTACTCATTTGATAATAATCTTTCTTTATTTTCACTATTTCGATTGTTAATTGCCTAGTTTCTCGAGTAAGTTTTGACTTGTTATTTATTGTTCCTATTGAACAGATCATGATTTAATAATATTCATATTTTAAACCACGATTTAATTATCCTATATATTCAGTACATATGTATTTAGAATAATCCATCATATTTGGAGATAAGAAATGAAATTCATTATTCATGGAGACGGTAGGTCGTACGCACGCTTGAACGCTACTTTCATTACTTTGTCACATTAAAAGAGTGATAAGTAAATGATAAATATGTATATTATAATTCTAGTAAAATATTAATGTGTTATATGTCACATAGGTTTATTAAAAGCATCGTTAATACATTCCATGTATAGTGTGAATTAATCACATCACTTTGGGGAGGCGGTAGTCCACACTTCTACAAACAATGTTATCGTATTTACACAAAATGGAAAGTATAAAGGTATGTGTTTTAAATTGTTTATAAAATCATAAGGAAATAATAAATATTATATATAAAACATTTATAAATATTTTATTCATCATAATTCCCGACTATGATAGATGGTAAAGGAAAAATGAACAAGTATCGTTTCGTGATGTAGTTGTTTTTCGTACACATAAATATTGTGTTCGTTACCCATTAGATGGAATTGTATTTAAGTGTAGGTAGAAACATTATCATACCAACATATCATTATATTTAGGATAAGTTTTTTGTATAATAATGGAATAAGAATATTTTTTGGGGTGGAGAATGGAAATAAAACTAAAGAGTTTGAGGAAAGATGTTACCTCTTCTTTGAGTAACTCCTTTTGGTTTTCACCATAGGGATATATTTTATTGATTTATACAAAATGGATGATTATAATATGAATAAAATGAAGTTTTGAGGTTATTTGGGTAGGTTTAGGTTGAACTAGAAGGCTCAGAGTGGTGTGAGGAAGTGAGGGAGGAGGTGCCCTTTTATAATTGAGGCGAGAGGTACTTTTGGAAACTCTCAAACTATTAAATTAATGTAAACTAATTTTCTATTAAAAATGGATCCAAAGTGAGTTATTTATAATATAAGATGAGGATTTTTAAAGATAATCTAAAAAATTAATTTTTTTGACAATTTTAGATCACATAATTACCCTTGTTTTTGGCTTTAACCATTAGTTAAATCCTTTAACTCTTACCGTGACAATTTGAATTTTTACTCTTAAAGGGATAATATAGTTACTCTAAAATTTAAAAAGATCCATAAATGGTTTATTGATGACATATTTAACTTCATCCTAATATTTTTTTGGAATTTTATATTTGTATTAATTTAATATCATTTAATAAAATATTATTTATTTTAAAATATCATTAGTGTCAATTTTGACACTATTCATTACTTGACTTTTTAGAAATATCATAAAAACATTATATCATAAATCATCACTAATATGTAAAATTAATCTATAAAATTCTTTAATCACCTTAATTATATCAAATTATATTTATTTTAATATTTTTAATAACATTTATTTGATATGTCCATTAATTAAACGATTATTGCATCATCATTATGCAAGCATTTAATTTTATTATTTCATCCCTAAAAATTAAAAA
Organism: Viscum album; assembly: GCA_963277665.1. Taxonomy (NCBI): domain Eukaryota; kingdom Viridiplantae; phylum Streptophyta; class Magnoliopsida; order Santalales; family Viscaceae; genus Viscum; species Viscum album. Next base: position 941,805,120 of record OY728145.1, read on the forward strand.
TAAATTTTCATGATTAATAAAAAAAATTAAAAATTAAAATAACTATTTATAGTATAATATATCTTCTGAATAACTATATTTAAAAAATGTAATACTTATTAAAAATAAGAATGTGATATATTGGATTTTCCTTGGAATAAAATACTATAAAAGGCTTGAAGTCAGCCAATGGAAAAAAGAGGCTATAAAATAGGCCCAAGGATTATTTTGGTCAAAAATATTTCATCCAACAAAATTAGAAAATGTTTTAGGGTAATATTTATAATATTATTTTCCCCTTAATTACCAAATTTAACGTTAACCATGGTAATTAAAATATTAATAAATTTACTATTAATATTCCAAAAAATAAAATAAACCAATTTAAATAATTTGGATAAAAAAATTCTAAATATGAAATTTGTTTTTCAAAATTCAAAACATTTAATTCGTAGTAATTAATTTAAAATTAATCATGTTGATGGAACGAGAAAACGAGTTTTAAAATTGAAAACCTTAAAAAGATTGAAATGTTTTTATATAAAAATTCAATTTTAAATTTATTCAAACGACATAAATTACATTAAATTATAAAAAATCATATAATTATACTTTAAAACTAATAAAAATTATAATTTAACACTACAAATTATTTTGATGAAAAAATTTGTTTTCAATTAAAATTTAGTATTTTACTATTCATCAAAACATGAAACTTATCATATAAATAGTAAAATTTAATCAAAGTAAATTTTTGTATTCCTATTTAAAATATGAAGTTAAATTTTTCAAAAATATAATATATAAAATTGTCAAAATTTGGATTCAAAATATGTTCACTATTAAAAGACAATAAAACGGCCTTTATAGAAATATATATTTTTATACATAAAATTGGGTTTGTTCATATCTTATGGATATAAAATATATTGGATGAATATACAAAATATTTTATTGAATATATAACAGGTATATATCATTATTATCATTTAGTAATTGTAATTAATTTAATTTATTATGATATCATTCATTTTTGAACATAAAAATAGTTTTTATAAAAGCATTTTCATTATATTCAATTTGTTCTTATATTCATTTATAATTAGTTTGTGACCAATGAATTCAACCATATATTTTCATAAGTTAGTTAATAATATTCATAACTTCTAAATTTTAATTTAGGTTACATCTTATTATATTAAATAATATTATTTTAATAATATATTATTGTTCAGTAACACTCGGTCTTGCATGTAATGTAAGACAAATCATTATTTTGTGTTGCGTAATCTTAACATGGTACTGTGTATAAATAAATCTATCAACAAAATTAAATTTATTCAAAAATGAGAATACTGTAAAGTCTTGGGGTGTTACATTCTATCATCCTTCAATAAATTTCTTCCTCACAATCAAAAATTTCACTTCAAAAATTAAAGGTCAATACCTGAAAATTAATTTTTAGTATACCCACATCAGAAATAGGATTAATAAAAAATCATTTTAATAAGATGGAAAATTGAATTAAAAGGTCACAATAAAAATAGAATTTTGAAATGTATAACATTAGTGTGAAGTAAAAAATTATTACATGGGAGAGAGATATAACCATCAATTTATGATGGGGAGTAAAAAAGAACATGGTATTCAGAAATTCTACCATCACAAAATTGTAAATATATGATGGGTTAAATGATCATTATTTTCTCAAAAAATAAAATAAAATTGATACTATTTTTTTCAAAATCCTTTTCCTAAAGTTGAGGGATTTTATTACAATCTTGATAAAGAACTCAATTAAATTCACTATATTTCTTTCCATGTTATGATGTCATACTTCGGTCGTGATTCGATCTATTTTCACATTATTTCATACACCTAAAGATGGATATTTAAGATGAATTTTTATGCTTGAATAACTTGTAATGAATCATAAGGTTTGTAAGTATTTCCTTCATCCTCTTAAATTTTTATATAAAACCAAAAAGGTTAGAACAATGTATCTAATAAATCATACTTTAACCTCAAATAATAATATCCAAGGTTCAACTTAACCCATTTTAACCTTAAGACTCATCCAAAATACATCTGTCCAAATTGACTACCTAAAAAGGTCTCTAAATTCCCAAAATCAATCTTAACATCAAATTACTCAAACAACAGAATGTATCTCTTATTGTCACATACCAAATATTTGATCATTTTAAAAAAATTAATGAAAACATTAATACTTCCAAATACTTAAAGATGAAGTATTGCAATATAATCCTTATATATCTCATGATTTTTATAACTTGATAACCATTGATGAAATAAATCTTGAATTAAAATAAACAATAACTTTAATCATTCTACTTCATTTTTAAACCATTAACTATGATTCATAACCTTATTCCTTAATACCACATTCCTTTCATAGTCTCTTCATCATCAGAAATATAACCATTACTTGTATAACCTTGATGATTATAACCATTGACCAAAACCCAAATCACAATGTGAGAAACACCTATTATAGTGATATAGTCACGAAGAATCATTTATAGGATGTCTAAATCATGAAAACTTTTTATCAATCTATAATTACATAGTTTTAATATAGGTTATCCATGGTATTAACAAATCTATAGGATGATATCCTATAATTATACTTATCCTCAAAGTTAACATATGTTTATTTTTTCTAATCCTTGATTTATTCAATATAGTTCCTATGGTTTCTACTAAACTTGTTCTGATACTAACTGTAACAACCCCAACCCTAGTATCCTAGAGCTGGTGACTTAATTTAATACATTTCCATAAGATACAAGGAATCAAATACTAAAGGACTAATTAGTTTATTAGTCATGGTAAGATAGATATATATTTTTAATCTACATTACATTTTGAAACATAAAATTAAAAAAATCCATTGAGTCTTCCATTATTCCCACTTTGTGTAACCCTAAATATTAGTCATAAAACAATTCTTATAATCCTAGGTAAAAATGAAACATATGAAAGGGGTGATATCAAATTCTTAGTAAAGGTAAATGTACAATAGAATCTATCAGTAAATATGGAATAAAAAACATGGTACGGTAAATAAATTATACACAATATATTTAAATAATCACATGAGCTAAGAAAGTTAACCATAGCTATTCTAACTAATAAAATAATATCATGGAATAATAATGATGACAAAATGCATAATTTTGGACGTATTAACTATCAAGATCTATCTTCAAGATAGTTACTGTCAAGATATATCCTTATAAAAGTTTATGTTTTTGGGTAGAAGCCCATTTGATTTGTGTCAATATCTATCCTCTTAATAATTCGAAACTACTTGGAAACAAACATGAAGGGTTTGTCGCCAACTAATTTCATCTCAAGAGACTACCGATTCATCGAGGGGTTTACTTTAAAGGGTCCCCAAACCATTTATTACATGTCCAAATAATTTCTAATATAAATAAATAACATGGATAAATAAAAATTTCTGACCAAAATCAATAAATAATCATATGTTATATCAATACTTACCCAGTAAAACTAACCATAAACCATTTACTAAAGTATGGAATATGGTATCATAAAAGATAAACCTCAATAAAGTACAATATTCTGAAAAATATGTTGACATAGATAAAAATACTTTAAATGATGTCATAGAAAATTTGTTGAGTAAAAACTGTTAATCAAGCCATATAAAAAACACTTTTGTATAAAAATACCTTTTTTTAAGAACCCATTTTCAATACCAACACACCCTTTATCTAAAAAAATTTAATACCAAAATAATAAAAAATATAAAGATGTTTTTTCATTTAAGGAAACATGAAATATTGAAAAGGAAGATGAAAATAAAATAATGGCCACAATGGCAGAAAAGTCATTGTCATTGTATACATTAAGAATAGAATATTACTTTTTTAATTTGTGAAAATGATCATATAAAACATGTTAAAAGATTAATTTTTGAAAAAAATTGAATTAAATTCAAATTATAAAGAGAATTTCTTTTATAATTATTTTATATAAATATATAGATTAATATAAAAAATATTTACATGGAGAAAAAGATTTGATAATTAAACCACTTTGAATATTTAAATAATAATCCCCATGAAAGAATAACATTTAAAAAAAATTAAATAACTTGATAACAAATAAATTAATGACATGATAATTCAAAGGGGCTGTATATACACCTTATAAAAGAAGGTGGGTGTATAACATCAAACTATGCCTCAATGAAACTTGATTGAGATGAAGTCCCTTACCATGTGTTTCCTTTTTGTGTGAATGTCATTTAAATTACTCTATAATGGTTTTAAGAGTGTTAGTAAATTATTAAATAATGATATTAATGTTTATAAAATCGTATATTATCTTCTTATAATATCTTATTACTCATTTCATAACAATATTTCATTATTTTCACTATTTTGGGTGTTAATTGCCTAGTTTCTCGAGTAAGTTTTGACTTATTATTTGTTGTTCCTATTACTTAGACCATGATTTAATTATATAAATAATTTAAAACATAATTTAATTATCATATATATTTAGTACAAATGTATTTATAATAATCCATAATATTTGGAGATAATAAATGAAATTCACATTCATGGAAACAATAGGTCGTACGTACGCATGAGTGCTAAATTCATTTCTTTATCATATTAAAAGAGTGATAAGTAAATGATACATATTTATATTATAATTTCAGTATAATATTAATGTACTATATGTAACATATATTTATTAAAACCAACCTTAATACATTGTATGTATAGCATGAATGAATCACATTGCTTTGGGGAGGCAGTAGTCCACATTTCCACAAACAATGTTATCATATTTACACAAAATGGAAAGTATAAAGATATGTGATCTAAAATATTTAAATAATAATAATTAAATAATAAATAATATATATATATATATATATATAATATAAACATATTTTATGTCATAATTTCCAACCATGAAAGGTGGTAAAGGAAAAATGAACAATCATCGTTTCATGAGGCAGTAGTTCTTCATACACATAAACAGTATGTTCATTACCCTTTAGATGGAATTGTATGTAAGTGTAGGGAAAAAAATTATAATAACAACATATAAATATATTTAGGATAAGTTTTTTTATATAATTATTAAATAATGATAGTTGAGGGGGTAGATAATGGAAATAAAACTGAAGATATTGAGGAAAGATATTACATCTTCTTTGGGAAACTCATTTTGATTTGCACCAAAGGGATTCCTTGGATGGATTTATTACCAAAGGTAGGATTATTGGATGAATACATGAAAGTTTTTAGGTTATTTTTATAGTTTTTTGTTGATTTATAAGGCTCAAAGAGGTGTGTAGAAGTGAGGGAGGAGGTTCCCTTTTATAATTGAGGTGAGAAGTACTTTTAGGAACTCTCAAAATATTAAATTAATATACATTCATTTTATATTTAAAATGGATAAAAAGTGAGTTATATTGAATATAAGATGATTATAGGTTTATATACTCTCATAAAATAATTTTTAGACATGTTTAGGCCACATTATTATCGTTATCTTTTAGCTTTAACCCTTAGTTAAACCCTTTAACTCTTACCGCAAAAACTTGCATTTTTACTCTTTAAAGGTTAATATAGTTAATTTAAAATAAAAAAAAATCCATAAATGGATCATTTATGAAATATTAAACTTCATAACAATAATTTGGCCTAATTTTATATTTTTATTAATTTTATATCATTGAATATTTTTTTTAAATATCATTAGTGTTAATTTTGACATTATTCATTACTTAACTTTTTAAGAATATCATAACAACATGGTATCTTAGATAAAACTATTTTAACATATATATAATATTTAAAATTAATATAAAAAATTGTTGTATCACATTAATTATATCAAATTATATTTATTTTAGTATTTTTAATAACATTTATTTGATATGTCCATTAATTAAACAATTACTACATCATCATTGTACAAGACTTTAATTTAATTTTTTTATCCCTAAATATTAAAAGTAAATTATCCTGATGAATATTAACATTTTTATATTTAACATAAATATTTATAGTTGAAGATATCTTCTGAATAAATGTATATATAAAAAATATAATACTTATTAAAAATAAGAGTGTGACATATTGGACTTTCCTTAAAATAAAATACTATAAAATTATTAAAGTGATCCAAGTGGCTCCAAGAGGCAATAAAATCGTTCCAATGATGATTTTGGTCTAAAATATCTCATAAAATAAAATTATTACATGTATTAGGGTAATTTTTTAATATTGTTTTACCCTTAATTACTTGATTTACCCATAACCGTGGAAATTAAAATACTACTGAATTTACTATTCATATAGCCAAAAATAGAATAAAATTATTTAAATAATTTTAACCCACTAATCCCAAATATTAAATCAGTATTTAAAAATTCAAAACACATAATCTTTAATAATTAATCTAAAATTAATCACGTTGATGGAACGAGAAACATATTTTTAAAAGTGATAACGTTCAAAAGATTGAAATGTTTTTACATCAAAGTTCAATTTGAAATTGATTCATATGACATAGATTGAATTAAATTATAAAAATATAATCTAATTATATTCTAAAAATATTATAATTATAATTTTACACTATAAATTATTTTTATGAAAAAAGTTGTTTTCAATTAAAATTTATTATTTTTCACTATTCATCTAAACATAGAACTTATCATAAAAATACCAAAAATTTAATCAAAGTAAATTTTTATATTTATCTTTAAAATACAAAGTTTATTTTTACAAATATAATATATAAAATTTTCAAAATTTGGATTTAAAACACATTCGCTATTAAAAGGCGGTAAAACTCTATTTAGAGAAATAGAGGTTTTTATAAATAAAATTGGGTTTGTTTTTATCTTATGACAATAAGATTTATTGAATGAATATAATTTTTTTATTGAATATATAAATTATATATTTCATTAATATGATTTACTAATTATAATTCATTTAATTTATTAGGATAAAATGCCTTTGTGTGCATAAAAACAGTTTTTATAGAAACATTATCATTATATTCAATTGGTTCTTATATTCATTTATAATTAATTTATAACCAATGAATTCAACTGTTTATTTTCATTAGTTAGACAATACTATTCATTACCACCAACATAACATCTAGTTTATATCTTATTATATTAAATAATAATAATTTGATAATATATTGTTGTTCGGTAAAACTTGGTCTTGCATGTAACGCAAGTTAACTTAGTGTTGTGCGTAGATTAAGCTTAACATAGTGTTGCGTATAAAGCAAGAAATAAAAAAAATTAGAAATGAAAATATTTTAAAGACTTTGGGTGTTATAGATAATCATTAAGAACTCTATATGAGTAATTTTCGTACATTATATGAATCATTATGATGAATGTATGAGTCATTAACACTAAAGATATTGGTTTGGGTGAATTTGAATATAGAATTCAAAAGAAATTATTAGTGGTGAGTTTTTAAGATGTTTTTTGTGTCTTTTTAAGAAGGTAGATGTTCATAATATACCTATCATATTTATAAGATGCCACTTTATAAGATGAGTTTGTTAGATATGGTTTTTGATATGATTGATTGCCTTTATGTGATTCTCAAATTTGTAAGATTATGAATTATTATAAGATAGTAGGCCCATGTTAGTTAACATATTTTCAAAAGATATTTAATTTTATAAGATAAAAAAACCACACAATTCATATTATCTTATAAAAACTATACAGATTTTTGGAGTAAATTCTTACGGTTCTTATTGGAATAGAATATTGAATATTAGAATGAAAAATCAAGTAATTTCATAAGAATAAAATCAAAATAATTAGAGTTAAATCAAATTATGCTACAATTAACTTCAAGGAAATAATATCAAAAATCATTCTAAATATATTTCTAATTCAAGAAAAATAAGATAAGTGTTCCATGCCAAAAGAAGGGGTTCTATGTCATAACTTCATGTTTCCATGAATACATTGATACTAACTCTAAAGAGAACTAAATTTAGAAATATTATGGGAAAATAAAGATATGATATTTAAAATATTTCATATATAAATTAATATATGTATTTCGATTTTTCAAATGAATACCTTAACTCTTATTAAGGGAGAATATTTCCTTCTATTGATTTTTGATGTTTTTTAAAATAAAATATGGAAATAATATTAATTATTCAATAAATATAAAATAGGAAAGATCATAATAAAAAAATATTGAGAATTTATAGAAAACTTTATACATAAAAAAAGATAAAACTATTGTGTGTTAAGGGATAAGAATTAAACTGTATCCAAGAAACCTTGGGTGTTAAATATGAAGGAGGAGGCTGAAATCAAGTGTTATTTATTCAATATAAGAAAAAAAGGGAGAAATATAAACCTCTTATTAGAACCTGTGATATCATTATATTATTAGTAAATATAGGTGATCAAGTGAAATGATTCTTTGGAAGAATAGGACATAGGGACATGAAGAAGAACATGGTCGATGAACACAACACCCGAAGAAAAGTGTGCTCGAAGGTCAGTTTAAAGACGAATTTTGGGATGACCAATAAAATAACTATCTAGAGACTATATAAAAACCCCATCAGGATAATTATAGAAGATTCATGAGAGATAGATTCAACTGATAAAATATATTATAGAGAACATTTTGAGGGGTTCTTGATGTAATCACATGTGAAACAAGAATTTTTGGAGACAATATGTCAATATTTTTTGGTGATTGATTATACTTTTACTCATGGTGATCTACAATGTAGAAAAAAAGTTTTGAAACTCAATAAAAACCTGAGAAATTGTAGGATTTAAAGGATAAACCCTGAAAATATCGTGTGCTCTTCCTTTATTTATAACATGACTCTATTTAGGATTTGATACCCATTAAAGAGATAACTAGACTTTAACTAGTCATAGTGGTAAAATAAAAAGATAATAAATTAATAAAATAAAGGGATTATTGATTTACCCACTCCACATCATAGTTATTTCACTTAACATTGTCACTTTAAGTAATATTATGGATAAACAGGTTTCACTCAAGAAGATCCAACCTTTAATAAAGAAGAATCAGGGACAATCTCTATTTTTTTCGACAGTCAATGAGTCATATATTTATGGAAAGAATTTTTAAGGATGTAATAAAAGAATGATTCTACACTTTCTATTATAAATGATTGAGGTAAGTGATCCTATTAAAATAGAATTTACTCTAATTATATAAGATGATATAAAGATTTATAATGACTAGAGAAATCTAAAATGGGATTAGAAAACTTGAAATTAAATCATATTATCTTCATATGATGAATTATACACTAGGTAATGGGATATAAAACTATCAAGAAGATATAAAAGAAACTTTTGAACTTTTAAGGAGGTAGTGTGAAGATTAATGAGGATAAAGTTCATATTTAGTGAGAAATATTTGAAAAAATTTGTTGGGATAATGATGATATTAGATGACTACTTTATAAGGGGAAATGATATAACTAGAAACAATATAGGATTTTTATAAAATATATAGGATTCAACAATCTAAAAAGAACTTGATAAGGATTATTCATGATCAATTAATCCAAAAAATGTATATCTGGAAGAGGCAGGATATCCTTCCATTAATATTTTGATAACACTGCCCTCAATAATGAAATGAGAAATGTAGTAGTGATCAAAAGGAAGGAAAAAATTGAGATGGAAATCAAAGACAAAAAATAATATAAGCGAAAAAATAGTGTGATTCATATTTTTAATGTAATGATTAATGAAGTTATCTATATAAGAAATATATTACATTTTTCTCAAATAATATCATAATAGGGGTAGAAAATGAAATGGAATTCATCTACTTAAATTATTTAGTTTTCATTGTATTCATAAATGTTCAATTAATTTCCCAAATAATAAACTTGATAAAATTGAGAGTTGCAGTGAGTATGAAGACTATTCTAAGGGAAGGCCTGGAAAATCCAAAAAAAGTGACTATAGAAGGGAAAAATAATTCTTAAATAAAATTCATAAGGAATTATATTACTAGAGAAGAAAGTGAATATTCATCATCCTATAGTGAGTTAGATTAATGTTTCTCTCAAAATCTCCAAACCAACATAGCTCAAGTTAAAAACAATGAGTCCTCTTCAAGAAGTAGTGACGAGGAATAATAATAAACCAACAATGAATTCATGTTAGGATCTAAACAATAGGTTTTTCTTGAGATAAATAAATACCTCATTAAGAAAATAAATTATATTGAGGATGAAAGGAAGGTGAATGATAAAGAAAATACTCCCAACAAAGAGGTAAAAACATTAAAGTTAACAATTACAAAATGGTAGAAAATACTAGAAGATATGAGTGAAAAATTGGATGAAAAATAAAAAGAAATAAATGATTAAAAATCTTGGTGTCTTAATTCAAAAATATTAACACCCTATAATTATTTATGTACTCTTTTGAAATAAATTTAAAGTATTTGATATCTTTCTTTACATGAAAAAAGTGAGTCTAAATGAACCAAGATATATTATGAACATTATAATCCTATCGTTGAACTATAAAGTATTAATATGTTTAACCACATTATAAAATATATATAAAAATGTTTTCCCAAATTTAAATTTATTGATTAATTACTCATAAATAATCATTAAATTTTAAATAAAATTATTTCTTTATTAAATGATATATTTTTGTAAAGAAATGTATTTTTCTACGTCTTTTTAATTTTTATATAAAAAAATATATTTATCACAATTTAAAAATTATTTATATTTATATTTATTAAAAATTTATGAATAATCATTCATATATTAGTGATTAAATGTTTATTAATGAAGATCAAATCATTTTATGGTAAAATGAGTTGTTTTTTAGAAAATAGTTTTTTAAGTGCAATGTGTTTTTATCTTAATCAATTAAATAAATAACTATTTATTAATGATTTTAAATAAATTTATAGAATAAATATATAATTTAATATTTTATCATTCACAAAATATATTTTACTAGCTAAGTAATGATAAAAAATTCAGTTTTATGCATCAAATTCAACTGTCAAAAAGCGGGTATTCATAATGTTCATCATGATTATTTTAAAATTAATTTATTCCACTAATAGAAATTTAATTTTAGTAAATGGATTAAATATTTTAAATAATAATCTCTATTTTTTTAATGATTCCACTTTGATATGTTATATCATAAATCTATTTTTATTCATGTTATTAAAAATTTTATTTAAATTTATTTCCTTCATGGAGGTTATGATTTAAAAGTTACCACAACAGTTAGGGTTTTATATTAGAATCTCACTTTTTTATCAGGATCGTTTATGCTTAAATATCTGGAGTTTAAATTATATAATATATCTCTAAAAAATATAATTTATTATATTCTTATTTAGTAATTTTTGAAGATTACATGTTTTCCTTCCATTTTACTCTATCTAATTACTCATAAGACCAAAAGCATGTATTTAAGGAAAAGCAAGTTTATTTTTCTCTCTGGTCAAAAATGTTTTTCTTCAATGTCAATGTTTTCTTTAAAAAAAATTCAAGAATATTTTTACTATTCTAATTTTTTTGATTAAATTAATTTTTACCCATATTTTAAATTTTATAAAAGTTTTTAAAAATAATTTTCTTATCGTTTTCTAAATGAGGTAAATTTTACCAAATGTGTGAAAAAAATATTTGTTTCAGTGTATACAATATGAACTAATTTTCCCACCAATTTGAATACTCTTTGATTTTAATATTTCTTAATAATATTATGTAGTTCTTTTAAAATAAATTTTTTTCATAATATTCTCAAAATTTTATATTTTAATTAATTTATTTCAAAATGGAAAGGGTATTTTCCTTAAGAAATGATATTGTGATATTTTAATGGTATTTTCTTCTTGAAAATACTGATTGATGTTACTTTTGATTCATTGGGGATATGATATGATGTTACTATATTTATTATTTCTATATATGATTATTGATTATGATGATTAAATATTGAAGAAACCCATTTTCTTTTCCACGGTTTGGGCTATGTTGAAATGATAATTATTTTTATGATATTGAAGAATACATATAAATGTATTATGATTATGTGATGGGTGGGTATGTTAAATAACTCCACTGAATTGGGAAATATTTAAAGTTTATGAGCTCCAAGGGTACATTTAAGGTTATCCCAAGCCCAAAATTGGGTATATGGGAAGTTATCCCAAGCCTAAAATAGGGTACAAGGGAGGTTATCATATGACCAAAGAGGGTATAGGGGTGGTTATCCGAAACCCAACATGTGATTAATGTCTTGGTAAATAGCCTTGAAAAATGATTTCTATGATTATGATTATTCCACACATGATGTCACTCTCTTATGACATGTTATTATGCCATAGTTATATTCTCATGGCTCGTGACTATTGATTATTTTATGATTCATGTCTTATTAACTTCTAACGTATTATTCCATGGTTCATATTTCTGATATATGAATCATTGGGTATGATTTTTTAATGTTAAGATCATGAAATAATACCCTTATGCTTATGTTATGGTCACTTATTATCATTGATTGTTAACTCTAATGTTTATGCTTATAGATCATTTAAGCTCACCCTTTCTTATGTCTCTTTTCCCCAGGTTATGAAAAAAGGTTCAAGTAGGGTATTACTAGAAAGTGTACTATGAAATAAGATATTGTGGGAGATTTTTAAGATCATTTATTAAATATTATGATTATATATCTTATCTCAAAATAAACTCAACCTTTACGTTCCTCTTGCATGTATTATTTTGAAATGTATTGAATACTCATCTTAAATGATGCAATATTTATGTATGTATGATTGGTTCACCTTTGTTGGTATTAGAGGATGGTATTGTTATTTTTGAATATTAGGATTAGAATAATTTAGTGAGAAACCTTAGGATAATCCTAAATATAGGATAATATCCTAAGTTATGGTAAAGACAAGAGTGTTGATTCCATGTAAAATACATCCATTAATAGACATGAGAAAGTGGATGGTGTTATGGCACATATTCACCTTACGGTAAATAGTCTACATGAAACATATTTATAATTAAATTGATTGTAATTAGTGAATAATGATTGGGCCTAAGACTACACACCAGGATAGACACTCTTGAGGGATATGATAATGATAATTCAAATTTTATTTATGAACCATTATGAAGGATCTGAATAGTTAATCCCATATATGAACTAGGTTAAACCTACGGTGTCATAGATTGAAAATATTTTTTCATGATTTAAATATCATGTGAATGATTTTTCATTATTATATGCTTTCTCACTATGATTATTATTGCTCACACTATGTTTTTTTGGTTTTATTCAATAGTCATAACAAGAAGGAATCGTGTTAATATTGAATGTGATGGAAAATACAATGATTGTACACATCAGAAACCAAATAAAATGGGAGTTGGAATGTGAAAACTTACAATTATTATTAACCATTTATCTCAATTTATTATTGAAAACCTCCACTTGGGTGAGTTTCCTAACATTCCAAATAAGAGAAAAATTGAGTCAAGTGGGAGTTCTATTGATAAATACCATAAAGAAAAGAAGATTCAAATTCTTACATGTCAAGAATGTGGGAAGAATCACCTAGGAAGATGTCTCAAAGGAATATGAATATTTTTACATATGAAGAATAAGTCCATATAGAATGTAATTACTGAGGAAAAATGAATAGTTTTATTGAGGGAAATATAGTATATCTTAATTTTATAGTTCTAGTTTAATGTCATATATGAAGGGAACATGGAAAATATATGAGCCAGTGACCTAATAGAATGAATAAATCCTATAATAAGGAAGGTACTAAATTTTTTTAATCATTAAATTGGATCATGATGGTTAAGGAACAAATATACTCAACTCTAGAGTTGGGGATGTCATGTTAAATTTCATACAAATGTTCCCTATAAAAATATTATTCTTCATCCTTTAGTGTAATTTGATGTTATTTTGAACATTTATTAAATATTTCTACATAGATTCTAAATAAATTTATAGAATAAGGAAATCACATTTGATATTCTGAATCAACCCATGATTCACTAGTAGAAAAAGGTTCTTTCGTATTATTTTTTAAATTTTAACATTAGTTTTTAACATATTTTTTTCCTCCAATGTTAAAAGTGGGACTTCCAACATTGATTTTTATAAAAAAATGTAAAACACATAAATGTTGACCACTTGAAGTTGTTTTTTGGAAAGAAGACATCAAAAGTATGATTCCAGAAGGGTTTTAACATCATTTTTTTGATAAAAAAGATGTTAAAAGTCCTCATGGAAATATATTAATGTCATTTATTCAGAAACATATCTTAAAATCCTAGTTTTAATGTTGGTTCATGAAAAAATGACATTAAAATACCTCATAAAATACTTTTAAATTCAATTTTTTTTTCAGAAACGGATGTTGAAATTAACTTTTGATGTCATTGTTTCCCCAAAACCAACTTTAAAAATGTTACCAAGTTTTATTTCATTTTATAAGATTATATTATACTGGTCATGGTGATAAAATTGACTTATATATCAAATGTTATTTCCATCGAAAGTTATACTTCTCTAAGTTTCAAAAGATACAACTCATTTCAAAGTAAATATGAGAAACATGAAGTGAAAAATTAAAGACCCCAAATGAAACATAAAATAAAAATAAAGTTTTGAACTAATTTAAAATATTTTATAAGTTTTTTTAATAAAAATGTTTTTCATTTTCATTTCTCTTCTTTTTAGGGAATAAATCATTCGGCAATGAAAACAATGATCGATAAGGAATTTTGAACCTCGATTGGTGAATCACATGCAAATATTTTATCTCTATAAATCGATCAAAAAATACTTCATCATTATAAAAAAATTATCATGTTTTTTAGTGATTAAGGAAACAAATAATAAATAAATTAAAGAATTAGATTAAATATCATGTTCAAATCATCAATTGAAGAAGTGTTGAAAATATTATTGGATTTAAGAGGTCTAAAATGTTGAAATAAAGATAATATGGATTTATATATTGAAAAAAAATATTTTCAGCAGAATTGTATGAAAATTTAGGTGGGATTTTAAAAATTTAAATGCGCATTGTGAAAAAATTGAAATACTAATCCCGTGTATTTAAATTTTACTTTTAAAATTGGGTAAATATAAAACCAAAGTTAAAAACCTTCATGTATTGGGTTTTTTATTTGAAATTTATTAAAAAACTAATGTTAAAGTATCTATAAATCACTCTATACATCAGTTCTTCAGTATAAAATGTTAAAATCCTACTTTTAACACTAGTTTATGAAAAAAATATGTTAAAATTTTTCATAGAAGATATTTAACGTTGGTTTTTTTATGAATCAATGTTAAAAGTCAATTTTTTTGTTAGTTTTTCAAAAAATAGATGTTAAAAATACTATCAAGTTTTACTTTATTTCCCAAGATTCAGTTTTACTAGTTGTGGAGATAAATAAGACTTATAGATCAAAAGTTATGGATTTCATAAGTTGAATTTATCTAAGACTTCTCTTAGATATGTTAAACTTCCCATGGCTATAACTTTTGATTTTTAATTCCATTTTAGCTCCACAACCAGTAAAATAAAATCTTAGAAAATGAACTAAAATGTGTTCATCATTTTTATTGTCAGTTTTGTAAAAAAACCTACGTCAAAAGTGAATTTTAATGCCAGTTCCTAAAAAACCAATGTTAAAATTCTTCTATAAGTACTTTTAATATAAACTCTTAGAGAAGTTAAAATTATAACATCTATAACTTTTTATCTATAATGTTTTAGCTTCATGACCAACAAAATTGAATATTGGGAAATAAACTATAACTCGGTCATCATTTTTAATGTCAGTTTTGAAAAAAACCAATATCAAAAGTGACATTTAATGCTAGTTCTTGAAAAAAATTACATTAAAAGTATTATATGAGGACTTTTAACATTGATTTTTCAAGAACCAAAATTAAAATTAGGATTTTAATGTTGTTTATAGAATAAAAGAAATTAAAACTCTTCCATAGGGAGTTTAAATGTTGGGTTTTATATAACCAACATTAAAAGTTGTATTACCCCTGGTTACCCTTTCTTGATGATTTTAATGGTGTTAAAGTTAAGGGTGATGAATGGGAGATTCGAGAGAACTTTGAATGATGTTCTGAGGCAAAGGGGAAGTCCCACGAATGGCGCACGATTTGTCTAAAGCGTGCGGTAAAACCATGCGTAGTTGGTCTTGGAGGTAGTAGATTATGCACGGGTGGTGCACAGTTTTTCTAACCATATGACCAAACCGTGCGTGGAGTGTCTGTCGAGGCAGTGACTAACTCATGGTTAGCGCACGGTTTGTCTAACCATGCAGGCAAACCGTGCGGCCACTTAAATGAAATCCTATTGTAGTACCCCTAGTTTCTGGTATGTAAACCTTTATTAAATATTTTAATGGTTTTAAAGTTAAGGGTGATGAATGGGAGAGTCAGGAGAACTTTGAATAATGTTTTGAGGCAAAGGAGAAGTCGCACAGATGGCACACGATTTGTCTAAACCGTGCGGTAAAACCGTGCGTAGTTGGTCTTGGAGGCAATAGCTTCTGCATGGGCAGTGCACAGTTTGTCTAACCGTGCAGCCAAACCATGCGTGGAGTGTATTCCAAGGTAGTGTCTAGTGCACGGTTAGTTCACGATTTGTCTAACCATGCGGGCAAACCATGCAGCCACTTAAATAAGATCCTATAAAGGTGGATCTCACACGTTTTTGCCTCTAAGTGTCTCGTTTTTCCTCCTAAGTAGACCTAACTCAGGATTTCGCTTCTCCTAAGGTCAAAGAGGGTTCTCCTATAATTATAGAGGTGATCTGAAGGCTTCTCTTGGCGAATCGAAGCCGAATTCTTGAGGAGAAGAGATCTAAGGTAGGTTTTTGGAGAATCGACCCGGGTTTCTTGAGCGTTCTTCAACCGTTTTGGTTTTTGTCAAAACCTTTGAGGTAGGTAGATTCACTCTCGACTCCTCTTGTTATAATTGATTGGATTAGTTTCAAATTGGTTCTTTTTAATGGATTTTATTGTGAAAAGAATGGAATAAATCTTCTTTAGTGATGATTTATGGTTTTGTTGAAATTGTGAAATATTGGTGAATTGTTGTGCAAAGTGATTTGGCTTCTTGAATTTAAAATGTTAATTTTAAATTATGGATTTTCTGAAATTTTAAATGGTTTGATGAAAAGTGGGTTTTCAATAAAAAGGGTGTTTTACTAAAATGGTTTGATATTGAAATGACTTTGATGGAATTAGTTTTCAATAAGAAGGGAGTTTTATTGAAATGGTTTGGAATTGAAATGGTTTTCAATAAAAAGGTGTTTTTATTGAAACGGTGTTTTGGAATGATTGATGGGCAGATGTGGTGTGTGTTCATATTGTATTTGGGACAGACAAGGGTTAAGAGTCTCCCCCCCAATAGTATTGGGATGGATAAGGGTTAGGGATCTCCCCCGTCAAACATTCATATTGCATTCGGGGCAGATCAGGGTTAGGGGTCTCCCCCATCAGTGTTGGGATGGATAAGGGTTAGGGATCCCCCACATCAAACATTCATGTGCATTTGGGTTGGATAAGGTTAAGAAGTCTCCCCCATCATGGTTGGGATGGATAAGGGTTAGGGCTTCTCCCCTCTTCCAGGTAGCATGCATGGTCGGTTGCTTGGGTTTGGGAAATTGTTGGTTATGTCAAAAAAGAATGTTTGTGAAATGGTTCTTAAGCTTGTTTGGTTATTTTTTGGGAAAAATAACTTTCTGGAAAATTGGTTTCAATTTATCTTGAAATTCCTTTGGTTATAAATGGTTTGGAAACTTTTTTATATTTAGTTATAGACTCCTTTTGAGAAAAAGTTCTATATAAACTATTTTTATATAAATGTTTCTAACTCTTCTATCCTAGTGGCGTGAGTAGGGAAGTCATTAGGGAAAACCTACTGAGTTTTATACTCACCCCTGCTTTGGCACGTTGGTGCTTTTGCAGATTTTGTATTCCAGGACATAGGTAAAGGTAAAACATCTTATTGCTAGTGTCTTGTGGTTATGCTTGGGAGATGTTATGGAGCTTAGAGCTTGTAGATCATGGATTTGTAGTGTCTTTTGAGGGTCTTGAGTTGTTCATCCACTGTGTACTTTGATGCTTATTTTGGTGTTATGTTGTTGTGTACTTTGATGTAGTTTGATATAAATGAAGTGTTTATTGGTCTTTCATTTGTTCATGCATCATATAGTGACATGAATTATAGAGTAATGAATTCCCACTAGGATTTCATATCTCATTGTGAAGAATTATTTATGATTTCGGGAAAGGTGATTTTTTTTGAAAAATACAGAAATTGTTTTCACGTAAAAGATTTTGAAAACAGGAGATTTGGTGTATCTTGAATATGAGTTGATTTTCAAAAGGCATGAGGAATGTTTTCAAAAATTATTAAACATGGGAAAACATATGTTTTGGAAAAAAATGTTGTGATAGTTGATGTGATAGAATTTGAAATGCTAAGCCATCAGTTGCTGGAGAGTGAGATTGATGGGGTTTGTTGTTAGTTTAGAAAATGGAATCGGGTAGTCATCATAGAGACCAACCGGAGGTAGCCGATGAGAATGTGGTTGCACCAGATCCCCAGGTGAACCAACAGTTAGTCCTTAGCATAGTTCAATCTTTCCAAGTCATGGGAAGTGTGAATAGAGAAGAAGAGACAAAGCATATTGCTTATGCGGCTCAGTTTTAAAAGCATAATCCACCCGTCTTTAGGGGTGATTCGGACCTAGAAAGGGTGGAGGTGTGACTGTCCAGAATGAACATAATTTATGAATTCATGGGGATGAAGGTAGAGATGAAATTAACTCTAGTAATGTATAAGCTAGAGGATCTTTCTATTCAGTGGTGGGAGTTGATAGTCTAAGTGGGAATGGACCGGGGTATGACATGCGAAGGCTTTGAGGAATTGTTTAATAAACAATTCTACCCACATACATTCATAATTCAATGCACAACTGATTTCATCAGTCTAAAGTAAGACAATCTCTCTGTCACAGAGTATGCGGCTAAATTCATGAATTTAGTTCGTTTTCCACCAGAGGTCACAGAAAGTGCGTCGTTGAAGGCACGCATCTTCAAATCGAGGATAAGGCAAGAGATTTGATCAAAGATTGTGGTGCTCTGTATTACGAATTATACAGAGATGGTGAATCGAGCGATTGTTGCTGAATGTGATATCTTGGGATCAATAAGAGGAGGAATGATGATACCTACAGGAAATAGTGGGAACTCAACCTCTAGGAACAATAGGAAAAGGGACACCTATTTCCACGGTGCAAGTAGAAATCACTATCAGACTGTGGGATCAGTGAACCTTCCTCCATGACCCCAGAGCAAAGCAGGTTGTTTTCAATGTGGTTTAGTTGACCACAAAAGGCGAGATTTTATGGCACAAACTAGAGTATGTCACAATTGAAAGAAGATGGGGAATCTACAACGCTATTGTAGGAATACACCGATGTCAGGTGTGCATGACACCCCTCAAGCATCGCAAGCATCATATGCTTTGACAGGATGTGGACAGAAGAATCAGTCTCATCAACATAACAAAGCTAGCCATGGTGATTCTCAAAATACCATGACTCTTCAACCATGACAATCTCATCAAGGCAACAAGGAGAACAATTAAGTGATGAAGCAATTGTATGGAGCTAAGCAGATGATTGTCGATGATCAGGCTGGACTATCTGTGGTGAGAGGTACAATTCTTTTGAATTATACCCTTGTGACAGTTCTCTTTAATATTGGTTCATCACATTCATTCATTGCTTCTCATGCTGTTGACTTTCTATGTTTAAAACTGGAAATGATGCCTTCTGTTTTGAAACTAAAAACTCCTCTTGGTGAAAGAGAATGTCAAGACTTTGTGTGTAGAGCATGTGCTATAACTGTTGATGGAGGTGAGTTAAAATGGGACTTCTAGATGTTGGACATGTATATATATGACGTAATCTTTGGTATGGATTGTTTTACAATGTTTAAGGCTCACATCGACTATTATAGGAGAATGGTTAGTTTCACGACTGAGGATGACATCAACACTCTCTTCAGAGGAGAGAGGATGGTAAAGAAAGGTGAAAAGAGCTTATTGTCACCAATGGTGGGAACGATCTCTTACCAACTAGTAGCGTTGACTTTGGAATCAATGGAAGAGATTGAGGAAAATAGTTTTCTAGCTATTGTGGATCAATTTCTAGATGTCTTTCCCAATAACTTCTCAGGGTTACCACCTCTATGGGAAGTGGAGTTTACGATTGATCTCCTTCCAGGACTAGTCCTATTTCCCTTCCATCTTATAGGATGTCACCAGCAGAGTTGCAATAATTGAAAGTGAAGTTAGAGGAGCTAGAAAGCAAGGGTTTCATTTGACCAAGTACTTCTCCATGGACATCACCGATGTTGTTTGTAAATAAGGCATATGGAACTCTTTGGTTGTGTGTTGATTATCGCAAGCTTAACCAAGTTAAAATAAAGAATTGATATCCACTTCCATGCATTAATGATCTATTCAATCAATTAAGGGGAGATTAGTGGTTCTCAAAGATTGACTTGTGATTAGGATATCACCAATTGTGAGTTTGGAAGGAGGATATTCCAAAGACAGCTTTCAGAAGAAGATATGGACACTATGAATATTTAGTCATGCCTTTCGGTCTAACGAATGCACCAGTGGTCTTCATGGCTTTTATGAATCGTATATTTCGGCGATATCTGGATTCTTTTTTTGTGGTGTTTGTGGATGATATTTTCTTCTATTAAAAAACAAGGGTTGAGAATGAGGTGCACCTGGAAAAAGTGTTACAAATCTTGAGAGATCATCGTTTGTATGCCAAATTATCAAAGTGTGATTTTTGGATATGGGAATCACATTTCCTTGGCTATGTCATTTCTGAGAATGGTGTTTCTATTGATCCTGAAAAGATAAAATCCATTATCTCTTGGAAACCACCGAAGAATGTGTTCGAGATACGCAGTTTTCTTGGTCTAGATGGTTACTACTGATGCTTTGTGCATGATTTTTCATGACTAGCTTCAGCAATGACAACTCTGACTAAGAAGAATGCTCTCTTCCAATAGATGGAATAATGTCAAAAATCCTTGCAGGAAATGAAAGTTCAGATTACATCGGCACCTATCTTGATCTTTCCAGAATCAGGACAGGGGTATGTGGTGTATTGTGATGCTTTAAGATTAGGGTTGGGTTTTTTACTCATGCAAAGAGATCTTGTGGTTGCTTATGGTTCAAGGCAGTTGAGGGTTCATGAGAAAAATTACCCAACACATGATTTTGAGTTAGCTGCAGTCGTCCATACTTTGAAAACATGGATACATTATCTCTTTGGTGAGAAATTTACTATGTTTACGAATTAAAAAATCTTGAAACACACGTTCTCACAGTGAGATTTAAATCTCAGGAAAAGGAGATGGTTGGAGTATCTACAGATGTTTGACTTTGACTTGATGTACACACCAGGAAAAGGGAATTCGGTGGCAGATGCATTTATTAGAAATTCATATGCTCAGTTGGCGAAGGAAGCTTCAAATAACTGGCAGTTGATGTCAGTCTTAGCCGACATGCATGTGGAATTTAAAGACCGAGGTAATGTTGCTGTTTTATTTTCAGCTACACTTGTTCTTTATTTAGTAAAGATGATCAAATAAGTACAAACATATGATTTAGAATTTATGGTTGTAAGTTCAAAACTCAATGATGGGGAGACCATTGATGGCTAGAAACTTGACGGGGGTTCAGTTTTGTGTTTTAGAGATCAGATGATTGTACCTATGGTTTTTCCGGAAAAACTCCTTCATGCTTACCACCATTCAAGATGGGTTGTACATATACGTACACAAAATATGTACAAGGCATTGAAGGCGCAGTTTTGGTGGAGCAGTATGAAAAGGAAGGTGACCTAGTTTGTCTCATGGTGCTTAACTTGTCAGAAAGTTAAAGTAGAGCATCATAGACCAGCTGGTATGTTACAATATTTACCTATCCCAATGTGGAAATGGGATTATATAGTAATGGATTTTTTTACAGGTCTTCCAAGAACGGTCTAGAAACACGATTCCATTTGGGTGATAGTGGATCATCTAACTAAGTCGGCCCATTTCATCCCTATTTGTGAAACTCATACGGTGAGAGATCTTTCAAAAATCTATATCTGAGAAGTGGTAAAGAGGAATGGTGTACCAATGTATATAGTCTTAGATAGAGATACGAGGTTCACATATTGTTCCGAGAAATCATTATAGTAATCCCTCAGAACTCAGTTGACTATGAGCATGGCGTATCATCCTCAGACGGATGGTAAATCCGAGCGAATGACACAAAATTTGGAAGATATGTTGTGGGCTTGTGTAATGGATTTTTGTGTCTCATGGGAGGAGAATAAACCCTTAGTGGAGTTCTCATACAATAACATCTATCAAGCCTTGATACGCATGGCTCTGTTTGAAGTATTGTATGGGCGTCCTTGTCGTTCTCCACTATGCTAGGTGGAAACTGGTGAAATTTCACTAGTCAAACCAAGCCTCATCCAAGAAACAATAGAGAAGATCTAGTTGATTAGAAAGAGGATGGAGAAGGCTCAGAGTCATCAGAAATCTTATACAGATCATCATCGAAGACCGTTGTCATTCGTTGTGGGTGATCATGTCTTATTAAGGATCTCTACAAGGATTGGACATCATCATTTCAGAAATCATGAAAAGTTATCTCCTAGATACATTGGCCCTTTTGAGATACTGGAATAGGTTAGAGAGGTGGCATATAAGTTGTCCATACCACCACCATTTTGTTTGGTGCATAATGTGTTCCATGTATCTCAGTTGAAAAAGTATCAACCTGATCCTGACCATGTGATCAGATGAGATCACGTTGATCGAGAGCCAGATGATTTGTTGATACATATCCTGGTAAAGATTGTGGATAGGAAATAGAAAGTCTTATATGGAAAAAGCTTCGATCTAGTGCGGTTTTTATGTCAACATTGTCACGACCCGCCCTCGGGGCCCATGTCGTGACTACCCCAAGCCCGCCTCACATAGGCCAGGGGCTGGCGACTAGCACCAAAGGAAAATCCCTGATAAAAAATGGAAGACATTGCCTTTAAACCCGCAACTCACATAGTCTAAACTCAAGCAGTAGAAGGAACAAGTACTAATATAGAAAAGAATGGTGTGCTGAAATTAAGTGGGCCAGTATACAAACCCAATTGAAAAACAAGTACAAGAACATGTAAAAAGGGAAAAATAGTTCCTAGATTGTCCACCGGGGAATCCTACCCGAAGGGTAGGTATAAAACTCGAACAACTCATCCCTGTGGTACGTCCCGTCTAGTCCAGCTCCATGAAACCTCCCGTCCGTCTCC
Source organism: Viscum album (assembly GCA_963277665.1). NCBI lineage: Eukaryota > Viridiplantae > Streptophyta > Magnoliopsida > Santalales > Viscaceae > Viscum > Viscum album. Next base: position 941,828,633 of record OY728145.1, read on the forward strand.
CTCAGCCTCGATCACTACTGACCATCGTCTGCACAGAACACAACAAGGTGCGGGCGAAGCTTGTGCAGGGGTGAGTATAACAATACTAAGTAGGGGACCCCAAGACCCCTGAAGGTCTCCCATAATCCACTAATGATAAATCATCATAGTAAGATACAATCATGAATTATCAACCATCCCTACTTAGGTATATGCCCATACATATACCTAAGTGACCAATCACAGTCTGGATCCAACACTCGAGCCCAAGCACAAGCCATTCCACAAAGGAGGTAAAGTCAATAATCTCAATGATAACAACTGAAGACAAGACTCAGCTCACATAGGTATACAACTCATGAAGAGGGGTAGAGATGATTAGATGTAGCCTCTGAATCATCTCCTCTTTTGAACCCACGTAGGATCCTGTAATAGTATTAGTGCTGTCGAACCCACGTAGGATCCTGGTACAGAAGTCAACACTGTCGAACCCACAGAGGATCCCAGTCCAGTATTGTTGCTATTGAACCCACGGAGGATCCTGGTACAATATCTTCACTGTCGAACCCACAAAGGATCCTGGTGCAGTATCATCGTTGTCGAACCCGCGAAGGATCCTAGTACAGTAGTAGGTCCACATAAGATCCTATCATCTTCGTCGCAGCCATCCATAGGGTTTCCTCACACAACACACTCGATTACGGGAGGTTTCGCTCCTCGATCCAATTGACGATACATAAACTACCATTAAATCTTGAGTTGATTTATCCAGTAGTTCTGTCTCATCATAAGGAACCCAACGTGATAGACAGTGCGTCAATCGGACACCCGATCTGTGAGTTATTGGTATTTCTATTACAGGGGCTTGGTTGGTTTTTTAGTTTCAAACCAACCCGACTGTACCCCAACTGTGTCCAAACCTAAAGCAGGGTATTCCAAAAGACCAGTCCTATTCTAAGACTTCCGTCACTGTATACGGTTCGTCGTTCGGACACCCGTAGCCCTAGATATGAGCTAAAATGGGAAATGGATCAAACTGGGTCCGGGTCCGGTCCGTCCCAGCTGGACCAACCTGACACAAACCGATCCATACTGAGTTCTGAACCGGTCCGCGGGTTGGACTCGGTCCAAGTAAACAGCCTAGACCGAGGGCGTAGCCCGACTCGACCAGAGGGTGGCCCGGCTGAGGGCGGCCCGGCCGAGGGGGGCCTGACTGAGGGCAGCCCGACTGAGGTGGCCCGACCGAAGGTGGCCCAGCCCGTGGAAGCTCGGCCGAGGGCGGCCCAACTGAGGGTGGCCTAGCCTAGCCACGCCCAAGGGGAGGCGTGTGCCCTTGGCACCCGAACGGCTTACCCGTTTGGGTGGTAACCCTAACCGGTGCCAGGTGGCGCCGGTCCAGGACATGTGGGACCCTAAGGGTCTTGCTCCTCTGGTTCCTCCAGTGGCCGGCCCGACCAGCCGCCCGGCTTTTCCACCATGGCACGACGACGCCACGGTCCTGCTGTCCTCCGCACAGTGTGACGGTGTCACACCTCCTCCACCACGGCTTGGCCTGGCCGTGGCCTCCATCTCCACCGCACGGCGCGATGGCGCCGCACCACCTCCGCCGCGGCCCGACATTTCTGTGCCCCCCTGTTGCCTCCGCACGGTGCAACGGCACTGCGCGCCTCCGCCACGACCCGTCGTGGTCGCAACTCCCCTTTCGCATGGCACGAAGGTGCCACATCCTCTTGGGAACCTGGCGGCCTTGCACTGCTGGTTTTATTCGCGGTCGTCTCATTGCCTGCCTCCACTGCTCCACCTCTATTATCAACACAATGAGAACAACAATATGGGGGGGGGGGTTTACCATGTTCGTGAGGTCTGATCCCTCCTTGTTAAGTTTTTAACAATAGACATATATAATCCTTGGTTTGAACGACAAAGAACAAGAATAAGAATTCCACTCAAACCTCTACCTCTATTCGATGAACGTTGACGAAGTCGTAGGAAAAGGGCAGACGTAGATTCGTCGATGTCGGAAAGTGTTCTAGGATGAATCATTATCAGCATTGTTCATGGGAAACTCCTTCTCTTTTGGCTTGGTTGAAGATCTAGGGATAAGTTTTTCATTCTTTGGTGGTTCTTCATTTGAAGGATTAAGTTCTTCCAAGAGTTCTACAAAGCTCCACCAAAAAGGATCAACAACCTAAAATAATGGGTTATTCCCACCCATTATTTTATTATAGGAAAAATAATTAAAAGGAATTGAAATGGGTTTTTAATTAATTAATTGAAGGAGCTAAATTAATTAGTAATGGGGGGTTGGCACTATAATGAGGGAAGTTCAAAAGCCTTCCCCCACTTTAAGAGAGTCACATGGGAGTTTTAAGTTTGTGTGGGCCTCACCTAAATAATATCCTCCCAAGGGAGGTTATGTACAGGTGGGACCCACCTTCAACTTCCCCTTGGAGGATTAAACCGCCACAAATAAGAATGATTTACTCTCATTTTTATTTAATTTATTTATAATCCCCAAAAAATTAACTTCCTTTCTCATTAAAACACAACTACAGTGAGGGTCTCACTAAGAAATCACCGATTCTATGAGTTAAAATGTGCCCTTAGATTTCAATTCTGAGCACTGGTTCAAAAGATATAAAAAATTCCACTCGTACATTTACTAAACGTTCCTGACTAAAACTTTAGAAATTGATTCTGGGCACACCAGGCCTCAAAATCAAGCGCCGTCAAGAAATTGAGGACTCGTAAAATTCTCATGAATTTAAGAAAAAAAATTCATGGAATTTCTTTGTCTTTTCAAGCATGGTAAGATTTAGGAAGAGACTTGGGAGCATGAAAAGGAAATTAAAGAGCAGTGGATGAAACTCTTTCAGTTGGGTGAAGGTTTTCTACTTTCTGAGGACAGAAAGACCAACGGTGGGGAGAATATAGTACCCACAGTTTCTGGTATGTAACTATTTCATGCTGATTTTAATGGTTTTAAAGTTAAGGGTGATGAATGGGAGAGTTGGGATAACTTTGAATGATGTTTTGAAGCAAAGGGGAAGTCGGACGGATGGCGCACAATTTATCTAAACTGTGCGGTAAAACCGTGCGTAGTTGGTCTTGGAGGTAGTAGCTTCCGCACGGGTGGCACATGGTTTGTCTAACTGTGTGGCCAAACTATGTGTGTAGTGTCTTCCAAGGCAGAGTCTAATTTACGGTTAGTGCATGGTTTTTCTAACTGTGCGGAAAAACTGTGCAACCACTTAAATGAGATCCTATAAAGGTGGATCTCACGCGTTTTTACCTCTAAGTGGCTTGTTTTTCCTCTAAGAGGCCCTAACTCGGGATTTTTCTTCTCATAAGGTCAAAGAGGGTTCTCCCATTGTTCTGGAGGCAATGTAAATGCTTCTCTTGGCGAATCAAAGCCGGATTCGTGAGGAGAAGAGGTATAAGGAAGGTTTTTGGAGAATCCACCCGGGTTTCTTGAGCATTCTTCGACCGTTGTGGTTTTCATCAAAACCATTGAGGTAGGTGGATTCACTCTATACTCCTCTTGTTTTAATTAATTGGATTAGTTTCAAATTGGTTTGTTTGAATGGATTTTATTATGAAAATCATTGAATAAATCTTCTTTAGTGATGATTTATGGTTTTGTTGAAATTGTGAAATCTTGGTGAATTGTCGTGCAAAGTGATTGGCATCTTGAATTTAAAATGTTGATTTTAAATTATAGATTTTCTGAAATTGTAAATGGTTTGATGAAAAGTGTGTTTTTAATAAATAGTGTGTTTTATGGAAATGGTTTGAGATTGAAATGACTTTGATGGAATTTGTTTTCAATAAGAAAGTATTTTTATTGAAATGGTTTGGAATTGAAATGGTTTGGCTTTGAAATGGTTTTTATGGAAATGGTTTTCAATAAAAATGTGTTTTTATTGCAAGGGTGTTTTGGCATGATTGATAGGAAGATGTGGTGTGTGTTCATATTGAATTCAGGATGGTGAAGGTTTAGGAGTCTCCCCCATCAGTGTTGGGATTGATAAGGGTTAGGAATCTCCCCCGTCAAACATTCGTATTGCATTGAGGATGGATAAGGGTTAGGGGTATCCCCCATCAGTGTTGGGATAGATAAGGGTTAGGGCTCTCCCCCATCAAATATTCATGTGAATTTGGGTTGGATAAGTTTAAGAAGTCTCCCCCATCATGGTTGGTATGTATAAGGGTTAAGGCTTCTCCCCTCTTCCAAGTAGCATGCATGGTTGGTTGCATGGGTTTGGGAAATGGTTGGGTATGCCAAAAAGGAATGTTTGCAAAATGGTTGTTAATCTTGTTTGGTTATTTTTCTAGAAAAATAACTTACTAGAAAATTAATTTCAATTTCTCTTGGAATGCCTTTGGTTATGAATGGTTTTGGAAACTTGTTTATATTTAGTTATAAACTGCTTTTGAAAAAAAATTTATATAAACTATTTTTATATAAATGTGGCTAACTATTCTATCCTGGTGGCATGAGTAGGGAAGTCATTGGGGAAAACCTACTGAGTTTTATACTCACCTTTTCTTTGGAACATTGGTGCTTTTTCAGATGTCGTATTCCGGGACACAGGTATAAGTAAAGCATCTTATTGCTAGTGGATTGTGGTGATGCTTGGGAGATGTTGTAGAGCTTGGAGCTTGTGGAGCATGGAGTTGTAGTGTCTTTTGAGAGTCTTGAGTTGTTCATCCGATGTGTAATTTGATGCTTAGTTTAGTCTTCCACTGTTTTGTACTTTGATGTAGTTTGAAATAAATGAAGTGTTTATTGGTCTTTCATTTTTCCATGCATCATATAGTGAATTTTTGGTTGTGGTTGGTTTATGGTTTTTTTTCTTAAAGGGTAAATCATCCCCCACTTGTACTTGAAACCCTTCAGTATTTATTAAGAGCCTTTGGTGCCTTGGGGATGTCGCTTATGGCCTAGTAATGACTCGTTTTACCCTCAAGCCAATGAGAATTGGAGGGTCATTACAAAATTATTATTTTAATGTCAGTTATTGAATAAATGATGTTAAAAGTCCTCATGGAATACTTTTAATGCCGGTCTTGAAGAATCAAAGTTAAAATTCCAATGTCAAATACCATTTATCTACTAGTGATTTTCTATCGATGGGAGGATGAATCTGAACTTCTGATGAAAATTATTTCTATTTTACAAGTCTTACTACCTATTTATTAGTGATATTTTCCTCAAATGGTTGGAGAGATTCTCAACATTGAGGATATTCCTATTATTCTAGAATATACTAAAGACATTCCTATTATTCATGTGAATTGTGTAGTTGAGTTTTCAATAGTACTGAAATTTAGTTCTATACTTATTTTAAAGTATCCATATCTAATGGTATTTATTGAGTTTTAGGAATTGAATAAGAAACGTTGGGTGAATCATGAAAAGGAATTAATTCATCAGAGTGAATCACCATGGGATTTGAGTTTTTTTAAAAAGAAAGATATTTCGATGCCTCTATATATTGATTACCAAGAACTTAACATGATCATTATCAAGAGTAAGTATCATTTACCCCATATTTATGATTTTTTTATCAACTATAGAGAGGAAAATACTTTTCAAAGAATTACCTTCATTCTGTATAGTATCAATTGAGGGTCAATAGTGAAGACATATCTATGAAAACATTCCATATGATGTATGGATACTAATAATTTATAGTTATTCCTTTTGAAATTATTAATTCTTTTTATATATTCATGGATTTAATTAATAGAGTCTTTATAGATTATCTTAATCAATTTATGATAGCCTTTTAAATGATATTCTTATATACACTAAGAGAAAGGAATATCATGAAGATAACTTGAGAATTATATTGAATAACCCTAAGAAGGGGAAAATATATGAAAAATTCAATAAGTCTTAATTAGAGTTATAGATAGTATCATTTTTATGACACATGATCATAAGAGGGGGTATATTTGTAGATATTTCTAAGATAGAAGTCATTGAACATTGGACCTGACCAACCAATATGTTTGAGATCCATGGTTTCCATGGAATGGATGGATATTATCAATGTTTTTTGAAGAATTTATCATAACTATTTAATACAATAATCTTGATGACATGAGTCATGTTCCTTTAGAATGATGAATGTTAAGAAAACTTTAAGGATCTAAAGAGAAGGTTGGTGAGTTTAACTATACTATTACTACCCAACATTTTACAAGGGGTTTCATCTATAGTGATGCATATATTAAGGGAATATTATGTTTTATTAGGTATAATTATGGGGTGATAGATTATGTCTCATTATAATTAATGGTTCATGTTCAAAATTACCCAACTCATCACTTGGTGTTAGTTGTGGTAATTTTTGCATTGAAGATATAGAGGCATTATCTAAATGGTGAAAGGTGTGATATATATGTTTATCCTAAAATCTTGAAGTATATATTAACCTATAAATATTTGAATATGTAATAGAGAATATGGTTGGAGTTGATAAAAGATTACGATTAGTCAATAAAATTACAACCTGGTGAAAGTGAACAAGGTGGTTGCTGCTTTGAGTCAAAATATTCGTGCTAGCTTGTCCATGATGAGCATAAAAAAGATCCAATATTTATGGATTTTTAAAGGATAGACATTTAAATTTTTATGTAAGAGAAACACTATTATCTTTCTAAAATGAGTGTTCAACCCTCAATCTATGTGAAGATTAAAGAGGTGCATAAAGAATACACAAATCTATAAAATAAGGTGAGAAATGTTTTTGACTTCAACCATGGTTATGATATAATGATAAGTTTTAGGAACATTTTTTCTATCCTTATTATCATATAATTGAAAAATTATTTATTTTATGAAGCTCATATATCATCATTATCTATTCATCCTATAATTACAAAGATGTATAGATAGATTAAAGAGCATATATTATATGATAAAATGAATAAAGATATTGTGGAGAATGTATCATGATGCTTGGTATGACAAAAAGTTATGTTTTAGGGTTATAAGACCAAGGAGATGTTATAAAAATTACCCATACTTGTCTTGAAATGGGAAAATCTAACTATAGATTTCTTCATTAAACTACATAAGATATCTAAATGGCATAATTCTATTTGGTTTAGAGTATATTTCCTTATGAAGTTAACACATTTAATTTCTATCATAGTGATTTTTTCTCTTATTAAACTTGATCATATATAGATTAAGGAAGTGATATGGTTTAATTTAGTACTCAATTATATTGTATTATATCAAGATCATAGGTTAACCTTTATGTTCTAGAAAAGTCTTCAACAAGCTCTGGATATGAAGTTTTGTTTCAATACTTCCTATCATCCACACAAAAATTTCCAGACTCAGAGAACCATTAAAACCGTATAGAATATTCAAAGATAAAGTTATCTATATTTAAAAGGTGTTTGGAATAAACATCATCCTATTATCAAATTTTATTATAATAATATCTTTCACTCATGAATTTAGATGGCTATTTATGAATCCCACTATGTAAAGAAGTGTAAAACTATGACATGTTGGGATAAAGTTGGAGAAAAAAAGATATATTTACCCTTAGCTAAGAAAATGATATAGAATGTTATATGTATTTATTATCACATTAGGGTAAATCAGAGTCAAAATAATATTTGTGTTGATAGTTGTCAACAAGAACTGGAATTCAAAGTTGGCGAGTAGGTATCCTTAGGAATTTATCCATAGAAGAAGGTTATGAGATTCTAAAATAATGGAAATATGATCCTAATTTATACTGACCCCTTTAAGATTCTTGATTGAGTAGGAATGATATCTTATTCCTTATTTCTTCCACCGTATAGTGACCAAATCCCCCTTTATTTTATAAATTTTCACATAGATTTCCTAGAAATTCAATCCTAGGATCTTGAGGTATAATTTTTTTATAAGATTAAATACTTAAATAAATCATATTAAACATAAAACATCATATTACTTTAAAACCCCACATATTTATCTTAACACCCATAGATTTTATAAAACTACATAGGATACCATGAGGAAATATATAAGGAAAAGGGTGAGATATAAGGCCTAGTAAGGGAATAAACATGGAAACATAGGATAAAAAAGATAATTAAGAGGCATAATATGATATTATAAATTGAATGATCTAAATAATGGAAAAATTAAAAAATTAAATGAAATCATAAGATCATAGAATCATAAAATATGTGCCAATAATATAAGACATGACATTAGAAGCATAAGTCGAGGCTCACTACTAGGAAAATCATAGTGGATAGACTCCCATGTTGGATTGGGTTCACTACCAATTACCATAAACATAGTGTAAAAATTCCCATAGTGGATTAGGTTCAATCCCTAATCCTATACATAACATATCATGAGATATAAATCCTTACCCAATGTATTGGAGGTCTATATAATTTCAGTCCCACCTGTCATATAATATAATGTGATTTGGCTAATGCACCATACATAATATCTCATGATATAAAAAAATTACCCAATTATTTGAAGGTGTATATAATTTTAGTACCAAAAATCTCCTAATCATAATATTTTAATTTATATGTGTTACACTTGAGGAAAATAAAGAATACATAAAGTATAATCATGGTAAAACCCATGAGAAAGAAAGAGGATTCATAATTTTGATTCAAGGAATAACAGAAGGATAAATCATAAGGGTATACAAAATAATATGGAATTAGATTATTATAGACTTTAATAATTAAAAAATAATCATATTTATTAAACAAGTATTTCCATTATATATAATTCATGCGAAAGATCTGGAAAATAAATAATAAAAATCCACTTGGGCGCAACTTTTATGAAATAACTAGAGGATCTTATAAAGAAGGAAAGGACTTATTATTTTATATAAAAATAGAATTAAATCAAAATTATTCCGCATAAAATAACTTGATTTTTTATAATATATTCATTTTTTATAAAAATTTTATAGAGGTGATTCTTGACAAGAGTTAAGAAACAAGAAAGTTTTCTTAAATCAGGTTTACTTAAATTTGAGAATTTTGAATGGAACTAAAAACATGTATAACCCCATAAATGAAAAGTATATTTAAATAGGTATATATTTAAAGGATATATACCTAAAAATATAATAATTTCACAAGAATAATATTTCATAAAAAGGGGGAAAATAGAATGTGCAATTGATAAACAAAGAGGGAGGTACAAAAGTTCCCTAACCCCGTTTCTGAATGTTCTATGCAATTGCACTTAAATTATTGAATAATTGAATTATGTAAATTAAATTTATTCCCAATAAACATATTTTTATATATTTAATTTTATAATATCCTTTTATTATATTTGGTTATTTATTTTAATATATTTTCCTCTTATGTCGGTTACTCGGGGTTGTTCAGTTAATTTCAGCATAACAATTTTAGTCTGTTAACCTTGGTCAATGGTATTCTAAAATGACTTCATGAAAACAATAATTTTGGAGTTTTATGTACTTTATTATTTAATTAAAATAATATTTATACATTTTATTTTTTATCCCAAAAATAGACCTAAATTAAGAAAGGTACCATGATAATATCATTTAAGGCGGTTAAAGTTTCTGTGACTACTTCCTATTAATCACACATATAGATTGCGCAATATTATTATTCCAAAAAATTAATGTTTTAGAAAATATAATTATTATATAATAAATATATTTTTAATGTAATCCATGTTATGTGGTCATGAAAAACAAAACAAGTCATTTCTTGGATGAGGCAGTCCGAACGTACGCACAAAAGACACTTTCATTTTCTATGAAATAGTAGGGGTAGAAAATGAAGTAATAATAATTTAAGAATTATAATAATGTTAGAAATACCATATCATTTAATTAATTAAAATTTTAAATCATTTATATATGATGGTAATGAATAACCGAACATGCAATTCATGGAGGTGGTAGTGTGCACACACGTAGGATGATGTTTTCATTTTTTTACAATGATTTTGAAGGAATGTATAAAATTGATATTCCATATGTATAATAAAAAATAATAATAGTAAGAATTTTTGGGTTATATTTACTTTTTGAATAATTGATACTTAAGTGGTGTAGAAGAATAAAATATCTAGAAAAGTCAGGTTAAGAGTATTTCCTCTCCCTTGGAAGTTCTCCCTCCAAATCGATTTTTTTCATTTTCTAAAAAGTCACTTTAAGGATTAGCGGTAACCAAAAATTTCAAAAGTGTTGAACAAAAAACAATAGGGAATCCATGAATTTCAAAATTGAAAATTGAAAATTCACCATCACCCATCTGTCATCTCGAGTCACGTGCCTTCCTCGAGTCGTACACCCATCGTGTCGAACGTCCAGACCATCATCACAATGTTGGCGAGACAACTTCTCTGGATTCTCACAGGATTCCAAGTCATCGTCATCACTATCGTCATCCCCGATCCATTTCCAAATTGTCACTAATACCTTCCATTGGAGTTCTTCGTCACCGATAAAAAACCTTCATTGTCTCCTCCACTATCAACTAACACTACGTCGATCGCCTAATACCGTCATAGACCAACCGCATCAAAACACCACCATTGTGGACAGCCACCATTTAACACCATAACAAAACTGGAACAAAACCTTACCAGAGAATAGATCGTAAACTTGACCATAAAAACCTCATAATACAGATCCAAATATTGTCGCGCAGTAAGCATCTTTGGCCACCAAAACCCACCTCCCAGAACCTCGATGAAATGCTGCTCTAGAACTAACTCGGAGAGGAGTAAAGGGTCTCAAGGTCAGGTCAGGGAAAAGAGTAGCCGATGCCTCTGCAATGGAATAACTCCAGGACTGGAACCCGAAGAAAAACCAAGAACAATCTGACACGAGAGCTCTTGAAACCCCTCGACCACCAACCCAAAAATCCCAAAACCACAGAGTAGACTTCGCTCTAGATACAACCTGAAGAGGCGTGAAGGAACGCGAGGTCAGATAGGGGAAGAAGCGGCTAAGGGCTTCAACAACCACCGTCTTCCTTGTGATAAAAACACCAAAAGGACGCACCACCTTAAAGAAAAGATCGACGCCATAAAGAGAGGAAAGGAAGAGAGGACGAGAATGAGAGGGATCGTCAGGCTGATGAGCCACCGACTTTGAAGATAAGGGTTTAAAGAGGAAACCCTAGGCCGAGAGGGGGGAGGGGGAGAGCTGGGGGAGAAGGGAGCCACCCTTCTTGGAAGTTCTACAAAATGTTACACTTTAAGTCTCTTTAGCTTAGTCTTTTGGTGGGAAAAGGATTCAATAGAATATTGAGGCTATTGAAGAGATTATAGGGTATATTTTTTTTGATCCAACAAAAATTAATGGGTGGATAAATAGGGAGGAGGAGAGATCCTTTTATAAGTAAAGAGATTGGATTTTTTGTAAAATCTCATTAATTTTCAAAAACATTACTCCATTATTCAAGGACATAGGCACCAAAAAATGTCTAATAATGGTGTGGGGAAATATATAAGGTTTACCCCCACTCAAAAATCAAATATTATAATTTTTTAACATGTTTTTACCTTTTTCACTTTGTTAAACTACTTTTACCCTAATTTACCTTTTCTGAGGTAACTCTATTTTCACCCTCAGTAACTAATTTTAATGTAAAAAACTTAAAATTGGTATTATTTAATAATTTTAACATTATAATTTAAAATATTTAAATATTTTATAAAATATGTTTTTTAAGAGTTAAAAAAATAATTTTCATATTAGTGCACATAACATGTAAAAACCATTTCATAAAAAAAGGTTATTTTAAGCTTATAATTTAAGTGTGGGATAATATTATCATTGTTTTTAATTTTCAAGTAATAAATTGGTTTATTATAGAAATAAAATAAATGTTAATTGGATTTAAAATCAATACAAAACCAAATTTTATTAAAATAATTTTTAATTAAATGAAAAAACCAAAAAAATTATTATAAATAAAATATTAATTTTTAACAAGGTTAAACATATGTTTTATAAATTTTATAAAAAATATCTTTAAAATAAATAAATTTATTCTTTAAATACATATTTGAATAATTAAATGGTTTTATAAAATTATTAATCTCCCTTATAATATAACAATGTAATAAAAGTCACAGATTTAAAAACAACATATTTTTCACTATTCATCTAAAAATTAAGAATTTTATAAAAAAATTAATCCTAAGCTCAATTTCACATGAAATGGAATTAATATTATTATATTCAACTCAAATAAGTGATAAAAATTATCTTTACATATAAGTGTTTAAAATGAAATAAAAACATTTTTTTGAAAATGCAATTTAAAGCATGAAATATATTTATAAAAATATTATGCTATGGACTAATGATAAGGTAAAATTAGTTATTATCATATATATTAAATTATATATTCATAAGGTATATATATATATATATTCTAGGTTCTTACACACTGAACCTCTCTCAAGTCCATGATGTGTTCCATGTATCACTTTTAAGTAAGTAGATACGTAATCCTTCACATTTAATGAAATTAGATGTTGTTCTACTGGAGAATGATATTTATTATGTAGAAAAAAGATCAGAGACCTTGTATCTATAACACCCCAAGATTTCATAGCAAGTTATATTTTTTAAATTCAATAGCTTACGCTACACGCAACAGCGAGTTCGAGCGCACCACGACTTACCAAACTAGCCGTTCAAAAGCGGTTATGAATAGTATTAGCTGGATTTTGAATTTTATATACTCCATATAATTTTAACTTATGTATTATGTGTTCCTTAGACATATTATAATAAAAAATTCAAATTTTCAGATAAAAAATGTATTTTTCAAAAAAAAATCAATTTTACCACATTTTAAAGGCGAACTCTTTTTAAATCCAATATTTGACCCTTTTAAATATTCAATTTGGCAAAATAAAATTCTTCTTTAGAATAGGGACATGAAAATTTACTTTGGATGAAATTTTGGTATTTTTCTAATAATATTCATTTTTTATGAATAGTGAGAAATATTGTATTTTAATTCAAAACTGCCTTTTAATATAATTTATTTATAAGGTTAGATTATATTTTAAATTGGTTTTGAAGTGTAATTAGAATATATTTTTACCCTTTAATTCAATTTTGGTCATGGGAATTAATTTCCCTTTGAAATTATACATAAACAAGTGTCAATCCTTTGATAGTTATTGTTTCTTAAAAACATGCTATTTGTTTTGACAACAGAAATTAATTTTAAATTAATTAATACAAATTATATGTTTTTAATTTGGTAAAATAGACATCATTTTTTAATTCATAATATCAAATATATCTTAGGCTGAATTTTTGGAATTTTTCTGAAAAACTTCAATTTTTGATGGATAGTGAAACCACTAAGTAGTAGTTAAAAATCAGACTTTTTCATTTAAATGAAATTTTACTGCTTATATGAATTGAATTTTGAAAATTAGAGATAAATAGTTGTTATTAGTAAGTAAAATTTGGTTAAATATAATGAATATAATTTTTGGTGAAGAGTAACTTTTGACTTTTATTTACCACGGTTAAATGTAAATAGGGTAATTCAAGGTAAAAAAGAATATTATAATAATACAAAATTACCATAACACTTGTCCTAAACTTATTATATGAGTCATGTAAGACCATGGTCATCCTTGGGACGATTTTGGGACCCCATGGAGCCACTTATGAATGATAATGACACTTTATTTTAATTAACTTAAGGTAAAAGAAAAAATGACATAAACAAATATCTTTTAGTAAATAAATTTTACATGAGGTTATATAAGTCATATTTTCAAATATAAAAATCAATTAGAAAGATAAAAATATTTTATACATTATGGTATTTTTTTATAATTTTTAGACATCAAATAAATTAAATTATTTATGACACAATAATGATGTAGTATTTACCTCATTAATAAATGATTTAAATAAAAATATTATTAATATTAAAATAATATCCAAAACTTGTACAATTATTATTGTATGATTTTATTTATATCATTAGTTATCTTATATTATACTTTAATTAGTTTTGGACCTTTAGAAATCGAATATCACTATATAATAAAATAATATTTTCACACTTTCCAAAAGAGCCCCTCCTCTCCCTTATAAAAGGACACCACTTCTAACCCATTCCATACACCTCTAAAGACTTTTTTCTCATCCAAAACCTACCCAAATAATCTCTAAAGATCCCTCTCTTACATATAAAATCCTTAACTTAGGCATAAGTCACTTAAATAAGTCTTTTTGGTTGAAACCAAAGGAAGTTACCAAAATTAATGGTAACAGTTTCTCTTAAATTCTTTTATTTAATTTTGTTTTATTTTACTTTTCCAACACCCTAAACTATTTTTATTAATTTATTTTATAACAAAACCAGTATCCTCAATATACTAGGATGTTTTTATGATAATTATTAGAACTACACTTACACACACCTCCATCTAATGGGTGAAGAACATATTTTTTTTGTGGTTGGCAAACTAACGCCTCACGAAACAATGATTGTTCGGTTATCTACTACCGACTCTCATGGTGGCCATTAAAATGAAACTGTATTTATATATTATATATATTATGTTTATGTTTTATTTTTTTTATTCTGTATTTTCCATTTATATCATACCTTTATGGTTTTCATTATGGGTAAAACACAATAATTTAATTTGAGGAAGTGCCGACTACCGCCCCCTCAAAGTGATATGACTCATTATTGAATTCTATGGGAAATATAAAGTATGTATTTAATGATATTATATATTATATTATACTATAATTATAATATAACTATGTATAATTATGTTTAATTTCATTAAAATACAAAATAGAAATGAAATTAGCGTTCATGCGTACCTACGACTTACCGTCTCCATGAACGGTGAATTTCATTTCTTATATCCAAATGTTATGTAATATTATAAATAAAAAAATATATTGGATATATAATATATATATGATATATAAATAATGTATATAATTCTATAGATAATGGAATTTTGGCCACATGGAAAAATTGTAATTATAACAAGTTCATTTTTTACTCAAGTTCTGAACATCGATAAAATATCCAATATGAACTAAAATAATTAAATAATTGTTATAGAAAGGTAATAAGTGATATAAAAGGAATAATAAACCTTAAAAAGGTTCTTAATCAAGTATAAATTAACTTAAGTTTATTATTCAAGAAGAACAAGGAACATACAAGACAGGTCAGACATGAGGTAAGGGGTTTCTTGTCTCACTTTTAATTTCGTGAGATTTCCATTATTCGCCACTTATTTATTAGATGTGATATATTTTGTACTTCCATTTGATATATATTATCATGATTCTACTTATATTAATGGAATTATGTTATTCATTTCGTGGTTATTAACTTTCGGTCATATGACTCGATTGATTACAACGTAGTAAGGAGTTTTTATCTCACTTCTTATTCGCGAGAGATTCATGCTATATTGGCCATTATTTCCTTTTGCATGGAGTATATAATACCCATTATTGTATTCTTGGTGTAATATAATTTAATTTATGGGTATTTACATCTTTATTTTATGATCCTTATTTCATGGGGTGTATGTTTCATAAGTTACCAAATCGGTAAAGGAATTTCAAATTTCAATTTCCACTCATTGGGCTTTACGCATACTTAATTGATTATTTTACTCCATGATTATGCGTGGAATCACTATTTATTATTTTTGTAGTAATTTCCACTCCCCTTTATGTGGATATATTTTGATACTCATAATCACTTCATTGATAAATTCTCAAGTCATCAATATGAACCTAATAAGAGTAATTTTAACTCAATCTCCATTCATTGAGTTAAACATCCAATTCATTGGTGTTGTTTTTACAAGAATATGTGTGAATGTACTGTGATGGATTTACAATTAATATCCAATCATATTGAGTGTATTTATATTTTTCACACATAATTATGTCATTGATTTATCCTTTACCTAATGATACAATCTTTATAAGGGATTTCTTCTCAATTTACATTCCATTGAGACTTATTTGTTGTTATATGCCAATCACTTTAATATGGTGTATATACTGTCCTTTGACATAGTATATCATTAATCCCTTTATTCTCATGATATTATAAATTTTTTATTACCTCAATTATTTGTATTCAAGGGTCTCTCTTTTGGTTAGGAACTCTAACTAAAATATCATTTTTAAATGATTTAAGGATTTATTCTTCTAAATATTTAACATTAATGTCCATGTTTTAAAAATGGTTTCAAGGATTTATTTATTTAGACTTTAAAGTTTTAAAATTAAAATTACTTTTAAAAGTTTCAAAGTAGTATAGGACACTTTTATTCAAAAATCTATTTTAAACGATTTCTTGATAAATAGTGAGAGTTTTAAATGTTTTCAAGAAAAAAGGGGGATATTTCTCTCATATAGTTTTGATGATTATTTTCATCTATGTCAATATACTTTATTACTCTCAATTGAGGTTAATCTATTATAATAAAATCTTATATATTGTATTTAATGAGTTATGTTTTACTGTGGATGTGATATTTTTATTCCATTTATGGTTTGAGGTTAAGGTATTGACATTTCGTATGCTAGTTTTAATATGAATGTTTAGATTATATTTCAACCATTTCATATAAGGAATGAATTGGAATTAGTAAGTGATGGGTGGAGCCCAATATAGATCCTCGATGCATCGGTAGGTCTCATGAGACAATTAGATGTGGAATTGGCTGAGGCCTTTACCAATTTTTGATATATGGTTTTCGCTGAGGCCTTAATCATTTTTAGACGTCTTGTTCGAGGCCTTGACAAAATGTTTCAGAATGTCTGGCATTATGCATTACATCATTATAAGATTAGCTATTGATATTTCATGTGTTTATTCGACTAGTAGAACACCCATGACTGTGTTTTATTATGGAATTATTTACTCAGCTCATATTCTTACCATAAAACACTCATGTTTATTATTTGTTAAGGAATTTGTTTTCAATTATTCACCATAACTAATGTTTTTGTTATCTTCCACTGTATTTCTTACTCTTACTGAGTATATGAGCTCACCCCTTTCTCATGTATCATTTTCCCAGGATATGAAGAAGTTAGTTATGAGTGAATTTCCATAATAATCTTGGAATCTTGGATGTTTCTAGTAGAATAAATAAGAGTTTTTTTCTTTTGAAGTTGTAATGTTGAACTTAAGTATGCATATTGTTTCCAACACTACTAAACTAATCGGTCCTTTGGGACTTGATTCCTTGTAATCATAACAATGTATTAAAATAATGCACCGGCTCCTAGATTCTGGGGGTGGGGCATTACAGTTGGCATCAGAGGAAGTTTAGTACAAACCTTGGAAACTATAATTATATAAACTCTGATTAGAGAACATTACCCTAAGATAGACTTTAGGGATTAGTATATAAGAACTTCCTAGAATTTTGGAAATGTAGAGATTTTGTGTATTTTCCAAGTAATACATCTCTGTCTGGATACGAACAGGTAGAGGCGGCTCTGGAACAGATATACCTAGGAGTGAAAACTCCGACAAGGAGTTTTGGGCTTGACCCTAGGTATCCCGGTATACGACAACATGCCTTGATGCACTCTTGGTTACGACACTCCTGGGGGATATTCTTAGGATAATTCAATTTTTTTTAAAAACCTATTTGAAGGATTTTAATATAAGATGATAATAAATAACCTTGGTTAATCCTAGGGTGTTTTGGATTGAAAATAAGGTGTGATGATATTTTCTAAATAATATTATGTCCATTCTTACTCACACAATACTTTCTGGTTTTAGTTAATGAATAGATTCCAAGGAACTCATAGTAACATTGAACATGATGTACAAGGTGGGAACAATGGTGGAAATGAAAAAAAAATGGAATGTTGATAGGCGTAAAAGATATTTTCTTCATGTTGAATCATTTTTCCAAAAATATGATCAACAACATATATATTAACCAACTCCCAGATTCAACAAAGAAGAGAAAAGTGGTGAATGATAAGAGCTCCAGAATTGAAGACCATAGAGAAAAGAAAGCTCATTTTCCATCATGCAGAAAATATGGATAGAGACACCTAGGAAGGTGTCTCTATTGAACAAAGAAATGATTTATGTGTGGGAAATAAGAGAATAAAGTAATTAATTACCAAGGAAAACTGAAGAGTACTATAGAATAAAATAAAAATGATCCTAAGAATCCAATTATAGTTATCTATCATAAATGTTAGGAACCTTGGCATCACCCAAGTCAATTACCTATTCTATAGGATAAACTCTTGGCCAAGGAAGAACTTATGTGGAAATAAATGGATGGCAAAATATTTAAAGGTATTAGTGCTCTTTGTTGATGAGATTACAATGGAATAATTTTCTCCTGTATGTGTAACCCTGTAGTTTGTTATGTGAAAATTCTATTCAAGGAATAATTATCTTTTCTTTTGTGGATATAGTTATAAATAACCGTTTGGGTTTATATGATTCTTGAATTTGAGGTAATTGCAGGTTATTAATTTTTGGGATGAAAATGAGAGGTATGAGATAAAATTGGTGGTTAAATTATGTTATGATTATTTTGAGGAATCTATCTCATTTTGGGAATATTATAAAATTATATTGTTTTTGAAAAAGGACAACACAAAGATCATGTGACAACCTGTCACGTCGGACAAGGCTGTGGGAATCGAACCCACAACCATAGTGCGATTGGGATTTATCTCCTACCACTAGACTATGTGAAGTCCTTGGTTATTGCGACTAATTCTTTTTAGTTAAATGATTGTATTGATCAATAATAAGTTGATTTGGGATCTTATGTATTATAAAATGGATATCCTTAGTATATGAAAATGATTTGGTGATTAAGTGATAAATTTTATTTTGGAAGACATTCGCTCTATTGGGAATACTATATGCCTAAGGAAAATATAATACTATGGGATTTCATTTGAAGATTAATAGTGTTATTTTACCTATGTTTTTATTGTGTATTTGTAGTGATTTGGGTTATTTATGGATGTGATTAACCTATCATAGAGAATATGTGATTAGGTTAATTACTTTTAAGTATGTGACTTTAAGAGTAGTCGATATTATTTGGAGATACAATTTAATGTGGAAGTCTATGTAATAAAATTATTCTAAGTTTCTAGTTTCAACAATAGTTTGGATTATATTGAAATATTTTTTGGACAATTGTTTATTAGATGGTATTTATTGAACTTTGGGTATTGTTGGTTTAATTTTAGAAATTAAGATTAGTATTTCTTTCTCTAAAGTATTATCTTTTTGGGACCATCTGATCTTTTACTAACCATTTTTGATTTGTTTAATCTCTAAAGAAAAGGGAAATATATAGTTCATCCATTGTAGATTATGTTATTCTCTATAAGTTGATTCTAGCGCTTCAGGTGTGACCAAGTCATCTTTAATACTCATCATATGGAGTGAAAGATGATTTTTGTGGTAAGAATTAGATGAAGGATGAAACTCTACTTGTCAAGTATATTTTTTTTATTATATGAATAAATTAATTATTAAACTTTAGGGAATGTATCTTAAAACAAAAAATGTGTTATCCTAATGCTCTATGTTTTGTTGAACTGATGACATTTTAAACCGTCATAGATTGATGGCTTTGAGGCCCTTAATTTTAAACTTGTTTTTGATTGATGACCTCAATCACTCCATATAAATATTTACATTTTTCCTCCAATTATGTGTCTCTAATTTCCAACAACGTTCTCCTAATTGATACCATAATTTGGTGGTGAATTTTTTATCTCCCTTTCCCTCTTATTAAGACTAAATTTTATTAACCCAATTTCTGATGTGGGTTTTCCACAAAGGTATTTTTCTATTTTTAAACATTTATTTTCAAAGAACAATTTCAAATTGTAATAACACAATTTATTGAAGGTGGGGAGAATGCAACATCCCAAGATTTCATAGTAAGTTATTTTCTTTAAATTCACTAGCTTGCGCTACACACAACACTGAGTTCGAGCGCACCATGACTTACCAAACTAGCTGTTCAAAAGCGGTTACGAATAGTATTAACTAGATTTTGAATTTTATATACTCCATATAATTTTAATTTATGTATTATGTGTTTCTTAGAAATATTATAAGAAAAAATTCAATTTTTCAGATTAAAAATGTATTTTTTAAAAAAAATCAATTTTACCACATTTTAATGGTGAACTATTTTTAAATCCAATATTTTAACCTTTTACATATTAAATTTTACAAAATAAAATTCTTCTTTATAATTAGGACATCAAAATTTACTTTGGATGAAATTTTGGTATTTTTCAAATAATATTTTTTTTATTAATAGTGAGAAATACTATATTTTAATTCAAAACTGCCTTTTAATATAATTTATTTATAAGGTTAGATTATATTTCAAATTGGTTTTAAAGTGTAATTATCCTTTAATTCAATTTTTTTCATTGTAATTAATTTCACTTTGAAATTATACATAAAGAAGTGTCAATCTTTTGATAGTTATTGTTTCTTAGAAACATGCTACTAGTTTTGACAACGAGAATTAATTTTAAATTAATTAATCCAACTTCTATCTCTTGAATTTGGTAAAATAGACATCATTTTTGAATTTGGAATATCAAATATAGCTTAGTCTAAATTTTTTGTATTTTTCTGAAAAACTTCAATTTTTGATGAATAGTGAATCCACTAAGTAGTAGTTAAAAATCCGACCTTTTCATTTAAATTAAATTTTAACGCTTCTGTGAATTGAATTTTGAAAATCTAAGATACATGGTTGTTATTATTAATTAAAATGTGGTTCAATAAGATGATAATAATTTTTGGTGAATAGTAACTTTTGAATTTTATTTACCGCGGTTAAAGGTAAATAGGGTAATTCAAGGTAAAAGGAATATTATAATAATAAAAAATTACCTTAACACTTTTCCTAACCTTATTGGATGATTCATGGCTGACCATGGGCATTCTTGGGTCAATTTTGGGACCCCATGGAGCCACTTATGAATGATAATGACACTTTATTTTAATTAATTTAAAGTAAATGAAAAAATGACATAAACAAATATCTTTTAGTAAATCAATTTTTACATGGGGTTATATAAGTCATATCTTCGACTATAAATATTAATTGGAAATCTAAAAATATTTCCTATATTATGGTTTTTTTTATAATTTTTATATATTAAATAAATTAAATTATTTATGTCACAATAATGATGTACTATTTACCTCATTAATAAATGATTTAAATAAATAAGATTATTAATATTAAAACAATATACAAAACCTGTAAAATTATTATTGGATGATTTTATTTCAACCATGAGTCATCGTATATTCAACATTAATTAGTTTTTTACCTTTATAAACCGAATATCACTATATAATAAAATAATATTTTCACACTTTCCTAAAGAGCCCCTCCTCCCCTTATAAAATGACACCACTTCTAACCCATTACACACACCTCTCAAGCCCCTTGGATCATCCAAACACTACCCAAATAAGCTGTCACGATCCCCCTATTACACCTAGAAGCCTTACTTTAGGCAGAAGTCACTTCAAGAAATCTTTTTGGTTCAAACCAAAGGAAGTTTCCCAAAATAAAGGTAACGATTTCTCTTAAATTCTTTTGTTTTATTTTGTTTTATTTTACTTCTCCAACCCCCTAAAATCTTTTAATTCCTTTATTTTATAAAAAAATAATATCCTAAATATACTATGAGTTTTTATGAGAAGTATTCAAACTACACTTACACACACCTCCATCTAATGGGTGAAGAACAAACTGTTTCTGTGGTTGGAAAACTAACGCCTCACGAAATGACGATTGTTTGATTATATCCTACCGCCTCTCATGGTGTCCATTAATATGGAAATGTATTTATATATGATATATATTATGTTTATTTTTTCTTTTTTTCTTCTTTATTTTCTGTTTATATCATACCTTTATGGTTTCCATTATGGGTAAAACGCGATAATTTCATTTGAGGAAGTGTGGACTACCTCCCCCTTAAAGTGATATGACTCGTTAATGACTTGTGTTGGATGTATAAAGTATGGAGTTAATGATATTATATATGATATTATACTGGAATTATAATATACCTATGTATCGTTATGTTTTAATTCCATTAAAATACAAAATAGAAATGAAAGTAGCGTTCATGCGTATGTACGGCTTACCGTCTCCATGAACGATGCATTTCATTTTTTATCTCCAAATGTTATATACTGTTATAAATACATATATATACTGGATATAATATATATATATATATATATATATATATATTATCTAAATCATGTATATAATTCTGGAGATAATGGAATTTTGACCACATGGAAAAATTGTAATTATAACAAGTTCATTTTTTAATCAAGTTCCAAACATCGTTAAAATATCCAATATGAACTCAAACAATTAACTAATTTTTATAGCAAGGTAATAAGTGATATAAAAGGAATAATAAACTCTAATTTTTTTTTAATCAATTATAAATTAACTTAAGTTTATTATTTAGGAAGAACAAGGAACATACAAGACAAGTCAGACTTGAGGGAAGTGGTTTCTTATCTCACTTTTAATTCCATGAGATTTCCATTATTAGCCACTTATTTATTGCTTGTGGTATATTGTGTACTTACATTTGATCTATATTATCATTATTATACTTATATTCATGGTATTATGTGATTAATTTCATGTTTATTAACTTTCAGTCATACTACTCGATTGATTACAATATGGTAAGGAGTTTTTATCTCACTTCTTATTCTCGAGAGATTCATGCTATATTGGCCACTATTTCCTTTTGTGTGGAGTATGTACTGCCCATGATTGTATTATTGGTGTAATATAATTTAATTTATGGGTATTTAAATCTTCATTTTAGGATCCTTCTTTTATGGTGTGTATGTTTCATAAGTTACCAAATCAGTAAAAGAATTTCAAATTTCAATTTCCACTCATTGGGCTTTATGCATACTTCATTGACTATTTTACTCCATGATTATGCGTGGAATCACTATTTATTATTGTTGTAGTAATTTCCACTCCCCTTTATGTGTATATACTTTTGATACACATAATCACTCCATTGATAAATTCTCAAGTCATCGATATGAACCCCATAAGAGTAATTTTAACTCAATCTCCATTTATTGAGTTAAACATCCAATTCATTAGTGTTGTTTTTACTATAATATGTGTGAATGTGCTATGATTTATTTACACTAAATATCCAATCATATTGAGTGTATTTATATTTGTCACACATAATTATGTCATTGATTTATCCTTTACCTAAGGATACGGTCTTTATAAAGGAATTCAACTCAATTTACATTCCCTTGAGACTTCTTTGTTGTTATATTCCAATTCACTTTTATATGGTGTATATACTATCCTTTGACATAGTATATCATGAATCCATTTATTATCATGATATTATAAAGTTTTGATTACCTCAATTATTTGTATTCAAGCCTCTCTCTTTTGTTTAGGAACTCTAACTAAAATATCATTTTTAAATGTTTTAAAGATTTATTCTTCTAAATCTTCCTTATTAATGTCCATGTTTTAAAAATGGTTTTAAGGATTTATTTATATGGACATTAAAGTTTTAAAATTCAAATTTATTTTAAATTTTTTATAGTAGTATGGGAAACTTTTATTCAAAAATCTATTTTAAACGACTTCTTGATAAATAGTGATACTTTTAAATGTTTTAAGTAAAAAGGGGGATATTTCTCTCATATAGTTTTGATGATTATTTTAATATATGTCAATATCCTTTATTATTATCAATTAAGGTTAATCTATTATAATAAAATCTTCCATATTGTATTTAATGTGTTATGTTTGACTGTGGATGTGCTATTTTTATGCCATTCATAGTTTGATGTTAAAGTATTGACATTTCGTATGCTAGTTTTAATACGAATGTTTAGATTATATTTTACATATTTCATATGAGGAATGAATTGGATTTAGTAAGTGATGGGTGGAGCCCTATATAGCTCCTATATGCATTAGTAGGTCTCATGATAAAATTATACATATAATTGGATGATGCCTTTCCCAATTTTTGATATATGGTTTTGGTTGAGGCCTTAATCATTTTAAGACGTCTTAGCTAAGGCCTTGACAACATGTTTCAGAATTTCCAGCATTATGCATTCCATCATTATAATATTATCTGTTGTTATTTCATGTGGTTATTCGACTAGTAAAACACCAATGACTATGTTTTATTATGGAATTATTTACTCATCTCATATTCCTACCATAAAGTGCTCATGTTTATTATTCGTTAAGCAATGTGTATTCAATTATTAACCATGCCTAATGTTTATGTTATATTTTTATGTATTTCTTACTCTTACTGAGCATATGATCTCAGACCTTTCTCATGATTCATTTTCCCAGGATATGAAGAAGTTAGTTATGAGTGACTTGCTAGAATAATCTTGGAATCTTGGATGTTTGTAATGGAATAAATTAGTGTTGTTTTTATTTTCAAGTTGTAATGTTGAAGTTAAGTATGCATATTGTTTCCAAGATTACTAAACTAAAAGGTACTTTGGGACTTGATTCCTTGTAATCATTCCAATATATTAAAATAATGCACCAGCTTTTAGATTCTGGGGTCGGTGCGTTACAGTATCATAAGTATAAAGTTTTTTGAAACAAGTCCACTCACTTGGTCAATGTTTTTTTGGAAAAACCATAAATTTGAGGAAGCTATGTGCATACTCAAGGATATGATAAGGCAGAAGCATCCTTAGTTGTTTGCATCAGAGTGATGGAATTTTGAGGAAGAAATTAATTTTAAGGGGTTATAATGTAATAACTTTAGATTTTATATTCATTCCTTTAAAATAAATTTTAAGTATTTGCTAGGTTTCTTTAAACACAACTCAAAGTATAAATGAACCATAATATATTATGGATTTATAACCAATTCATTAGATTAACAAGTATGAATAAGATTAAACAAATTATGATATATATATATATATATATATAAACTTTTATAAATTCAAATTATTTGATTAATTCTTAATAAATGATCATTAATTTTTTAATAAAATAATTTCATGATTAAAAGATATATTCTTCTAAATAAATGCATTTTTCTAGGTTTTATAAATTTTTATATAAACAAATATTTTTATCACTATTTAAAAATAAATTTAAGGAAATTTATTTATAATTTATTAATAATAATTCCTAAATTAGTTATCTAATTGTTATGAATTAAGACAAAATAATTTCAAAGTATGAAAGAGTTATTTTTTAGAAAACAGTTTTTATATGCGCAATCTGTCTCTTTCTTAATACATTAAATAAATCAAAATGTATTAATGATACTAATGAAATGTAAAGAATATATATTGAAAAAAATATTTTATAATTTATATAATAGTTATTACTATTCAAGGAATTAGTATAACTTAGGTTCTATGTTTAAAAATTCATTTGTAAAAAATGGGTTTTCATTACGTTATGCACGATTATTTTGAAATTAATTTCTGCCACATACAGAAATTAAATTTAATAAAATATATTCCATTTTTAAATAAATATTTATAAATTTTTTAATTATAAAACTTTTATTTTTTTAAATAATTAATAGTTAAAATAGGAAATAAATACAATAATCAAGGTTAAAATGGGTTAATAGAGGGTTAAACTAAGAGATAAGGGTAACAATTCAACTTAAATTTTACTAATTATTTTTAGGTGAAGATATATAAAACTTCTATTAACTTATATTTGAATCAATAAAAATTTTCCCCACAAATCATCTAAAAAAAGGTGATTATTTATTAAATAATTTTTTAAGGATTTCATGTCAGGTTGGGCAGAATGTGTGTCCCTCCCCTCACTTGTAAATGGAAACCATTATCCCAAATTATTTACAAAATTTTATACTTCTATATCTTCAAATACCAATAAAAAATCTTACCATATTACTTAAATTCATTCTTGAACTATTTTTATTACCCTCAGACCATCCTTAGAAGGCTTAAGGTGTATACCAAAGGAGGTCTCTTAAAGAAGAGGTAATCATCCTACCCAACTGTTTGAAAGTTTTTTTCTTCTTATATTTCCTCTCAAAATTTTTTTCCATAATAAAATAATAACTTGAATATAATAAATATTTTGAGATGTTATTATTATTATGAGATATCCATTTTACACCTTCTTTCCTTCAAATAGAAAATGAAAGTATTGTTTGTGTGTATTTGTGGACTATAGCCTCCACATAACAATACGATTCATAATCCATCATCATAATTAATGGTTGGTTATTATGATGAATTTAATATTTTTAAATTATATCTAAGAAATAATTATTCTTTTGTAATTATATGATCTTATATACCTTCTTAATTTCTTTTTTGTTGGAAAATGATAATGTCGCTCGTATATACGGGCCGACTACCAGCTCCACAAAGTGACGCGATTCATCTTTCTTAACTAATTTATATGAATGATTATTGAAGTGTATATAATAATTAAATATAAAAAATAGGTCATAATTAAGATTATTTATATGATGGAATCGTGATCAAATTTAAAGGTTCATAATTGTGGAACCAAAACATACATGAAAAATGAAGTATTTTACACCTGAATTGATGATGATAATAAAACATTATTAATGAACGAGTGATAATATTTTATAATTAAACCTTGTATGATATTTTAAGTATTATTATAGTTATATAATATAATATTAATAAATTATAATCTATTATATTTGAGGTTAAAACCACTTATGAGTCAAGTTAGACTAGCTGTAAGGGTTTCTCATCTCCCTTTCTTTTCAGACATATTTCCTTTTAACAACTTATTTCTCTTTCATAGTTTATATAATTCCCATTTTATATATTATATCATGGATATATTTATATTCATATTATTTAATGTTTCATTTTAAGTTTTTTCCTTCTTGTGAATTATGATTCACAATTTACCACAGTGGTAAGAGTTTTATGTTACAATCTCACTTTTTTATTAGGATCCTCTATCCATAAATTTATGATAATGAAATTACTTGATCTATATATCATAATTATCTTTTATTTTAATCTCCTATTCTTATTTACATGGGTTATATATTTTCCTTTCATTTTCCTTGCCTTTTGTACCTATCAAACCAAAATAATTTTTTTAAAGGAAACATAATTTTTTTCTCAATTTGGTCGTGAATATTTTTCTTATGTGTCCATGTTTATTTATAATTTAAAAGTATATTTTTATTATTATCCAATTATTGATTATAAAATTTTATACCCATATTCTACATTCTATAAAAAAATTTAAAAATAATTTTCTTATCATTTTTCAAATGAGTTACTTTAAAAAAAAGGTATGAACGGAATACTTATTTTAACATATACCGCATAAATATATTTCATACTATCCTAAATAAACTATTCTTTAAATATTACTTTACAAGTTTCCATGGTTCTTTTCAAAGAAAATATTTTTCTTAATATTTGGGAAATTTTTATATTTTAATTATTTGATTTCAAAATGGAATGGGTATTTTCCTCAAGAAATGTTATGATTATATTATAAATGTATTTTCATTTATGAATAAATAAATTGATGTTAATTATACTTAAATACTGAAATGATCCAATTCTACCCTATTTATTCATTCCCCAAAAGGTTTTCGGTTATGATATTGAAATCTTGATGAAACCTGTTTTATTTTACTGGGGTTAAGCTATGTTGAAATGATAATTTTTTATGATATTGTGGAATAAATATGAGTGGATTATAATTATGTGGCGTGGAAACTATTGTTTGGTAACCCTACTCTATTTAACTTTTAAAAATATTTTGATCACGTTATGAAGAGTTTTGATACTAGTAAGAGGTGTCAAAAAAGTTTGAATCGAAGAGTTGTATGGTTAGTGGCATTATCGTAGTTTGGGAAGAAATAAAAACACCACTGCTTAACCCATGGGATCTACCATACAAAAAATATAGTATGAAAAGATATATATAAAACTGTATATCCCATTAGTTTGCTGGTGGGATTCCACCACATAGTTGGTGGATTCTACCATCCCCTCTATGGTATTCGACAGTTCCCAAAAGGGATGGCAGTTTTATAGATATTTTTTTAAAAATGAGACCCACCCAATTTTATTTATCTTATCAAGATCCATTCAACATAAAAAATCCTAGGGATCCTATAATGTGATTTTTAGGTTCTCTTATACCTTTCAACACCTTCATTTAATACCCAAACAACATATCAACCCCGTGCTCTTCTTATAGTGAGTTCTTCTTCACTTTAGATCAATTCCCTTCCTTACTAATCAATAAAAACTGATTATTTCCATGATGTATTGATCAGATATAAGGTTTTTAGATTAGTTTACAAAGGGATTCATTTATCATTGATATAATTGGTACTCATATTAAGGGGATTGAAATATGCATGACCTTTGGACCAAGATCATTGTTGGTAGTATATTGTATCAGGTATGATAGACCTTGACCTAACTTTAGGGTATGGTTTCTTCTTATACTTGATCTTAAAAGTCTAAATTATGTCGAATTGGATTTTTATTTTGGTTTTTATGGTGATTTTGGAATTAGATGGTGACCCTCGCACTTGATTCATCATTTCACCTTTGGAAGGAATCGTTTAAATTTAGCACATGTTTTATATTGGTTATTGGAATTTTTGTTAGTGTGTGTACATAACACAAAGAATCCTATGTCTAATGGCCAATCACATGAGGCATGTGTGTGTGTACCCTTTAATTAATTTTGTGTTTCTTGAACATTTATTGTGATGAATATGATTATTTTTTATTAACATGATGATTGATATGTCATATATATTTTTCATCATATGTGATGTTCTTTTATATTTTGAAATTGAGAATACAGGTGGAACCTATTGCACTATTACTCAAGAGAGATGTTTCAGGAGAGTGGCTAGTATGAATTGAACTATCCTATCATGGGAGATGTGTCATAAATGTTATTGGAATATCCCATCAAGGAGGATGTTTCAGGTTTCCGATCGACATTCCATCTGGAATGGTGATGAAGCAGGAAGAGTTGATCTCTAAGGAGATTGAATATTTTTATACTTTTGTGATATATCTTTTTCTATATATGTGACATATTTACTTCACAGAATTCACTTTTATACCTTTGGAACTGATGTTAAGGGATGAGGATGGTGTCCTATTGAGTCTTTTACTCACACCCTACTCGAGCATATAAGTGTAGTTATAAATTTCATAGATGGGGATCCTGTGAAAAGAAAGGGTCAAGTGGTGGTCAAATGAGCAATTTATTAAGAGGATGTAGATGATGATAGAGGGAACTTAACTAGATGTTGCTGCTTTATTTATTATCTTACCTATACATTGGATCAATTTTTTAGTTTTTTTGTATTAATTTACATGTCATACTACTACTACATGGGTTAAGTTTTATTTATATTGGTTTTTACTCTGATGGTTATTAATTATTTTATTATTTATTAATTCATTGGTTATAATATTTTTTTCTATTATGTTACCCTTTAACTAAGGTCATAGTCTCCGTACAAAATTTCCTAGGCCCTTACTGCTAGTCAGAAACCTCTTGCATATAGGGAGGTGATCATGAGGTTTTGTGGAGCTTAGGCATATACATGGTGGTTTAGGTCAAGGTGTTAAAAAATGGTATCAGAGCACCAGGTTCAAAATTTTGTTTTTTCTCTTTACCTTTTTTTGGGATAGGATATACAAGAGATGGAATGGTTGGGACTTGGGTAGGGGAACTATGTCAATGTCACGCCATCACTATATAATAGGCATATAGTTTCTATAAAGTGAGATTTTATAATTTTTGTATGTTACCATTGATTGAATTTACCTTGGGTGATACACATGATATTTATATAATAATTTATGGTATTTTTTGTGTGTTATTTTATTATGTCAGGTTTGTAGATTCATATGTCATAAATACCAATTACTTGCATTAGATAGAGACAACATAATTAAATTCATATTGAAATTGAGATATATTATTGGGTGAATTATTTATTACATTCTTTTATTTAGGCCTATTATATTTTATTATTGAGTGTGTATATGTGGATATGACTAAAGTAAAGGTATTTGAGGATTGACATGGGTTTTAGGTAATGATTTTGGGGGTTTTCATTGTTCTTGTGGGTATCCTCTTAAGATGAATGTTATTTTAAATTCTTGTGTGTGACTATGTGAACTAAATGGTTTACTTGTTTAAGTTATTACACTTATCTCATTTTTTCTCTAGTATTTTAAGAAATTATGCAACATAGGAATCTCACGTATCTAGTTTCTCCACCTATTGTAAAGTAGGATATGATATAGGATGTACCATTGGTTTCTCAAATGGGTAAATATATATAATAGGTCTAACCAATACTCTTTTGATTGGTGCTTGTATAGGGTGGAAAAGATTATAAGAGTAGGCCGACTATGGTTGAATACACTCAAAAGTTCAATATTCAGTGCCCCATCACCTTTCTAGGGCACCATATGCCCTCTGGATATGGAGGACTAAATATGGGTCATGGAGAGGATATTTTACATGTTAGTGACACCAAAGGATTGAAAGGTGAAACCAATGACCTTTATATTTCAAGTCATAATTGAACAATGGTGGGATGTCATGCTACATAATGGTGGATGAGAAGGGATGACTTGGGTGAACTTTTGTGATCTCTTAGTTGAATAATTATTTACAGATTCTCTAAATATGGACTGTGATTAGGATTCAGGGGTCTCCAGTAATGGATTATGATAGTGTTCCTATATTCAACAAGATTTTCGGAGATGATTCACTTTTTACTATTCTTACATAGTAAAAGTATTATAAAGTAAGGAAGTTTTGTCACGACCCGACCTCGGGGCTCGTGCCGTCAC
Organism: Viscum album; assembly: GCA_963277665.1. Classification (NCBI taxonomy): domain Eukaryota; kingdom Viridiplantae; phylum Streptophyta; class Magnoliopsida; order Santalales; family Viscaceae; genus Viscum; species Viscum album. The sequence goes on from OY728145.1 coordinate 941,859,605, forward strand.
TACCCCAAGCCCTCCTTCCATAGGCCAGGGGCTGGCGACTAGCACCAAGGCGTAATTCTCGATAAAAGAAGGGAAGGAATTTCCTTTGTAAGTAAAAAAACACCACAGAGTAAGCAATCATAAGTAAACACTAAGTAAAACTGGGTACAAAAGTAAGTGTGGAAAAGTAAGTTGGCCAGAATACAAACCCAAACTGAAAGTAAAGTACAACTAGAAAGAAAGTATAGAAACTGAAAAGTAAAGCCTCAACGTCGTGCCGTACACAGGAAGTCCCACCTGAAGGGTGGGTACAGATAGCCTCCTCAGCTCCACGGGTCCAGCCGTCCGCTCCGTGTATGTCCCACCCAGTGGTCCACCTCCAGGTACCGACTTGCTCCACAAGCCTCCACCACGATCAGCGATGTCCGTCGTCTACATCCAACACAACGTAGTGCGGGCATTTCCCATGCAGGGGTGAGTATAAGCTACTCAGTAGGGACCCCGAGACCCTCGAAGGTCTCCCAGAATCCACAAAGGATAATCCACAAAGGAAGATAAAATCACAAAGTAACATCCAACACTAATTAGGTATATTCCCATACATAAACCTAAGTCATCAATTCCAGTTCAGCTCCAGCATCCGAGCCCATGTTCAAACACGTCCACACAGGATATCACAACACAATCCACATAGGAAAGCAAGTCAATCATATCGAAGATAATGATTGAAAGTCAAGACTCAGCTCACATAGGTATACTTCTTCATAAGAAGATAAAGATGATCATATATAGCCACTGATTCATCTAATCCATCAGACCCACAAAGCATCGATAGGTACTTACCCCTGCAATGACCCACAAAGGATCGATAGGTACTAACCCCGACAATGACCCACACAGGATCGGTGTGCGTTGGCCCACAAAAAACCACTGAGCGTTGACCCACACAGGATCTGATCCACACAGGATCAATAGGCACTGACCCATAGAGGATCGCTGAGTGCTGTAGTCGTCGCTATCGAACACACAGAGGATTCCCGTACAGTCTTCATTGTCGTCGTAGTCGCAGCCAGCTCTAGGGTTCCCGCACACAGCAAGCTCGTTTCGGGAGGGTCTGCTCCACGATCCGAGGGGCTAATACATCAACTGACACAAATTCCGGAGTTAATGTATCCAAAAGTTCCATATCGTCAACAGGAACTCAACGTGACAAATGGCGCGTCAATCGGACGCCTGATCTGAGAGTTATTGACTTTTTTGTCCCAGGGGCCCGGTTGGTTTTTAAGTCAAAACCAACCCGGCCATACTCCAACTACATCCAAACCTCAAGCAGAGTAAGCCAAAAGGTCCCTCTCACTAAGAGGAAATCCATCAAAGTCGACGGTACGTGAATCGGACGTCCGGAGCTCAAATTATAAGTGTTTCCGCTCCGAGGGCCCGGTTGGTTTCATGTACGAACCAATCCGGCCGAACTCAAAGTTCTTCGAAACCTTGAGTGTAATATACCAAAACAACCGTCTTGATCCAAGGATCACATTGCAGATGAAGGTGCATCAATCGGAGGTCTGCATCCCATGTTATGGGCAAAAGACTGTAAGAGGTCCAGAATAGGGGGTTTGGGCCCGGTCCGACCCGGGTCCGGGTCTGGCCCAATAGGGCGCGGCCCAGCCCGACCTGGGCGTGGCCCAGCCTAGCGTGCGTGGCCAGGCCAGCGTGGCCAGGCGGCTCAGCCGTAACGGCCGAGCAGGGGGGGGGGGGGGCGCTGCCCCCCTGTTTGGCAAACCGCGCCCCCATGTGGGGGGGCCGCTCCTTCAGCTGGCCAGGGGTTACGACCCCCAGTTTCTCATTCGGCCGGCCCAGCTGGGCGACCCTGCTGCTGCCGCGGGACCCCGCGGTCCCACCCTCCTACTCCGGCGCCGACAGCTGGTAGCCGGCCGCTACTCCCGGCTCCGCCGCGGCCTTGGTCCGACCGGCGTGGCGTGACGGCGCCGCGACCCCACTCCAGCTGTGGTGTCTTCGTGGTTCCCCGACATGGCACGATGGCGCCACGCTCCTTTTCCACGGTTCTCTCATTTCCGCATGGTGCGACGACACCGCGCCATCTCCATTCCAATCCCCAACGAAGGACATCAATAAAAAGGGAGGGGGGTCGGCCGTGTTTGTGCGATCCGGCCCCCTCCCGTTAATCGATAGCATGCGGCTAAAAGTTAATCGATGAATGCCCAAAAATTATTCACGACATAAAACCAAACCCCTAACTCGAAGAAAAGGTTTAACTAAGGTTAATCGCGGAATTGAACGTCGCGGAAGAAGGCATCGCAGAAGGAGGATTGTCAGCGTCGCGGAGAAAAGATTCGTCGGCATTCCATCATCAATCTCCGAGGATGGCGTCTCTCACCGGCTACAGAGAGGGAAGAAGACGGTATGACGACTCCCCTTTGTGGTGACGGAGTTCTTCGTTGAAGGCTTGGCATTCTTTGCATTCTTCGTCATGGAAGAATAACTTCAAGACTTAGAGCAAATCCTCTCCACAACCAAAACAACACTAATAAAAATAAGTGTTGCCTTATTTTATTACTCATGCCAAACAATTTGAAATTCAAAATTGAATCATTCAATTAATTAAATTAATTGAAAAGTTTAAACCACCCAATTAAAGAGGCATTTAATATTTAGTTAAACGCAAGAGTTGACTTCATTTAATGGGGGTGTGGGTGCGTTACCTAATTAAAAGAGGGGGCTTGAGGAAGTTGAATAGGTGGGGATCGTGTGCGCCCCACCCCACAAATATCCTACCTAGTGGAGTAGGATATAGTGGGTCCCACTCTAACCACTTATCTTAGGTTAAAATAAAATAAAATTGGTTGCACCATTTTATTTTATTCCTTTACTTAACCCAAAATTTTAAAAACACACCTGAGAAAACGCAACTCCGTAAAAGGTGTTCCTAAGAAATTACCGGCGCTGCAATTCCATCGGTGTCCTCATATTTCGATTCCAAGCACCAGTTCAAAAGTTAGGAAAACCCGCTTGTTCGTTCACTGAACATACCCGAGCTAAAATTCAGAAAATGATTCCGGGCACACCTGGCCTTGGAATCAAGTGCCGTCAGAAACCGCGTTCTTGTAAAATCCAAAATATAATTAAGAATAAATTTCCCTTGAATTTTCACAGGTCTTTACATTACTCCAACCTCAGGGATTTATGTCCCCTTAAAGATACATCATAAACTAGGGAAACAAATGTGGGTACTGAGCACACATCTGAGCCTCCCGCTCCCAAGTGCTCTCCTGGAGGTTCCTGTGCTGCCATCTGATGCGCACTAGAGGAATTGACCATCCACGTTGGACCTAATCCTGTCGATCCTCAATATCTATTGGGACCTCCTCAAAAGTCGCCCCATCATCAACGTCTAGCTCCCCATGGTCAATGATATGCGTCGGGTCATTCACATATCTCCTCAGTTGAGATACGTGGAAGACGTCTTGCACCCGGTGCAACTGAGGTGGTAGAGCTAGGCGATAAGCCACCTCGCCTATCCTGCTGAGGACCTAGAATGGTCCGATGAAGCACGGAGTTAACTTTTTTCCTCGGCCAAATATCCGTAATCCACGTCGAGGTGAGACCCGCAATAAGACGCGGTCACCATCCTCGAACTCTAGTGGCCTCCACCTCCTATCATCAAAAGACTTCTGCCAGCTTTGAGTTGTCCTCATCCACTTCTGGATGACCTGGACCTTCTCTGTCATGGCCTGGACCATCTCCAGTCCCACAAGTGCTGACTCCCCAGGGTTTGTCCAGCACAACGGTGATCTACAAGGTCAGCCGTACAACGCCTCGTATGGTGCCATCCCGATGGTGGAATGGTAGCTATTGTTGTACGCAAACTCCACCAAGGGTAGGTGATCCTCTCAGCTACGACCAAAGTTAGGACACATGCACAGAGCAAGTCCTTGAGGGTCTGAATGGTCCTCTCCGTCTGACCATCCGTCTGAGGGTGAAAGGCGGTGCTCAGATGTAGCTATGTCCCGAATGACTCCTGCAACCCCTTCCAAAGCTGGGAAGTAAAGCGAGCATCTCGTTCAGAGATGATAGATGATGGCACACCGTGAAGCCGTACAATCTCCTGAACGTAGAGACGTCCCAAGCTCTCTACTGGGCCCTTCTCTCTGATGGGTAAGAAGTGAGACGACTTGGTGAGTCGGTCGACAATCGCCCAAATGGAGTCGTGACCTCTGGAAGTGCATGGAAGTCCAGTCATGAAGTCCATATATATCCTGTCCCACTTTCACTCTGGGACCTCCAAAGGCTGTACCAAGCCTGCTGGTACCTGGTGCTATGCCTTCACCTACTGACAGGTGAGACATCGAGAAATGAACTCTGCCACAACCTTCTTCATACACGACCACTAATGCTGTCGTCTGAGGTCCTGGTACATCTTTGCCACTCCTAGATGTACCGCTAAAGGGGAAGTGTGAAACTCCCTCAGCACCTCCTTTTGTAAAGCAGCTGGTACCATGGTATGTCCTATGAAAATGATGACGTGCTCTCCTCCCATAGAGAATCCATCAGGTGCCTGTCCTGAGGATATCTGTGCACGCCGCGTCTCACAGTCATCGTCCCCACGCTGTGCCTCTCTGACCTGCTGTAGAAGTGGAGGAGTGACTGTTAGTGATTGAAGAAAGGCTGCCTCATCACTATCCACGAAAGATTCTGCAAAGCGGCTAGCTGCTCTGTCGCCTACCCAAGTAGCTGAATGCCCGTCCTCCTGTGGAGAGCATCGGATACTACGTTCCCCTTTCAAGGAGTATAGACTATCTCAAAGTCATAGTCCTGGAGGAACTCGAGCCATCGCCACTATATTAGGTTGAGGTCCTTCTACGAGAAGATGTACCTGAGACTTTGGTGGTTAGAGTAGACTGTAAAGTGCTCGTCCATCAGATAGTGTCGCCACATCTTCAGAGTGAAGACCACTGCTACTAACTCCAGGTCATGGGTAGAGTAGTTCTACTCATGCTACCTCAACTGACGTGATCCATAGGTGATCACGGCCCGTTCCTGCATCAGGACACATCCGAGTCTGGTTCCTGATGCATCACAGTAGATTATGTACCCTACTCCTTCCTCCAGTAGACTCAAGATAGGCGCGCTGGTCAATCTCTGTCTCAGCACCTGGAAGTTCTGCTGACATCTGTCTGACCATACAAAGGTTTTCCCCTTCTTCGTCAAAGATGAGAGTGGTACCGCAACTCTAGAAAAGTTTGGCATGAATCTCCAGTAATACCCAGCTAGCCCCAAGAAACTCCGCACCTCCATCACGCTCCTAGGTGGCTCCCAAGCTAGCACTACCTCGATCTTCACAGGATCCACTGTAACTCCTGCCTCAGAGATGACATGTCCCAAGAAGTGGACCTCACGTATCCATAACTGACACTTCGAGAGCTTTCCATAAAGATGGTGCTCTCAGAGTGTGTCTAGTACATCCCGCAAGTGGTAGGCGTGCTCCTCCTTAGTGGTCGAGTATATCAAAATGTCGTCAATGAAGACCACGACTAATCGATCGAGGTATGGCTGAAAGATCCTATTCATGAGGCCCATGAACACTACTAGAGAATTGGTTACACCAAATGGCATAACCAGGAACTCATAGTGGCCATACCGACATCTGAAGGCCGTCTTCGGCATGTCCTCGTCCCGAACTCTGAGCTGATGATAGTCTGACCTGTGGTCTATCTTCGAGAACCATCGTCCTCCCTTGAGCTGATCGAAGAGGTCGTCAATCCTCAGTAGAGGATACTTGTTCCTCACGGTTACCAGGTTCAGGCGACGATAGTCGACACACAGTCGCAAGCTCCTGTCCGCCTTCTTGGCAAACAATATCGGGGAAGCCCAGGGTGAAACACTAGGTCAGATGAATACCTTGCTCTGCAAGTCCTCCAGCTGTACCCGTATCTCTTGAAGCTTGGCAGGATCCATTTGAAATGATGGGGTGGATATCGGGGTTGTCTCGAGGTATAGGTCAATATAAAAGTCTACCTCTCTGTGAGGAGGTAGTCCTGGAACGTCGTTTGGAAAAACGTCCACATACTGATCAACCACGGCAGGTAAGCTCGGACTCCACACGTCAACTACTCCTAGGATGAGGCTATCCAACTGATGAGTGATGGTCTGTCCTCTCCTCTACGTGAGTCCATCCTTCCCTGCAAAGGCTCCCTTTTCACCAGTGAAGGTGAACCTGCTCCCATCGGTGCAAACACATCACACCTTGCGCCTAATTCAGTCAATCTAAGCATGAACTGTAGATAACCAATCCATTCCCAAGATGACATCGTAAGGCCTCGACGCCGCTACAAGAAGATCCCATCCAAAGCTCTCACCTCCTAGAATAAGCTCACACTGCCAGAACCAGTGCGTAATCGTCGAGTCTCCTCCCGTAGGAGTCTCTAGCCGTAAGGATCGAGCCAACGACTCCATCAGAATCTCTGAGCTCCGAACAAGGGCAGCGACAATGAAAGAATGACTCGATCCTGTGTCTATAAGAACTGAATCAAGGGTGGAATAGACATAGATAGTACCTCGAATCATCTCGGGCACACTGTGGTCATAGGCCTCCGCTACCTAAAGCTGTGTCTGTCTCTGCCCGCCAGCTCCCTGTGGTCGGGGTGGACCTCATAGTGGTGGTGGTGGTAGAGCCTCAAAGCGTCTCCCACCACCTGCTACTCAGCCAGCTCCTCTGCCTCATCTTCCTGCTCCCTACGGACCGCCACAGTCGACCCTCTGCCTCTGCCTGGGTGGTCCCTCAACCGTCTGCTTCTCCTCCGCATGGCGGGTCGGGCAGTCACGAGCCATGTGGCCCTGCCCGCCGCATGCGTAGCACTATCTGCCTCTCAAAAGACTGGCTCTGCACTGTGTGCCCCGCACCTCTGAGCCAGTGTCATGAGGTCGTCCGCCTGAGGGTCTAGTCCGCCTGTACCCATGTGTCATCCGTCGAATGCCAGCTGCAGAAGACTCTACTACGTGCCGCCCTACGGTAGGTCTCGCTACTGATGTAGGCTCAATAAGAAATATCTCGATGAGAAGGGCTCTCTCCAGTACCCCTCCATGTTTCAGAATGCTGAGGGATATCAGTGATTCCCTGATCTCATGCCTCAATCCCTACTCGAAGGTCCGGGCCCGGAATAATGGGTCTCGTACCATGTCCGTCGAATAACGCGAGAGATCGGTAAATCTCACCGAGTACTGGGCGACCGACAAGCTGCCCTGCCATAGTTGTAGTAGCTCCTGGATGCGCACCGCGCGTAGGGTGGCTGGAATGAACTCAGAGCAAAAGAGACTCTCAAAGTCCATCCAGAGGAGAGATGCCTTGTCGTGCACCTAGAGCCTGAAGCTCCACCATCTGCCTGCTGCCGCGTGCAGGAGACTCGCTGTAAGGATCACCATGAGGTCTTATGGTGTCCTTACCAATCGGAAAACTCGTACAACTGCCTCCAGCCAATCCTCGTCTGCCAGGGGGTCTGTCTACCCATGGAACCTGGGTGGTCTCTGACACTGAAACTCATGCAGTGCACTAAGGCGACGTGTACTATCAGCGGCTGGGGCTGGTAGCATCGGTGGATCGGCGGGTTAAGGTACTGCCGATGCCTCTACTGTCAAAGGGACCTGCACCGAGGCCTCGTCGCTCGGTGGGCTGTCTTCACGAACAAAACTCGGAACCCTAGCTGGCTGCCATCGTGGGTCCATCCTGAAAAGAGACAGGTGCCCCACAGTCAAATAGTATAACTGGTGAGCTGACACAAAGTAATCACAAAGAAAACATGAAACACACTTGCAATCAATGTTTTCGTGCATTGAGTTAGAAATCAGAAGTCAGGGTCCTGGTGTACGGATACGTCGGCCACCGCACCAACACTGGACTCCCTGGACTGATAACCACACTCAATACCCTTATCAATATTGCTTCACATAGAAGAAAAAAAAGAGTCCAGAGTTCTGCGGTAGAACCGAACTCCTCTGATACCAATTTCTCACTACCCGACCTCGAGGCTTGTTCCGTGACTACCCCAAACCCGCCTTCCATAGGCCAGGGGCCGGAGACTAGCACCAAGGCATAATTCCTGATAAAAGAAGGGAAGGCATTGCCTTTGTAAGTAAACAAACACCATAGAGTAAGCAAGCAGAAGTAAACACTAAGTAAAACTGGGTACAAAAGTAAGTGAGGAAAAGTAAGTGGGCCAGAATACAAACCCAAACTGAAAGTAAAGTACAACTGGAAAGAATGTACAACAACTGAAAAGTAAAGCTGCAATGTTGTGACATCCACAGGAAGTCTCACCTGAAGGGTGGGTACAGATAGCCTCCTCATCTCCACGGGTATAGTTGTTCGCTCCGTGTACGTCCCGCCCAGTGGTCCACCTCCAGGTACCAAATTGCTCCACAAGCCTCCACCACGATCATCGTTGTACATTGTCTGCATCCAACACAATGTAGTGTGGGCATAGCTCGTGCAGTGGTGAGTATAAGCTACTCAGTAGGGACCCCGAGACCCCTGAAGGTCTCCCAGAATCCACAAAGGATAATCCACAAAGGAAGATACAATCACGAAGTAACATCCAACACTACTTATATATATTCCCATACATATACCTAAGTCATCAATTCCAGTTCGGCTCCAGCATCCGAGCCCAAGTTCAAACACATCCACACAGGATAACACAACACAATGCACATAGGAAAAAAATTCAATCATATCGAAGATAATGATTGAAAGTAAAGACTCAGCTGACACAGGTATACTTCTTTGTAAGACGATAAAGATGATCAGATATAGCCACTGATTCATCTAAGCCGTCAGACCCACAAAGGATCGATAGGTACTAACCCCTGCAATGACCCACAAAGGATTGATAGGTACTAACCCCCGCAATGACCCACACAGGATCTTACCCACACAGGATCGGTGTGCGCTGCCCCACACAGGACCGCTGAGCACTGACCCACATAGGATCTAATCCACACAGGATCGGTAGGCACTGACCCACAGAGGATCGCTGAGTGTTGTAGTCGTCACTATCGAACCCATAGAGGATTCCCATACAGTCTTCATCGTCGTCATAGTCGAAGCCAGCTCTAGGGTTCCCGCACATAGCAAGATCGTTTCGGGAGGGTCCGCTCCACGAGCCGAGGGGATGATACATCAACTGACACAAAGTCCGAAGTTGATGTATCCCAAAGTTCCGTATCTTCAACAGAAACTCAACGTGACAAACAACGCATCAATCAGACGCCCGGTCCGAGAGTTATTGGCTTTTTCGTCCCAGGGGACAAGTTGGTTTTTAAGTCAAAACCAACCCGACCATACTCCAACTACTTCCAAACCTTGAGTGGAGAAAGCCAAAAGGTCCGTCTCACTAAGAGAAAATCCATGAAAGTCGACGACACGTCAATCGGACGTCCGGAGCTCAAGTTATAAGCGTTTCCGCTCTGAGGGCCCGGTTGGTTTTGTTTACGAACCAACCCGGCCAAACCCAAAGTTCTCCAAAACCCTGAGTTTAATATACCAAAACAACCGTCTCTATCCAAGGATCGCATCGTAGCTGACGGTGCGTCAATCAGAGGTTCTCATCCCACGTTATGGGCAAAAGATCGAAAGAGGTCCGGAATAGGGGGTTCGGGCCCGGTCCGACCCGGGTCCGGGTCCGGCCCAATAGGGCGCGTCCCGGCCCGGCCTGTCCAGCATTTCCAGGTGGCTCGGCCGTAACAACCGAGTGGTGGGGGGGCTGCCCCCCCTGTTCGGAAAACTGTGGCCCCCATGTGGGGGGGCCGCTCCTTCGGCCAACCAGGGGTTACGACCCCCAGTTCCTCGTTCGGCCGGCTAGGCTGGCCAGCCGTGCTGCTGCCACAGGACCCCACGGTCCCGCCCTCTTGCTCCGGCTCTTGCGGCCGGTAGCCGGCCACCGATTCATGCTCTTCCATGGCCAAAGGCCGCGACCTTGGTTCGACCGGGGCCGCGCGACGGTGCCGCGTCCCTCCTCCGCGGCCCCGCTCCGGCCGCGGTGTCTTCGTGGTTCCCCAGCATGGCGCGATGGTGCCGTGCTCCTTTGTCGTGGTTCTCTCATTTCCGCGCGGTGCGATGGCACCGCGCAATCTCCGTTCCAATCCACAACTAAGGAAATCAATAAAAAGGGAGGTGGGTCGGCCGTGTTTGTGCAGTCCGACCCCCTCCCGTTAATCGATAACATGTGGGTAAAAGTTAATCGATGAATGCCCAAAAATTATTCACGACATAAAACCAAACACCTACCTCGACGAAAAGGTTGAACGAAGGTTCATTGCGGAATTGAACTTCACGGAAGAAGGCGCCGTGGAAGGAGGATCGTCGGCGTCGCGGAGAAAAGATTCATTGGCGTCGCGTCATCGATCTTCGAGGATGACGTCTCTCACCAGCTGCGGAGAGGGAAGAAGACGGTACGACGAACTCCCCTTTGTGGTGACAGAGTTCTTCGTCGAAGGCATGGCGTTCTTCGCGTTCTTCGTCATGGAAGAAGAACTTCAAGACTTAGAGCAAATCCTTTCCACAACCAAAACAACACTAATAAAAATAAGCGTTGCCTTATTTTATTACTCATGCCAAACATTTTGAAATTCAAAATTGAATCATTCAATTAATTTAATTAATTGAAAAGTTTAAACCGCCCAATTAAAGAGGCATTTAATATTTAGTTAAACGCAAGAGTTGACTTCATTTAATGGGGGTGCGGGTGCGTTACGTAATTAAAATAGGGGGTTTGAGGAAGGTGAATAGGTGGGGCTCGTGTGGGACCCACCCCACAAATATCTTACCTAGTGGAGTAGGATATAGTGTGTCCCCATCCAACCGCTTAGCTTAGGTTAAAATAAAATAAAATTGGTTGCACCATTTTATTTTATTCTTTTACTTAACCCAAAATTTTAAAACTACAGCCGACCAAACGCAACTCCAGAAAAGGTATTCCTAAGAAATTACCAGCACTGAAATTCCATCAGTGTCCTTGAATTTTGATTTCTAGCACCGGTTCAAAATTTAGGAAAACCTGCTCGTTCGTTCACTGAACGTACTCGAGCTAAACTTCGGAAAATGATTCCAGGCACACCGGGCCTTGGAATCAGGTGCCGTCAGAAACTGCGTTCTTGTAAAATCCAAAATAAAATTAAGAAAAAATTACCCTTGGATTTTTATGGGTATTTACAAGTTTTATGATTGTCTTCACGTAGGGTGAAATGTTCATGCTAGAAACATCAATATAACAACCTATATAGTAGTGATTTTAATGGTATTGATGGTTAAGAAGGCCATCGATGAAGATAGAGATGCAAGTCTTATTCTGGATATCATTGTTTAGAAATATACTTTATATAGTTTTATTATATTTACATATTCTATGAATAAATTATGGAAGTCATAGGATGGGAACCAGGGTGTAGGTCAGTAGTCAGAGTAGAGTAGGGTTTCCTTGACTCCCTTAGAGGAGAGATGACTCTTCCAAGTACTTAAACTATGGAATAAAGGTACACATTCTCAAGGATTATACCATTCCTCTCAAGATTTTTCCCTAATTTTTATGGTAAGATAAGGCATCTAAATAGTTCTATGATAGATATTTGGGGATGAACTTAGAAAAGTCGGGAATATAACCTCAATAGTAAGTAAAAACCCCATAAGAATCAATAAATCTAGTGACTTGTAAGACTATGGGGTATCACGAAGTGGTGGCTGAAAAAGGTTATAAAGTTGACGAGGCTTAAGAAAATGGTGGAGAGGGAGATTCCATGGTATGAGGTATAATATAGATTTTCTCTACACTATTTTTTTTGTTTGAAAAAAGAGAATCTCATTCATTCATATAATCTCAAGTAGTTACTAGGATGAATTTACCGGTTAAATTACCTTCTGAGATATTACATATCAATACCACCCTATGAAATAAAGTGGATAATTTCCATATATATTTGGACTATCATATGGTTATTGATAGATTTGATCATGTTTGGAGATTCACAATTTTGGAGATGACAAATTTCTATGTGATCCTTAGCACATATTAGTTGACAGGTTTCCATGAAAATATCAATTATTATTGAAGATGGGTAATTTTCATATCTCCTAAAGGGTAAAAGTATATGATAATAAGATAATGGTATGTTGAGGTAGGAATAGTAGGAAAAGACCCTCATGATAGATAATTATTTTCAGTATAGGTTTTGGTATGATCAATGATGAAGATAAGATGCTAACTCCATCCTCTTTTCCTATAGTGATGGACCAGTACCAAGATTTATTTACAAAATACTTCTTAGGGTTACCACTATATAGGGGATTTTAACTTGAGATATATCTTATTCTTGGTGCATGCATTATATCAACTCAACCATATCTCATGGCACTGGTGGAGTTGAAAGAGTTCAAGGTGCAGTTAGATGATCTTGAGTCTAAAGGTTTCATCAAACCATGCACTTATTTTTAGGGAACTATAATGTTGTCTTGAAAGAAGTAGGATGTAAGTATTCAACTTTATGTGGACTATAAGAATGTAAACCTAATCATGATTAAGAAAAGGTACCTGTTATGAATAATATATGACTTGTTTGATCAATTGATCTGATCCAAGTGGTTTTCCAAGATTGATATATATTTTGGATAACATCAACTATGGTTTATATTGGAAAACATCCCAAATACAATTTTTAGGAGTGTGTAGAGGTTGTATGGGTATCTCATTATGCCTTTTAGGCTAACAAATGATTCGACAATGTTCATGGCCATCAAGAATAATATATTTCACTTGTACTTAGATTCTTTAATTTTTATGTTCATTGATGAAATCCTTATATGTTCCAAGACATATAAATCACATGTTCTACACCTAGATATCATGTTATGTATGATTTAGGAACATAGTGTTTATGATAAGTACTTAAAGTTTTACTTTTGGATACAGGTGGTGTGTTGTCTTGGGAACAAGGTTTCTGAAGAGGGAATATCAACTAATCTAGAGAAAATTGATGTAGTTATTTCTTCTGCACAATAAAGGAATGTGTTTAGGATTTTGAATTTTCTCAGGTTGGTTGGGTACTATATGATATTTATTCAGGAAGTTTCTCACCTTGATGTACCGATGAATGTGCTTAACAATAAGGGAATAAATCTCTAATAGATATACCAATGTGAAGAATTTTTTTCATAGTTGAAGAAAATGTTGACACCCACTCCGATTATTATTATTTTTAATCCTATAGTTGAATATGAAATTGATTTTGAAACATATTTCATTGGATTGGGGGATTTTATAAAGGAGGGTGATAATTTACTTTCTTAAGGTACTTTTTAGAAGAAACTCCATCGCCAGAACTACCCTACTCATAGCTTGGAGGTAGCAATCACGATTCCTATATTGAAATATTGGAAATACTATCTCTTCGATGAGTGATTTGTCATGAATATGTATCAAAAGAGTTTATGGTATATGTTATCCTAGTGTAACCTGAATCATCATCAGAGGAATTGGGTAGAATACTTTAACATGTTAGATGTTGATATAGAGTATGATTCTAGGATGGGTAATGTAGTTATAGGTGAGATAATAAGGAGAACACATGAATTTGGGGAGAAAACATCAGAGGTAGGTTGGATGATCATGTCCATGATAGAAGATTGGGAGGTGGGAATACCTAAGGATCAAGGAGTAGTGGTTTTCTCACCCTTAGTGATCATTTCGTCATTGGTAGAATGAGTGGAGTCCAGTCAGGAGATTGATATAGAGTTTGGGGTTATGCTTGAGAGTTTGGAAACTACTGGTTCAGTTTCAAATTGGGATTTAGAAAAACATGAAATGATTATTGTTCATTGAAGGTTGATGGTTCCATCTACCATGAGATAAAAGATAATGATATCCTTGCATGATTCATAGTTGGAACCACACCAAGGTATGACCAAAATGTAAAATGATGTTAATAATCCATTATAGAGGCCCCACATGAATAGAGACATTGCATGATTCATCTCCCACTATCTGATTTTTTAAATAATCATAGATGAGCTTTAGATACCTATAGGGCTGGTACATCATCTTCCAATACTAGTGTGGAAGTGGGATGAGGTGATGATAGACTTCATTATAGCATTTCAGATGAGTCCAAGAGGATTAGACATCATTTGGGTTGTTATAGATCAGTTGACTATGGTGGATCAATTCATATTGATCTGAAATATGAATTCAGTGGATGATATAGGAAAGCTCTGTGTTGGATAGATCTTATGGATTCATGAATTTCCTTCAAGCATGGTTTTTGAAAGAGATGCTCAGTTTACCTTATGGTTTTGGAAAGTATTACAAAAGGAAATGGATAATTAGTTGAGGTTGATTATTTCCTTTCATTCTCAGACCAATGGGGATTCCAATATAACGACCTATACTTTAGAGGATACAATTTGACCATGAATTCTAGATTTAATCGGTTCTTTGGATGATCACTTAGATTTTTTTAGAGTTATAATACAAAAAAATCTTTCATTATTTAATTCAGATGGTTCCTTTTGAGTATGGGAATCCATTTCCATCACCTATGTGCTATACTGAGGTAGATCAATCTTTAGTTGTTGGGACAATTATGTTATAGGAGACTTCGGAGCGGGTGCAATTGATTTAAATCGGTTGTTTGTGGTTTGAATAGGTAGTTGTCTTATGCTGAATAAATGATACAATCCTTTTAGTTAACTATGTAAAATAAGGTTTTCTTACATATATCTCATAATTTGGATAATAATTGTCTAAGTATGTACATAAAATTAGCACCACATCATATTTGGTTGTTTTAAGTCATCAAACACATCAAGATAGTGAACTATCAGTAGAAGCTTCCTATAAAGATTCAACGTATGAAAAATGTCTTCCATGTATCATAGATTTCAAAGTAAAATCCTGAAAATATGAATGTAATCTAATATGAGGATGTAGAGTTGGTAACAAATTCATATTTAATAGAGTGACTTGTTTAAATAGTGTACTAAAGCGAGAAGGATTTACAAGGAAAGATAGTTCCTCCAGTCTGGGTTCAAGGGAAGCATGGGTGTGTTCAATATGAGATATGGGAGTGGGAGGCTGACATTTGGAAGTAGTGACCTGATTTGTTTGAGCATACCTACAGGGATACTTTTTTAAGATGATAATTCATAATAGGGGTAGACTTGTGACACCTAGTTTTTAGTTTTGCCTCTCTTTTTAACTTCTACAGTTCTTTGAAGCATGTTTTCAAGAGTTATGAGGTTAGTAAGTTGTTTACAAAAATTCATAGTTGAAGAGGTGTAAGTATGGTGGTATTATTTTAGATTTTGAAGCTATATCAGCTCCACAATCTAGTTGGTGGGGTTTCTGGGTAATATTGATCCTGCCCAGCGGCAACCACCAAGTCATTAGCGTTCGATGGTGCAAATCGGGGATTATAGTTTTATAGTTTTTTCTAAAACACAATAAATTGACACATTTATTTATCATCTCTATCCCAATTAAACATCCATTACCCTAGGTATTATCTACAGTGATTTTTGGGTGCTCTCCCACTATTCTAACACTTTCATTCGACACCCTAACAATGGACCGATCATGCATTCTTCTTCTAGTCAGTTATTATTCACTCTAGATCAATTCCCTACTCCTCTCTCTAATAAAAAATGACTATATCCATGATTTATTATTCTTATATATGGTTTTTAGGATATTTTAGTAAGATATTTTTTTATCTTTGATATAATTGACACTCAGATTGAAGGAATTGTCATTTTCGTGATCTTTGGACCAATATCATTGTTGGTCATGGATCATCTCGGGTATGTTTGACCTTAACCTTTATTTAGGGTGTGGTTTATTCTTATCATTGATCATAGGATTCCTAAATGTGTTGAATTTGGTTTGGTTCTATGTTTCAATGGTGCTTTTGGACCTGGGTGGTGACCCTCACTTTTGAGTCATTGTTGCACCTAATATAAAAAACCCTTGACTTTAGTGCATGGTTTATATGAGTTATTATCATGCTTTTGGTGTTTGTGCATAGCCCTTAGAAACCTATGTTTGATTATTTATCACTTGAGGAGTTAATATGTATCCCTTTGAGATATGAATGTGGTTCTTACACATGGATTGTGATCACTATGATACTTGTTGATTGACATGATCATTAATCTATAATATGTATTTTGTATCATATGCATTGCTATTATATCATCTATTGTTGATCATGTAGGTGGAGCCTATTTAACTATCCCCTGAGAGGGATGTATCAAAAAGTTGGTTAGCATGAATTGGACCATCTCATAAAGGGGCATTTCATACATGTTTTTGGAATTCCTATCAAGGGGGATTTATCAGGATACTGACCGAGGTTCCTTTTGACATAGTGTCAAAGAATGGAGAATCGGTCTTCATAGACCATACATATTTTTTCACTTGTGTGATATCTTTTGGTATACATATATACCCTATTTACTTCATGGAATGAACAAGTATATCTTATGAACCGATGTTAAGGGTCATTGGTAGTTTCCTACTGAGTCTTGTACTCACACAAAACTCAAGAATTTTAGTGCCCTCGTATATTTCATGGATAGGGATCCTGTGAAGGAAAATTTCCATATTGTGGATGGATGATTAGGTTAGCATGAGGATGAAGACAATGTTATATGGACATAATATAGACATTCCAACTTTATTAATTGTCTTACCCATATATTATATAATTTTTTATTATTGGATTATCACCTGACATTCCATACTACTACTACATGGGTTGTATTTTATTTTTATTTTTTAATACTATTATGGTTATTAATTATTTTATTATTTATTTATTTATTGGTTATCATACTTTTTTTCTCTAATGTTTACCTAGTACTGAGGGAATAGTATCCCCACACTATTGTTTAAGACCTCTATATTAGTCAAAAACCTATTGTATATGGGGAGGCCCATATGAGGTCATTTGGTACTTCAGCTTAGACTTGGTGGTTTGGGTTGGGATGTTACATGTTAGGGGGGGTTATCAAATACATCCAATGCATTAAGTTATGTTTACATTTTATGAGTTCAAATGGTACATAGGAGGTTAACCCAAGCCCAAATGAGGGTACATGGGATGTTACCCCAAAACAAAAAGAGGGTACTCAGTAGGTTATCCTAATCCCAAAGAGGCTACATGTGTGGTTATCCCAATCCAAACATGTGATGAATTTCGTGGTATATATCCATAAAAAATGATTTATGTGATTATGATTATTACAAAAATTATGACACTCTCTTATGACATGTTTTTATACCAAATTTATATTCCCATGCCCCATGATCTTTGATTCTCTTAAAATTCATGTTTTATGAACTACAAAAGATTTATGTCATGATTCATGTTTATGATATATGAATTTTTGGCATGATTTTATAATTTCAATCTCATTCTCCCATACCCTTATACTTATATTATTCTCACTTATGATCTTTGATTGATATCTCCCTTTTTTACCCTTACTGAGTATCTGATCTCACCCTTTCTTAAGTTTCCTTTCTCTTGATTATGTACAAAGGTTTAAGTAGGGTATGACTAAGAAGTGTACTATATGAGAAAAATAGGTATATATTTAAGATATTTCATGAAATAAGATGATTATGTATATAGTATACATATACACTAAACTTTTATGGTCCTTGGGAATGTATTATTATTAAATGTATTTAATATTCAAAAAAAAAATGAAATATTTATTTATTCATGCTCATATCACCTCAAACCACACCATGAATAAGATAAAAAAATTGTGACAAAGGGGTGTATGTACAAATAGAATCATCCAAAACCTCTATGAATTCAATCCCTAAGAAAAATTTATAAGATATCATTATATTTTATAGTGAAACTAAATTTTTTTCTATAGTTGGGAAAATTTTTAATATAAAATTGAAAGATTAAGGGCTTAGAGAAAATGTAAAAATTGAACTTCTATCTCAAGTACTATAGATGAGGTAAAAATAAAAAGGGTACCAAAAAAGGGTAAATTTGGGGTTGGGGTATATCTAGACCATAAAAAAATTTTCATAGACAGACCCATCAAAATCATATTGGATCAATATTCATAGTTTATTATTGGTATTGTGTGGAATTTGAGTATAAATCATACATTTACTAGTATAACATGACTCTTCCCTAGAATCAACATGAATCAATGAGAATAAATGCCGGGAATAAAATAAGTAATTCAGGGAGAGCAAGAAGTAAACTTAGAATATAGAAATTGGAAATTAAAAAGTCAGTAAGGTTGGATCTATATGATTATAAATTTAATGAGGATCAAAGAAAAGAAATTATATTTTGTAAATCCACATATTTTCATAAATATAAATTGAAAACAATATAAGAAATTGTTTGTGCTAAAGGAAAGAAAAAGGACTCATAAGAAAAGGAAAATGAGGTCAATGAGAAGTTATATAGTATATGACAGAAAAATGGTCATGTTCCTGAGGATTATATAGATATATTACCTACACAATAAAGGAATATAGAGAAATATAATAAATCATAATAGATTGTATGAGATTTTGTGGAATATAATAAAAAGGAGTTCCCACACATGGAAACAATTTGGAAATGTAGGAGACCTTAGTTGGGAGGTAACTCTTAACCTTGTAGATTCTTCTAAGAGGCAATTAATTTTTTTTATTCCACTAAATTTTTTTGATTTTACTATCATGAAGGGAGATGAAAGAATTTAAAATAAGGGGAAGTTAGATGAAGCTGTAAATATTTTAAATAAAATAAAAATTTATCTATAATAGAGTTCTATTAGAGAAATTAAACCATGATGAATAAATTAGTACATCTCATGAAGGCGGTATAACATGAATATGGAGCCTCCAAAATAAGTGTCAATTCATGAAAAATGAAATTTCTAGATAGGCAACTAAAATAAGAGGATGATATATTCTAATCACACTTAATTTCATTATTTTGATTATATTAAACATGTTTAAAAAAGTAGAGTGTTAGTTTATGGGAAAGTTAAGATAAAGGAGGAGTTATATATCATGCACTTGATTTTTTTTGATATGTTTGTTCAGATGATTAAAAGATACATTATTTATTTTTAAATCTACTAAAAATACCCTAAAAATAGATATTGATAATTTTATCACATGCATGATTATTTATGGATAATATTGATCACCCGGGTTATTAAATCTTATTTTTATACTAGGTTATCTACTGTAAACTTAGAGTTAAATAACAAAATTTTTATTACTAATAGAAAATGTGAATAGATTCTCATCTCAATAAATATACCATACTAGAATTCTGAAGAAAAAAATTGAGAAAAAAATTACATGAAATTGTGTAAGGATCGTGGAGATTATGGAATATATTCTCTTATATTTCATTTTTATTTATTGAAAATAAGGGGGAGAATAAAAGGAGTTCAAAACAAAAAATATTTATATATGAGGGATTTTGTTCTACTGAATATAAACACAAGGGGGGGGGGGGTATTGGAGAGACCATGTGTTGGATTGTATTTTTTCAGTAATAATGTTTTACATGGTAAATATATATTTTATTTTATGTTAGAGAAGACGAATATGATGTTATCATTATAAATATAAAAGTGAATAGTGAATTTATAGGAGCTATTGTTTGGGTATTTTTTAGTAAAGATAATGATGCTTTTTTTACTTATATTTTGAATATATTTCCTAGAAATATTCATGTATAAACTCTAATACATGTAATAATTATGGATCAAATCTTCAATGGAATCAATGAAATATGTCGCTGGATGAAAATAATTATCTACAATGGTGTTTTGAAAGTTAATATGTTGAATTTTTTTTGAATAGTGTTTAAAATGTTTAAGAAGGTTTAATATATTTTTAAATTAATTGAAATTATTTGAAGGAATATAAGATTAATTTAATAAGACCATAAAATAAATCAATTTGACATTGAGACTAATTAAAAAATACTTAGAATTTTAAATCATTATTAAAAATATGAAAAATTCACAGAATCAGAATATGGGTCAATGGAAGGTATTATATGAGTCACTTTGCACTCATGAAGATATCCACAGGAGTAATTTTAGGACTTTTAGTGACTCATTGAGATCATCATATGAGTCATCATATCAAAAGATATTGGTTTGGGTGAATTTGACTATGGATTTCATAATAAATTTGTTCTGATGAGTTTATATGATGTTTTTTGTGTCTTCATAAGAATGAATATGTATATAATATTCCTTAAATATTTGTAAGATACCACATCATATGATGAGTTCATAAGATATTTTTTTTGTATAATAACCTTTATTATTGTGACACTCTACTTCATAATATGTTGAGTTTCCATAAGAAATAAGTCTCACATAACATGGACCATTTTTTTAATATATGACATTTTGTAAGACATAAAAACCACAAGATTTATCATGTCTTATTAAAACTAGATAGAATTACAAAGCAACTTCATAATAATCATATCACAAGGAAATATAAATTATCAAAATGAAAATTCAATAAATTACAGAAGAACAAAATATGAAGAATGAGATTTAAATCAGATGATGATTCACCTATATTCAAGGAAATAATTTCACAAATTATTCTAAATATATTTTTGACCCAATATGAAGAGGGTAAGATTTACATGTCATAATAGGGAGTGAAAATTCAAAAATGCATGTTTTCATTCATATGTGGATGGTGATTTTGAATATAATTAAATATATATATTTTATTAGAAAATAAATATGTGATATTTCAAATATTTCATGGAGAGATAAAATTTTGTCATAAGAATATTTAAATTAACCCCTTGATATGGATTAAGTGAGAATAGTTTTTAATTTATATATTTTAGGAGTTTCCAAAATAAAATTTTGAAGTAATATTTATTATTCTATAAATATAAAATAGACATGATAAGAATAAGAAAATATCAAAAATTTAGAAAGAACCTTATACATAAATATAGTAGAAATATTATGTGTGTTAATAGAGAATAATTTGAACCCATCCAGAAAACCATATGCATTAAATAAGAATATAAAGAAGGAAGAAATCAAATATGTTATGTCAAAACCAAGGATAATGTGAGTAGTTATATCCTCTTTCTACAACTTAAAATATCACCATGTCATCAAGAGAAGTAGGTGAACAAGTCTAATTATACTTGATAAGAATAAGTAATAAGGACTTGAAGAAGAACAAGTCTGACACACCTTGCACCACGGTACAGGATTGCTCAAATACCTATTCAATAAATAATTTCAGGATGACCCTTTTAAGAACTATCAGGAGGATGTATAAAAACCCCATTAGTTTATGGCCAAAATATTTTTGAGAAGTAGCTTAAACTAAAGATATAAAATATAAAAAACCCATTTGGAAGTGGTTGTTGTAATCACATGTGAACCAATAATTATTATCCATTTTTTTAATATTTTATGGACATAGATTTTACTTGTACTCATATTGATTTATAATAGAGAAACCAAGTCCTAGAACTCAACTCAAACCTGGAAAGTAGTGGTATTTCAAGGTTGAAAATTGTAAATATCTTGTGTTCTTAACTTTATTTACTATATAACTCAATTTAGGTTGATATAAATAATGAAGAGAGGATATTACTTTAACCAGTCATAGAGGTTTAATTAAAATTGAATGAATTCACAAAATAAAGGGAACACTGATTCACCCCCACCCCCTCTCAGTGATATCACCTTACTTGGTAACTTAAATTTAATATTAAAATTAAATTATTAACATAAAAATATTATATTATTTATTAATATTATTATAAAAAATCATTTATTATATTATTTATTCCCATTTATATCATGACAAGTTTTTAAGATATTTTCTTTGATTTTTCTTACCATGCACAAGTGCTAGGTAAAATTTTTCAAAATTAGCATGTTGTATAATTTTTAAATTAAAAAATATAAAAAATAATAATTTACAAGTAATAATATTTATCGAAAAATAAAATAATATCATTATTCATACACAAATATTATATTAAAGAGACTAATTTTGACTTTTCTAATGTTGCGCAAGTATTGCGTCACCACCAATAAATGTTTCATATTTGTCATTACATAAAAATTTATTTATATTAATTTTATAATATTTATAATATATTTTAATTATATTATCATATAATAAATTTTCCATAGGTTTATATAATGTTCCATATCATTTTAGATAAAAAATATAATAACAGGAAGTAAAATTCCACGTGAATTTAAATTATTATTTTTAAACTAATTTAAATAAAAATATATCACTCAATATATAACTAGATTAAATCATTTTATTGAATGTAAAAATAAATACTTCAAATAATTAAAATAATAAATTGAGAAAAGATATCATGTATAATATTTTTTAGCAATTTAAATAAAAACTATGAATACATATCAAATTTACTATTTACAATCATATCTTGTTTTTCTATAATTTTTTTTTACAAAATACATTCCACCTAATTTTTATATCAATATTAAAATTATATTATTTATTTTTTTAAAGAATAACTTTAAAAAAACTCACTTTATATTAAAACAATATTTTCATTCAAAATCATATATTTCATTTTTTAAACAGTATTATTGTTTCATGCCATGATAAAATTATATATTTGATTATCCTAATAATGAAAATATAAATCCACAAAATTAACATACATATCAATTTATATAATATATATTAATTAAATAAGTAAGAAATCATTTAAAGAAAAATTATTTAATCGTTAAATAAATCATCTATTATGAGATGAAGTACGAGTAATAAATTTAAATGTATAATTGAAATATAATTCATTATATAATATATCTTATGGAAAATATAAATATATATTTATTTTAAAATAAATAATTTTGGAATAAATATAAATTCATAACCTGAATATTAAAAAACCATTCACTAAGAAAAATATTTGGGTTTTCACGTTCTATCCCCCTAAAGAAATTAAATCCTCGTAATTTTTACTTTTCTCTCCGAAATGAATATGTGTCACAACTATCATAATATCACAATTATATTTTATCAAGAACATTAATTTCAAGGTAAATACTATAGAACTTATAGTTTCTAAAATAAATATTTTCTAAACCATATTTATACCTTTACAAGACTTATACTAGTGAATGAGATTCCAAAGGCGTACAAAGATAATCGAGTGATGATTCCCACATAATCCTTGATAGATGTATCTTACTTTTTATTAAGGAATTATTTTAACATCAAGAGTGAATATAATAAAATATACATACTTGATATCATTCCATTATATAAGCATAATTTCACCCATTGGTTTTCTTTTTTAATCCATTTCAACCACTAATTTAGTTCATACTCTAAATGGTTAATTCCCAATATTAGTTTTTCCTAATTAAAGTATGAAAATCAACTATTAATGGATCATGAGATCCACAAAATATAGCAACCCTTAATTTTATTACATCAATATTACATAATTTTAATGATAAAAAACATAAAAGTATTACACAACTTGGATCCAAAGGTTTAGTTTCGTGGGAAAACTAAGAATATAAATAACATTTACAAAATAAAACATAAACATTTATTTAATTCCTTCTTCTATTGCTTCTTATTGGACCTTTAATTCTCCTTAGTACATGAAGTAACTTGAGGATATACAACAAAAATGGGAGAGCTAAAAATCCTATAAGAGGATAGATAATAACATGAAACAATATAATATGGGGTGAGCATAATCCTTACATCATTATCATAATCATGAGAGGAAAAATTAGGTAAATTCATGGAATGTGGAAATGCATAAAAAATAAAACATCATGTCTTAGTGGTAAGATACTATACATATTTGTGAACAAGGCTAGCATCATGTTCACACATATTTCACACATTTTCATCAGATTCATCACATTAACCAATGAATTGTAGAAATATATAATTACGGGCACACCCATCACATCATAACATTTACTTTACACTATATAATTCTAGGCACACCTATCACATCATAACATTTACATTATCATTCATGCCACATAAAACATACATCAATCTTGAAAATAAAATAACCCATATAAATAAATGGATTTTATTTCATAAATAATCCATTTATAAACATTGAGTTCCCAAATGAAAGAGGGAATAACATACTTGATATATGAATAGTCAACCTTGAGTAAAGAAGAAACAATCTCATGAAGTAAAAGGAGCATTTTTTTAAGGAAGAGTTATTTTAGAAGACATTGGGTTTTTTCATAAATCAAGAATAAAACATGTATATCTTATAAAAGGTAATATAATTATGAATAAATTATATTTATGGAATATCCATATAGAAAATGGGGTGAAATAGGGAAAACCCAAATAAACTGAGTTGGTTCGATAATTCCCTTTACCTTGTGTTTGAATGCTTTCTTTACTTTAATATAATATATAATTACATTATATTCCTTAATGTAGAAATAAAGAACCATTTATTCATAAATTTGATTCATTTTTATTTTATTCAGTTAATTTATGGGATTTTCGATGACTTATTGAGGTTAATTTCATCATTCAAAAACATTCGTTTTCATGGTTTTCACAATTGGTATTCTTGTATACATGAATGGAAGTTCATGTGAATATAGAAAAATATTCTGAATTGTTATTATATGTTATAAATTATATTATATAATTTTTAATTTTATTTTAAATAATTTGGTTACATGGCATGAGGATGAATTATTTGATAGAAGTTAATAATGATCATTTTAGGTTTATTTTGGCGGTTTTTCGATCACAACAAACTCATTTTGTTTTATATATAGTATTATCTATATAAGTTAGTTCTAGAACATAAAAAGGGTTTTAAAATAAATTTTAAAATATTTTTCAACCATTATAATGGTTTTATTAACATCCCTTAAGGTGTCAAAGGAAAGTTAAAGTGCATCACCCATGATGTTGGTAAATTGACACATCACGGGTGACGATTTCAGTTTTAGAATAAAAGAAATGGAGGGATGAGTTTAATGATGGGTATACCATTAACATGATAGAATAAAAATATATAAAACATACTATAATTATCATGCCATTTGTATTATATAATGTGAGGAGAATATAAGAAATGTAATTAAATTGAAAAGAAATTAAAAGAAAAAGGAAGATGATTTTACCTCTTGGATTTATCCTCCTTGAGAACCTCATTAGGTAAAAGGTTTTAGTATTTTAAAGTGACCAAGATCTCTTGGAAGTGGGAGAGGTCATTGGAGAGATTTTTTGGAATAATTTGGATAGGTCTGAAATCTTGGGACGTGTGAGGAGAAGAGAGGGTGAGGTGTGATATTTAGAGTGGAAGAAAGAGTTGTTTTCTTATTATTTTATTCATTAGTTTATTATTTTGCTCAAGATAAGAAATAGTGGTGATTCTTGAGACTAAATAAAGTTATTAGATCATTTTATTTCGAAAAAATATTTTTTACATCGGTGATGACTCGATGAATATTTTATTTAACTTATAATGTATTTACACCGTAAATTATCATATTTTACTATTCACCAAAAATTTAAGTATATCAAAAAAATACCAAAAAATCATGCTAACCATTTTATATATATATAATTCAAAAATTTCATCCATTTTATGAAAATATTTTTATAAATATTAGTAGTTTAATTTTTAATTAAAAACATCATTTACTCGAAAAGTAAACATTTTAAAACTGTAATTTATTTTATAACAATTTTAAAAATTACTTATCATATAATAAAATTATATTAAAATAATAAGACATAAAAATATAAATTTATGGATACATTTTATTATAATAAGGTTTCTTTTAAATTATTAAATTAATCATAAACTTTTAATTCACTATTTATAACATCCAAAAATTCCAAAACTTAATTAATAATTTTTAAGATATATATATTTACTTATACTAGGATATAATTATATCATATTTTCATTTATAAGATGAATAAATTTTATTTATATTTTCATTGGTGATGTTACTATTCAATTTTACAATTTACTATTCATAAGGATCATTTTATTATTCTTAAGGTCAAGTTACTATTTCATCGGTATTGGTTACTTAACTTTTAGAAATACTTCTTATTTCATTAATAAAGTTTTTATTATGGTCTAAAAGTGATTTTATGTGATTCACATTACATAACATTACTATAAGAAGGGAGAAATTCGAATGATAAAATTTTAGGTCGTTACACTAAAGGATAGTGTTCTTTGTTGATCAATGAATTTTATGATAATTTATTCCTCCTATATTACATTATTTTACTAAAACTAAAATGGTTAGTTTGAGCATAGATAGTATCCAAGAAAATCAGAATAAACCATCAAATTAAAAAATTAAACCTATAATATTCTAACCTTAAATCAAATCAATAATATCATTAATTCATCATATGAATTTTTTAGTTCAATTAATGGCTCTTTTGAGAGAAGATAGTTTTCCTTAATATTTAACTCCTAATTCATTATAACCAAGTCCCTAAATAAAAAAAATTCTAAAAGCACTCTAATATTCTCCATACCAAATTAAAAATTGAAAAAATAATGAAAACCTAGATCACATGTTCTCTCTAAAAATCAAATCAATCTTTGTCACAAATTTTTTTTACCTCAATAATAACAAAAAAATCATAATATTTTTTAAATACAAAATATATTAATGTTTTCCCAAATTAACATGAATCACTAAAACATAAATCCATAATAATAATATATGATTCCAAAAAGTTACTCAATATTTATCCCTCAATTAATATAAAATTCTTTAACATAAAATCACATACTAGCCAATAATTTACTATATATATATATACCTTATTCAGGTTTTCTCCTAAAAATATAGAAAATTATTATAAAATAAATTTAGTCACCTTATCACCAAATAAATATTTAACCCCTAAAGTTTTTAATAATTTTATACTTATGTTCACAACAATATAATAACATTCACATGAAATCACATTTTAAACTTAAGGGTTATATATACCGAAATCATTTATTCTTTTTAAAACTCAAAAAATCCCCCAAAATACTAATAATCACCTTAAATTACAATCACATAAGAGATCAGAATAATTTCTATACTGTTGATAAAATTATTAAACCAATATGGTATTTTTAACACCTATATTATATTCAATCCATAATATATTAAACTCTAAAATTATCTAAGTTCGGCTCTAATACTGATTACGAGGGACCAAAAAAACCATCCCATCAATACATGATTTATATCACATATTTAATCACTTGTATACCCAATAATGTATAGTTCTAGAGTTATATATAATTAGGAAAATCTATTACATAAAAAACCCATACTTTTCCTACTAAATGGACATTTTTTCTACTAAACTAAACTCTCAAAATTATATATATGCAAATTCATGAAAAAGTTTTTTTAAAAAACTTTCACCTTTTTAAAGATCATAAATATTAATTTTTTCCTTAATCTAAATTATTATCTCATGAAATATAAATATATCCATTAAAACTCATAATAAATCATAGAGAAACCAGGAAGTCATTTTTGGGAATTATATTCAATGTAATAAATCACTTATATTCTATCATAATAGAATAATCTCCCCAATTAATTATAACATAATTTATTTAGAAAATAAATCATTACACAATGATTTGGGGAGTTATATCCTATACCCACCCATTATCATTTATAATTCCAAAGTATCATAACATGAATAAAAGACATAGTTTTTTTTATTTCACAACAGAATGAATTCAAATTTTAAAAATATATATTTCAACAAATAAGTATAAGTATTTATAATAACTTATAAAAATAAAATTTAATTTTAAAGAATGTGTTAACACGTGACATTTTTGGCCTACAACCACTCATAAATATCCCAAGTGGTGATGCTACTAGTGATTCTTGCACACCACCACACACATTGGAGACTTCAAACTAGTAGTTGGGGTATAAGGAATTTCTATTGGGAGGCTATAACATTATAACAGAGTGAAAAATAATAGAAAAATAACAAAACATCAACATCATAATAATAATTATCATATTATGTGGAAGAAATAAATAAAAAATAGTTTTATATCAATTAAAAATAAATAATTAAGAACTAAAATTCACTCACAATCATGTATTACATATAAAATGATCTCACACTGGATCAATGACAAATATAAATATAAAAGGAATAAAAAATGAGGCTTTACTTTTATACACAAGCCTCGCCTCATCTTGGTCACTAGTATATATCCAATATGTCACACTCAGTCATGCACCTCTAGGAATCTTCCCAAAATGAACCAGTTATAAGTGAACTCTTCTCAAGTACCTAAGTATCATATCCACCCAAATAGGGTGAGATTACAACTCAGTAGCGCACCACCGACATGAACCCATACCTAACAAGTAAAGTATTGTATATGCATGTGACATGATCAAATAACTAAAAAAATACATTGTAGAAGAATAAATAAATAAAAAATTTTGATCCTCATGTTCTAACTTGAAACTCGAGATCATCCCAAACCTAAAACAACTTTTTATAGGGTTTTTAAGACCATGTTTTGTAATTATTCAAACCGATACCAAGCTGGATTACTATATAGTAGTAGGTAAAAATTATAGATCCTTAGAAGTTTCCAAATGTATCCCAATAGTATCAGGCTGTAAGAAAGTCCCTAGGAGGTGATCCATGATGATTGATATTCATCAAGAATAACAATGATCCCTTTAAGGTAATCCTAGATGATCAGTAGTAATTAGTATTCAAGATGATCCCTAGGAGGAAAACCTAGGAGATCAATAATCATTGGGAATTATAAATAAACCGCAAGAAATAATCGAAATAATTCCATGGTAATATAGCTTCAAGTCAATCCCTATGAGTTTGTAACTCCATGATATTTATTTATATATTTCTCTCCAAATAAATTTATTTTTTTTGATAACTTGTGACACATGAAAACCCAAGTCTAAATGAACCATAAGATAATATATTATTATAATCTAGTCGTTAAATTGGAAGAATTAATAGGAATAACCACATTTTTAAAATTATTTATAATTTTTATTGATAAATATAATATATTGATAAATAAGTACCCATTTTTTAGTAAAGTCTTTATATTCTTCAAAAATACATTTTATCTCAAAAATGATCTTTATTGTTTTTTATGAAAAATTAATAAGATTACATTTTTCAATTTTATAAAATTTATTTTAAAAAATTAAATTCAATATTCAAATCATAATTTTAAAATTATATTATAGTGATGTTTTGGGAATTTTCAAAAAATATTTGATTTTCGATGAATAGTGAAAAAATCAGATATTTATTGAAAGATGCATTTTCATTTAAAGAATTTAAAAAGTTAGATGCTATTTTAAATTAGTTTTAAAATAATAATTTGTTCAATTATGTTATGAATAATCCTATTTACGTCATTTTAAAAAAATATCTTAAATTTTGATATAAAAAACTTTTCATAACTAAGAAATATTTTAAAAAAAACTTTTTCTCATCATATTTTATAGGTTTAATTTTAAATAAAATTATACCACATTAGAAAATTAATTTTTTAAAATTTTTTAAATATTTTTAATCATAATAATTAATATTACAGAATAATTTCAACTTAATTTTCTATCATAATGAATAGTAAAAAAAGTAAAAATTTGTTACTACTGTTAAGGTTAAAACATGTTTACTGGGGTGTAAAACCAAGATATATGGCTAAGTTTTATGGTTTAAATTATATAAATCATATTTTATATTCATATTTTTTCCTTATACTATCCAATATTCAAATATCTTCCCATTTTTAAGTATTTTAGTTGAATATGATATTATTATACGTTAATATTTTATTAAACACCAAGTGTGTCATCTCGCCAAATTATAAAAGGAAAGCGCTACTTTCTGTTATTTAAACCACTATGAGCCATATATTTCTACAAAAACCTTTAAATTTAACTTATAATGTTTCTTATACATGAATTATATCCAATTTTCTTCTTAAAAGGCCATTCCAAGGGTCATTAAGAAGGGATTTAAAGGAGGCCTACCAAAAAGAGGTAATCGTCCTACCCAACATCATTCAATTTATTTCTTCTTATATATCCTATAAACCTATAGTATTCTTTATAAAAAAATAAATTAAGTATCATAAATATAATTAAATTCTATTATTACTATGTAACCACTAATATCCATCCTCTATTCTATCAAATGGTAAGTAAAAGCATAACTCATGTGTACGTGTTGACTACCGTCTCCACATAGAAATACTATTCATTTTCCATCACCAAATTTGAAAAATATTTATTATGATAGTTTTAAAGTTTAAATATTATATTTATAAAACAATTATACTTATTTAATCATAAAATCATGTTTACCTTTTTAAATTTCAATTCAATGGAAAAAAGATAACATCGCTCGTGTGTGCATGTGGACTATGGCCTCCATGAAGTGATGTGAGTTTTTTTTAAATTTATAATTTATATTGATGGTAATGAGGATATATTTAATAAATCTATAGGATATATTAATTATTTTTTAATGTTTAATTATTATTTACTCTTCTTTATTTCCATCCATCGAAAAATGAGAATAGTATTCATCCGTACGCACGACCTACTGTCTATGTGAATGGTGTAATTAATTTTTCAATATAAACATTTTATGGTTGAATATAAATATAGATATATTAAAACAATGTTATATTTATAAAATTATGAAAATTATATAGATTATGTAACCATGATCAAAGTACAAGAACTGAAACAACCAAATTTAATTTCTCATGAAAAATGAAACAGTTAACAATCAGAAACAATGGTTTTAATAAGGAATTTTTAATTAATGGGTGTTGAAATGTTATAAGTTGATAATATATTATATTATAAGTATTTAAATGATTATTTTATTAATATATAATAAATTCAAATTTATTATTCATGATTTTAGAGAACTTTCAAATCATGTTGAACTTTAGGTAAGAGATTTATGTTACAATCTCAATGTTTATGGGGATTGTTTATGATCAAACTTACAATATATTAAGAATCTAATAAATTTTATTATAATATTTTTATATCTATGTAATACATATTTTCCTTTTATTTTACTATTTTTTAGAACTAAAGAGACTGAAATGTATTTTTTCAAGAAAATCAGCTTTGTTTCTCTCTCCTGTCAAATTTTTTCATCAATATACATTTTTTCAAAAAGAATTCAAGAATGTTTTTTTATATTATGATTGTTTAAAGTCAATTTTACCCATGATTTATTTTTTAATTTTTTTTTAAAATGAATCTTCTTATCATTTTCTGAATGAGGCTCTTTTGACTTTTTACAGAAAATGTGAAAGGAATCTTTGTTTTATCATATACAACATGAACAGAATTAGCCACCATAGAAACCACTTAATTATTTGATGTTTACTTTAAATTTTTATAAGGTTATTTTTAAATAAAAAAATTTACTTTAAATTTTTTAAATTTTTAGATTTTAAATTATTCATTTCAATGTAAAAGTGGTATTTTCTTCAAGAAATATTCTGATGATATTTTAAAGGCATTTTCATGTATAATAAAATCCTTTTATATTACTTATTATTTATGAGGGTTATTATTCAATGATACCATACTTATTATTTCCCTATATAGTTTAATATTATAATGATGATTTTTTTATTAAACTTATTTATTTTTCATGGGTTATGTTATGATGATTTTTTTAAATTTTTATGAAACATGTTTCCTTTACACAGGTTATGATATATGAGGAATGTTTTATGATCTTGTGTAACACATATGAATTGATTATTATTATGCAAATAGTGGTATCAAAATTATATATCCTTCCAATTTATTGGGTAATAATGAATATCTCCTAAAATAATAAGGACCCGGGATGGGGAGTGAATCCAGTTCAGTAAGTTACTATGTCCACTATGATAGTCATGGGAGTGAACCTTGACTAAGGATATGATGTAATAAAGAGTGAACCCAATCCAATATGGTAGTATTCGTAATGAGACATCACTAAATAATTTATTTTCTATGATTACGTGTGTACCAAAAACTTATGTCTTATACCAATGTTATGCTTTCATGGATCATGTTATTTGATTCATTTGTGATAAATGCCTTATAAACTACCAAGAATTATTCCATGACCTAATATTATGATCTTTGATATAAAGTGCATAGTTTTTAAATGTTATGCTCATGTTCTCATGCCCTTATGATCGTGTTTTGTTTAAGTGAACATTGATATGTCCCTTGTTTACCCTTACTAAGCATCTGATCTCACCCATTCATATGTTTCCTTTCTCCATGTTATAAAGAAAATATTTATGTATGATATGTCTAATAAGGGCACTAGTTATGAATAACTTAGTGGTAGATTATATAGATATCTTACGAACAAGATTTTTATGTATCCAAGTCTCTAATGACATTAGAACTATACAACTCTAGCATGGATTGTTATGTTATATATTGAATATTTATATAATAAGATGCCATATTTATGTATGAAAACTATGGGGTTTTATAGTTAATTTCAATGAAAGGTTTAGTTACCTTTAGAAATTAATATGAGAAAAAATTAGAGAGATACTTTAGGATAATCTTATATATAGGATAATGTACTATGATATAGCAATGATAAGAGTGGGGTTTTTCTGGAAAAAAACACCTATTTTTGGATACTATAAGGGGAAATGGTATCATAATAGATACATCTACATTAAATAACCTCAAAAAGAGTTTCTAAAGTACATCTCGACCATAATTCTAGTATATGGTGAGTTTCCCTTACTATGCACCTAGTTTAACACTCTTAGGGGATATTCTTGGGTTAATTTAATTTTTTTTATAAACCATTATGAATGATTTAAATATATGATGATAATAGATGATCTAGGTTAAACCTAAAGTTTTATAGATTGAATTTTTAGGATTAAAATGTATATGTATATTTCTCAATTACAAGAGGGGGTGAATTGTAGGTTTAAAAACATTCATTTTATTCTTAAGAAAATCTATGTTTAACAAAGTTAGACAAGATGGATTCAAAAAACCTCTTTATTCCTTAATAAAGAAACTAACTTGATTAAGATCTGATAAGATGGATTTGATAAAGAAACTTAAGTTTACTTAAGGAAATATTTTACCTTAAAGTGTATAGATTCTTATTTATTTCAAAGTATACAAGTACAAGAAAGTATAAGAATGCTACAATTTATTTCTTTAAAAAATGCTACAAGATTAAAATTTATAAAAAAGTAGGACAAGTATAAGAAATATTTTGACCCAAATAGAAGGGTATCCAGAAACCTTGGATAACGTTCCCTTGATTTATACTTTCAATAAAGTCTACCTTATGCACACTAGGGTAAGCCCTCGATACGGATATTTGAATCTTTCCATCTATCCTCACAATCCCTTGATATATAAGGTGATCAGTACCTCTATCTTCCTACCCCCAAAAGCCCTTGATGGTTAAAAAACAATTATATTCATACTAGGAAAGCTGAAAAATGTGTTTTCATCTTGAACAAGTTGTTCACAACATTCACACAAGGAAGATCGTGCAAAGCTATCGCATCACATAAGAGTTCCACACAAATGTTGAAATGGCTAGGAATTTATATACATAGATTCCAATGGTTGACTTACTCACCCAATAGTAATATTTTTCATTAAATTTGATAGGGACCTATACACATGTCACTCAACCAATGGTTAGTTAGAAACATATTATATGACATTGTTTCATGTAAGAAAACATGGGAAACATTATCATGCGTAAGAATTATAATCAAGTTTAGGATTTAATAAAATAGAATATTACTTTAAAGGAATTTGGTAACTGTAAGAAAAGAATTTATTAAAATTATTAATAAAGTGATAATTGAAGTCTATAAATATTTAAAATTGGATTCTTAAAAAATATATAATTGGTTTCTAATTTCTAAAAAAAATAGTCTGATTTTATAAGAAATCAGAGTCTGATTTCAAGATAAATATGGGTATGATTTTAGGAGAAATCAGAGTCTAATTTTAGTAGAAATCAGAGTCTGATTTTAAAAGAAATCAGAGCATGATTTTAGGATAAATCGGAGTTTGATTTCATAAGAAACTAGAGTCTGATTTCAGGAGAAATCAGAGTCTGATTTCTGGAGAAATTGAAGTCTGATTTACTGAGAAATCGGAGTCAGATTTCTGGAGAAATCGGAGTCGAATTTTAGGAGAATTCAGAGTCTGATTTCTAGAGAAATCGAAGTATCATTTCTAGAGAAATTGGAGTCTGATTTCCAGTGAAATCAGAGTATGATTTCTAGAGAAATCATAGTCTGATTTCTATAGAAATTGGAGTCTTATTTCTAGAAAAATCAAAGTCCGATTTAAAGAGAAATCAGAGTTTGATTTCCAGAGAAATCAGATTCATAATTCTGGGGAAATTATATTCAACGGAACTATAAGTTTCTTAGTTAGATAAGGATATGATTTTTTTACTTAAGAAAAATATGGTAATATTTTGTGTCAAAAAACAATAGATAAGGCATTAAAAATCATAGGTAAGGACAAAAACATTCTTGGATAAAGAAAATTTTCCTTAGGAAAAAGTTTCTTAGAGAAAAATAATTTTCCTTAATAAAATGTGTTTGTGATTTTTAAAACATAAGGGAATGAAAAATTAATGAGGGAACTTATTAACTAAATAGAAATGAAGGTGTGCTAATTTATACATCCTATTAAAGATTTCTCATGATTTATCACTTTGATCAAATATGTTTGATAGTCATGCTAACCACTTTGGTTTTACTAAAGGATTGAATATAGAATGATAAATTTTAGGTGGTTATAGGTATGCTAAAATATTTAAGTACCCTATTTTACCTTAGTTATATGAATTTATATGTATCAAGAAAATTATTAATGAATTTTGATTCCAATCCTCAATGAGTAGATGTTGAATTAGTAGTGAAAACCCCCTAATAGTATGATGATCACATATCAAGTTTATGATTATTATCTGATTGAAGTTTATGGGAATGTGGTTACATTAAGTCTATTCAATATTAATCTACTTGAATTTGTTATTATCTTAGTAATGGATATGATTACTTTGGATAATTTACACATCAAATTCCATGATATAGAAGTCGGATTTTATATTCTAAACCATCCTACAATCATCTATCATAGCGAGGATAAATATGAAGTCTAAATGGAAATCACATCCATTATATAAATTTTTATTCTTATTATAAAGGGGTTTTTTTCTCAGATGGTTTAGGAGAAACTCAGCAAAGAAGATATGTCTATTATGTGGGATTTTTCTGATGTCTTTCTCAAAGATTTTCCTAGTCTTCCACTAAATCATGAAGTTATGCTTTCAATAGAACTTATACCATGTTCTACACTTATTTCAAATAATCCATATTGAATGGCCCAGAGTGAGTTACATTAATTATATAAGGAAATATAGGAGAATCTTGATATGGATTTATTCATCCATGTGTGTCACCCTAGGGAATACATGATCTTTTTTAAGAAGAAGTACGGATCAATGCAACTCTATATTTATTATTGGGAACTTAACAATATCAAAATAAAAAAAAAATTTCTCTACCTCATATTAATGTCTTGTTTGATAATTTTTTCAAAAATAAATAATTTTTCAATACTGATCTTCATTATAGATATCATCTATTGATAGACAAGAAGGATGATATACCCATGACAACATTCAATACAAGGTATGGACACTATGAATTTATATTGATTCCATTTGGTATTTCTAATTCCCCCACTATCTTCATGGATTTAATAAATAAAGTATTTATAGATAACATTGATGATTTTTTAGTGGTATTTATAAATTATATTCTTATATATTCAAAGGCTAATGAAGATAATGAATGTATCAACCTAAACTTTTATAAATGAAATCCCCTTTTTTAATGAATAAATTACCTATTATATAATATGATTATTGAAAACAGATGAAATTATTTGTTTATATAGTTTTAGATTTAAAAATACCATTAATAATCATAACAATTTATAATACATTCATTGAATTGTCATCTTTTGATTATGACATATTAAGGGTTATTATAATGTCCATTGATATAGATGAAAGAAGTGATTTCCTCAACCATTAGGATCATACCATTTGAAGCCCAACTATCAGAGCTTCTAAGGGAGATAACATCTCTATGATTATACATTTAACAATTCCAAGCTGAAATTCAAAAACTAAAGCATGAATGAAACTATTTAAGGGATAAGTTCTAACTCATCAATATCACAACGCAAACCATGTTCGCCAAACCACCCCAAGAAAATATTAATGTCGCGCACCTTACCATTAAGAATTATTCTAGTGTAATAAAAGGATATGTATCTTGAACCTAATAACATGAATATTTATATTTTATATTGATTTTAATTTATATTTGATTAATAAATTATTTTGATAAAAAAATTATTTTTTTATGATAAAACACAAATTTTATTTTTGGGGAATATTCAATTTCAATTAAGGCATTCATTTTGAAGAATTCTTTAATTATTAAAATAAACTATATTTTAATAAAATACTAGTATTAAATTGTATATATTAAATATAAATGATAATATAATTTTATGAAGTGAGAATTTAATTTTTATAAAAGTCAGAAAACTATTATTTTCAAAAAACTAGTATTTTTTAGTAAATGTAGATTTTCATTTAAAATTGTAAATTATCATATTAGAAAAATTATTTTAATAAAATTAATACTATTTTTTAATTATCTCATTGAAACTATCTAATATATAATTTCTCATAATTTTATAGGATAGTAAAATATTTGGGTATAATTAAATATGATATAAATATACGGTATGTATTATGACATCATAATGACCCAAAAGTGATATAATATGTTCCATAAAATCTATAACAGACAAAAAATATATTTTCAATTTAAAATAATTTTTATTTGATGTTATTTGATTAATTTTTTAAACCCTTTATGAACCCTCCAAAACCTTTATTATATTTTACGGTTCTAAAATCAATTCTTTGTAAACATGACTCACTTACACATCACCAAGGGTATTATTTTAATTTGATCAGTTAATAGAATTATATAATAAAAAAAAGCACTTCTATTTGGTATAATATATGTGAAAAAACCATGGGAAGGTTTCTTTTTTTTACTAATTTATTTTATAGAGTCCAAAACCTAAGTTTGAGAAATAATAAAGAATTCCCCTCTCTTTTCCAATGTAAACCCATGAAAGATCCCATTTATCTTCAATAAAAAAACCTTTTATCACATCCTTACTCTTAATTTAACTCTATATATACCTAAAAATATTCCCCCAATATCTTAATAATAAACACTTAATTTTTCGATACACTCTCTCAAGGTATGAGATCCTCTCAGTCTCCTCTTTATTCAAGCACCTCCTTTGTGTTATTCCTTTTGTTTTCCATTTTTTATCTTTATGTATGTTCTTACACATACCTATTACTTACATTATGATTTATAAGTAATGATATACTCATTTAAATCTCATTAATAACTCTCATGATTCATTATATACCCCATTTATGTTGTCGAAATTATCCGATGATTTTTCAGGCCAAATTTTAATTCAAGAGCCCTTTATATATTATGACTTTTAATTCCTAAATTTTCAGGTCATAATTAGTTTTAAAATATACCTATTTTTCCTTATTATTTACAACTAATTATATACCCCTTTGACTCTCATTAATCTCTCCCATGATTCATTATGAACCCCCATTATGCCCATGAAATTGCCATGTGCTTTTTTCTATGCCAACCCTTTGTATTGTGAATACCATCACCATTTCTACCTAAAGGTATTAGCTTAGAAATACATATCCATATTTCCTTAGGTACTTCTATTTATTTATTCCAAATTCCTTAATCATGGGATTAAATGTTATGAAATGTGATCATATGTTGAATGATCTATGTGGAAGACTTAATCATGTATATGAGTGCACCCAGATAGCACTCCAATGCATTGGTTAATGTTTTAGTCTTATGAGATTCCATGTATGGTTCATGGGAAATTATCCCAAGAAAAATATGTTATGATGTATTGGTGTTTAAACTTGACTTATGCTTATTATTTTATATGTAATTTTGTTTCCACATTCCCATGATTCCTTTATATTATCATGTTGTACCATGCCGTTCATGATCGTGATTCTCACCCATTTTACGTCCCATTGAAATGAAAAGTGACTACTATGTAATACATTAATCATGTTATGATTTTTATTAAGTGAAACTTTATGCAATAAATCATGAATTATTTTTTAATAAAAATATTGTTTTCATAGTTGGTATTAATGGGAGTTCTGGTTATTTTTGGGATTAGGTTTTGGAAAATCTAGAGAAATCTTTGAGGATAATACTAAGATGTACCTAGGGTTAAAAACTGCGAAACAACCATATTAATATAGAATCAATCAGGAAATGGTGCATGAGAATGGGCCCTCCTACACACCATGTTTGACACTCCTGGGGGATATTCTTTGGTAAATTAGCATGCTCAACATGAACAATTATTAAGGGAAAAAAATTCCCATAAGACTATATATTAGGAAATTGATCATGTCTAACTTAGATTGAGTCCTAGAAATATATAAGTTAGAGAATATATGTCATTTATGAGTTACTATTTTAATGTTAATGGTTTCATATTTATGTGATTAATAGTTTAAAAGTACTCATCCCTAATTTTCCCTTAATTCTAGTCAATGGATAGAAATAAGAGAAGCCTGATAAAAAACCAATGTGAGTGGAAATGTGATGACTATCCAAACGAGATTTCTAACTCGATGGGAGAAGGATTCTCAAACATTATGATGATACTTTCTCAATTGTATATGTTTATTAATAAAAACATGAATCCTGAGTAATGTACAAATCCCCCTAGGAAATAACAATTTTTAGTTGAGACCTTTATATAAAAAAGGCCTCCGAATCTCAGTAGATAATTTAATCCCTTAATTACAGATCATTGGATCAACTTCATTGATTAGATATTCTCTGTCCTTAAGTTCTATAAAAAATAGAAGGTTTTATTAAATGTTTATAATATGGAAGGAGAAAATTATTAGTTGTGGACATTGATAGAATATATGAATCCTAAGGAAGAGATTAAAATAATGGGATAGAAGGAATTACAGAAAATGTTTTTCAAAAAATATTTTCCTTACACTCTCCAATATAAAATGGAGAGGGATTTCATTTACCTAAAGAAAAAAATATAACCAATACATCAAGGAATATGAGGAAAAATTCACAATAATTTAATGATATGCCTCCAATTTTTTCATTAATCCCAAATACAAAGATCACCACTTCTTTGGTGCGATGAAGCTGAGTCTACAAAAATCCCAAATGATTTGGAAATTTGACATATAAGAGGAAATTTTCTGATATTCCCTCAAAGTAGAAAGGAAGTATAAAATCTCAATGTTTCCATGGGGATAAGAAGTGGAATGTAGAGTTTAATTTTG
The DNA here is from genome assembly GCA_963277665.1 of Viscum album. Classification (NCBI taxonomy): domain Eukaryota; kingdom Viridiplantae; phylum Streptophyta; class Magnoliopsida; order Santalales; family Viscaceae; genus Viscum; species Viscum album. The sequence continues at coordinate 941,899,237 of OY728145.1, forward strand.
GAGGTATAATGGATACATATAATAGTAGAAAGAAATTCCAATATTCCAATTATAAAAAGTATAGGGAAAATAATACTAGAAATTTCCTAAGAGGGTTGAGGAAATTATTTTTGTTCCTAAAGGAAGGGAACCAAGATAATGACTATTGATGGGAGAAACCCACCAATTTGATGGAAGAGAAGAAGGATTCAGTCAACCCTCATACTATTGTCCAATGTTTCAACTTTAAGGAATAAGAAAAATATGTGAACCACTACCCTAAGCTAAGGGTTGTCAGTGATAATTAATTTCAAAAACCTCTAAGGCGGAAAGGGTGATCATATTTCATCACAACCTATAAGGTGGATCCTAAAAATGAAGTGGTGATAGGAAATCTAGTTATTTATTCAATAATGGTGAAAAATACTTTTTGATTCCAATTGTACGCATTCTTTCCTATCATGTAATTTTAGTATAACTATTCAAACATGGCCAGATAAATATTTGTAGCACTAGGTAGATAACATATGCCACCATGGAACATAAAGAACTACTCAAACACCACCACAAATCATAGAAGTATAGCTATTTTTGAAAGAGAAAAATGGTTTAATTATTTTATGCCAACTTTATAAATCCTCCCCTAACAAAATTTGTAGGTTAAACTTCCCATTGAACCATGTGACTTTCCCTCTGGTATAATTTGATGTAATTTTGGGTATGGGTTGGTTTTCCTTATAAATATCCAATAAAAATTTCCAATAGAAGGAAATCACCCTTTGTATCATAAATATCCCTCTAATTCTATATAAATACAAGAATGAGGATGGATCTTCCTTAGTACCAACATCTCTAGCGTGGATATTGTTTCCCTATGATCAATAATATTTTACTCAAATTATTAATACCAAAGAAAATATCATCTTTGAAAACATTCTCGTTGTGTGGAAATACACTAATGTGTTTCCTAAATAATTTTTAGTTCTTCCTCCTAACTAAGAAGTTGATTTTAAATCAATATTATACTTGTATATATTATAATATCCAATAATCCATATAGAATGGATATTGTTGAACTCTATGAGATGATGAAATAGATATAGGATAATCTAGATAAAGGGTTTATATACCGATGTGCTTAATTATAGGGTGAATCAGTCCTCTTAGTCAAGAAGAAGGATGGTATAATGAATTTTTCCATCGATTATCGTGATCTCAACAAGATCATGATAAATAATAAATATCATCTTCCATGGATTAACGAATTGTTCAATCAGCTACATAAATCCCAGTATTTATATAAGATAGATCTTTATTTAGGATATTATTAAGTAAAGGTGAAGGAGGATATCCCCAAGACTACATTTCATATAAGGTAAGGGCACTATAAGTTCACAATATTTCTATTTGGATTCACTAACACTCCAACAATATTCATTGAGTTAATGAATATAGTTTTTAGGGATTACCTAAAAAAATTTGTCGTATTTATTGATGATATTATTATCTACAATAAAAGTAAGGAGGAACATGAGGAGAGTTTGAATAGAATAATTTGGACCTTTTATAAATAAAAATATGTATGAAAATAACTTTAAATGTAAGTTTTAGTTGGTGTAAGTAACTTTACTAGGGAATTACATCACCAGCAAAGGGATATCTATAAATCCTTAAAAAATAGAAACAATTTTAAGGGTGTCCTAGACTAAACTCAATGATGGAAATCTTTAGTTTCCTTCAATTATATGGGTACTGTCATCAATTTGTGTCAAAATTCTAATGACTTTCAAGACCCATAACCAAACTAACACAGAAAGGAGTCAAGTCTATCTAAAATGATGAAAGTGAGGAAATTTTTAAAGAACTAAAGAAGAGTCTAATCACAACTCATATTCTCACATTACCCACTAGTTGTAAAGGATTTGTGATCTAAATTTATTTATCTAAAATGAGATTGGGATATGAATAGATATATATTGAAAAAGTGATATCCTATGACTCAAGGTAGTTGAAAGTTCATGAATAGAGCTATCCAATTCATGATTTGGAGTTGCCTGTAGTGATCTTCGCATTGAAAATATATAGGAATTATCTTTATAGGGAGAAGTGTAAAACATATATGGATCATAAGATCCCCAAGTATATATTCACAGAGAAAGAGTTAAATATTCACTAGTGAAGATGATTGGAGCTGATTGAGAACTATCAATTCTCAAACCACTACCATCCTAGGAAATAAAACAAAGGGGTAGAAATTCTAAGTAGAAAAGACCCTAAAACCTTATAACTAATGATAATTGTGAATGATATGATCTTCTTAGACTAAAATAGGATGTACATGTGAATCATGAAGTAATGAACATCATCAGTCCTTTCTGAAATGATTTCTCAACCATCCCTTCTAGATAAGATAAAGGATGCTCAATGAGATGATATAGAAATTTATAATAAGTATTAAGATATAAGAAAATGTAAATCTTAAAAATTAATGAATAAATAGTTGTAATATTTTGGTCATAACTATGTGTACCATCAAATCTTGAGTTAAAGAAGGAACTATTGGATGATGCACATAGCTCAACCTTCTCTATCTATCCAAGGTGAAAAAATATGTATCAGTGTCTCTAGAAGAATTGTTGGTTAGAGAACATGAATAAAGAGATCACATAATATATATCAATGTATCTTATATGTCATAAAGTAAAGGATAAAAAGAAAAATTATAAAGGGATGATGCAACCATTACCCATACCTATATAGAAATAGGAAAACATAACCATAAAATTTTTCAATGGAATTTTAAAGACATAAAGAAGAAATAATGATATATGGGTTGTGTTTGATTGTATTATAATTAATGCTCACTTCATGGAAATTTTATTGGACTTCTCACTCAATCAACTTGCAAGGATATGCATTAGAGAAGTGGTGAGGCTATATGGAATAACAATATTGATTGTATCTGATAGAGATCCAAGAATCATCTCCAAGTTATGGAGGAGTCTACATAATTATCTAAATTCTAATTTAAACTTAAATATGGCTTCTCACCCCCAAACCGATGACCAATATGAGAGAACTATTCAGAAACTATAAGATATGTTAATAGAATTATTGATGGAATTCAATGGAGGTTAGTATCAATATATTCCACTATTCATGCTCTCATAGAGTAATATATTTCACTAAAGTATCCAAATGGATCCCTATGAATAAATATATGGGAGGATATGTAGAACACCTATATGTGGAGATGAAGTTGGTGAACACAAACTATTGGGTCCTGAAATGGTTGAGGAAATGGGGGAAATGGTCATGACTATTAAGCGGCACATCAACGATTCTCAAAGTTGAAAAATAGCTATAATAATAATTGTTGGTGAATCCTGTAGTTTGTGTTTGGAGATAAGGTATTCCTATTAATATCACCATGGAATAAATTCATGAGATTTGGGAAGAAGGGTAAGATAATTCCTAGGCACATTGTCATCTTTTATGTTATTAACTACATCAGATCCGTGCCTTATTGATTAACACTTCCACAAACTATGTATCAAGTACATGATATATCACATATATCCCAATTAATGAATTATATACCTGATCTCCCACAAGTACAAAATTCATAGGTGGTACCATTAGAAAATGATATTTCATTTAGAAGAATCTAGGGAAGATCTTGTATCATAGAGAAACAATTCTACAAAATATGACAATACACCTAGTCAAAGTGTTATGGAGGAGAAAAAAGTTTGAAGAAGAAATTTAGGAACTATAAGAGGTTATGAAACATAAATAACCTCATTAGTTTTAGTTTATGAAAAGAAAATTTCAAGGGAAACGTTTTTGAAGTGGAGAATAATTTAACGACCAAATTTTAAAAATGAAATTCTATTTTTGAATGAATAAATTCCAAATAATGTAATATAGTTATATAAAACACATGAAATTATTTGTTCATATCCTATAATATTTAAAAATATGGCCAAGAATTACAAACATTGATAATATAGTGATTTAACAATGAGCTTATGATTATTATATATTAATGTTTATGACAAATTCCATTGATACAAATGAAAGAAGTGATCGACTTGACCAATAGGATTATACCCTATCAATCCCATTTATCGAGTATAATGAGGGACATATAATCTATAGGATTTTTCCTTGAATAATACCAAGCATATATTCAACTATTAAATCATGAAAAAAACCTTTTATGGGATAAGTTCTAACTCATTTATATCACAACCCAAGAAATGTTCGCCAAACTATCCTGATAAAACCTCCTCATCGCATACCTTACCCTTAGGGCCTTTACTGGTGTAATAAAGGGTATGTTTCTTGACCGTAATAGTATGAATTTGTATATTTTATTTTCAATAAAATAATTATTATATTTATTCCTTTTTTTTAATTTATAAATTATTAATAAATTATTTTGATAAGAATTAGATTTTGAAACGATAAAACACAAATTGTATTTTTGGGTAATTTGAAATATAAAATAAGACATTCGTTTTGAAGAATTGATTAATTTTTTAAATAAATTAAATTTTAATAAAATATTATTATTAAATATTATATATTAAATATAAATGATAATATAATTTTATGAAGTGAAAATGTAATTTTTAAAGGGTTAGAAAACCGCTATTGTCAAAAAAACCAGTATTTTTTCAATAATTGGGGAATTTAATTTAGAATTGTAAATTATTATAGTTTGATAATTATTTTTATAAAATAAATATTATTTTTTTAATCATAATGTTGAAATTATCCAATGGTGAATGTTTCATAATTTTCTGAGATAAACAAATTTTCGAGTAAAAAATAAATACGGTATAAATATACAGTGTGTATTATGACATCATAATGACCCAATAGTGATGTAATATCTAGAATAAAATTTATAAATTACAAAATATATCCTTTAAATTTTTTTTTATTTTATGTTATTTTTTTAATTTTATAAACACTTTATGAATCCTCCAAAACCTATATTATATTTTAATGTTCTAAAATCAATTCTTTATAAACATGACTCACTTCCACATCATCAAGGGTATTATTTTAACATTTTAAATACATGGAATTATAAAATAATTAAAACCATGGGATGTTTTTTTCATTTTTATTGCTTTATTATATAGAGTCCAAAACCTATGTTTGGGAAATAATAAAGAACTCCCCTCTCTTTTCCTATATACACCCACATAAGATCCCATTTAACATCACTCAATAACCCTAGATCACATCCTAAATCTTCCCTTACCTATCTATATATCTCTCAATTTTCACCTAAACTCTCAATAATCCCTTACAAACTTTTGGATACACTCCCTCAAGTTAAGGGATCCTCCCCTTCTCATCTTTATTCAAGCACCTCCTTTGTGTTATGCCTTTTGTTTTCATTTTTATATTGGGGTATGTTATCACACACCCCTATTACTTATCTTATTATATACAAGTGAATATACAACCCTTTAAATATCTTTAATATATCCCATGATTCATTATGTACCCTTGTTATGCTACAAAAAATATCCAGTGATTTTTTGTCCCAAACTTTAATTCAAGCACTTCTTTTTGTATTATAGCTTTTAATTCAAAACAATTAATGTAAAAATATGTTCTTATATATCAATATTTATTCCTTTATGATTTCCAATTGATTATATACCCATTTCACTCTCATTAATTCATCCCATGATTCATTATGATCCCCTGTTATGCCAACAAAATTATCCTTTGATTTTTCCATTCCAAACCTTAGTATTGTGATTACCATCACCATTTCCACTTCAAGGTATTAACCTAGACACACCTATAGTTGTTTAATTGGGGATGTCCATGTATGTATCCCACACTATTTACTCATTTTATTTAATGTGATTAAATATTATCCTATGTTGAATGATCAATGTGGCACACTTATGCATGCATATGATATGATTATGATGGGTGTGACCATATAGCACTCCAATGTATTATGTAATGCTTTAGTCTCATGAGAATCCATATATTGTGAATGTGAGGTTATCCAAAGAACATTATTTTATGATGTATTAGTAGTTAACCTTGAATTATACTTATGATATTATGTTTAATGTTGTTTGCACATTCCCATATTTCATTTATGTTATCATGTTGCATCATACCTCAATGATCAAGAGTATGATTCTCACCCCTTTTATATCCCATTGAAAATCCTATTGACTAACATTTAATACTTTCACCATTTTATGAATTGTTTATTATTTTACTAGGCTTTATATATCACCTCATTCTTATCTATGACCCCAGGTTATCCCATGAAATTTTAGAAGAGTGGTGAAAACTTAAGAGCTAGTTAAGGAAGCTTTTAATAAAGTCGTTATATCCCAGTTCTATGATATTATGTTATGTGCCTAATTTTCAAAAGAAATTATCCCTCTCGATCTTATGGGTTTTATTGAGTGAAAATTTATGTAATAATCATGAATAAATGTCTAATAAATATATGTGTTTTCATAATGTAGATCACTTGATGATTGTACTAAACTCTCTAAAGAAGAAGAATATGTATGAAAAATTAACCAATTGTAAATTTTGTATAAAAAAACTTCATTTTTGGGTCATATAATTTCAAGTGAGGGTATATATATGGATCTATAAAATACATAAGTTTTTTAACATTTCCCCAAAGAAATCACACTAGTTATGATCCATAGTATTCTTGGTTAGATGGATATTATATATGCTTTGTGGAAAATTCCTCAAATATTTCTAATCTGCTCACTAAGATAAATTTGAAGGGAACAAGTTCGTTTAGACATATCAATGTGAGTAAAAGTTAAATTAACTAAAGATAATGTTATTCAGCACACTTGTATATACACTATCATATATTGAAGAATGGTTTGTGATTCGTAGTGTGGCGATAAAGAAGGTAATGTGATTATTTATCATGAATAATGATATCATGATAGCATATACCTCATGAAAATTAAAGGTTCTTGAGAAAAAATACCCAACTCTAGATTTCGAGTTAGTAATTGTAATTTTTTAATTAAATATATGGAGGAAATATATTTACGAATAAATGTTTTAAATTTTTACTAATCATAAAATTTTAAAGTATATATTAACTTATAAATAGACGATTAGGCACCGAATAAGATTTTTATATTTATTAAAGACTATGATTTCTCAATACATTACCACCCAGGGAAGGTAAAAAAGTTCATGATGCTATGAGTCAAAATTACCATGCCATATTATCTATGAAGAGGACAAAAATCCAATGTTTCCAGATTTTCAAAGGATGTATCTGGATATATTAAAGGATGGGGAAAATCTTATCTTGCTCAAATGAGTGTTTAAGCATCTATCCAAGTAAATATTAAAGAGGTGAAAAAATATGTATAACTTTAAAATAAGGTGATAAATGTTCCTGAGTTCATTCTTTACTTTGATGGAATGATAAGGTTCAGAAACCATGTGTGCCCCTCCTCAATACTAGACATGAAGAATGAGTTATTGGATGAAGCTCATAGTTCATCATTATCAATTCATCCTGGAAGTATGAGGATATATAGAGATATTAATTAGTATTTATAGTGGGACCACATGAAAGAGATATTTCAAATTATAAATCTCAGTTCTTCATATGTCATCAAGTTAATTCTAATATAAATAAGTCTAAGGGGATGTTACAATGATTTCCCATAGCAGAATGGAAATGAAAAAACATCACCATATATTTTGTCATCTGACTCCCAAAACATCTAAAGGTTTTAATAACATTTGGGTTGTAGTTGATTACCTTATGAAGTAATAACACTTCATTTCTATTAGATAATATTTCTCTTTTTATCAGATTGATAAAATTTGCATTAAGTATGTGGTAAGGTTACATGGAGTACCACATTATATTGTATCTGATCAAGATATAAGGTTTACCTGAACTTTTTGGTGACATATTCAGTATTATTTGGAAGGAAGTGTAAAACTAAAATGTTTCTGGATGATCATAGATAAATAAATCTTTTGGGACCTAGGATAGTTGGAAAAATTTAATAAAACGTCACACTCTTTCAGCAACACATTAAAGTGGCTCAGAGTTGACAGAAAAGATAAGATAACAATCATTGGTGAAATCTGAAATTTAGATTTGGTGAGAAGGTATTACTATTAATTAATCCATGGAATAATTTTATGATATATATATATATAAGGTAACGTTGATTTCTAGTTATATTTTCCCCTTTGATATTCTTGATCAATTTGGGATGGTATCTTATCACTTGCTGCTTTCATTTAACTCCTCTAAAATTCATGATATGTTCCATGTATTTCTCCTGAGGAAGTACAAGCCTAGTCCTTCACATGTAATAAACTAAAAGTTTTTACCATTATATAATGATCCTTCCAATTAAGAACAACTATTATAAATCTTTTATTGTAGAGATAAAGTGTTACGTAACAAGTATACTCGCCTGGTTAAAGTTCTCTAGAGGAATCATAAATTTGAAGAAGTTCCATAGGAATATAAAGACATTATGAAACAAATATATCCATATTTTTTTGTATTATAGTGACAAAATTTAAAAGGTGAAATTCATTTTAAGGGGTATATAATCTAACACCCCATGATTTTATAATATTGTTCTCTTTAAATAAATTTAATTTCTTCAATAGTTTGCAATACATTTAAACCCCGATTTAAATAAACCATAATATAACACTCGAAAGGCTAGGGAATAGTCCTTATTATTAAGAAAAGGAAAAGAAAAGACAACATGAAGGATGTTGGGGTCATACAAGCACACATGCCCTCATACCTAAGAAGAATCAAAGAGAATAAGAACTCAAAAGTCACAGTCACATTGATAGGAAGTATCATAGTCTCCATCCCAGTCAGACTCATTGTCCAGAGGGCCATGAGACGTGGTAATCATGGTTGGATTCATGTATGATTAATCCTTCCTCTGTCTCACTTTCCTAGAAGGAACATGTGGATATCCTTCAACATCCAAAACAACATTTTTCCCGTTGGACAAAACCTGACTGTAAGTTGGTTTTTTGGGGGAATCATCCTCAAATTCAGCCCACCTTCCCTTGATGTCCTATGTGTCATTTAATTTAATAATTTCCATGAGATTCCTTGAAGTACTCTCACTTTTCTCCTCAATAATAGGGTCCATGATTTCCTTCACCTTTCCCAAAATCACTTCTAATGTCATGTCACCTTCACCCCCAGTAGTGCACTCCTCTATTTTATGCACCGGTTCTGCATCCTTGTCCACTTGAGTCTCATGGGAAATCTCTTGGGAAGCATCATCCACTACTATGCATTATACTTCATTGATTTTTTCTTCACCTTCCTCCTACAAGAAGTCTCTTGATTCCCTTTTAATGAGAAAAAAGCACAAGCAACATTTTTACAACACCTCTCTTTTGCATGTCCAATAGCTTTACAATCAAGAAAGAAATCCGGTAGTATCTCATAATCCACCTTGAGAGAGATATCATCATATAAAGCAGACAATACTATATTATTAATTAGACAATTACATAAATCAACATCCACCAAAACTATAGCATAGTGACCAAATTTTGAAGCCTCAATGGTCCTGTCCATTTTAATTGGAATTCCAACCGCAGAGGCAATGTCAAATAGAGTTTCAGGATTCCTTAAGATCCAAGGAAGGCCAACACTTTTAATCTAGACATAAAATTTGGTATTTTTAATGGATAAAGTATTGAAATGGAAATCTCATTCTTAAAAGAAAACCATACCTGGCTTTAAATAAATTGACCCGAACCCGAAATCTCTCCTATGAATAATTTCTGATGGAAAAATAATATGAAAGAATTCAAGTCCCATAGGTATGCATCTTCAATATGAGAACCCCATATAGTGGGGATTTTCCAAAAAAAATCATAAATTCTCCATGTTTTACCTCCACTAGGAAGAATATTTCTGGCTATAACTGAATGCTTGCAGATCTTGAATCTGTCAAGATTATCCTCCCTACTAACAACAACATGGGCAATGTCACCCTTTCTAACAATTCGCTCAAAAATACCATCATGCATAGATGTAAATTGCCTTCTATCAGTGTCTCCTTCAACTCTTGAGGGGGATTTATAGGATTTACCCACATCTGCCAATTTATCAGATGAGATTCCCGTCTCCACGAGGACCCTCTCCAATGCAGGTCGAGCATCAATAGTTCCCAAGGCACCTTTGCAATTAGGGTTCAATTCCAAGGGATGATCTTCAATCATTCTCGTCGCTTCAAGAACAGGGAAACCCAAATTTGAATTGTCTTCAATCATAGGTACCTTGGGACCCACTACCTCCACCATAGAAGACGAGTGAGTCTTGGACACTATCGGGACAACATGACCCGCATCAGCGACAACATCCAATCACCGGACCTTCAACATGACATCAATAGGAGCAACCTCACTTGCATCTACAACCGCCAGGTCTGGTTCAAATCTACATGGAAAGGCAGAAACAACCATCCCCAGCGAAGCCACGTGAACCCAAAACTTTAGTTGATACTTCAGCGCAACACCCTCCAAGGTTCGATTTTCATCTCTTGCATCACCCACAACTGCTGGATTCAGATCCAGTTTAGATCTATAGGGGATACGCTCGACAACCGCAACGGCCTGAAGTCCATGCCACAGACCATTCTTCTCGACCGAAGAATCCACAGTAGGTATTGAACCACTCGCAACAAGGGTATAATGAAGAAAATGAGAAAAACCTATTGAAAACCCTAGATATGAAGATGACTAAAATCGCCATTAGAGGAAGTGTCCCGAGCACCCACCATCTTCATCTGAACCATAATATAATATATTGTTATAACCTAGCTATTAAATTGGGTAAATGAATAGGAATAACCACAATTCTAAAATAATGTATAAATTTTTTAGATAAATCTAACATATTGGAAAATAAGTACTCAATTTTTAGTAATGTGATTAATTTATTTAGAAATACCTATTTCTTTAAAAATTATTTTAATTGGTTTTTGTGAAAAAATAATAAAATAATAATTTTCCACATTTAGAATATATTTTTGAGAAAATTAAAATCATGTTTGAAATTATCATATCAAATTATCTTAGTGTGAAATATTGTGAATTTTTTGAAAAGATTGATTTTTTGGATGAATAGTGAAAATAATGATTTTTATTGAAAATCGCCTTCTCATTCAAAGAATTGACAATGTTCCATTTTGTTTTAAAGTTCTTTTAAAAGTATAAATAGTTAAATTATATTATTAATAATCTAATTTAGGTTATTATAATTAAGTTTATTTTTAATTTTTACAAAAAAAATTTATATTCTAAAGAATGTTTTGTTTAAAACACTTTTCATCATGTTTTGTAGGTTTAATTTTAAATTAAATTAAACCAATTTTGTGAATTAATTTTTTTTAAATGTATTCCATATTTTAATCATCATACTTAATATTATATACTAATATCAATTTATTTTTTGTCATAATGAAAAGTAAAAATAGTAAAAAAATGTTATCACAATTAAGGTAACAACAGGTCTATAGGGGGTTAAACCAAAAAATAAGGTTATTTTTTTCAATTAAACTTGTCTAAATTATATTTTATGGGCATATTTAGAACTTTTCTGATCCCACCGTAAAAACATGGGCCATTTGGGATCATTTTATTAGAATAAGAATTTACTATATTTTAATCATTTAATAAATTCCAAGCATTTATTCCCCCCAACTTATAAGAGGAAACCCCTCCTTTATATTCTTTACAACACTTTGATGTGTCTATATTGACCAAATGTTCCTTAAGAAAAGATCTAACAAAGTATTATCGAAGAAGAGTTAATCATCTTAACTAGACTATTTTAATTGATTTCTTCTTCTACCTCCTCTAAATATATGGTATTCATCATAAAATAAAAACTCGAATATCCTAAATGTACTAAAATGTTATTATTATAATATAAAAATAAATATCCACCCTATAATCCATCAAATGGGAAGTGAAACTATCACATGTGATATGTGTGGACTACCGCCTCCACCTAGAGACACAAATTATTTTCCATCCCCAGATTAATGGATGGTTATATTTAAGGAATATATATGATATATATGATATAATAATGATTATTTAAAGGTGAATTATTATTGACCTTTATTTTTTCCATCCATTGAAAAGTGAAAATAGTGTTCATGTGTACATATAGCCTATTATCTCCATGAATGGTGTAATTAATTTTTACATCTCTACCTATTATGGATAACTTTAAATAAAAATACGATGAATATATATTATATTTATACCATGATTTACATTCTATATATTATGGAACCATGATCCCAGTACAAGGATTGGAACTATCGATCCCTAGTTATCATGAAAAATGAAACAGATAACACCCGGAAATGAAGATTTTAATAAAGAGATATTAATAAATGGGTGTTTAAATGTTATATGTGGATAATATTTGAAATTATAAGTATATAAATAATTATGGTATAGAAGTACAATATATTTTAGTTTAATATACAAGATATGATAGTGATTTTGATGAATGTTGAACTTAAGGTAAGGGCTTTATGTTAAAATCTAATTCTTTATCAATATTTTTTATGATCAAGTTTTTAATTATGTAATTTTATGACCTATCTCTCAAGAATCGCTATATTTTTACTCTCATAAGGTTATTCCTAGGAATTGCATGGTTTCCTTTAATTTTCTTATCTTTAATAACTCAAGTGGCTAAAATATTTTTTTTAAAGAAATCTAATTTTTTCCCCCTTCAATCAAAAATACTTTTTCTTCAAAATCGACATTTTCAAAAAAAAATCAAGGTTTTTTATATTCTCCTATGAATTTTTAAATTCATTTTAACTAATGATTTACTTTTTAAAAAATTATTCAACAAGAATATTCTTCTCATTTTCCAAACAATGTACTTTTTTACTTCTTACCAAAACTATGAAAGGAATATTTTTTTTAACGTACACAACATGAAAATAATTTTCCATAATCATGAGTGATCAATAATTTTAATTTTAATTTAAAATTTTAAAATTTTCTTTTTAAATAAAATGTTTTCTTAATATTTGGTAAATTTTTAAATTTTAAATAACTTATTTCAAAGTGAAAATGGGTTTTATACTTAAGAAATATTCCAGTGATCTTTTAAAGTAATTTTTATCTATGATAATATCCTTTGATGTTAATTATGGTTTATTATGGTTTTTATCTAATTATAACATCATTATTGTTTCTCTATATGGTTTAATATTATGATTATGAGATGTTTATGAAACCTATTTATTTTTTATGGGTTATGATATGATGATTTTTTTAATGTTTATGAAACATATTTCTTTTCCATGAGTTATGCTATATGATGAATGTTTTAAGATCTTGTGGTACATATATGAATGAATTGTTATTACGTAATGGGAGGGACCAAAATAATGTTTCCCTAAAATGAATTGGGTAAATCTGAACATCTTCTGAGATAATAAGGACTGGAATGGGGAGTGAACCCATTTTAGTAAGGGAATCAATCCACTATTATATTATTGGGAGTGAACCTTGAATAAGGATATGATATAATAGGTAGTAAACTCAATCCATTATGATATTCTTGTAAGTGATCCTTGAATAAAGAAATAATTTATATGATTTTGTGTATTCTAAAAACTAATTTCTTATACCAAAGTTATTCTCACATGGATCATGTTATTTAATTCCTTTATGATTCAAGTCTTACTAACTTTAAAGATTTATTCCATGACTCAATATTATGATATTTGATATGAATTGTATGGTTTTAAAATATTATGATCATGTTCTCTTATCCTTATGCTCATGTTATGTTTAAGGGATCACTAATATCCCCATTTTTTCCTTAATGAGAATTTGATATCACACTTTATTATGTTTCCTTTCCCCAGTTTATGAATAAAGGTTATAAGTATGATATGTCTAAGAAGGGTGATAATTATGAAGAACTTTGTGGGATATGTTTTATATCTCTTATTAACAAGTTGTTTATGTATTTAAGTTTCCAAAGACACTAGATTTATATGATTATGACATTGATCATAATGTTATGTATTGAATATTCATATAATAAGATGTTATATTTATGTATGAAAAGTATGGGTTGAAATAAAAGAAATCCTAGATAATCCAATAATCCTTAGGCATCATCACTGGTCCCTAAGAGTTAATCCTAGGAGCTCTAATAATTATCATAAGTATTCATTGATTCCTATGTGGATTTCTCTGAGAAATCCATTAATATAATTGTGTATACAGTCAATTCCTAAGAGTATAACCCTAGGCAATCAATAGGCATCAGGAACCATCTCAATCTATATGAGGTAATCCAAGTTTATCTATAATACTAGGTTCAAGGCACCCAAATGATCCCTTAGAAATTCCATAGTCATAACATGTAAACTTTGAGCCCATGGAGGTAGAAATATGTGTTCCATATTAGAATGCATGAAGGATAGAACCAAGGATAACTTACAAGTTGTCCCATTTATGTAAATACAACTCAAGGGGAAGTATGTTTCTCCAATATAATATCATACACACATATCATCAGGGTTAGCCATATTCCTCATCACGTATCACATAATAGAGTTCAGCCTCTCAAGTGGATGACCAATCATCGTTAAAACATTCATATAAGTATCAAATCATTGATTCAAGATCTAGGGTAACCCCGACAATAAAAACTACTCATTTCCCATACACACCCTTTGTAGGGTTAGTGTATCACTAAGGAGACCATCAGGGTCCTCTATGTATCATCATGCCAAGATATGCTTCATAATTCCAATATTTCAATTTAAATACTAGCATAAAATTCCATCGCTAGAAGGATTATTGACTCTTGACATCATCAGGATAATATCACAACCTCATTGGCCTCATAAGTACGTCACATAAGGGATATGGATTCAAGCCCATTCCCTTACGGAATTTCGTTTGGTCAGTCCATGGGCCCAACCTATCCAAATATTACCCAAGGAATCCCTACTGAGTGCTTTCATCTCTAGGGGAAGAAACACACTCCCCATGCTCTCCATACTATACCAATGAATCTAAAGAATCTCATGGTTTTTTCAAGCCTAGTCGAACCACTCACTACCAATACAATTCTCTCCACTATAAGGCGGCATCTAGGGAACATATGTTTACATCCTCTATGCTCATTTAAATTGTTAACATCTCTCCCCTAAGGTTCTATTCTTCTTAAGGTATACAAATTCAATTAAGGCCTCAACCATTGGTGGTTGAGGAAGTTAAGCCAGCACCCAAGATCCTCTATAGACATTAAACCTTGTTCAATTCCTATAAAGGAATTTAATTTTAAATTAACAAATTTATTTATTTTTTATGTTCAACTTCCCATGGTGGTGATACCGTATATCACATGAAATAAATAAAATAAAAAATTATACAGGGGTGTGTATGTGGGAACAGAAAACTCAATAACATATTCATTCCCATTTCTAAATTCAACCTTACATCTCTCACCCAAGCTCTTCCAAGTCCAACTGGTCATCATCCATCATCACAAGGCCCTTTCACATGTCAATAAATCTAGATCAATTATTTAAAAAAATAAATTTAATTAATTTAATTTAAATAGAAATAATTCCAAAAATATCAGTGGGTGACCTCAACACACCAAAACAATGACCAAAATCCAGCCAAAGTCCCATGAATATCTTCTAAAACATCCCAAATCAAAATCCCTAACTACCAGTATAAAATAAATTTTAAAAATAATTTAATTTAATCAAAAAACTCAAATGAACTTACTAGGTGAGGTAACTTTGATGAAATGATGTGTGATGATGTGAAGATATTATCTCTGGGCATCTTCTAGCCAAACCATATGAAATACCCATCATTATTGGTTGATTCCACAATACAGTTGTGGAATTAGTTTCAAACCATAAAACTTAACCAAATTAAATTATTGGGGGTGAAGGGGAAAAAATAGAGAGAAATAAATAGAATACATACCAAATATCTTCTGTAGAATCAAAAAAAATCCCCCCATTCGGTAAAGGGAATCAAAGAAAGGAAAAATTGTGGAAGATAAATCCAAAAATAGAACCCTATTGATGCCTCCATCCCCATGAAATTGAAGAGGTATAACTCATGAAAAGATAGGTTTTCACACTACTAAAAAAACACCTGTAATGTCCCATATTTCTTCTATGTATTATTTTTAAATATTATAAGGAATTAATTAAAGATTAATCGATGAGACATCATGTGATTCTGAGTCCTTGTGTGCCGAGAATAAATTTTTGAAATATATAAAATATATTAAATAATGCGTACGAGTGGTTTTTCTAAAATAGTGGAATAGCTTCAAAATAGGTTCCCATATCAAAAATATGACGGTAACGTTGAATTCAAAGCAGTAACTTTACCTTAGGTGAGTCCTTCCATCAGTCAGTGGGTGTAGCATATGAAAGTTAGTTTTTAAACATTTAAAGAATAAAATAAATTAAAATATTTTTTTATTTTGATGCAGCAATGCATTTATTGTAAAAACCCAAACATTTTTATTATTTTTGTTTTATAATTTTGTGTGTTATTTTATTTTATACTCAACAAAACTATATCCTTTAATTAATGAAGTGGGTATAATTAAAATGAGACTGTTGGGTTTTGACTGTTATATGACCATTGGTCAATATGACTGTTGGAAACTATAATCTTAACGTTGTGTTTTTATAAATACAGTAATATTGGTTAATTAATACAAAAAGAATATAGAATGGCCTAATACAGTAGACTCGAGCCATATGAATCCCATCTGTTGAAGCTTGGGAAAGAGGTAGCATCACTGGGCTTTGCTCTGGACCAATCCCAAGCCGAACTTCAACATATGAAGCTTAAACAAAATCACCTAAGGTAGAAGTTCAAGTTGATAGAAATCACCACTCAGGCAATGTTGTTCGAGACACCCGAAGATTCTATCACCATAGCATATCCTACACTTAGGTCCTATGCTGGTGTTTTAAGGGGCTATGTAACGAGACCTTAGCTGCTTTGTGTCATCCTTTTATATAAATAAAATTGTTATTTCTTCTTATGGAAAATTTGTGAAATTAAAATATCCGGATAAATATAAGATGTGTATTATTGATGAATTTAAGAAAAAACGGGGCATTTTAAAATGTTTTTGTTCATTAAATAATTAATAATGTGAAATTATTTTCAAGAAATGGTCTTCTACAGTTGTGTTCAGTAAAAAAATTTAGAGTTTAATAAGATCAACTTGGTTTTTAGTGAATAGTAATGTAGGAATAGTAACATACCCATATGAATAGTAATGAATAGTAATGAATAGTAATTTGATAAAAAAATAGAAACTTCACCCATGAATGTATAAATACATTTTAGACATCTTAAAAGTGAAAAAACGATCATAGTTTAAGTTTTGGTATTTTTGTATGTCATAAATATTTTATTTTCAATTTTGTAATTAAATTAATAATTTAAAATGGAAATGTATTTTCATAAATTTAATCATAAATTTTTACTTTATTGTCTTATAGTTATTCGATAATTTTATGGGACCTTGATTACTCTTTTAAGGTGTTACAAAATGAGTTATAGTTTTAAAGTTGTATTTTTGGGATAAATAATGATTTTATTTAAAAATTAAATTAAAAATATTTAAAAAATTATTTTCATAAAATGGACTTCATTTTTGAAGTCAAAGAATTGATATTTGGTTAGGGTTAATTTTAGGTATTTTTCTGAAATAGTTGAATTTTCGGTGAATAGTAAAAATGCAGTTCTGAGTTTCGGGTGTTTAATGACATCATTAATGATGTAATAATGATGTAATCTTTATGGTTGACTTATGAATAGTGATATATGCTATTAGGTGTCCAAAGTTTCCAATACCATGGTCAAGCCCGTGGTTTTGCAAATACTTCCGATGAGGTGTCCCTTGGAAATTAATAATTTATTTACTCACTTTTCCGATAAATACCAAGACATTTCCCTCATTCATTTCATTCCAAAAATCATCCTCAATGAATTTCTGGTCTCCTTACCTCCCAAGTAGTCCTCCCAAGGTTCCCTCAATCCTCCCAAGGTCCCTAACTTCAAGTTTGTGAAGTTACTCTTCAAGGTAAGAGATCATTTCACCCTCCTCTTTTAAATCACGACTTCCTTTATGTTGTGTCTTATATTTTCAATCTCTTTATGTTGAGGGTATGTTATTATATTTTCTTATTACTGTCCATTTCATGTCCAAATTATGAGATACCCTTCCTGCTCTCATCAATTTTTTTTTCTGAATTTTTAAGTGACGTCGTTAGGCTGCCGAATTTTTTGTAAAAGGAATAACGTCTCCTCTTTTCTTTCATGATTCCTTTACATGTGGTATGTCATTAAAATTTCCATACCTTTTCATTATATCAATGTTATTATGTATTTATACTGTATTATAATTTATTTATGAGTGGGTTACTCTTGTACCCTCTCTTTTCAATGTTTTCTAAAACCGTGTTATATAACTGTTATGCTGTAGAAATTTCACCTCAAAATTTATATTTCTTTCTCTCCAGAAATTCTCTTGTTTTATTTATGTGAATACCCAGATCTATTTAGTTTTGTTGGGTGTTCATAAATATATAAATATGATTTATTTTATTCTAGAATTGACATACATATAACCCTCACTCCCTTTCCATGGGTTATAAATGACATAATGATCTTATTTTTTAAAGAACTTTCAAAACGTCACGATCATGAAATGAAACCCATTTATTTTATTCTCCATGGGTTATTTATGAAATAATTGATTATAATCTATGTGGATCACATGAAATTAAAGATATATTAACGTTGCGCCCTGATAACGCTCCAATTCATTCTCTAAAGAATTAATCTCTAGAGATGACAAGTTTCACGATACCTTGGTGAATAACCTTTGTAATTTTTATGACACCTCGGGGTTAAACCTTGGTGATATATTCATGAATGTCTAAATTAAATGTTGTAGCCACATACTCAAGTTAATTTTCTTTTTTTATGAAATTCCTATTCTTCCATTTCTAATGATTTTATGACTTTTATCATGTTCTTATTAATATTTCTCAAGATCACATGTTAACTGTTTCACTTGTTTTCCTTACTGAGCCTTTCTCTCACCCTTTCCTTTGATGTATGACTACTAGTTATAAGATCCAGAAATTGTACTTAGGAAGAACTTATGATGAATCCTTAAAAGTGGTTTATAAGAATATTATCGGTTGTATTCAAGTTTTATTGTTCCTGATTTCCAAAACACTAGACTTTAAAGATCCTCTGTTTGTAAAATGTAATGAAACGTTATGTAATAAAAAGGGGGATTTCATAGTTGGTATCAAAGTATAGTTTAGTTATTTATGGAAATTAGGCTATGAAATCTTTTGGAAGAACGCTATAGAAAATTTTAAATATAGGAATACTTCCTGGTATTTTGGTGAATATTGAGTAAGTGGTTAATCGAACAAATACATCCATGTCTGGATACGAGCAGGTAGAGGCGGCTCTAACATAGATGTACATAGGATTAAAACCCAAAAACACCGCTTTTAGCTAGACTTGAACGGGAACTGGTGCACGAAAACTAGCCTTATTGTACTCTTGGTTACGACACTCCTAGGGGATATGGATGGTTAATCGTTATCTTTTTATGAATCATTATGAAGGATTTATAGAGAAATGTAATTATTTAAAGAAGTTTTAAGACAAAAATCCTTTATAGTTAAAAGATTTTTAAATGAAATAAGTTTCTAATTAAGGTTTTATTATTTTAGAAATGGCGGAAAATAGGGGGAATCGTGCAAATGGTGACTGAAATAGACCATGCACTGACGGTCCTCCGATGGGAGCCGGAATGGAAACATTCATGCGAATGATGAACCAACTGACTCAAGTTATGGTAAATAACTTGAATCAAGATGAGAGGTTGATCTCACCGCAAAGGGAACAAAGTTCTGTTGAGTCCTTTATGCATCAACGACCACCAACCTTTAGTGTATTGACTGACCCATTGATTGCTGAGAAGTGGATCAGCTCCATCGAGATGATCTTTTCTGTGCTCCGCTATTTAGAGCAAGAGAAGATCACCCTGGATATTTATCGCTTAGAAGGAGAAGTTGATCACTGGTGGGAGCTGATTAAAAACACGAGGCAAAGAGTGGAAGTTGAATATATGGAGTGGGAAGAGTTCAGAGGGATTTTATTTAGTAAGTATTTCCCTCGATCTATGATAACAAGAATGGGGAAGGAGTTTCTCGAGCTGAAGCAGAAGGAGAAAAAATCTATCAGAAGCTATGAGATGAACATCACAAGGATTTCACGACACACTTCTATATTTTTCATGGATAAAAATGGTAAGGTTGATATATTATTTGGTAGACTGAGACCTCATATACAGAATAATCTAGCCAACCGTGATTATGACAGCTATGAGGAGATTGTGCAAAGTGCAATGAAAGTCAAACTGAAGTTTGGTGAGACGTAGTGGTCTCATAAATCCAACGACAAAAAGATATCAATGGATCCAAGATTAGGGAGGAGCTTTGATCAAGGAAGAGGAGGAAAGAAAGTGCAATGTCCCATGTGTAATAAATGTGGGAATAAGCATTCGGGGAACTGCCTGCTCAGGAGCAGGAAATGCTACAAGTGTGGAAGAGATGTCCATATTTTTATGAATTGTTATAGTGAGGTGAAACCTCAACTTCCAGACACAAATGACAAGGGGAAGATGGTGAAGAACCTACTTGATGTCTAGTGATTTAAGTTTGGACAACTTGGGAACTTCTCCAATCACTTTCCAAATCTGAGGGCCGTGAAGGGGAACCACCATCAGCCTCAGCAAAGGCCAAAGGAGAAAGGTCGTGATTTTTCTATCACGACAAAAAAATTTGAAGATCCAAATGATGTGGTAGAAGGTAATCTTGTTGTTCTCTCAAAGCTAGCAAGTACTTTGTTTGATTCTGGTTCTACACATTCCTTTATTTCCTCAATGGTTTCAAAGAATTTAGAATCAACCCCCAACTTGCTAAAAGTAGAGTTATTAGTCAAGACTCCAGGTGGGATTATCCAAGCATCATCAGTGATTAGAAACTCTAGTATCTAATTTGGTGAGCTCAATATTATTTCAAATCTAGTATTCATTCCCATGCTGGAATTCGACATTATACTAGGGATGTACTGGCTCTCAAAGTATAATGTTAAGATAAAATGCAGAAGTAAGGAAATCTCAGTAGTCTTGAATGGAAAACCTACAGTTATCTTCCAAGGACAGATATCTCAACCTAATCTTTTCTAGAATAACCTCCTATATCATTCTTTATGGAATTTATAGGTGAAGAAGAAGAAGGAAATGAGAGTTTTAGGATAGAAAATGTACCCATCATCTAAAAATAAATTAATGTATTTCCTGAAGAGTTTCCTGGACCTCCACGAGAAAGAGAGGTTGAGTTCCCTATTGAACTCATACCTAGATCTCACTCGATATCAAAGACCCCGTATAGGATGGAAAATGTAGATCTATAGTAATTAAATAAACAACTCCAAGATCTTTTGGAGAAGGGGTTTATCCGCCCAAGTGTGTCTCCTTGGGGAGAATCTATTCTCATTGTGAAGAATAAGGATGGATCGATGTGGCTATGCATTGATTATAGAGAACTGAATGAGATCATAGTAAAGAATAAATACCCTCTTCAAATAATTGATGACTTATTTGACCAACTTCGTGGGGCTCAATTATTCTATAAGATTGATCTTCGATCTGGTTATCATCAATTGAGGGTGAAGAAAGAAGATATTCCAAAAACTACCTTCTGATCAAGATATGGGAATTATTAGTTTGTTGTAATTACCTTTGGACGGACTAATGCTCCAGCCATTTTTATGGATTTGATGAATAGATTCTTTAAGGACTACCTTGATAACTTTGTGGTAGTTTTTATTGATGATTTTATGATATATTCCAAAAGTAGTGAGGAGCATGAGGATCATCTAAGGGTTATTTTGAAAACTCTGTGGAAGGAGAGGATTTTTGGAAAGTTCGGTAAATGTGAATTCTGGTTATAACAAGTTTATTTCTTGGGGCACATTGTTACCAATGAAGGAATCACAGTTAACCCTACAAATACAAAAGTTGTAGAGGATTGGCCACAGCCTACAATAATAAACGGGATTCATAGTTTCCTTGGATTAGTGGGATATTATAAGAGGTTTGTGAAAAACTTTTCATGACTTTCTAATCCATTAAACAAGTTAACTCGAAAAGGGGTCAAGTTTATCTGGACAAAGCAGTGTGAGGAAATTTTCCACGATCTGAAGAAGATATTGGTTACTGCACCTATGTTAACTCTCCCCTCAAGTAGAGAACGATTCATTATTTTTAGTGATGCATCTCTAAAATAGATTGGGTGCATCCTCATGAAAAATGTAACACCCCAAGCTTTCACGATACACTTCTCTTTCAATAATACAATAGCTTGCATTGTACGCAAGTTCGAGATTCTAACACGTCGCGACCAATCAAAGTAGCAGTTATGAATAGTAATACCCACTTTTTGAAATTATAAAAATTTTATATTTCAAAATGGACTTCATTTTTGTATTCGGAATATCAAAATTATCCAAAGTTGAATTTTTTGTAATTTTCTGAGAACTTCCAATTTTTTATGAATAGTGAAAAATACTTAAAAACAACTTTTTTAATCAAAATATTTTATAGTGATAAATTATACTATTTAGTGGATTTAAAGTATAATTATAATATATTTTTAATATTTTATCCAATGGTGGTCATTAGAATTAATTTCACTTTGAAATTAGACATAAACAATTGTCAATCTTTTGATATATATTGTTTCTTAAAAACACGCTATGTGTTGTGACAACGGGAATTAATTAAAAAATTAATTAATGAAACTTATATGTTTGGAATTTTTTAAAATAGACATCATATTTGGATTCAGAATATCAATTATATCTTAGGGTGAAATTTTGGCATTGTTCTGAAAAACTTCAATTTTTGATGAATAGTGAAACCACTAAGTGGTAGTTAAAAAACAGATTTTTCGTTTAAATAAAACATTACCACTTCTGTGATTTGATTTTCAAAAATCCTACATACATGGTTGTCATTAGGAAGTAAAATGTGGTTCAATGGGATTAAAATATTTTTTGGTGAATAGTAACTTTTAAGTTTAATTAATAGCGATTAAAGGTAATTAGTGAAATTTAAGGTAAATATAATGCTATAATAATAGTAAATAACTTTGACACTTGTCCTACCTCTATTGGATGAGTCATGGCCGACCATGACAAACAATGGGTCAACTTGGGGACCCCATGGAGCCACTTTGGTAGGGAAATGACATTAAAAACTTTTTATTTAATGTTAAAATAAAAATTTCACAAACATGAGTTGTTTTACTAAAACAATTTTTAAATGGGGTTATACAAGTCATGTTTTTGACTATAAATATTATTTAGAAATATAAAAATATTTCATACATCATGATAGTTTTTTTATAATTTTTAGATATTAAATAAATTAAATTATTTATGACACCATGATGATGCAGCGATTACCTCATTAATTAACAATTTAAATAAAATGAAACGATAATGTAAAATCCAAGGCTTACACTTGTCAAAAACCTATTGGATGAGTATATTTCGAACCCTTATCACCTTATATACTAACTATATTATTGTGGGACCTTTATAATCCTAAAATCATTTCATAATAATGTAACATTTCAATCTTTCCAAGTGTGCCCCTTTTCTCCTCTTATAAAAGCCCCCCACCACTACCACATTATTCACACTTTAAAGAAATTTAGCTCTTCCAAACTCTGCCAAAATACTCTCTCAACTTTCCTCCCTTACTCTTAGAATCCACACTTTGGAAAGAATCCTTCCCAAGGAAGCCTTTGGCTCAAATAAAAAAGAGTTACTCGTTTTAAAGGTAGTGTTTTCTCTTGTGTTCTGTTGTTTTATTTTTCTTCTACAACCCCTTAAAATCTTTTTATTCATTTATTTTGTAACAACACCAGTATCCTCAATATACTAGGATGTTGTTAAAATGAGTATTCTAGCTACACTTACACACACCTACATCTAATGGTTAAAGAACATACTGTTTCTGTGGATGGCGAATTTCTGCCTCACGAAACGATGATTGTTCGACACTGATATAACACCTTCAAAGGTGGCCATTAAGATGTCACTATATTTATATATGATATATAATATGTTTATGTTTTACTTAATCTTCTATATTTTTCATTTATGGCATACCTTTATGGTTTCCATTATGGGTAAATGCGATATTTTCATTTTAGGAAGTGCGGACTACCGCCCCCTCAAAGTGATTTGAATCATTAATGCCATATGTGGGATGTATATAGGATGGATTAAATGATATTATATATGATATTATAATGGAATTATAATAAACCTTTATACTATTATGATTTCATTCCATTAAATACGAAATAGAAATGAAAGTAGCGTTCATGCGTACGTATGACTTACCGTCTCCATGAACAGTGCATTTCATTTCTTACCTCTAAATGTTATGTAATATTATAAATGAATGTATATACTGGATATATATGATATATATGATATCTACATCATGAATATAATTCTGTATATAATGGATATTTCACCACATGAACAACATGTAATTATAAGAAGTTTATTTTTGACTCAAATACCAAAGATCGACAAAATGACCGTTATTAACATAAATAATTACATAATGTTCATAACATGGTAATAAGTGATACAAAAGGAATAATGAACATGAAAAAGGTTCTTAAGTAAATAGAAATTAACTCTATTTTATTATTCAGGAGGTTAAAGAATGATCGAGTCAAGTCAGACACGAGGTAAGGGAACTTCTTAACCCGATTTCCATTCTTTGGGTTAATCTCCTACTTTCAAATTATGTCATGATATTATTATGTCCTATCTTGTATTTGAACTTTATTTATGTGTACTTATAGTGAATACACATAATAGATCTATTTTATAAAAAAAACATTTTTGTAAGGGAACTTCTTAACCCAATTTCCATTCTTTGGGTTAATCCTTTACTTTCAAATTATGTCATGATATTATTATGTCCTATCTTGTATTTTTACTTTCTTTATGTGTACTTATAGTAAATACACATAATTGATCTATTTTATTTTAAAATTGATCTTTGTAAGGACTTCGTCTCAATCTTCTTTCATTGAAGCATATTTGGTTTTATACACAACTTTCTTTTATACGGTGTATAAACCCCTTTAAATTTTACATTTATTCAAAAGGAATATTTTTATACGAAGCATTTTTACTAAATGAAAAAAGGAATGTTTTTTCTTACGTATGCGGCGATAACGACTTCTCCGCCTCCGTGACTATTATTTGAGTTTTGGCTTTCTCTACAAGCCATGACTTTTTTTTAAATGAAAAACAAATACAATGTTTCACTTTTCTTTTATTTTGGTTTTAAAAAATGGTATGTATCAACTGTTATTTACGAGTCTTAATATATGAAAACCTAGTGAAAATATATATGTATTTAACGCAAGCTTAAAACTGTTTTCAAAAAACCTGACTCTCGAGTGTGGTAGACAGGAAGGGAATGGGCGTGGACCCATTATGGCCTGTAATTAGTCGAGCAATCTCAGAATTAGTTATTTTGTTTTCAGAAGATTGCATAATGTTTTTAGAAAAACACTGGAGTATATTTGATCAATTTTAAAAGTAAGTATCTTCTAAAAAAATTCCATCAGTAGGTCTCATGAGAAAAACTAGTGTCTTGGCACGACGCCTTGACAAAATCTTATTTGTGGTCTTGGCACGAGGCCTTGGCTACATGGTTATGATAGTCTGGAATTATGCATTCCATCATTATAAAAGAGATTATTGATATTGCATGTGATTATTCTACTAGTATAATATCCATGTGGATAAGTAAATGGAATTATCTCATTTTACTTTTTCCATATTATGTTGAAATTCAAGTTTAAAAGGCTTTTGTTTTAGTTATACATTGCCTTAAATGTTTTTGTTTATTTATAAAAGCTTCCGCTATATTGTTATCCTTACGGAGCATCTGAGCTCACCCCTTTCAATGTTTTAATATTTTCCAGGATGTGAAGAACTATTTTATGAATGACCTGCAGGGATAGTGAGAAAGGGATATGATTGTGGACTATGAAGACCATGTTATTGTAGTTTTTTTTACTTTATGCTATAATGAAATACTTATGAATGTATCTAGTGTTTCCAAGGCTACTAAACTAATAGGTCTTTCAAGACTTGATCTTTTATGATCATGCCAATGTTACGCAATAATGCACCGACTCCGGGTAGCAGGGTTCGGGGCGTTACAGTTGGTATCAGAGCCAGTTTAGTACTAACCTTGGAAGCTAGATTTAGATAAACTCTGATAGCCCAAAGATAAACTTGGAGGATTAGTATAGAAGAACTTCCTAGAATTTTGTTGTTGTAGAGATTTTGTGAGCTTTCCGAGAAATACATCCCTGTCTGGATACAAGCAGGTAGAGGTGGCTCTGGCACAGATGTACCTAGGGGTAAAACCCGAAAACACCACTTTGAGCTAGACTCGAATGGGAACTGGTGCACGACAACGGGCCTTGTTGTACTCTTGGTTAAGACACTCCCGAGGGATATGATTAGGATAATTCTCATTTTCTTTACAAACTATTATGAAGGGTTTATGAGTATATACTTCCTCAAAGAAAACATTTCTTTTTATGATTATGGATTATATCCATAAATAGTTCAATTTATGTTAAGTATTTTACAAGTATGGAATTATGCATTTTAATTCATAAACTAATCTAGTTTATGCCATTGTTTAGAAATGGTGCCTAGTGGGAGGAATGGAAACCATATCAATGCATGCACTCTGTGTAGGGATTTCGCTCCTTCTCAAGATAATTATTGTATATTTGGAGATACAGTTGTTGCTGATCAAATTATTACCATACCGGGACAACTCACTCAGGTTATGAATAATAACCTTACTCGTATGGAGCACCCTGATCTGCAACATGGAGGATCAATTTTAGACCGCATCATGAGGCAACAACCACCAACATTCAATGGAATTACAAATCCCTTAGTATGTAAGCAATGGATAAATTCTTTAGAGAAAATATTTCATGCCTTGGGGAGTAGTGAAAGGGAAAAGTTTATCATGGCAGTTTACCACCTCACTAGAGATGATGATCAATTATGGTCATTGATTCAAAATACAAAGGAAGATGAAGAAGTATCAAGTATGGAATGGAGTGAGTTCAAAGATCTTTTCTTAGAAAAATACTTTCCTCGTGACCATCGAGCAGATATGGAAAGGCAATTTCTGAGTCTGAGACA
Source organism: Viscum album (assembly GCA_963277665.1). Classification (NCBI taxonomy): domain Eukaryota; kingdom Viridiplantae; phylum Streptophyta; class Magnoliopsida; order Santalales; family Viscaceae; genus Viscum; species Viscum album. The sequence goes on from OY728145.1 coordinate 941,926,699, forward strand.
AAAGGAGGATGAGAATGTCGCAAAGTATGAGGCCAACTTTACAAGGTTAGAAAGGTATGTTGCAGATAATATATGTAACCCCAGAAGTAATATTGATCGTTTCTTTGATGGGTTAAAACCATTTCTCCGTCGAGCTTTAGTATCACACTCCTTCTCATCGTACGAAGATATTGTCTCTTGTGCTATCAAGACAGAAAAGGAATTCTCTAAGTCTTATGACAAAAAAGTAAAGCAAGAGAAGAAGAGAACGGTGGAACAAGAGACAGATAAAGGGAAAAAGGGAATGAAGTATTTTCCATTATGCGATATTTGTGGGAAGAATCACCCCGGTACCTACCAAAAAGGAATGGGAGTTTGTTATAAATGTGGAGAAAAAGGTCACCAGGCTCGTGACTGTAAGGGAAAGAAAGAGGATATCAATGTTGAATGCTACAATTTTAGGGAAATGGGGCATTATGCAAATGAATGTCCTAATCGTCGGGGAAACTTACCTTAGAAAAGGCCAAGGGATCAAGGAAAATCTTATGCTGTTACTACAGTTGAAGCGGAATAATTAATGTATTGGTGCTTTTGGACTCAAGGATTATATTCTAGTTATAAAAATAATGTGATATATAAAAGGACTGTACTATAGTACTTGTTGTTATCATTAAGGTTTTAATATGATGAAGGAAATCATATTTTTAGTATGTGACAATAAGAGAAACTTTACTTTGTTTAGGGAATCTAATGTTACAATTGATTTTGGAATTTAAGGACCCTTTAGAGAAAGTCTGGACAGAGGTATTTTGGATAACTATAAAGGTTGGAATGGATTAAGTTGATCTTTGGATAGTATTGTTTAAGGTTAAAACATTTCTGAAGATTATTTTTGGAATATTATAATACTATAGTTTTAGGAAAATGACAACCTACAGGGTGGGGCATAACCCGTTGCGTCGGACAAAGCTGCAGAAATCGAACCCACAACCATAGTGCGATAGGACTTTATTACCTACCACTAGCCTACAGGAAGTCCCTGGTTATTACAAAATAATTTTCCTAATCTAAATGGTATGTGGTAATATTTAGAACCTTATACAATTATGATAAATAGACTATTTTTTAGTTCTGTTACCATTTGGAGTGAAAGATGGGTTTGTGGTAAAAAATTATTAATGAATGAAAGTCTACACGACAAGTAAGTATATTTCCTTACGTTCTTGGAAAATATCTTAAATAAATTCCTCAACTTTATAAAAGGTAACTTAAAACAAAAACGTTGTCAGTTAACTTTTCCAACTGGGGATTCAATGACCGTTTATCCAATCACAAGTTTGTGATTTTCTTATTGTTAAATTTCTTTTAATCCCGTTTTCTACAACTCTCCATCAGACCTTGCGGGTTTGTTTTTCTTTAATATCCATATTTTCATAGAATCCTAGTATGGGCTATCTCGGGTGACCTTTGTACTTCTCTTTCTTTCTTTTAATGTTATATTCTTATTAACCCTATTTCCGATGTGGGTTTTCCACAAAGGTATTTTCTATTTTCAACCTTTTATTTTCGAATAATATTTTCAAATTGTGAGGACACAATTTATTGAAGGAGGGGAGAATGTAACACCCCAAGCTTTCACAATACACTTCTCTTTCAATAATGCAATAGCTTGCATTGTACGCAAGTTTGAGATTCTAACACGCCGCAGCCAATCAAAGTAGCAGTTATGAATAGTAATACCCACTTTTTGAAATTATATAAATTTTATATTTCAAAATGGACTTCATTATTGTATTCGGAATATCGAAATTATCCAAAGTTGATTTTTTTGTAATTTTCTGAGAACTTCCAATTTTTTATGAATAGTGAAAAATACTTAAAAACAACTTTTTTAATAAAAATATTTTATAGTGATAAATTATACTATTTAGTGGTTTTAAAGTATAATTAGAATATATTTTTACTATTTTATCCAATGGTGGTCATTAGAATTAATTTCACTTTCAAATTGGAGATAAACAATTGTCAATCTTTTGATATATATTGTTTCTTAAAAACTCGCTATTTATTGTGACAGCGGGAATTAATTATAAAATTAATTAATGCAAATTATATGTTTAGAATTTTTTAAAATAGACATCATTTTTGGATTCAGAATATCAATTATATCTTAGGGTTAAATTTTGGCATTGTTCTGAAAAACTTCAATTTTTGATGAATAGTGAAACCACTAAGTGGTAGTTAAAAAACTAATTCTTCGTTTAAATGAAACATTACCACTTCTGTGATTTGATTTTCAAAAATATGACATACATGGTTGTGATTAGGAAGTAAAATGTGGTTCAATGGGATTAAAATAATTTTTTGGTGAATAGTAACTTTTAAGTTTAATTAATCGTGATTAAAGGTAATTAGTGAAATTTAAGGTAAATATAATGTTATAATAATAGTAAATGACCATGAAACTTGTACTAACCCTATTGTATGAGTCATGGACGACCAAGAAAATCCATGGGTCAACTTGGGGACCCATGGAGCCACTTTGGTAGGGAAATGACATTAAAAACTTTTTATTTAATCTTAAAATAAAAATGTCACAAACATGAGTTGTTTTACTAAAATAATTTTTAAATGGGGCTATACAAGTAATATTTTTGACTATAAATATTAATTATAAAGATAAAAAGATTTCATACATCATGATGTTTTTTTTATAATTTTTAGACATTAAATAAATTAAATTATTTATGACACCATGATGATGCAGTGATTACCTCATTAATTAATGATTTAAATAAAATCAAAAGATAATGTAAAATTTAAGGCTTACACTTGTCAAAAACCTATTGGATGAGTATATTTCGAACCCTTATCACCTTATCCTGGAAATATATCATTTTGGGACCTTTATAATCAGAAAATCATTTCATAATAAAGTAGCATTTCAATCTTTCCAATTGTTCCCCTTCTCTCCTCTTATAAAAGGCCCCCACCACTACCACCTTATTCACCCTTTAAAGCCATTTGGATTGGAAAACCTCTGCCAAAATACTCTCTCAACTTCCATTCCTTACTCTTAGAAGCCACACTTGTGGCATAATTCTTCCCAAGGAAGCCTTTGGCTCAAATCAAAAAGAGTTACCCGTTTTAAAGGTAGTCTTTTCTCTTGTGTTCTTTTTCATTATTTTGCTTCTCCAACCCCTTAAACTCTTTTTATTAATTTATTTTGTAACAACACCAGTATCCTCAATATACTATGATGTTGGTATAATGATTATTCGAGCTAAAATTACACACACCTACATCTAATGGTTAAGGAACATATTGTTTCTGTGGATGGAGAATTTCTGCCTCACGAAACGATGATTGTTCAACACTCATATAGCACCTTCAAATGTGGCCATTAAGATGTCACTATATTTATATATGATATATAATATATTTATGTTTTACTTAAGCTTCTATATTTTTCATTTATGGAATACCTTTATGGCTTCCATTATGGGTAAATGTGATATTTTCATTTTAGGAAGTGCGGACTACCGCCCCCTCAAAGTGATTTGAATCGTTAATGCCATATGTGGGATGTATAAAGGATGGAGTAAATTATATTATATATGATATTATACTGTAATTATAATACAAATTTATACTATTATGATTTCAATCCATTAAATAAGAAATATAAATGAAAGTAGCGTTCATGCGTACGTACGGCTTACCGTCTCCATGAACGGTGCATTTCATTTATTACCTCTAAATGTAATGTAATATTATAAATGAATGTATATACCGGATATATATTATATATATGATATCTACATCATGAATATAATTCTGGATATAATGGATATTTCACCACATGAACAACTTGTAATTATAAGAAGTTTATTTTTGACTCAAGTACCAAAGATCAACAAAATGACCGTTATTAACTTAAATAATTACATAATGTTCATAACATGGTAATAAGTGATATAAAAGTAATAATGAACATGAAAAAGGTTCTTAAGTAAATATAAATTAACTCTGGTTTATTATTCAGGAGGTTAAAGAACGATCGAGTCAAGTCAGACACGAGGTAAGGGAACTTCTTAACCCGATTTCCATTCTTTGGGTTAATCTCCTACTTTCAAATTATGTCATGATATTATTATGTCCTATCTTGTATTTGTACTTTATTTATGTGTACTTATAGTGAATATACATAATAGATCTATTTTATAAAAAAAATAATCTTTGTAAGGGAACTTTTTAACCCAATTTCCATTCTTTGGGTTAATCTCCTACTTTCAAATTATGTCATGATATTATTATGTCCTATCTTGTATTTTTACTTTATTTATGTGTACTTATATTAAATACACATAATAGATCTATTTTAGTTTAAAATTGATCTTTGTAAGGACTTATTCTCAATCTCCTTTCATTGAGGCAAATTTGGTTTTATACACAACTTTCTTTTATATGGTGTATAAACCCCTTTGAATTTTACGTTTATTCAAAAGGAATATTTTTTTATACGAAGCGTTTTTACTAAACGAAAAAGGAATGTTTTTTCTTATGAATGTGGTGACAACGACTTCTCCGCTGCCATGACTATTATTTGAGTTTCGGCTTTCTCTACAAGCCATAACTTTTTTTAATTGAAAAACAAATACAATGTTTCACTTTTCTTTTATTTTGGTTTTAAAAATGGTATGTATCAAACGTTGTTTACAATTATTAATATATGAAAACCCAGTGAAAATGTATATGTATTTAACGCAAGCTTAAAACTGTTTTCAGAAACCCGACTCTCGAGTGTGGTAGACAGGAAGGGATTGGGCGTGGACCCATCATGGCCTGTAATTAGTCGATCAGTCTCAGAATTAGTTATTTTGTTTTCAGAAGCTTGCATAATTGTTTCAGAAAAACACTAGAGTATATTTGATCAATTTTATAAGTAAGTATCTTCTAAAAAAATTCCATCGGTAGGTCTCATGATACAAACTAGTGTCTTGGCACGAGGCCTTGACAAAATCTTATTTGTGGTCTTGGCACGAGGCCTTGGCTACGTGGTTATGATAGTCTGGCATTATGCATTCCATCATTATAAAAGTGGTTATTGATATTGAATGTGATTATTCGACCAATAGAATATCCATGTGGATAAGTAAATGGCATTATCTCATTTTACTTTTTCCATATTATGTCGAAATTCAAGTTTTAAAGGCTTTTGTTTTAGTTATACATTGCCTTAAATGTTTATGTTTATTTATGAAAGCTTCTGCTATATTGTTATCCTTACTGAGCATCTGAGCTCACCCCTTTCAATGTTTTAATATTTTCCAGGATGTGAAGAAGTATTCTATGAATGACCTGTAGGGATAGTCAGAAAGGGATATGAGTAAGGACTATGAAGACCATGTTATTGTAGTATTTTTTACTTTATGATGTAATGAAAGACTTATGAATGTATCTAGTGTTTCCAAGGATACTAAACTAATCGGTCTTTCGAGACTTGATCTTTTATGATCATGCCAATGTTACGCAATAATGCACCAACTCTGGGTAGCTGGGGTCAGGGCGTTACAGTTGGTATCATAGGCATTTTAGTACTAACCTTGGAAGCTAGATTTAGATAAACTCGGATAGCCCAAAGATAAACTTTGAGGATTAGTATAGAAGAACTTCCTAGAATTTTGTTGTTGTAGAGATTTTGTGAGCTTTCCAAGAAATACATCCCTATCTGGATACGAGCAGGTAGAGGCGGCTCTGGCACAGATGTACCTAGGGGTAAAACCCGAAAACACCGCTTTGAGCTAGACTCGAATGGGAACTGGTGCACGACAATGGGCCTTGCTGCACTCTTGGTTACGACACTCCCAGGGGATATGATTAGGATAATTCTCATTTTCTTTACAAACCATTATGAAGGGTTTATGAGTATATACTTCCTCAAAGAAAACATTTCTTTTTATGATTATGGATTATATCCATAAATAGTTCAATTTATGTTAAGTGTTTTACAAGTATGGAATTATGTATTTTAATTCATAAACTAATCTAGTTTATGACATTGTTTAGAAATGGTGCCTAGTGGGAGGAATGGAAACCGTATCAATGCACGCACTATGTGTAGGGATTTCCCTCCTTCTCAAGATAATTATTGTGGATCTGGAGATACAACTGCTGCTAATCAACTTATTACCATACTGGGACAACTCACTCAGGTTATGAATAATAACCTTACTCGTATGGAGCACCCTGATCCACAACGTGGAGGATCAATTTTAGATCGCTTCATGAGGTAACAACCACCAACATTCAATGGGATTACAAATCCCTTAGTATGTGAGCAATGGATAAATTTCTTACAGAAAATATTCGATGCCTTGGGGAGTAGTGAAAGGGAAAAGGTTATCATGGTAGTCTTCCGCCTCACTAGAGATGCTGATCAATGATGGTCATTGATTCAAAATACAAAGGAAGATGAAGAAGTATCAAGTATGTAATATAGTGAGTTCAAATATCTTTTCTTAGAAAAATACATTCCTCGTGACCATCGAGTAGATATGGAAAGGCAATTTCTGAGTCTGAGACAAAAGGAGGATGAGAATGTCGCAAAGTATGAGGCCAACTTTACAAGGTTAGCGAGGTATGCTAAAGATTATATACGTAACCTAAGAATTAATATTGATCATTTCTTTGATGGGTTAAAACCATTTCTTTGTCGAGATTTAGTATCACAGTCCTTCTCATCGTATGAAGATATTGTCTCGTGTGCTATCAAGATAGAAAAGAAATTCTCTAAGTATTATGACAACAATGTAAAGCAAGATAAGAAGAGAATGGTGGAACAAGAGGCAGATAACGGGAAAAAGGGAAAGAAGGATTTTCCATTATGCGATAATTCTGGGAAGAATCACCCCGGTACCTACCAAAAAGGAATGGGAGTTTTTTATAAATGTAGAGAAAAAGGTCACCAGGCTCGTGATTGTAAGGGAAAGAAAGAGGCTATCAATGTTGAATGCTACAATTTTTGGGAAATGGGTCATTATGAAAATGAATGTCCTAAGAGTCAGAGAAACTTACCTCAGAAAAGGCCAAGGGATCAAGGAAAATCTTATGCTGTTACTACAGTCGAAGCGGAATAATTAATGTATTGGTGCTTTTGGACTCAAGGATTATATTCTGGTTATAAAAATAATGTGATATATATAAGGATTGTAATGAAGTACTTGTTTTTATCATTAAGGTTTTAATATGATGAAGGAAATCATATTTTTAGTATGTGACAGTAAGAGAAACTTTACTTTGTTTAGGGAATCTAATGTTACAATTGATTTTGGAATTTAAGGACCCTTTAGAGAAAATCTGGACGGAGGTATTTTGGATAACTATAAAGGTTGGAATGGATTAAGTTGATCTTTGGATAATATTGTTTAAGGTTAAAAAATTTCTGAAGATTATTTTTGGAATATTATAATACTATAGTTTTAGGAAAAGGACAACCTGCAGGGTGGGGCATAACCCGTTGCGTCGGACAAAGCTGCAGGAATCGAACCCACAACCATAGTGCGATAGGCCTTTATTACCTACCACTAGCCTACAGGAAGTACCTGGTTATTACAAAATAGTTTTCCTAATCTAAATGGTATGTTGTAATATTTAGAACCTTATGCAATTAGGATAAATAGAATATTTTTTAGTTATGTTACCATTTGGAGTGAAAGATGGGTTTGTGGTGAAAATTTATCAAGGAATGAAAGTCTACACGACAAGTAAGTTTATTTCCTTACATTCTTAGAAAATCTCTTAAATAAACTCCTCAACTTTATAAATGTTAACTTAAAACAAAAACATTGTCGGTTAACTTTTCGAACTGAGGATTCAATGACCGTTTAACCAATCACAAGTTTGTGATTTTCTTATTGTTAAATTTCTCCTAATCCTATTTTCTACAACTCTCCACCAGACCTTGCTGGTTTGTTTTTCTTCCATATCCATATTTTCATAGAATCCTAGTATGGGCTATCTTGGGTGACCTTTGTACTTCTCTTTCTTTCTTTTAATGTTATATTCTTATTAACCCTATTTCCGATGTGGGTTTTCCACAAAGGTATTTTCTATTTTCAAGATTTTATTTTCGAAGAACATTTTCAAATTGCGAGGACGAAATTTATTGAAGGAGGGGAGAATGTAACACCCCAAGCTTTCACGATACACTTCTCTTTCAATAATACAATAGCTTGCATTGTACGCAAGTTCGAGATTCTAACACGTCGCGACCAATCAAAGTAGCAGTTATGAATAGTAATACCCACTTTTTGAAATTATACAAATTTTATATTTCAAAATGGACTTCATTTTTGTATTAGGAATATCAAAATTATCCAAAGTTGAATTTTTTGTAATTTTCTGAGAACTTCCAATTTTTTATGAATAGTGAAAAATAATTAAAAACAACTTTTTTAATCAAAATATTTTATAGTGATAAATTATACTATTTAGTGGTTTTAAAGTATAATTATAATATATTTTTACTATTTTATCCAATGGTGGTCATTAGAATTAATTTCACTTTGAAATTAGACATAAACAGTTGTCAATCTTTTGATATATATTGTTTCTTAAAAACACGCTATTTGTTGTGACAGCGGGAATTAATTATAAAATTAATTAATTCAAATTATATGTTTGGAATTTTTTAAAATATACATCATATTTGGATTCAGAATATCAATTATAGCTTAGGGTGAAATTTTGGCATTGTTCTGAAAAACATTAATTTTTGATGAATAGTTAAACCACTAAGTGGTAGTTAAAAAACTGATTTTTCATTTAAATGAAACATTACCACTTCTGTGATTTGATTTTCAAAAATCTAACATAAATGGTTGTCATTAGAAAGTAAAATTTGGTTCAATGGGATTAAAATAATTTTTTGGTGAATAGTAACTTTTAAGTTTAATTAATCGCGATTAAAGGTAATTAGTGAAATTTAAGGTAAATATAATGTTATAATAATAGGAAATGACCTTGACACTTGTCCTACACCTATTTTATGAGTCATGGCCGACCAAGAAAAACCATGGGTCAACTTGGGGACCCCATGGATTCACTTTGTAAGAGAAATGACATTAAAAACTTTTTATTTAATGTTAAAATAAAAATGTCACAAACATGAGTTGTTTTACTAAAACAATTTTTAAATGGGGTTATAAAAGTCATATTTTTGAATATAAATATTCATTATAAATATAAAAAGATTTCCTACATCATGATATTTTTTTTATAATTTTTAGACCTTAAATAAATTAAATTATTTATGACACCATGATGATGCAACGATTACCTAATTAATTAACGATTTAAATAAAATAAAAAGATAATGTAAAATCCAAGGCTTTAACTTGTCAAAAACCTATTGGATGAGTAGATTTAGAACCCTTATCACCTTATCCTCTAACTATATAATTGTGGGACCTTTAGAATCCGAAAATCATTTCATAATAAAGTAACATTTCAATCTTTCCAAGTGTGCCCCTTCTCTCCTCTTATAAAAGGCCCCCACCACTACCACCTTATTCACACTTTCAAGCCATTTAGCTCGGACAAACTCTACCAAAATACTCTCTCAACTTCCCTCCCTTACTCTTAGAAGCCACTCTTTGGGCATAATTCTTCCCAAGGAAGCCTTTGGCTCAAATCAAAAAGAGTTACCCGTCTTAAAGGTAGTGTTTTCTCTTGTGTTCTTTTGTTTTATTTTTTTCTCCAACCCCTTAAACTCTTTTTATTCATTTATTTTGTAACAACACCAGTATCCTCAATATACTAGGATGTTTTTATAATGAGTATTCGAGCTACACTTACACACACCTACATCTAATGGTTAAAGAACATACTGTTTCTGTGGATGGCGAATTTCTGCCTCACGAAACGATGATTGTTCAACACTCATATAACACCTTCAAAGGTGGCCATTAAGATGTCGCTATATTTATATATGATATATAATATGTTTATATTTTACTAAATCTTCAGTATTTTTCATTTATGGCATACCTTTATGGTTTCCATTATGGTTAAATGCGATATTTTCATTTTAGGAAGTGCGGACTACCGCCCCCTCAAAGTGATTTGAATCGTTAATGTCATATGTGAGATGTATAAAGGATGGAGTAAATGATATTATATATGATATTATACTGGAATTATAATACACCTTTATACTATTATTATTTAATTCCATTAAATACGAAATAGAAATGAAAGTAGCGTTCATGCATACATACGGCTTACCGTCTCCATGAACGATGCATTTCATTTCTTACCTCTAAATGTTATGTAATATTATAAATGAATGTATATACTGGATATATATGATATATATGATATCTATATCTTGAATATAATTCTGGATATAATGGATATTTCACCACCTGAACAACTTGTAATTATAAGAAGTTTATTTTTGACTCAAGTACCAAAGATCGACAAAATGACCATTATTAACTTAAATAATTACATAATGTTAATAACATGGTAATAAGTGATATTAAAGGAATAATGAAAATGAAAAAGGTTCTTAAGTAAATATAAATTAACTCTAGTTTATTATTCAGGAGGTTAAAGAACGATCGAGTCAAGTCAGACATGAGGTAAGGAAACTTCTTAACCTGATTTCCATTCTTTGGGTTAATCTCCTACTTTCAAATTATGTCATGATATTATTATGTCCTATCTTGTATTTGTACTTTATTTATGTTTAATTATAGTGAATACACATAATAGATCTATTTTTTAAAAAAATCATCTTTGTAAGGGAACTTCTTTACCCAATTTCCATTCTTTGGGCTAGTCTCCTACTTTCAAATTATGTCATGATATTGTTATGTCATATCTTGTATTTTTACTCTCTTTATGTGTACTTATAGTAAATACACATAATAGATATATTTTATTTTAAAATTTATCTTTTTAAGGACTTCATCTCAATCTCCTTTCATTGAGGCATATTTGGTTTTATACACAACTTTCTTTTATACGGTGTATAAACCCCTTTAAATTTTACTTTTATTCAAAAGGATTCTTTTTATACGAAGCGTTTTTACTAAACGCCAAAAGGAATGTTTTTTCTTACGTATGCGGTGACAACAACTTCTCCGCTGCCGTGACTATTATTTGAGTTTCGGATTTTCTACAAGCCATAACTTTTTTTAAATGAAAAACAAATACAATGTTTCACTTTTATTTTATTTTGGTTTTAAAAATGGTATTTATCAAACGTTGTTTACGATTATTAATATATGAAAACCCAGTGAAAATGTATATGTATTTAACGCAAGCTTAAAACTGTTTTCAGAAAACCCGACTCTCGAGTGTGGTAGACAAGAATGGATTGGGCGTGGACCCATCATGGCCTGTAATTAGTCGAGCAGTCTCAGAATTGGTTATTTTGTTTTCAGAATCTTGCATAATGTTTTCAGAAAAACACTGTAGTATATTTGAGCAATTTTAAAAGTAAGTATATTCTAAAAAAATTCCATCGGTAGGTCTCATGAGACAAACTAGTGTCTTGGCACGAGGCCTTGACAAAATCTTATTTGTGGTCTTGGCACGAGGCCTTGGCTACGTGGTTATGATAGTCTGGCATTATGCATTCCATCATTATGAAAGTTGTTATTGATATTGCATGTGATTATTCGTCTAGTATAATATCCATGTGGATAAGTAAATGGCATTATCTCATTTTACTTTTTCCATATTAGGTTGAAATTCAAGTTTAAAAGGATTTTTTTTTGAGTTATACATTGCCTTCAATGTTTATGTTTATTTATGAAAGCTTTAGCTATATTGTTATCCTTACTGAGCATCTGAGCTCACCCCTTTCAATGTTTTAATATTTTCCAGGATGTGAAGAAGTATTTTATGAATGACTTGCAGGGATAGTCCGAAAGGGATATGAGTGTGGACTATGAAGACCATGTTATTGTAGTTTTTTTACTTTATGGTGTAATGAAATACTTATGAATGTATCTAGTGTTTCCAAGGATACTAAACTAATCGGTCTTTCGAGACTTGATATTTTATGATCATGTCAATGTTACGCAATAATGCACCGACTCTGGGCAGCTGGGGTCGGGGCGTTACAAAAAATGACAAGGTCATTGCTTATGTATCTCGACAGTTGAAGACTCGTGAGCAGAACTATCCTACACATGATGGAGTGGGTTTCTATTATTTTTTCTCTGAAGATTTTTAGGCACTATCTTTATGGGGAGAAATGTGATATGTACACACACCATCAAAGTTTGAAGTATATTTTCACACAAAAGTAATTGAACATGAGACAAAGGAGATGGTTGGAACTTCTTAAAGACTATGATTGTTCAATTCATTATCATCCTAGAAGATCAAAAAATGTTGCTGATGCATTAAGTAGGAAATACCCAGTTGTTATGTCCATGATGAGGATTCAAAGAGATCCTTTGATCAATGACCTAGTAAAGATGGACACAGGAATTATACGGGAAGGGACATCGTCAACCCTAACCCAAATGATTTCTCAACCGTCACTACTAGAGAATTTCAAAAAAGCTCAGAAAGAAGATCCTTTGTTACAGAATAAGTTTAAGGCCGTGAAGGAGGGAAATTTTCTTGAGTTCAATACTGATCAATAAGGTGTACTGAAATTTCATACAAGACTATGTTTTCCATCTATTACGGAAATAAAGAAGAAGCTAATGGATGAAGCTCATAGCTCTACTTTATTTATACATCCTGGTAGCATGAAAATTTATAGGGACCTTCGTGATCATTATTGGTGGGATAATATGAAAAGGGAGATTGCTGACTACACTTCAAGGTGCCTGGTATGTCAGAAAATGAAGGCAGAGCGACAACTTCTTAAAGGGGTATTGCAACCACTACCCATACCAGCATGGAAGTGGGACAATATCATTATGGACTTCGTCACTGGTCTCCTGAGAACTTCCAAATGAAATAATGTGATATGGGTTATTGTGGACCGTCTCACCAAGACTGCCCATTTTATCTCTATTTGGGAAGATTTTTCTCTTGATCAACTTTCTAGGATTTACGTGAAGGAAGTGGTAAGGCTGCATGGAGTTCTACTTTCTATCGTATCTGATTGTGATCCAAGGTTCACATCAAAATTTTGTAGAATTCTTCAACAAGATCTTAGCACTGAATTGAATTTTAGTATGAACTATCACCCCAAAACTGATGGCCAATCTAAAAAGACTATTCAAACACTCGAGGACAAGCTGAGAACTTGCACAATGGAATTTAAGGGTGGATGAGATCAACTTATCTTTTTATTTGAGTTATCTTACAATAACAGCTTTCACTCGAGCATTCAAATGGAACTTTATGAATCTCTTTATGGGAAGTGAAGTAGAACTCTTACTTGTTGGGATGAAGCTTGTGAGAGAAAGATTCGTGGGCCTGATTCTATGTAAGAGATGACAGAAAAGGTCCATGCCATCCAACAACACATTAAGGCTACTCAGATTCGGAAAAATAGCGATACTGACAACCATTGAAGGGACTTGGAGTTTGATGTTGGTGACAAATACTTTCTTCTGATTTCAACTTGGAAGAGATTCATGCGGTTTGGGAAGAAAGGGAAGCTAATACCTAGGTACATTGGCCCATAGTAAATCCTTGATCGTGTGGCAGAAGTGGCCTATCGGCTTGCACTTCCTCCAAATATAGCACAATTTCATGAAGTCTTCCATGTATCCCTCTTGAGGAAGTACATACCTGACCCTTCACATGTACTAAATCGAGAGGTGGTACAACTGGAACATGACCTCTCTTATGAGGAGCAGCCGGTAGAGATCTTGGATCGTAGAGACAAGGTTCTACGCAACAAGACTACCCACATTGTTAAGGTGTTGTCAAGGAACCACAAATGTGAAGAAGCCACGTGGGAACTGGAGGAGTCTATGAGACAGAAGTACCCACAAATTTTACCATCAGAGGATACAAGATAAAATTTCGGGGATGATATTTCCTAAGGGGTGAATAATTTAATGACCTGAACTTTTTAATTATAATTGCTTCCTAATTATGTGTGTTATTTTATTTTATACTCAAAAAAAACTATATCCTTTAATAATGAAGTGGGTATAATTAAAATGAGACTATTGAGTTTCGACTGTTATATGATCATTGGTCAATATGACCATTGGAAACTATAATATTAACGTTGTGTTTTTATAAATACGGTTATCTTGGTTAATTAATACAGAAAGAAGATTGAATGGCCTCATCCAGAAGACTCGATCCATATGAATCCCATCTATCGGAGCTTGGGAAAGAGGTAGCATAATTGGGATTTACTCTAGACCAAGCCTAAGCCGAACTTCAACGTATGAAGCTTGAATAGAATCACCTATGGGAGAAGTTTAAGTTTATAGAAATCACCACTCAGGCAATGTTGTCTGAGCCACCCCAAGTATCACCATATCACATCTTACGCTTAGGTCCTATGCTGGTGTTATAAGGGGCTATGTAACGAGACCTTATACGCTTTGTCTAATCCTTTTATATAAATACAATTGTTATTTCTTCTTATGGCAATGTTATGAATTTCAAATATCCAGATATATATAGGATTTGTGTTATTGATTAATTTAGGAAAAAATGGGTATTTCAAAATGTTTTTGTTCATTAAATAATTAATAATGTGAAATGATTTTCAATAAATGGTCTTCTACAGTTGTGTTCAGTAAGAAATTTAGAGTCCAATAAGATCAACTTAGTTTTTAGTGAATAGTAAAGTAGAAATAGTTACATACCCATATGAATAGTAATGAATAGTAATTTGACAAAAAAAAAATGAAACTTCACCCATGAATTTATAAATACATTTTAGACATCATAAAAGTGAAAAAACGATCATAGTTTAAGTTTTTGTGTTTTTGTATGTCATAAATATTTTATTTGAAATTTTTTAATTAAATTAATAATTTAAAATAGAAATTTATTTTCATAAAATATATTCATAATTTTTTAATTTATTGTCTTATAGTTATTCGATAATATTATGGGACCTTGATTAGTCTTTTAAGGTGTTACAAAATGAGTTATAGTTTTAAAGTTTTATTTTTGGGATAAATAATGATTTTATTTAAAAATTAAATTAAAAATATTTAGAAAATTATTTTCATAAAATGGAATTCATTTTTGAATTCATATCATTGATATTTGGTTGGGGTGAATTTTAGGAATTTTTCTGAAACAGTTGAATTTTCGGTGAATAGTAAAAATGCAGTTTCGAGTTTCGGGTGTTTAATGACATCATTAATGATGTAATAATGATGTAATATTTATGGTCGACTTATGAATAGTGATATATTCTATGAGGTGTCCGAAGTGTCCAATACCATGGGCAAATACCGTGGGAAAGCCCATGGTTTTTCAAATACCACCGATGAGGTGTCCCTTGGAAATTAATAATTTATTCACTCACATTTCCAATAAATACCAAGCCATTTACCTCATTCATTTCATTCCAAAAATCATCCTTAAAGAATTTATGGTCTCGTTACCTCCCAATGAGTCCTCCCAAGGTTCCCTGAAGCCTTCTAAGGTCCAGACCATCATGTTTTTTAAGTTACTATTTAGGGTAAGGGATCCTTTCACCCCCCTCTTTTAAATCATGAATTCCTTTATATTGTGTATTATATTTTCCACCTCTTTATGTTGAGGGTATGTTATTATATGTTCTTATTACTGTAAATTTCATGTCCAAATGGTGATATATTCTTTATTCTCTCATCAATTTGTGTTCTGAATTTTTAAGTGATGCCGTTAGGTTGTCGAATTTTTTGTAAATGGAATCGTCTCTCCTCTTTTCTTTCATGATTCCTTTTCATGTGGTATGTCATTAAAACTTCCATAACATGTTCTTATCTCTATTTTATTATGTATATATACTATATTATAAGTTATTTATGAGTGGGTTAATCTTGTACCCTCTCTTTTCAATGTTTTCTATAGTTGTGTTACATATCCATTATACTGCAGAAATTTCACCACAAAATTTCTATTTCATTCTCTCTAGAAATTCTCTTGTTTTATTTATGTGAATACCCAGATCTAGTTAGTTTCTTTGGGTGTTCATAAATATATAAATATTATGTATTTGATTCTTTAATTGACATAAATATAACCTTCACTCCATTTCCATGGGTTATAAATGACATGATGATCTTATTTTTTAAGAACTTTTAAAACATCACGATCTTGAAATGAAACCCATTTCTTTTATTATCCACGGGTTATTTATGAAATGTTTTATTATGATATATGTGGCTCAAATGAAAGTAAATACATATTATGGGTAAGACCTGATATCGCTTCAATGCATTGGGTAAATAATTAATCTCTAGAGATTACAAGTTTCACAATACCTTAGTGAATAACCTTGGTAATTTTTATGACACCTCGGGGTTAAACCATGGTGATATGTTCATGAATGTATAAATGAAAAATTGTGTCCACATACTCAATTTAATGTTATTTTTGTTATTATATTCATATTATTCCAATTCTCATGTATTTATGAATTTTATCATATTCTTATTAATATTGCTCAAGATCACATGTCAACTGTTTAACTTATTTTCCTTACTGAGCCTTTTGCTCACCCTTTCCTTTGATGTATGTCTCCAGGTTATGATATCTAGTAATTTTACTTAGTAATAAATTATGATAAATCCTTAAAAGTTGTTTAAAAGAATATTTTATGTTGTATTCAAGTTTTATTGTTCCTGATTTCCAAGATACTAGACTTTAAAGATCTTCTGTTTGTAAAATGTAATGAAAATTTATGTAATAAAAAGGCAGGATGACATATTTATATTTAATTATAGCTTGACAGGGAACATGGGTTAGAATTCATAACCCTAGATAAATACCTGGAAGCTTTGTAGAATGGCCTTAGAGAAACCTCTTGAAGGATGACGATGAGATGGAAAATCATGATCATTCTAGATAGATCACCATCGACAACAAACCTGAATAGTGAACAATCCAAACCCCAAGTAGGGTGTGTTGTTCCAATTCTTTCTTTTCCCTATTCTTGTAATTAATGATGAACACAGATAAAACCATGGACAGGTTTACCCATGAGTCGGTCATTCTTTCAGGAGAGTTTTGATTGTGAGTATTGTTTGGGGGTGATTATTTTATTGTTTTATTATCTAGATTATTCTTACAGAATGGATTGATGTTAGAAAGGAACAATGGATGAGGTTCATTCCTTATGTTGTTAAATTGTGATTTTCTTCCCTATGTTAAATGTGTTCTCTATGTTCTTTTAGGAATATGAATAAATTATCATTGGGCCTCCGTTTCTTGGAAAAACTATCCAAAATCAGAGATCCAACCTCATGATGATCTAAAAAAGGTGTGACGATGATATTAGTATATGGATCAATGTATTTTGGGAGATACTATTCTTCAAGAAACATTCAAGAAGATGATCGTAATTGGTTATTGGATGTGATTAGAGTCCCGAAACCCACTGATTTTGTGTTTCCACATCGATACGATGTCAGATATTCAGTTTTGAGGTGAATAGATCATGGGATCGAATACCAAAGGATCAATCAAGGCGCACTGAGGAAGAACCAACATTTTGGAAAATTCTGTAGAACATGGTGTGCAGTCTGGACTACATGGCGTGTGCCCCCCAATCAATGGAAGATAGGGTTTGGGTGGTAGTAAAGTGTCGCATTGCATGTGGGCCCTATCACACAACGTGTGGGCCCTTCCCTGAGGCTCGGTAGGTATCTCGAGAGTTACACAGACATGGGGTGGATTACATGGCTTGTATACATGACATGTACCCCACCACATGACCATACCTAGACCAAATATATGGGTAACCCCATGTAATGGAACATGGGAAAGAGAACATGTGTTGACATTATGTAACGAGGCCAAAGTACAGGGGTGGACCCTAGAAAGTAGGACATGGAATTTGAGACTTTCTATATGTCGTGTATGCCTCTTCTACATGACATGTTTTGATGAAATGGGACATTGAACACGGGCAGTACCTGATGTCAAGGGACACGAAATGTGACCCTATTACACATTGTGTACCCCTTTCTACAAGGCTATAATCTCTTTTCCATCATATCTCAGAAAATTTTCATTATGGTTGGTTCCCTTTCTTCTTCCTCTAAAGTTTAGTTTGTATCATTTCCTATTCATAGGAGTATGGAGCCTTTATAAGGATTTTACTAGATATTGTCAATAATATACTCTGAGAGGCCTAGAGCAGGATCCTATATCCATTATTGTTCCCTAAGTAGAGTCTTGGTATCAATGTGACTAGTCTTATCAAACTTCAATCCTCTACCTAGCAGGTGAATCCAGATGATTCGTGGTATTACCCCATGGCCCTCACAGTGATCCTCATATATGTGTAGTGATCATCCCCACTCATGGAGTGAGTTATCCCAGATCGAGTGTATCATATTTCTCTTCATATCGTTCATTGTATCTCTCTCATGATGGATCCCAACAAACAATACTTCTCATACAGGCTTCATGAGTGCTATCAGACTCAGGAGTGTGTTCTCCCAGATGATTTGCTTTGTGGAATCTTCATATTGAATCTACAGTGTTGGTATGCTGTAGTTGTTACTTACCTCTAAACTACAGGTCAATATTTGAGTATATCTAGATATGTTCTTATTATATGTACTATAGAAATATACTATATATAGGTGATTGTACCATTACTTTGTGTATTACTTTGTGGTTTTTGGGTGTCCTACTTAGTATTGTTATACTCACCCATGCATGGGAGTTTCTCACATGTATCGTGTCTTGTGTAGACGAGCGACCTTTTGATGGAGTCTAGGGTGGACCAGGACTCAATAGAGCATTATGAGCTTAGACAAGCCGAGTTGTTCCTACGATTTTGGGCAGTAGTCCCAGTACCTTTATGTTTACAGGTTTTACTTTGTAATCAGACTCTTTCTTTTGGTGGGCTTGTATTTAAGCTCAATTACTTTACTTTACTTTACTTTCCTGTCATACTCTATTGGTTGGGTTTATTGGTATGCATTCATTTTGTTCCCTAGTAGTTTTTACTTTTCAGCAATAGTGGATTGGAGATGTGTGAGTGTGTGAACAAGTACTTAGGTAATTCCTCCCATGTTAGTGATATGCCTACTCGGTGCTAGTCACCAGTCCCTGGCCTATTGAAGGTAGGCTTGCGGAGTCGCGGCCCGGGCCCTCCCTAGGACAGGTCGTGACAACACCCACAAACATTATTTTTGGTGTAAACTGAGGGGTTTATTCCATGAATACCCCTAAAAAGGGGACACCTCATCAAAAAATCACTATTCATAGAATATACTATGGTTTACACAATTAAATTATTGGTGTAGAGGACTATACATCTCATTCATCCTCATTCATGGAAGAAACTCCATGGTTCATGGTGTGAATGGATATAACAGCTCAAAATTTATCTCTCAGGACACCTTCCCCTTCTTTAACATTCCCATAAGTACCTGTCACACCAACTAAGTCTTTAACCACATCCAAAAGACACCCCATAATATGTACCAACACTTTTAATTGAAATTCAAATCTCAAAATTCAAAACAAACCTATCAAAAAATAAAACATAAATTCCCTCAATAATTCACCCCTTGAAGGGTACAGGGATTTATAACCTCCCCACCATAGCACTTATCATCCCTAATAATAATTGGGGTTATTTCAACTATTAATCCCGACCCACACCATTCATAAAATCATAATCAACTTTTCATGTTCCACTTTGGAAACCCAGCTGAGATTCAGCTACACAACTCCAAACATGAGGAGTGTTATTCATCAGAGATTGATATACTACTAATCCTCCACTAAAACATCTAGATAGAAATTCGCAACATCCATATATTCCAATACACCATGGTTTCATTAATCTATTCATATCTAGGATAATAGAGCTCCCTCACCATGCCTCTACATATAAATGATGATTCCAATCCATTATGCTCCACACTTTCTAAATAACTTACAAAAATGCATTATCGATGGTCTAGTGACCTGATCGAGAAAATTTCTATCACACCACACCCAATTATACATGAGAACATGTATTAGACCTCCTTAAGTCATCACTTCTTTGAAACACCCAACTCAAACCATTGAAGCACAATCTCATTTCTAGATTGAAATTCCATTACTTCTGATGGAATCCTGAGATTATCTAAAAACCTACATCAAATCCAAAAAAATCAGTGCTATTTCATGGTTGGATCCTTGAACAACAAAAACCACCACCATTATCTCACTACAAGCACTAGTGAACCAATGATCTGAAAACCCCTTGGATAATGTCAAAATAGTCATGTGCTCGATGATAAGGCTTAGATTACATATATTTATTCATCAAAGTACCAATATCATATCTACCTCATAAACAAATAAAAATGGAAGAATATTCTAACCGGAATCAAAATGCCACATCAATAACCAATGACTAGTATTTCTCACCCATGACCCTTCTCACATGTGGTTGATTCCTCCACAGCTCATGATCTATCAATTTTTGCACAAAATTACTAGACGATTTTATCCCTCCCATAGTCAATCACTAACTCAAAATTTCAAATGATTCTCATTCTTGTCTCATCCTGAACAACTTCTTTCGAACCCTCCAAATATACCTTTAATAAGGGTAATATCCTCAAATAGCAAATGGTGTACTCCCTACCATATGACTTTACTTATACCTCACATTGAACACAAACTTAATATATCTAAATAGCATGCTATAATTATAATCAATGATAAGGCATCCACTCAGGTTGATTGTACCACATTACCTGACCTATCTCTTTAATGACCTAAGATTTTGGGTCCATTAGAATACACACTATGTTGAATAAATTATGTCACAGACTATACCAATCATAAATAAACCAAAAAAATATTTATAAGACATTATTATCAAAGTTATAATAAACACTAAGATCTGTGGTGAGGAACCCTGTTCTGTTGTCTGCACCGTGCTCCGGAAGGGGTCTCTTGGTCGGAGTTTTATGGTCCCTGCGAGCTATTTTGATGGCGGCAACGAGAAAATTTTGGGTTCGATGCATGGTGTTGTTGCAAGATACTTGTTTGAAGGTTTTTTTAGTGATAAATCTAATGAATTGAGTTGTTGATTTTGAATGGTTTAAGTGGTTTGGATGGTTTGTTTTTCATAGGTGGGAAGTCTGTGTAACTGGACTTGACTTCATGGAATAGGATCCAGAGGAGGATTCAAAGCCGATGTTTCATCTTTGTAGTGTTTTTTTGGATTTGGATTTTTGAGATAGAATGGAGTCAGCCATTGGATCGGACCCATACTTTGACATGGAACACTTTCTTGCTGAAAAATCTGGCAATGGTGGAGAGATTTATAATGGTTAAATGCTAGGGAGAAGTAGATCTATGTTGTCATTTTGGTTTTACTCTTTCTTCTTTTGAGTGTGATTTATCCTATGTCCTTGAATTCTTCTTGGCATTCCCCACTTTATCCCTTAAAAGGGGGCTATATCATATAATAAAAAAATTTAAGGCCTTCAGGTCGTTGGATGGTAAGACATTAATAGTCATTACCTTTAGAAGGAAAATAATTAATATGAGTTAATATTGAAAAATTAATTTTTGATAAAAGATATTTTCATCATATAATATATTTTCTTTTAAAAAGATAAATTTAATTTTTTCAATAATTTAAATTTAATAAATTAAAATTCATTTTTTAATTTTTTCAACAAAATTATATTAGGATGTATTTTTGGTATTTTTCTAAAATAATTGTTTTCTAGGTGAATTGTGAAAATATCGATTTTTCAAATACATCCACTTTTATATTAATTTAATTATTTTGGAAAAAAATTCATATAAAATTATATATTATAAAGTATAATAAATATTTTTT
Organism: Viscum album; assembly: GCA_963277665.1. Classification (NCBI taxonomy): domain Eukaryota; kingdom Viridiplantae; phylum Streptophyta; class Magnoliopsida; order Santalales; family Viscaceae; genus Viscum; species Viscum album. Next base: position 941,948,657 of record OY728145.1, read on the forward strand.
TAATACTATTTTTAATTTATAAACTAATTCTCAACATTTGGAAATTTTATATAACATTTTAATGGAAACTATTTTTTTTTTACTATTTTGTTTAATTATTTATAAAATGACTTTTTAATTTAATTTATATCTAAATAAATAATATTTTATTTAAAATAAATATTTTAACTTCATTGTAATAATTTTCATGGATAATTCTATCTTGACCATAAATCCTTCTTCCAAAAAATAAACTTTTTCAAACAATAACTTTTTAGTCGATACATGTGTTAACATTAAGATTAATTTCCCTAAACATAGAAAGTTAATTTTAAAAAATTAATATTATAGTTTAGAAAATAATTTTCATATTATTTAATATTTCTAATTTTATTTTGAATTATAATATTTAGATTACTAGGATTTATACTAATTACCATGATAATGGTGAAAAAATCACTTCCAAAATTTTTGTTTTATTAATATCAATTAATTTATATCAAATAAATTAAATAATAAACCTTTAAACAATGAATATAATATGATATATAAAAAAATTAAAACTCATTTATTCGGTAATCAGAAATAAATAAGATTAAGAATATATAATTATCAAAATGCATTGTTTCTGTAAATATAGTTTTTCTATACATTATATGTTTTAAATTAAAAGATAAGATTATAATATTTTTCAGTTTAATTATACTAAATAAATGATAAATTTAGTTTCATATAACCCAAATTTGGTTTTATGGGTTATGTTATATGTTGAATAAAACATAAAACCACTTACTTAAAAACTAGTTACCAAGTTTAAGAGTAAAAGATTAAAATGTGAAAACATAATGTTAAAAACCATAAAACATGTTTAAAAGATGTGAATAAACACATGGTTTAGAATTTGAGGACCTAGAAAATTATTTTTTAACTTTTGATCAATTTAAAATGGATTATTTTGATGGAATTTTTAAAATGTAATGGGTGTATCCAAAAGTTCCTTTTTTCTCTATTATAAAAGGGAATCACTTACACCCTTTAAAATACAAAAATATCCTTTGAATTACTCCTTTAAAATATTCCATTTTATTCTAACTATAACCCTATCCCACAAACATAGGTCCATGTTCACTCGTAGACATCCTAATCCCATCAAATTCAAGTGAACTTCGAAGGAAAAAAACTAAAGTCTCCAACAAAAGTATTTACACCTTAAGATTGTATTCATAACATTACTATTCCAATATATTAACAACACAATACTATGATGATTTAAGTATAATTAATATGATTATATGTTTTTATACTAATTTTATATACCTTATTTATTTATTTCCATTAATATAGAGAAATAAAGGAATATCAATCGTGTGTGTGCACGAATTATCACCTCCATGAAGAATTATTTTCTTATTCTAATTATTGATTCATTATAAAAATTTAATAAAATAAGGTTTAATATCATAAAAAATAAAAAAAATATCATTATTCTTATTTTATAGTGATATTATTACAAAATAAACACCTCCTAAACCATATTCGCCAATCGAGTTATAGTGTGTTCAGGTTTGGGTCGATTTCACCACCAATGTGAACAATGATTTAGAATCTAACTCTTAATGAATATAGGAACATGTAAAATAATATTATTATAATATATTAAGAAAATAATGATTATTATATAGTTAATTAAATATTATATTAAGTTTTTATATTATTATTAAAGTAAAATTTTTGTTCACTAAAATTATTGAAATACGTTACTATCAACTATGTTTCCAATTAATAAAACTGAAAAACATATGAAACGAAATAAGAAAATTTTAAATCAATATAACTTATATATTATATAACTTTAAATGATATTTCAGTAATTAAATTGTTATAAAATTATTCATAATTAGATCAAAATTATTAAATGTGTGAAAAACCATTAAAGTTGTTAACACCTAATAGCTGAAATAAGATATAACTAACCAATATAGCCATAATAAATAATTATAATAAATGGATATAAAATGTAAAATATATTAATAAGGTTATTAAAAATATTATTATGGTTGATATGTCTATTTTATAGGAGTATTGATTTTCCTCGACTAAGGAAGGAAACAAGGTAAGGTATTTTCATCCCAATTTCCCGACATTGAGACATTATTTGTATTATGCACCTATTTTTATTTAAGTAGTGTGTATACTGCCTATATGATATATTATATTATTAATTAATTATAAATTCAGGTAATTATAATTTCAATTTCATGGTCATTATATTTCAATAGTTTTGATTTAAATGTTACACAATCCATAAGAATTTATTTTCATTTTCCTTCAAAAAAAATGATATCTCTCAAATGTGATAATACATCTTGTGAATTTGTATAATCATTAATTATAAATAAGTTATAATTTTATTTTCCTTTATATATATTTTGTAAAATTAAATTTTTATTTACCTCATTTTAAAATTGTTTCTTTAAAAACCTTTAATAGATATGGTATTTCAACAAAAATATTTCAAAAGGTTCAAAAGGTTCTTCAATTATTTCAAAAATAAAAGTTTTATCATCCACCCCAAATTTTATTTTGATAAATTTTATTCCTTTTTCAATGTTTCGTTATTAAATATTATTTTTAAAATTAAATGATTTCAAATTAATTCCACTTCTTTTATTTAAAACATTTTGTCATTTTCAAGTTTCCATTATTAATGATTCTTTTAAAAAGTAATATTTTTCAAAATATTTTCACTTATTTTAATAAAAACGTTATGTCTTTTAATTTATCATTATTAAATATTCTATGAAAAACAATTTTTTTCAAATTATTTTCAACTATTATTTTAGAAAAAATTATGTATATTCAATAACCTTTAATAAGTAATTATTTATAATAAAGTTCTCAAAATTATTCTCTTTCCATTCACAAAAATATTTTTGAAAATAATTTTCACTTCATGGTTTTAAATGGTTTTGTGAAAAAAAAAATTATTTTCAAATATATTTACCCTATAAGTTTTACCATTAATGAAGTGTTGTTTTTGTCACCCTATTTATGTTATTATGACATTATTCCTTTTGTAGAATGATATTTATGATATCTAATAATTTATTAAGTTCATATTATGTGATGATTTTGGTAGGTTTAAGAAACCAATTTTTTCATGGGATATTTTAGATATGAAGATGATAGTTTTTAAGTAGAACATATATGCATAGATGATGATGGGAGAGATCCTATACTTCCCTAAAATGCATTGGTTAATAATTTATATGTCATGAAAAATAAATGTTAAGTGTGGGAATTTTGTTTGTTAACAACATGAATCATTGGAATTTTGTTAGTTCCAAAAAATAAATCATTAGAATTTTATTGTTCAAAATATGAACCATCATCGTTTTTTATATTCATATCATGAATTGTTTTTATTTTTTTTATTTTCAACATTAATTATGGGTATTTTGTTTGTTTACAACATAAATTGTGGGAATTTTTTTTTGTTCATGATTCCATAATTTCTATATGATTATGTTTGTGACATATTTCATTATTACATGACATTACAAATTTCAATATACTTATGACTATGCTCTTTAAATAATATTTACTATATCAAGATTATGAAAAAAAATCCATAGTATATGTTTTGTCCATTTAAGAATACATATCCTTATATCATGATTTATGGACAAATCACGTTGTTCAATGTTCATTTTAATAGGAAATTCTTCAACTTCCCATATTTTTTCATATTCTTATGATCTAACCTTTTATTACATATTGATAAGTTTTCCATTACTAAGAATTTTATCTCATCCATTTCTTATGTTTTCCTTTACCTGGGTTATAAAGATAATTGTAATTTATTGGAATTTTATAAGTGTGTTTAGAGGAGTTCAATTATGGAGAAAAGATTATAAAATAATATATTTATATAGCTAATCTTTAAGTCCCTAAACCTTTCAATACTTTGTTCATGTGGTTTTTATGAAATGTATTTTTTAAATAATGAGATTAATTTTAATATTAAAGTCATTTTTATCACGGGTCTATGGTTGTTCCAAAATTTAACATACAGGTATAAGTGTCCATTATAGTAAATGTAGGGGTTGAATTCACATGGACTGAAGGAGAATCCTACAGACATTAGGATTTCATGGATGTTTTTCTATGAAGTTACCAACTTGGGTTAGAATTTATTGGGAAAAATAATACTAAATTAACAAATAGAATTTATTTCTTTTGAGAATTAAATATCTAATGATTTTAATCTAAAAAATAAGAGAAGATGAATTGGACCTAGGTTGTCACTAGGGTTATATTGGATTAATTTATTTTCTTAGAAAGTTTCTGTAGGACCCTGGGACACCCTGAGAGGGGAGGGGTGAATCAGGGTGTCAACTTTTTCTTCTTAAAGTGTTGGATCTTGTTCCAACGTTGGTAGGAACTACTTAAACCTGTATGATGGATATGATCAGCAATGAAACATTCACATTCAAAGAGATAACACAACAATTTTACTTGGTTCACCACTAAGGTCTACGTCCAAGGAGCATACGCCGACAAGTTACCGGTGGTACAAAATTCCACTAATCTTCACTAGTTGTTGGTTACAATGGTTCGGGTACAATCACTCTATCCCAGAATCACTGCCTTTACAAAGGTTCAGGGATAGCTCATTGCATCCCTAAGGTCACTCCCGTTGACTCCCCCTGGCTCACTGCCGTTGGTGAAGTCCTACTAAGTTTATAGACGTGAAGGTCTCTTCAAAAGATTTTCATTGAAGTCTTTGTCTCATGTTCATCATGAGACTTTTCTTGCATTAGGGTTCAGAGTTGATGCTCTTTTAAGTTCAAACCTTCTTCTTTAGTGAAATGACTAATACACTAGATCCTCTTGTCTTCGTTTTCCTGAATCACAACCACTGATGTGATTACTCAATAAGGGAAGCTAAGCTTACTTGGAATTTTCAAAATAAGTTCTCCATGTATGCATGTGATCATGCATTTATCATTTATATTTCCTCTTTAATCTCACTTTTCACCGAAAGTATCAGGAAATATTTCAGCTCTCGTGCAGCTCCAGAATGGCGGGCGCAATCCAACAACACCTGGCGCTCCTTTTCAATCCTGGTGCGCAAATCATAATATGGCGCGCAAGTCCCAATATGGCATGCAAGTCTTCAACACGCAAGTCCAAACTAGCACGCAGGTGTCACCAAACACATGCACGACACTGCCTTCTTGAACTTCAAACCTGCGCTATTCACTTCCTTTCTTGGCCAAATCACCTTGGGTGCGCAGCCATCAATCAGCGTGCAAATTCTAAGAGCTAGCGCGCAAGTCTCTCCAAACCACTTGTGCGACCACTCACCACTTGTGCGACTCGTACACATGCGCGGTGAGTGATCTGATTTTATCTAAGGGTTGAGCTCCTCCGAAATGAGGAGGGGTGTTCCTCTATACAAAGGCAAACTGGTCAACCTGCGCGGCGGCGTGCAAGTCACCCCTCGACGTGCTAGTCTCGGCGCGCAGCTCATCACCCCTAGACTCTATCACATAACTCACTTGCACGACCCAACCAACACTTGCATGACCTTCTTTCCTTTTCCATAGTTTGAAGTTCTGTTCTTGAAAAACAATAGGCATGCAAGTTTCTGATCCATCTAGGCACTGGCACGGAAGTCTCTTCACGGCACGCAGGTCACTTGCACGACCAACCCAACACTTGCGTGACCCTCTTCCCTTTTCCATTTTTCCATGTTCTGATTTTGAATTTCATATGGCGTGAAAGTTTCCCCTCCATCAAGTACACAACATGCAAGTCTCTTTGCCAAAAACACTTTTCTCCATTTATCAATTTTCAGGCCCAGAAATTTGGCAAACACTGGGAAACGGCACGACCTTGTATCTACTATTTTTGTACTGCCTCCAGATCATCCAATACTTTGTCGACGTTGTTGAATAAAACATAGATCATTAACCACAACCCTTGAACTCGACATGCCACCATGGAATCTCCTTTGTCAACAAATTTTTATGTTGTTTGTTTTCTTTTTCAACAAGAACAATCACCTCAAAAACAATTCTTCTCGGTGATTTGAGTCCTTCAGTAACTCTTTTGCTTTCATCACAAACTCCACCATTGTTATATGTATCCTTAGTCTTTAGCATCATCATCTTCTGATACAATGTGATGTGCATGGCCATCTCAGAATTCCAATCTCTTTCACATTTTCCTCTTCTTCAACCGTCATTATCTACTTCATGCAAAACATATGATTCAATTCTTCAAGAAGTCTCTTGCATGGTTCTCATGCAATCATGAGTAATTTCATGGTCTTCATCAAAACACCATTCTTCTTTAATCATCCTCAGATAGATTATACCTCACATTCTTCATTGTTGTAAAAAATGTGTCACCTTTGACACATGTTCTTTGAACTTATGATCAGTACAACAATCGTCTGAATTTCCATTCCTCCATTTCATTGGAGTACTTCTTGATCTACTTCATTTTGATCTTCATTGACAAATATTAACAAAAAATACAACCTTATACACAAAGTGGTTCCAACAGTTTCAGATAACTAATTCATTATATATCCTTAAATAAGATAATTCCACAACATAATTACCTAATTTAATCTCTACACAATTCCAAGTATAATCACCATTTAACTTATAGGATCATATCAATGAGTAATCCAAGTAATTGGATTATACAAGCTCTCAAAATGTGTCATCATTAATGTTATTGAAGATAAAGAATAAAATAACTCATCCAATTGAAATCCTAGAATAATGAACTGATTAAAATATTAAAGAACATAAAATAACATACAATCCAACACATGTGACTCCCTAGGATCAACATATAAAAATTTTATCCCTCCATTTATGAAAATATCTCAATGGAAGGGAGAAGTAGACTTAAAAAAGTGTAATTTAAGAAAAAGAACAAAGAAATAAACATCACTCCACCGTTGTGTGACAATTTTCAAAAACGATATTGTGAATAAAATAAATCCCAAATTTAATAGTATAAAAGTGATATAAGTAATAAATAATAAATTAAAAATTAAAAATAAGGAGAATAACATTTATTGCGGAATTCAGGTGTACAAAATAGTTACATGGGAAAAAATGAAGATGCGGTTAAAAAATTGAAACATAAAATTAAAATTGAAATAAAAACATTGGATCCCAGTTCCCTTAACCAAAAATCTTTGTATATTCCTATTAGGATCTTTAGTTCAATAATACATCAATAAATTCCTTCCCCGTAAGTTAGGTGACTCAAAATTGGGGTGAGAAATCTAAGGAAATTAGACGTTTCAAAGTTGATGAGGAAAATCATCCAGATTCATTCCCCTTTTTTATGTGCCAAATTTTAACTGATGATATATGAATATAAAGGGGACATAGAATAAAAATATATTCTCCTAGGTTTCTTCTAAAATATTTTAAATTTTCATTCCAATTATATCATACTTTAGGGATTTATACTTGAAATGGTGGGATGCTTTTATGGTCCTTCCAAACTAGCCCATAATTTAAATGCCAAATTTAACTCCTAGATATCATTGAAAAATTCAGAATTAGCTATGGTCATAGTTGAAGTAAATTATCCCCATAATTTTATAATTCTACAGTTAAAATTTTAGCTTCATTGAGATTTAATTTTTCCCCCAATTTTATTTGATGGGCATAAATCCCACTATGCTTTGTCTAGAAATTTCTTCGTTCATTTCCAAAAATCTTTATCCTCCTTTAGGATTCATCCATAGATCCTAAAATAGAAAATATAACAATTAATGTGATAAATAATATCAAAAAATATAAAACTAAAATAATCAATATAATGTATTCCTCAAGAAGATGATTAATTGGGCCCAAATTGACACTTTAAACATGAATTGCAAAGTGATGTGAAATGAAGATCAAATTATGAATTGGAATAAAATGGGTGTTTATGGACATTTAAACACATCAATATTAAGATATAAACAATGAATATTATCATCTTTAAATGGTTAATTAGATGCCCCAACTTGAGTTTTTATAGTCCTGAGCAAAAATAATCTCAAAAATATAAAATTGGATTCCCTTCTTTGAAAACATTTTAATATACACTGCTCATAAAAAATCATTCAAAACAATATTGAAACATTTAAAAACAATTTCACACAATATTGGTTCACAAGAATATCCCAAGCCAAATCCCATTATTTTGGTCAAATTCATCATCACATTTCATCCAATTTCAATTAATAATGATGATGTGTTTTGTATCTCAAATTAAATGAGGCTTATTTTCTTATTCAAGGGTAAATTAATAGAAGATCAAAGTGGGAATCACATTAATCCTTAATATGAGTATCCTTTTTTTATTTTTTTATTTTTCTTTTTTTAAACCATAATAGATATGAAAAGACTAAATTTGGGCAAGACAAATATGGAGTCATGATCCCTAAGTGTCTAATGCCACACATATTATCAATTCCATGGTCTAAAATGGAGATATAAATAATAAATATGGGAAAGGAAACTATGGATTTGTGACCCCCAAGTGTTAGATGTTGCGCATTTGGATAATTTTTTTCTATATGTGGAATTTATTTTTTAGATACTTAAATTAAAATTAAAGTGTCCCCAAACCCTATGTTATGATTAAAGGGAACAATGAAATAAAACATACACCCAAAATCAAATGGATGTAAATTATGGAATTTTGATTAAGAGGATTAAAATGTTAACAATAAAAAATAAAATCAGACTACTGCACTTCTCAAAAATTATACTTTTAAACATAAATATGCATTAAAATAATAATCAAGGAATTAAAAATCATTTTACCTCAAAGTTTACGTTTCAAAATGCACACTAATTAATGCAAGTATAATGAATTGGTTTTTTTTATTTTATTGAATTTGTATCATAAAAGCCCATTTTTTTCAAATTCTAAGATTTTCACTCCCCTAACTTAGAATGAAACTACCCTAAGTTTTTTAAGATAAGAGAAGAGTGGTATTATAATAATTATGAAAGGGGGAAGTGATTTGAAATGAAATTAAAAAATAAATTCACCTGGTTTGAAGTTATGAACCATCAATAAGAAATTGATCACTTTAGATTTATGTCAAATATAGACTCGTTGGGGTGATTGAAGGTTGGGTTTGAATCCATGAAGGCATGGGTTTTATTTTAAAAGACCAAACATCTTAAAATATTAAATATCACACACAAGAAACATTATATCACATTGTAAACCCCAATGGTTTACCTTGAAAAAATACACAATTTGTTTCTACAGAAACTAGGTTACCTCCGAAAAGGTGTTTAATTTAAAGTCGTCAGCTCAAATTAGACCCCCAAAGTATCCAATTAAAAATTTAAATATTTTAAAGACCCAATTATTCTTCACTTCAACTTGATTGAGAATTATTCTTTGTTGATAATTTGTGTTATATAAAATTCTTTGTTCTATATTGAAATGGAAAATCCAAGGAATGTAAGAAATGGTTGATCTGGTTTCTTCTGTAGTCTTTCCCAAGACACTAATGATCATTCCTACATTGATGGTATCAAGGGAAGGATGAATTAAAAATGAAAGATCATGGTTATACCCAATAAATTTATTCTTAATAGGGGAAAAAGGATTGTAATTTTGAGGTTGGGTTGACTAAAATTCCTAAATAAGATTGGTAATTTGAATCAAAAATATTTTCTTCTCCAAGAAATTGAGAAATAATTGGATTCTTACAAAAATATGATTAATCCCTAAAATTGGATAGTTTAATGTAAGTAATGGGTATATAATCTATGTTTATGATATCTACAAGTTTTTCAGCGACCTTTGGCCTTGGAAAATCATCCTTGGTTCTAAATTTAGAATATTCAATCCAGGAAGACAAATTTTCTTCTTTTGAATCTAAAAAATCAATTTTATTTTATTTTAAATACAATTAAACATTTCCTTTATTTTCTTCTATTATCCCATATACAAAAGTAAGTTCTTTTTTAAACTCCTGAGAAGTTTGTGGAATGAAATATTCTTCTATCAATGATAAGGAAAGGACATCTTGAGTGGGAATGGTTTATATAACTGTTTCAATGCTTTGTAGTTCAAATTTTAGTCATGAAAATTTTGAATTCATTTTTTCCATTTATTCAAAAAATTATTCAAGAATGTTTCAGGTATTGGTCATGATAAAATTTTGGACATTGTGCACTTCATTAAGCTTGATATCTTCAACCATCCTTGAGATAGTTTGGAATTTATCCTTTAATCATTCATTATCCCATTGATTGTATATCTCATCAAATGTGGGGTGGTAATTCAAGGGTTGGTCAAAGAAATTCAAAACTTTTGGTGAATTTAAATAATGATTCTCTATTTTATTCTAATTTGGGTTTATGTTTTTGTTATTTTTGAAGATATTCCATTGAAGTAGAATAAAATTAGGATTGTAGAATCTTTTGACACACACAAATAGAAAGATTAAAATATAAGAGAAATGGTGGTGAGAATAAAGAAGTTGGGTGAGAATATAAGGTGAGTGCCTAAGATAATATACTTGGGTCCTTGAAAATGTTACCAAAATTTGGTTGTATTTAAATTTACCCTACAGGTATAAGCGGTCATTATAGTACATGTAGGGGTTGAATCCATAGGGATCAAATGTAACACTCTAGGTAAATAAAGAATATTACATTTTTATATTTATCCCTATTTGTGAATAAAATATTAATATTACTTTAAAGGGAACTCTATGCTCGATGGCGTACCCAATATGCAATAACAAGTTCCTTTGAAATCATACGTTGCACTCTAATAATAAAATAATATTATTTTAAATGGTAGTTAACACATAGCCTTTGTATTGAAAAGAATGAATAGAAATAACTAAAATATGATTATATATGTTTGTTAAATTTTTTTACTTTTATCCAAAAAAAATTAGATGCTTAAAATACAAATGAATCCAATCTTAAGCATTGAATACACTAGTATTTTTAAAAGATTGTTTTACTACCTTTTGATGGAAAACCATTTTTAAATCAAACTTTTGACAATTTTATAAACTCTATTTTTCAAAATAAACATATTATTTATGATTGGGACATAGAAATTTACCTTGGGATAATTTTTGGTATTTTTCTGACAATGTTCATTTTGTAATAAATAGTGAAAAATACTGCATTTTACATCAAAACTGCTTTTTCATATAATTTAATTATATGGTAATATTATATTTTTAATTTGTTTTAAATTTTAATTGGAATATATTTTTACCATTTAATCCAATTATGGTCATTGGGATTAATTTCACTTTGGAATTGGGCATAAACAAGTGCCAAACTTTTCATAAATATTGTTTCTAAAAAACCCGTTATTTGTTTTGACAACGGGAATTTTTTTTTAAATTAATTATTGAAATTTATTTGTTTGTAATTTGGTAAAATGGATTACATATTTGGAATCCGAAGGTCCAAATTATGTAATTAAGACTCTTTTGTTTTTGAACATTATGAATAGTAACGACGGTAATTATCTTTAATTATCTTGATTAATGAGTAATCGGGTAGTCAAAGATAATAAAATAATATCATAATAATCAAATATGACCACAAAATGTGTCCTAAGGATAATGGTTGTCTCATGGACGACCATGGGATGCCTTGTGCCAAACTTGGGGTCCCCATGGAATCACTTTTGTGAGAAAGTGACTTTTTATCTTTTTATTTTTAAAGAATGTTAAATGTGATAAGGAATGTATCACCAAAGTAAAATATTTTTAATTTTGTCTACATAAATGATATTTTGGACTATAAATATTAATTATAAAGCTAAAATATTTCCTACATCATGATATTTGTTTTATAATTTTTAGACATTAAATTTATTAAATTATTTATGACATCATGATGATGCAGCGATTACCTCATTAATAAAGGATTTAAATAAAATGGAAAGATAATGTAAAATCTAAGACCTACACATGTCCAAAACCTATTGTATGGGTGGATTGCGAACCCTTATCAAATTATCCTAGAAACACATCAATTTGGGACCATTATAATCCGAAACTCATTCTAAAATAAATTAAAATTTCTTTACTTTCCAAGAGTGCCCCTCCTCTCCTCTTATAAAAGGCCCCCACCTCTACCTCCTTACCCACACTTCCCAAACCATTGGCTTGTCCAACCCCTGCCCATTTTGTCTCTCCACATCCCTCTATAACTCCTTGAAGCCTCACTTTGGGCATAAGTCTTCCCAAGGAATCCTTTGAGCTCAAACCAAAGGGAGTTACCCGATTTTAAGGTAATGTCTTCACTTGAGTCCTTTTGTTTTATTTTGCTTCTCCAACACCCTAAACTCTTTTTATTCATTTATTTTGTAACAAATACAGTATCTTAAATATACTAGGATGTTGGTATAATAAGTATTCTAGCTAAACTTACAAACACCTTCATCTAATGGTTAATGAACATACTGTTTCTGTGGTTGGTGATTTTCTACCTCACGAAACGAAGATTGTTCAATAATCTTTTAACACCTTTAAAGGTGGCCATTATGATGTCACTATATTTTATATATGATATATATGGCATTTATTTTTACTATATGATTCTTTATTTTATATTTAAACCATACCTTTATTCTTTTCATGTTGTGTAAATGCGATAATTTCATATGAGGAAGTGCGGACTACCGCCCCCTCAAGTGATGTGACTCGTACATGCAATACATGGAATGTATAAAGAATGAAATTAATGAACATATGTGACCTATATAAAATATATATTATACTGGAATTATAATATGTATATATATATCATTTATTTTTAATTCCATTAATATGAAAAATATAAAAATGAAAGTAGCGTTCATGCGTACGTACGGCCTGCCGTCTCCATGAACGATGCTTTTCGTTTTTTATATCCAAATGATATGGAATAGTATAAAATGAATATGTACTGGATATATATGATATATATAATATATACATCATGATTATAACTCTGTATATAATGGATAATGAACAACTTGTAATTATAAAGAGCATATTTTGACTCAAGTACCAATGATCGTTTAAACGACCGTTATTAACTAAAATAATTACATAGTGTTCATGACATGGTAATAAGTGATATAAAAGGAATAATGAACTTGAAAAAGGTTCTTAAGGAATTATAAATTAACTCAAGTTTATTATTCATGAGATTAAAGAACGATCGAGTCAAGTCGGACCCAAGGTAAGGGATCCTACTCCACTCTTTCTTTTTAAGTACACTCTTTTATGTCATTACTTTTAAACCTAATCTTTCTTGTTATTGGGACGTTCTTTTATATTAATATTACTGTAATTTTTATGTTCATGTGATGAGAGACCCTATTCTCTCTCATCAATCCATTTTGGAAGTTTTGAGTGGCGTCGTTAGGCTGCCGAATTTTCGTAAGAGATCTAACCTCTCTCTTTCTTTTTAAGTACTCTCCTTTATGTCACTTCTTTTAAGCTCCTCTTTGTTATGTTGGGGGATGTTCTTTTATATTACTATTTATATAAACTTTATTTTAATATGATTAGATACCCTATTTGACCTCATCAATCCATTTTTGTAAGTTTTATGTGGCGCCGTTGGGCTGCCGAGTTTTCGTAAGGGATTTTTCGTCTCACTTTTATTCCCGTGAGATTTATGCTACATTTGCCACAATTTCCTTTGAGTGGTGTATGTAATACCCATTATTTTACTCATTGTGTAATATAATTTCTTTTATGAGTATTTACATCAATGTTGTATTGTCCTTCTTTCATGAGGTGTATGTTTCGAAAGATACCCATGTCGGTAAGGGAACCTTTCACCCTCCTCTTTTAAAAGACTTCTTTTATTATGTCTTTTAATTCACATACTATTATGTTGGGATATGTTCTTCTATATCCTTATTGATGTAAATTTTATGTCCAAGTGATGAGATACTCTTTTTTTATCTCTCATCAACTCATTTTGATGTGACGCCGTTAGGCTGTCAAGGGAACTTCTTAACCCAATTTAGATTTCTTTGGGTTCAACATGTAGTTATTGAATATGTCATCCTTTGACTATGTGTGAATGACCTTTGATTATTTTACACTTAATATCCACTTATATTTGGTGTATTCATTTGTCACACATAATTATTTAATTGATTTATCCTTAAACCAAGGATATCGTCTTTGTAAGGGACTTCATCTCAATCTCCATTCATTGAGGCATATTTCGTTTTATACGCAACCTTCTTTCATACGGTGTATGAACCCCTTTGACTTTTAGGTTTATCCAAAAAGGAATCTTTTTTATACGAAGCGTTTTACTAAATGACAAAAGGGAATGTTTTTGTCGTACGTATGCGGCGACAACGACTTCTCCACCTCCATGGCCATTATTTGAGTTTCGACTTCTTCTAAAAGCCATACCTTCTTTTTAAAAGAAAAATAATTACCATGTTTTACTTTTCTTTTATTTTGGTATTGAAAATGGTTTTCATAATGTTTTTATATCAATGTGTTGTATTGATATCTTGTTATTGAAAGGTGTAAATGTTATGTTTCCTTTATGCATGTTTTATGTGATAAGATTATGTTATGGTTCTTGGGCATTGTTATGAAGACAGGTGGTTCCGCGATAAACTAAGGGCGGGTGAGCCCGACATAGCTCTCCAATGAATTGCGTAACGTGAAGGAGTGAAATGTTAAGGTTTCTCCAAAGAGATTTAGGGAATATACTATGGTGGGTATTCCAAACATAAACAAGAGGGTTACTCCCTACGTAAGAATGTTATGAATTCCTCAAGTTACCTTTTATGTCTTATGATTTCTATGATTTATTCATGATTTGACGAGGTATGTTAAAGTGCCTATGTTTTATGGGTAAAGTATGATTTCATTATTATGTATATATTAACTCGTGTTTCCTTTCCATATTTTTATAACCCTTACTGAGCTTTTTATGCTCATCCCAAGTTTTGGAAATGTTTTTCACAGGTCAAGGAAAAGGTACATGATGTGATGATAGTGTCAAGGATGTGTCAAGAAAGAATCCATGTCTTATTTTAAATATGTTTCCATTGATGGGAAGAATGAATACTATCTTTTATGTAACCACTTTGTTTAAATGTAGAATGTAATGCAAGTTTCATGATCTAATTCTCTAAAACTCTAAACCTGAAAAGATCCTCAATGTGTAATCTTGTAATGACTCAAGATTAAGTAAGGTTTAAGGCCGGGGCCTTATATCAAAGATAATTACACAACATCATTCACCAACTTAATCCCAATAAAATTGAAAGTATAATAAAAATTTCACTTAGATAATCATATTAATGATCACTCCAAGTAATTGGATCATACTAGCACTCAAAATGTGTCATCGTTAAATTTGGTGAAGATGAAGAAGAAAATAACTCATCGAAGGGAAATATTAAAATAATGAACTGATTAAAATATTAAAGAACATGAAATAACATCCAATACAACCCATTCGACTCACTAAGATCAACCTGTAAAAGTTTTATCCTTCCATTTATGAAAATATCTCAATGGAAGTGGGAAGTCTACTTAAAAAGGCGGAATTGAAGAAGAATAATAAAAAAATAAACATCACTACACCATTGTGTGATGATTTTTACAAAATAAGTGGTGAATATAATCACTACCTATGGAACCATTATCAACATGATATGAATAATAAATAATAAATGATAAATAAGGAGAAGAAATTTTATTATGGAATTAAGGTGAATAAAAAGTCACATTGAAAAAAATAAAGATGCGATTACAAAATAGAAATGTAAAATTACAATTGAAAGAAAAAATTTGGATCCTAATTTCATTAACATCCATATATATATATATAAATACTAGTATAATTAGTTCAATCCCCCATAAATCCTTTCCTTCCCCATAAATCAGGTTATTCAAAAGGATGGTGATAAATCTAAGGAAATTGGATGTTCTAAAGTTGACCAGAAAAATCATCTAGATTCACTCCCATTTTTGACATGTGATTTTTTAACTGAATATTTAATAATATAAAGGATTTATAGAATTAACATATTTTCATCCAGTTTTCCTCTAAAATATTAAAAATTTCAAGCCATATTGGATAATACTTTAGGAAGTTATGCTCGAACTGGTGGGAAACTTTTATGGGCCTTCAAATCTGGCCCATAATTTAAATGTCAACATTATCTCCATGGATATACTTGAAAATTTCAGAATTATCTCCATAAAGAGTTTAATTAAATGATACCCATAATTTTATCTTTCTACAGTTAAAATTTTAGCTTCATTGGGCTTTAATATTGGTCATTAGTTTTGTTTGATGGGCCTAAGGCCCATTATGATTTTTCTAGGATTTTTGCGTTCATTTCCAAAAAAATCCATCTTCCTTTAGGATTAATCCATTAGTAATAAAAGAAACAATATTCCAACAAATGTGATAAATAATATCCAAAAATATAAAACTAAAATAATCAATATAATGTATTCCACAAGCATATGATTATTTTGGCCCAATTTGACACTTCAAATAGGAATTGCACAATGATGTGAAGTGAATTTCAATTTATGAATTGGACTAAAATTGGTGTTTATGGACATTTAAAATCATCAATATTAAGATATAAACAATGAATATTTTCATCTTTCATCGGTTAATCAGTTTATTCTATTGGTTTTAGGGGAGGGTTTAGTTATTTTAGAGAATATTTTTGTTGTTTTTGGGTCATTAGTTCCTTTATTTTGGGGATTAGTTTTGATAACTTTAGTGAAAACACTAGAGATGAGTCTAAATATAGGATAATATCCTGAAATATTGCTAAAGTCCTAAGTATATGGTTTTTCCTAGAAACACATATCTTCCTAGATACTACCAGTGGATGTGGTTGTGGCACATATTAACCTAGGGGTAATCACCCTAAAAAGGGTTGTTTGAGCATTGAATCAATCAACACCTTGATTCAGGAAGTGTTTTTCTAAGACTACACACATGGTTTGAAACACCTATGAGATATGATTTGTTTGATTGTATGTTATTTATGAACCACTATGAAGGATTTATTACATAGTTAACTAGAGGTATTAGGTTGAGTGGTATTATATAACCCAACATAAATTAAAATAGGTATAACCAAGAGGGATATAGGATTAAACAAGTATAAAATAGTTTAAATGAAAGTATCATATAACGGTTTCATTGGAGAAGACATATTTGTATTGAGATTTCATATTCATATACTCTAATTCTTTTAGATATTATCATGATATTTTTTGTTTTATTATTTGGTTGAAACAAATGAAGGAAATGAAGCTATGAAAGGTGTGTCCCTAAGAACTCCTAAGAAGTATATTTGGGATAATTAGTTTCCTTTTTTTATCAAGTATAAGTGAGTTGGATATCTTAGTAAATGAAATATCATAAGTTTCTCATGGATCCATTTGCTTATTCCTTTAGTAAATGATAATTAAAATTGTGAGGATGTAATTTCTTTAAGGGGGTTGAATGTAACGTCTTGATATTTTGGGTCCATTAAAATACATATTATGTTATATAAAAAGTTTCACATGTTTTACTGAAAGTAAAAAACCCAAAAAAAAATTAAGAATAAATTATTATGAAAGATATAATAAACACTAAAATGGTAATCCATTAATAGTTATTACCTTTATAAGTTAAATAATTAGTACAAGTTAATATTGAAAAGGATATTTCCAATGAAAACTGTTTTATCTATATTATAAATTTTCTTTAAAAATATGTATTTATAAATTTTAATAATTAAAATTTGATTAAGTAAAATTAGGTTTTTAATTCTACACAAAAATATTATATTAGGATTTATTTTTGGTATTTTTCTAAAATAATTGGTTTTAGGTGAATAGTGAAAATACTGATTTTGCTAATATCACCACTTTTATATGAATTGGAAGTTTTGGAAACATTTTAATATAAATTATATATTATAAATTATAATAAATTTTTTTAAAATAATATGTTGAATTTATAAAATAATGCTCAATATTTTGAACATTTATGTAGTGCTTTACTGAAAACTACTTTTTTACTATTTTGTTTAATTTATTATAGTATATTATGAAATGAGTTTTTGGGTATATTTTATTTTAAAATAAATAATATTTGAATGATAATGTATCTTTTAAATTCATTTGAATCGATTTTATTGACAATTATATCCTAATCATATTTCTCATTTCTTAAAAATAAACTTTTTTAAAAAAAATGGGATTTTTAGAATTACATGTGCTAACAAAGAGATTAATTTCCCAACACAAAGAAAGTTAATTTCATAAAATTATTATTATATTTTAGATATTAATTTTACATCCATTTAATATAAACAATTTAATTTATAGGTATAAAATTTAGATCACTAATATTAATGTTAATTACCACGATAATGGTGAAACAATTATTTTAAAAATTATAGTTTTATTAATATCATGAAATTATTATCAAATAAATTAAATTTAAATAATTTAAATAATTAATATAATGTGATGTATAAACATAAAAATAACTATATTAACACTCTTTTAGCTGGTAATCAATAATAAATAAAATTATGAATCTATAAGGGTCAAAATGCCTTTTTTTACTAAAATAGATTTTCTACACATTATCTATTTTAATTTAAATTGAATTTTATATTATTTATAAATATAATTTGATAAAATAGATGTTAAATTTAGTTTCGTAAAACCCAAATTTGGGTATATGGTTTATGGTAAATGTTTAAAAAACATAAAAACTCTTAGTTAAAAACTAATTAGTTAGTTTAAGAGTAAAAGATAAAAATGTAAAAAACTAAATGGTAAAAACCCTAAAACAATATTTAACATATGCTAGGAAGCACATTATTAGTCCTCAAATTACCTAAAAATACCACACAATATATTATTTAAAATATTTGGATCCATTTATCTTGGATTAGTGACATGGAATTATTAATATATAAAGGGTGTTTCCAAAAGTTATTTGTTTCTATTTTATAAAAGAAGATCAATTAAGCACTTTAAAATACATAGATATACTTCAAATTACACCTTGAAACTTTAAAATTTTACTCTACATAGAATCTTATCCAACAAAAATAATCTTATTGTCACTGAAAATTAGCAAAATCCCTTTAATGTCATGGGAACTTCTAAGGAAAAAATCACATCTCCAACGTAATTCTTAACTCCTTTTTATGTTTTCTTTCTTAATATTACTCTTCCAAATATATTATCAACAAATTAATATGATTAATAAATTATCATTAATATAATTATATTTTTTTATATTAGTGGTTAATATATTATTTATTCATTTTAATCCACATAATAAAACAAATTAATGCCAATCGTGCATGTGAGCGGACTACCGCCGGCATGAAGAATTGATTTTTTCTAGTTGTTTATTCCTTATGAAAACATAATAAAATATGGTTTAATATAATTAAAAAATAAAAAAATCTTTTATAATGATATTATTTCTAAATAAACACCTTCTTAACCATACTCTCCAATTGGTTAAATCATGTTCATGTTTGGTTCAATTTAACCACCTACAATAACAATGATTTAAAATATGACTCACAATGACTATGCGAACATAAAAAATAATATTACTATAATATATTAATAAAATAATTATTATTATATAGTTATTTAAATATTATATTAAGTATTTAACTTATTGATAATGTAACATTTTTGTTTGCTAAAATTACCGAAATAAGTAGTTATCAATTTGGGTTTCATATAGCATAACCAAATCATATATGGAAAAAAGTAAGAAAATTTTATGTAAATATAAGTTATATATTAAATAAAATAAAACTTTATATAAATAATCAACTTGGTATTAAATTATGGATAATGATACCAAAATTATTAAACTTTCACAAAATAGTTGAAATTATTAACACGTGATGATTAAAAAAATATATAACCAATATAAACATAGTAAATAATTATAAATGAAGGATAAAAAAGGTAAAATATAATAATATGGTTTTTAAAAAGATTATTAAGGTATAGGATTTTGTTTTATATGAGGATATACTATCATTGACTAAGAAAAGAAACAAGAAATGGGATTTTCATCTCAATTTCCATTCATTGAGACATTGTTTGTGTTACACACAAATTTTTATTTATGTCGTGTGTGTAATACCTATATAATATGTTATATCATTAAATAATTCTTCATTAATGGTATTATAATTCTAATTTCAGGGTCATTCTTCTTCAAGAGTTTTTATTTAAATTCTACATAATTCGTAAGGAATTATATTCAAATTTCTTCCAAAAATTATTATCTCTCAAATGTGATAATTAATAAGGGGAAATTTTATACTAATTAATTCAAAATTATTTAACATTTTATTCTCCTATATATATATTTTTTAAAATAAAATTTTGATTTACCTCAATTTAAATTGAAATTTTTAAAATCATTTAAGCAATGTTGGTTTTCAACATTGTTATTTCAAAAATGTCCAAAAGGTTTTCCCATCATTTCCAAAATAAAAGTTTTATCATCCACTCAAAATTTTATTTTAATAGAGTTTATATATTTTTAAAGATTAAATTATTGAATATTATTTTTAAAATAAATACTTTTCAAAGTATTTTCAATTATTTAATTGAAAACTTTATGTATTTTTAACGTTTCCATTATTAAATATTTTTTCAAGGAAAAGGTTTTCAATGAATTTTTACTTATTTTATTTTAATCATTATGTATTTCTCAAGTTTACATTATTAAATATTCTTTTAAACGTAAAATTTTTAAAATACTTTCTCCTATCCATTTTTAAACCTTTATGTATTTTCAAGGACCTTTTATTAGTAACTCTTTATAATAAGGTATTCAAACATATTATATTTACCTTAAAAACTGTCATTGAAAGTAGTTTGAACATCATTGTTTTAAAAGGATTTGTGATAAATTTTTAATTCTCACATATATTTACCCTACAAGGTTTATTTTTCATGAATTTATATTTTTATCACCCTATTTATGTTATTGTGATATGATTTCTTTTTCAAAATGAGATTTTTGATATCTAATGATTTTTTAAGCTCATAATAGGTAAGTTTTTTGTAGGATTATGAGTCCCTTTTTCTTAATGGTTTATTTAATATATGAGGATTTTTATTTTTATGTGGCAAAAATATATATGGATAATTATGGACGGGTTCCAATATGAACATATAATGAATTGATTAAGTATTTTTATCTCATGAGAAAAGGATGTTAAGCATGGTCATTATATTCATAGCATGAAGTGTGTGCATTTTTTTTGTTCACAACATGAAGTGTAGGGATTTTTCTTGTTAATGGAATGAATCAAAGGAATTTTTTTTTCAATGAATTTTGTAATTTTTTTTACAATTCTACAAATTCCATATTATTATTTTTGTGCCAAAATTCATAATTATATGACATTCTAAATTTCTATATATTTATGATTGTGATACATGAATACTATTTATTTTCTCAAGTTTACACACACTTTTTAATGTTATATTTTTTCTATATTTGATATTACATGTACTTATATCATGATTTATAGACAAATAATATTGTTCCATGTTCTTTTTAATAATAAATTCCTCTAATACCTAAGTTTTATCATATTCTTATGACTTAAACCTTGTTGACACATTGATAAGTTTTCCCTTAATAAGTGTTTTAGATCATCCCTTTATTATGATTTCCATTACCAAGTATATGAAGACAAGTGTAATTTTTGGGAATTATATAGGGGATCCTAAAGAATTTTGATTGTGAAGAATAGATTTCAAAATAAGTTGTTTATATTGCTAATATCCAATTCACTAAAATTTTTGGTCCTTGGGTTATGTGACTATTTTTGAGATGTAGTATTTAAATCATGGGATTAATTTAATATTAAAGTTATGTTTATATTGGGTCACTTTAGTATCTGATGTCACCTATATCCATAGGGAGATAATTCCCATCTCATCAAAATTATCATGAAATCAATCCTACAATATTACATCAAATAACTAGTCCTTTACCCATACACAACCACTTAATAATTTTTATATAAGATAGTACCACATGTAAAAAACATTTTCTATCATGGTCTCATCCAAACCTAGTAGTGATATGCTCCCATACCACCTGTTCACATAGCCTGAATCACAATCTCATGAGTTAAAAATCATCAAACCTATTATCATGTTCCCCTATAACTTACTATTCTCCATGGGATGATAATCTCATCAAACTAGAAGAACCCTTAGAACTCTTAAAAAATTGTAATTTTTCATATGCGAGGATATATCGCATAGCGCTGGCCCTCTAACATCATTCCAAAGTCAAAAGTCTCTCACCACACTCCTGAACATGCATCCAGAGCTAGTAGGTTCACATCAAAACCGCACCATGATACTGTGGAACTAACACTCGATATGATTTCCTCATGAAAATACAAGACATATTCATGCCTATTCCATATTCAATAGTATCTCTTGTGCACTGATCTCATATCTCAAAGCATCCACCCATGATTCCCATTTCTTAGGCACTCTGTAGCCCAATCTAATCTCTCTCTTAGGTTACCAACATATACCACTTCTCATCCCAAGTATAGTACTGGACTCATCAATATCTCAATTAATATCTCCAAACACTATCCATTTACACCTAGCCCATAGATTATATATTATACAAATCATATCTCACTAGAAACACCTCTCTTTCCCTATCTCAAATATCACAAGACAACTCATCATCCAAACTACCTACTCTAGGGTCTCACATAACCATATTAGGCATCACATTCAAAGTCATCAACAAACTAATGGAATTTTTTATAACTAGGAATAAAAATATAAGAATACCCCCTCAAGAATCATTATCTCATTCATGTACTTACATATACAAAAGAACATCACCCTACCACAATATCTTTCTAGTATCGCATAGGAATATGGTTTGGTTAAGTAGAATTTCACTAAGATTCTATATGGGAAAACACCTAGAGGTTTTTATTGATAGTTTAAATAAGAGAACCTATTTTTCACTCTAAACTAGTACCATAATCACCCATAATGGTTTTATCACTAAGACATTTAATTGTTTGTACTAGTCTACTACGGTCACTATACATCCCTTACACTAAGGGACTCCACAGCCAACATCATGGAGCATCCCCATATAGATTCCACATAAATTATCATAAAAAGAAAATATATTATGGTCCATAAGAGTATAATTCCACCACCATGTTATATGGGTAAATCCTTATAAGTTTACAATTTAAACAGTTAAAACCTATAAATATTTATAAAAATAACACAAGTGTATATAAATCATGTGAATCATACATACCAAAATTGATGCATCAACATCAGATGTCTTCTAATGAGACAAGAACCGAAAACCATGGTAAATCATAAAATCCAAAAAAAATCTAAGTGCATCACGCTCGGTGAAATCAAGAAACTATAACATCAAAAATGAAGAACATCAATCCCAATCCACTGGTAAACTATACTTCCTACCAAAAAAGGTGTTCATGATACACCAATCTGATATCAATTACAATATCTGATACATTCAAATTGCATTAATATACCATCTCCCTAAATTGTAATACAAAATAAAAACTCTAATACACTCTATTATATCATTCACATAAGATATTATACCACTTTATTACATTCTCATCCCATGACCACTCATCAGTGTCTAAACTAGTGATACTATTGGGACTTTAGGCGTGCCTCCTTGTACACCGGAGGCTATCATCTATTAATAAGGGTCTAGGCTGTTACCATGGGGATACTATACCTACATATCATTGTTTACAATAATAAATAAATAGAAAAACATCAACATCATAATAATAATCATTAAAGTACATGGAATCCGTAAATAAACCACAATATTACATCAAATGAACATGTGAGAGCGTGAAGTCCTAAAGACTCATGGTCATGCCAGTACACAGTAACTAATCAACCACAAGGGCAATCACATATACAAAGAGTAAATAAATAAATATACATGGAGTCTCTATGGTCATCCTTAAGCACCGCTTCATCCTGGTTACTAGACTCCTTCTAAGTTAGCTCCCTCAATCATCCACTAAAGTTATTTTCCCAACCTAAACCTGTGATCAGTGAAATATTATTGGGAACCCAATTTCTATGGTCACCCAAATAGAGTGTAAGTATAAATCAGGAGGGAACCACCAATTTGGTAATATTCATAACCATTAAATCAGTGTATGTGCATGTGACATGCTTAGATTAATAAATAAAAATTCATTATGGATGAATAAATAACTAAACACTATCAATCCTTAGGATCTAACATGAAAAAAAGGATCATACCAAACCTAATTTATCTATTTTTGAGGTGTCTATAAGCATTTCACATAAACATTCCAACCAATACCAGGCCCAATGACCATATAATAAAAGGAATAATTATTGCATCCTTATAAGTATCCAAAGGTATCCTAATACTAGATAGTTGTAAGATGGTACCTAGGATCTATTCATAGGTGATCAATAGTCATCAATCATACCTTTGATCCTAAGAAGGTAATCCTAAGAGATCAATAGTCACAAGTTCCAAGTTGATACCAAACTGGAAATACTAAGCGATCAACAAGCATCAAGATTTATCATTGAATCCAAAAACATAATACTCAATGTTTCACATCTATAAGCATCTAATATAATCAATATGAGTTAAAATTAGGTGATCTAGTAATCACAAAAAATAATCTATGATCCCTAAGAGGTAATCCTATGCGATCCAATAATATCAGGAATCATCAATGATTCCTAGGGGGAGACCCTAGGCAATCCATTGGTAGCATCAGGATACAACTGATTCTTAGGGGATAACTCCAGAAAATCTAGATTCATTAGGGATTATTGAAATTCCCCATAAGAAAAACGTAAAGGATCTATAATATCAGGCTTAATGCTAAACCCCATGTGATCACCTCGGTATTTCATAGTCATCAGGTGAAAACATTAAACCTATGGAGGTAATCCCAAGAGTTCTATTGTATCAAGAAAAAATTTTGGATCAAAGGGGAACATCTAAGTCATCCCATGTTTGTAAATACATCTTGAAGGGTAGTAAATTATTCCTATAACAACTCATATATGAATATCATTAGGTCTAGCTATCTGTATAATCTTGTATTACATAATCGAGGTTACCTTGTCAAGTGAATGACCTTTCATTGTCAAAATTTCCATATAAGGATCACAACAATGATCAAGGGGATAAAACAATCCCTGTATGTTATCTATATTATCCCAATCTATATAAGCCATCTCACAATTTCTTTTCAACCTACTCTGGCCACTCATTGCCAATAAAATTCTCTCCTCTACAAGGATGAATCCATTGAACTTATGATAAATAACTATTTGTTCATTTAATTTATTAACATCTCACCCCTCATGGTTCATTCATCTCAAGGTATAAAATTTCAATCAAGGTCGCATCCGTAAACAACCAAGGAAATAAAGCTAGTACCTACATTCCCCCATGGTTTTGGATCTTTATTTAATTCAAACATAGTTTTTTGCTTCTAATTTAACAATTTAATTAGTTTTGAAGGTTAAACTCCCTTAGTGTCAAGACTATAGATCACAAAAAACAAATAAAATGAAAAATAACATATGGGAATGTAATGAGGGAGATCACACCTCAATAAAAGAGTTATCCCCTTTTTAAACAACAACTCACTATCTCTCACTAGAGCTCATCCAAGTCCAACTGGTCATCACCCATAATCAATAGGGTCCATCTCATCTCAAAAAATACAAATTAACTATTTAAAACAATTTATAATTAATTAAACAATTTAATTTTAATATTAATAATACCTAAAATTATACTAGGAAAACCTATTTCACCAAAATAGGGACCAACGTCATCCAATGTCTGATGGCATGCTACCGACACATCCCTAATCAAATTACCAAACAACCAACATAAAATCAACTGAAAAAAATAATTTAATTTAATTATAAAACTCAGATAAATTCATAGATAGGTTTAACTTCGATGAAATGGAATGTGAAAAGTTGTTGATACCATCTCAGGGTATCCTCTAACAAAGATATACAAAAACCCCATTATTATTAGACAATTAAACCATGCTCTATTGGAATTGGGGGCAAACTTGAAATAAAAACCACAATGATATTATTAGGGATAAATTGGAAATAAAAATAGATAAATAACATGACACCCTACCTTGGATCCATTAAAAATTACACTAAAATTGTCCCCTTCAGTAAAGGAAGTCAAATAGAGAATAAATGGGGAAGGAGGAAGAAAAACATGGATCCTTATGAAACCTACATCCCATTAAAATTGAATGAGGAAAACTTTAAAAAATATGGATTTTCATCAAACAAAAAAAAATCACCCCTCAGACACTATCCATGGTGTAAAAATGGGGGTTCACACTGTGAATTACCTTCAAGCGCAGGGGGGCCCTCTTGGTTAGACCCTATTCATAGCATTAACTATAGTTTATGACTTGAAATCCTTGAGATATAGTAATACACCCCTCATCTATCCTAATTCATGTTGTGAACCCCATGGTTCGTGATGCGAATTACTAAAGACACTAAAAATTCATTTCTTAGGCTACCAAGACATTTTCTGATGCTCTATTTAGAACCCCTATAACCAATAGGGTCTCAAACCACATCCAAAAGACACCTCATAAGATTTCACAATACTCCAAATTTAAATATTAAACTGAAATTTCAAAATTAACCTCTTAAAAAAATAATTTAAATTCCCTTAGGAATTTATGCCTTGATAGGTTTCAAAGTTTTACAACCCAATTACATATTGATAGGAAATTAAATTTGAAGAAAACAAAACCAATAATGAACAATAATAATATGAGAAAGAAAATTTGTTTAAAATTTTATAGAGAGGGAGTCTAGATAATTAAATCAAAATATTTGAAATGCATAAATTTAAAAGAAACCCCCTTATGACCATGGTAATGTCTGAGTTAAAATCATTGAAAGAGATAACCTGAAGTGGAGTTTTGATTCCAATGAATTGAACATAAATTATAACATTATAGAGCATAATAAATAGGGAATATGGTAAATATCCCAAAAAATGAAAATTTAAATGATAATCCCCTAATATTAAATCTTGAGTCACC
The DNA here is from genome assembly GCA_963277665.1 of Viscum album. Classification (NCBI taxonomy): domain Eukaryota; kingdom Viridiplantae; phylum Streptophyta; class Magnoliopsida; order Santalales; family Viscaceae; genus Viscum; species Viscum album. The sequence goes on from OY728145.1 coordinate 941,975,885, forward strand.
TTGAACATCCTATAAATAATTTCTTGGTAGAAGAAAATATTTCATTACAAGAGTGGGTGAATTATAGTCAAATTGTGGATTTTAATTTTTCATCCCACTCAAATTATCATTTGATCAGACAATAAAAGTTTTGATCAATTTATAATTATCTAATTAAAAATATGTATTATAAAAATAAAAAAAATAGAGAAAATAATAAATATATTAGAAATTATATAATATTTGATGAATGAAATAATGTAGTGGAAAATAAAGAGATGATGAAAATTTTAAACAATTCCTATAGTATTAGATAAATATCTAGAAACCCATAAATGATATTATCACTAATGTGAATCCAATCAATAGAACCCTTACCTTTATCCAAATATATAAAAGATCTATATATTAATATAATGTATCCCAATTACATAAGTAGAACTTAAAAAAATATAGATATGTTTTAGGTATGAAGTTCCAAACTAGTAACTTCATTTATTGTAAGATCATCCATCAAATAAGAAACTATAGTCCTGAGAACCTCTTTAATATAATAATCAGAAGTAAGTATACACCAAAAATTCATCAAAAATTAGGGTTCAAATATAATAGATTCCTACCCCAAAAATTTTTTGATCTCAAATGACCGAAGATTCCATAATCCAACCATTGAACCTCCTTGATCATAAGGATTAGAAAAAGAAAAATTACAAGACAAATACTAAGATATTTATAAATATTCCTCAAAAAATGAAATCACTTAACCAAAACTTGTTAAAAGAAAAAATTGTAGACAAAAGCAATCAATGAATAAAGATGATGAAAACATCAAAATTATTGAAATATCAATGAATATTTTAATTCATTACCTTCCTATCTATGAGTCCTTAGTTTGAATTTTAACCTATATTGTAAAAAAATCCAGTAGTAAAAATATGATATCACAGTGTATAGTTTCAACTGCATCAAACAATACAATCTATCTTCCAATAGATGCATCTTTAGTCTCCAGTATATGGTCAGTTCAAATTTTCATGCCATTATAGTGCTCCATAAGTTCTAATAAATGCATTGATCAACTCATATTAATAAAATATAGGATCAGGAAATAAATATGTATACAAAAAAACTCAAACAACCAACTTTTAGTTAAATTAAATCATTAATAAAGTGTATCATGAATTTTAAAAAATAAAAGATAATAAGAAATTAAATTCACTCAACAATATCCTTAACAATTTAACCCTTTTTGAGAATCACAAGACATAAATGAAAAGTTATATTTACATGAATTAAATAGAGAACTCCCTATAATTTCTGATGAATATCTCCTACAATTTAACATATGAGAAGACTGTAATTCCTCCTTTAAAAAAATAAGGTCGGTAATAATTGAAAAATATCCCTAAAAATCTCCTTCTTATAGAATAATACTCCCCCTTAAAAAATTATCTTCCTTTAAAATTGACTACAACTAAATTAAACCCCTAATGAATATCTCTAAGTTCTCCCCCATATTAAAAAGAAAGGAAAAAATAATATACATAGAGAAAATTTTTCTTCTTTAAAGATAACTTAGCATCTGATCATTTGAACATTTCAAAATTCTCACCCTTTATGATAGTCAAAAAGAAAAAAACAAATAAAATTCATTTTAAAAATAACAGAGAATAAGAATATTCAAGTAAAGAAATATTTTTTAACTTCTATAATTATATAAAGAGGTGTACCGACCCCCAACATGTGTCACCACCCACTTCACTCCATTTACAATTCTCCAAACAACCACACAAACTTATTTTATTATTTTAATATTTCATCCCTCTCTCCCCATGATAACTGGCTAGTACCTTTATTTTCATCTTATATAAATCCATGAAACATTGTTCCACACTCACCTTACTAAAAATTCTCCCTACCTCCCTGATTCTTCCTCACCTTCGCTAGATCTCCATTTCTCAACATCCCCACCTCCACCTCAAGCTCACCACCTTTACCTCCAGCTCACTACCATCACCATCCTACCTTGGTATGCACATCATTTTTTCCATCCTCATCACTTCATTATCTTCATCCCCTCTAACTTATTTCATCTACCTCCTTACCTCTTCTCCTTCATATCACCTCATTTACTCATATATAGAGTATTAAAGATATCAATTGTAATAAATGTAAATTGTTTATCCTTATCCAATCGTTTATTTCTATTCAACTATTTTAGATTTGAAACTTTTGTTTCCAATAACCTTATTACACATTTTTCCTCACAAATTAAAAAAAAAATTGAACTTCTATTTACAAGATAATGTATGAAAATCCTTTTATATGTTATGGTACAATGTTCTAACTCATATTACATTGTCTTCATTTTGAATGATACAATTCAAAATTATAGTTTCTAGAATTTGTGATTTTATATTTTTAGGTTACTAATTTATTTATAGTTTTATAATATCAATTTTCCTATATTTTATTCACTACCTTCAGATTTATTATTTCCTATATCTAAAGAATCATTGAATTGGCTTCCTACTTTCTAATGTAGTATAGAACATTAATTGTTCACTGAATTTTATATTGTAATGATAGGATTCATTGTAAAATTTCTTGACTCTAGTATGGGATTTTATATAAATTGTATTACTTTATATTTATTCCATGTATATGTGTTTTTTATATGTATTGATTATATAAAATTTTTTAAATTTCCAATGTATTAAATTTATCAATTGTCCATATTTAATAAAATAATTGTATCAATACCAAAATTTGGATATACATTGATTATTCCAATTTTTCAAACGTTAAAATAGTTTTGATTTAAATTTTTATTTACTTATATCTACTTTCCTCTGGAGTATTACAGATTTCTATTCTAAATAAATATTAATCGATTATCCTTCTTCAAAGATTGATTTCCCTTTGGTAGTTTTTATATTCAAAATTTTTATTTCCAAAACCTTATTACATAGTATTCCTCTGAAATTTCACAATGTTAGAACACCTATTTCCATGATAAGTAATAAAATTCCTCCATTATATCATGGTAAAATTTTCAAACTCCTATTATGTAATATTATTTCTGTATGTTATGGTTAAAAATTCTTATTACTATAATTTTTTATTTTTTATTTTAAATATATTAATTTATTTATAATTTTATAATATTTAATATGATATAATTTATTAATTATAATATAATTTATGATTTCCAATATCCAAGGTCTCAATGAATTAGTTTCCTACCTTATAATATAGTGTAGATCATTAATTCTTCATTGTATATTCTATTGCAGTGATAGACTCCGTCGGAAAATTTCTTGACTCTAGTATGTGATTTTATATGAAGTATATTAAATTTATATGCATGACAAGTTTATGTTCTTTTATATGTTTAAATTATATAAAATTTTGTGTATATGTATTATATTCACAAAATTATTTATGTATCGACTTTATTAATTATCCATATTTATTAAAACAAATGTATTAATATGAAAATTTTAATCAACATTGATTATGCCAGTTTTTAGACATTAAAATATTTTATATCTTGATTTATATTTACTTATTTCTCCTAGCCTTTGAAATATTGGAGATATCTATTGTAAATAAATTCTAATCAAGTATCTTTCTTCAATCATCTTTTTCCATTATTTTATTTTCATATTCGGCATTTCTATTTCCAAAAACCCTATTACACAGTATTCCTATCTAATTATACAATGTTTAAACTCATGTTTCCATGATAAGGTATGAAATTACTTCTGTTTGTTATAGTACAATTTTCAAACTCTTATTATATAGTATTCCTTCTGTATGTTATGGTTAAAATTTTCTATTACTATAATTTTCAATTTTATATTTTAAAGTAAAAAAATTATTTTATAATTTTCTAATATTTTATTGGCTATAATTTATTCACTTTATTTTGATTTATTATTTCCAATATCCAAAGCCTTGTTGAATTGGTTTGCAACTTTCTAATGAAGTGTAGAGCATTAATTGTTCACAATATTTTCTATTGTAATGACAAACTCCATTAGATAATTTATTTACTCTGATAAATATATATTATGTTTACATTATTGTTTTTGTAGAAGATTCATATTTTTTACATTAATCTTCATCAATTTTATTCCATTGTTTCATATTGCTAATATTTGCATTCTCAATTTTTTCTTTAATTGTTTATAATATCTTAAATTAATTTAATTAAGACATTTAAAGTTAAAATTTTCTCAATAAATTTTCAATAAATTTTTAATACCTCTTGTCATGTTTTTCAATAATTATTTTTTTATAATTTTTGATTTTATAACATATATAATTTAATGTATTATTAGGTATTTTGTATCCCTATTGACAGGTTCTGAATCAGTATTCAATTATAAAGTTTTTTAGTGTATCAATTCAAACTAATTATGTATGATGAGTGTCATGAAGGTTTCTACTAGAGTTTCTCATTTTATTACACTATCTCTAATTCAGTTTTGTGCACAAGGGTGCATAAGAGAAATTATTTCCAAAAAATTACCTTTAGGTATAAGAATTATTCTTTCTTCATGAAATGAATTTGATTTGGAATGAGTCAATATAGATACTATTAGTACATGTGACCATTAATAGTTTTCCCCTTAACTTCATATTTTTAAAAGTATTTTTTAACTTTACCAGCCCAATATGTAACTTTTCATAGGTATGCATGCACCTCATTAGGTGAAAATCTTTCATTTGGATTTTACAATAAGGGACCATTCAATCATGTTTATTGTAGAGAAATAAAAATACATTTTCCCTAATGTTGTTTTTGACTAAATGGTCACTAATGCGACATTTTTTTATCATTATATGAGATATAAATTAATTCTTCCCCGTACCCAAATAGTTTTTAGTTGTTTGGGTCTTCTAATGTGATTCATAGTAAGGATATTTAGCCCTAACGTAGATTGAGTTATTGATTTTTAATTTTACTCATTAATTTTTATAGTAAAATGTGAGGTGGAGAAAATGAGTACATGTTAGTGGTATCCTTTAATTATTTTTATATTATTCTTAAATGCATAAAGAATTGGAATATATTTGTTAAAGGCTTATTAATTTTCAAAGAAAGTGGATGAAATTACAAGTTACCCATATCATCATTTCACTCCATTTATAGCATAGTATTTTATCTACTTCTTTTTAGTCTTTTCTTAATACTGTAACCATTATATTCTCAATTAAAATTTATTTTAAAAGTTCATGTATTGATTATATGTATATGTTTTATACATAAATGTTCTCTCTCTATATATATTCTAAATATATATATATATATATTGATATATATTTTGAATACATATATTCTAAATATATATTCACACACACACACACAGATATATATATATCTTCTGAATGCATATATTCTAATATATATTCTTAATATATTTTGAAATATTTTCTAAATATATTATAATATATATTTATATATATATTCTGAATATCGTATGAATTTATATTCATATATATGTGTGTGTGTGTGTGTATTTTGAATGCATATATTCTAATATATGATCTGAATATATTTTGATATATATTTAGAATATATTTTGATTATATCCTGAATATATTCAAATATATATTCTAAATATGTATTTAGATACATGAATACATACATATATATATATATATTCCAAATACATATATTCTCATATATATTTTGAATACATATATTTAAATATAAGTTTAGAATATATATTTTGATATCTATTCTGAATACATATCTTCAAAAATATTTTCTGAATATATATTCATATATGTATATATATTCGGAATATACATTCTAAATATATATATTCTAATATATATTCTGAATATATATTTTCTGATATATGACATTAATATATGATTTTTTTAAAACTAATTGCCAAATTAAAATACTATGAATTTAAACCATACTTTCTTTCATAATTACCATTTTCTAGGTGGTTTATTTATTTTCCATTACTAAGACATTCAAATAAAAGGGAAAAACTTTCTTCTCCCTTTGGATTAAGTGAATTTAAAATGAGGCTATGAAATAAATTAAAGAGAGATTAGATTTGAAAATGTGAACCTTTTGGAAGTTATCTTCTAATACCTATATATGACCTTCTTCTGAAGAATATGGTTTCGAAGAATGTTTAGAATAATTTTTTTTATCTTCCATAGGAACAATAAATGGAATCACACTTCTCCCTTTTCTCAAGGGTTAGTCAAATAGAATAATAATTTCACAAAGTAAGGTATTCAAATGATTATAATTTTTTAGACATTAGATCATTAAAGTAAACTTTAGATCATCAAAGCATGAAGAATACACAAGTTATTCAATATTATCATAAAGCATAAAATTAAAAGGTTAAGAATAATGTGTATGATATTTAGAATCTAGTACAGTACTCATATATAATATATTTATAATTAAAAGTAGAACATGGGTTACTTATGTGAATGTTAAAGTATAAAGTAAAAGATACATCTCAGAATTTAGTTTTTGTTAAACTCCACTATCAAGTTAACTTCTATTAAGTGTTTTTCCACTAAAATATCAAAGTTCGTTTAATAATTAAAATTATATGAATTTTATAATTATGTATTGTACCTATATAAATAGTTAGTATAGTTTGAAACAAATAATTTTATCCCCCATTTTCATATATTTTCTCAATGTTAAGCTATAGTAAAATAGGAATCAGAAATTATAATCACTTCAGAATGATCATACATAACCTATGTTTGATATATTAAAATATATAAAAGTTTAAGGGTTTATTGAAAATATTATAAAATGTATTTTTAGTTATGCTAAACTTAATAATAATATATTTTTTATGTGTTTCCCTGAAATAAGTGGTGTCTTATGTATATATTCATTGAACATGAGTGATGTGTAAGGTTCTTAGAAAAATGGATAGTTCTTTTTCTATCATAAATAATTAAACTTTGAGTGAAGCTCAAACCAAAATCTTTGAGTGTGTGTTTCATCATAAGTTCCCGTGTTTAGTGATATCATTGAGAGAGGGAGGGGAAGATTCAATATTCCCTAATTGATTTTAAAATTTCTTCTATTTGAACAAATATTATTGACAAGTTAAGATATTGATCATCTCATTCTTAGTTATACCACACTTTAATGAATATAATAATATGATATTAAAAAATCACATGAGTATTTATAATGTTCATACTTAAAATCCTACTCCTTGAAAATATTTTTATATTATTATAATATATTGTGAATATAATTTCCTTATTTTAAATACAGAAAATCCATGATTTTCAGTAGGATATTCACATTCAATTTTACCTAAAATCCTGGTAAAGGTATTCCATTTGAACCATCCTTAAGACTGAGGTGGATTTTTACTTATAAAATATTTGAATATTACTTCTTTATTGTCTCTAAAAAATATACACTTTAAGTTATTTTAAAATATTCTAAGTGTTCATGGGTCCATTTATCTATGTGATATGACACCTCCCTCTAACATCATGGAATTCTTCTCATGAATCATCTTAAACTTGATTCCGTATCTTATATTAAATCACAAACACTTTTTTGATATTTAATTACATAAGGAGTAATAGTTGAGAATCATCTGATTTAATCCTTCTTCAGGATATAAATTATTCATATTTCAATATATTCATGTCTCAATAATCTATTTGTTTCACCAAGTATATGACTGATATAGATCCTTGAGATGAGTCATACATATTCTAAGTAATAACACATATACAGAGTTCCTTAGTAAAAATGACTCTTATTTTATTCCTCAAATGACTCATAAACACCCTTAAATGACTTGTACACATAGTTTGATGACGTATAAGTAGTTCAAATTGAATCTTATATAATTCATTAACTTGGAAGTAGTGTTATTTGACTAATTGATTTCTTTAATAAGTCATATGAAATTCATTAATTGATCATACATGGTTCATTGTGACTCTTACACAGACTCCAAATACTTATAATTAACTCATATGAAGTTATATAACCACACATATGTTAATGTGCCTTTATCTTGAAATGACTCATAAAGAGTAGAGGACTTATCCAATTTCATGTATCCCCAGATTATAGGGTTTCTTTAAATCATTCTAGAAACACTTTCGTCTATCTCAAAATTATTTTAATCACATAAAATTAACTTTACATATTATCTTAATACATTTATCAATAATTCCATGAATTTATCAAGAATTCCCTTGGAACATTTCCCCACTTTTAGCTATCTTTTTTACTCCAATAATCTCAAGTCTTCAATCTCCACATTGTGTAGATCTGAAACCTATACTTTCAAACTATTATAAATAGTACCACTTTTTAATAATCGAAATATTTCTTCATTTTCATGAAGATCAAATATAAAATTATCATATGTTGGGGTTGATACTTAGATATATCTAGGAAATCTATTCAATAAAGTAGTTGATTACATACCCATTCTATTTGTCTATAAATAAATATATATATATAACTTTATAATATTCTTTACATATCTCTAATAAATATTGACCAATTCAATCATCATGATTTCCTTATTTATTAACAAAAAATACAATCAAGAACATTGGATTTTCAATCTCTCACTTTGTATTTGTTAACAATACTACCAAATTCCTTGTATGTAAATATGTGTGTTTTGAAACTGTTTTCTTCTGCCAATTATTGACCACAAATATAAATAAAATTTAATGGAATGGTTTATCATCTCTTATCTATGATTCATTATAATTTTTATCCCTTTTTAATTTATAGATGCATTGTGGGAAATTTTTAAGAGAAGAATGACACTATATACATTCATAGAAATTAGACTTGAGTTAGTAAACTCTAAGTATACATGGGATTACCTAGTTTACAAAAAAAATATTGGTTTCACCAAATCACCAAGGTTTTCCATTAATCTATTAAAAATGTGATACCATTTACACTTTTTACTTTGAAGGGAAATTTGAATAGATTTTTCAAGAAGTGAAATATCATACACTCATCACAACAAATATATTAAAACTATTTAAGTGTACAATTGATAAAACTCACCCATTATATTATTTATTCATAAACCAACTCTCCCCCTTTATAAATATGTTTTATATAATCAAAGAAAGTATTGAATGTGTGATTATCACACTTTATCTTTTATTTTTTTACGGGATGTCTAGAAATTTAAGATTTCACACATAATGATGATCTGGGAATATCTATTCACATTTTCTCCCACATGAAGGATGTGCTCATTTCCTATTCATAATGTATTTATAAACACTTCATTATGGGAACTCCTTTATTACTATAAACAGTGATTAAATCCCCATTTTAATTCTCTATATGTTAGTGAAAACATATAATGTTAAGGAAATAAGGAGTAATTAATCTTCTCCTTAGTTATAGTATTAAGGTTGAGAGTTTCCTTCTAACAAGAATCCTAAATATTTTCTAGTTTTATATCATGATAATCCATCCAAACCTTTTTTTTCTAGATGTTTTATCATAATTTTATATAGACTATATGATTTCCTTATTTATTTCATTAATTTCATAATGTGACTATTTATTCTTATTTTGAGCAGTAAATGAACATTCTTACTCGGATACTTAAACCTAAGATGTCATCACTAATGAACCACACCCTAAAGTCTAGAGATCTGAATTACATATACCAAATATAATTGTATCTTATGAGACTTCTTTCATTCTTTAATCACATGAATTTCCTTGTGGAATCTCCATATTTTTCTTTTAACAAGACCTAATGTGACCTGAATAGTCAAGTTTCATATTCTTAATTTTATCTTACATGGATCCAATAGCTTTTAGAGTCTGTTAGGGAAGAAATTCCATGAAAAAATCTCTAGGGTTCCCTTGTTGATCAAATCTTCCACAAATATATTTTAGAACTTCTAACTTATTTTTAATGTATAGACTTGTTTATTTATTATAAATAAACTTTTTATTCCTCATATTATTCCTATTTTTAATATATTTTCCTCTTTTATCTTCTATATTTACTCCTCATAATTCCTTCCATCTATATGGGAATGGTATGTTATATAAAAATTTATATAATTTGTATCTAAATTCTACAAATCATCTGCTTCATATTTTGAACTATGATATTTCATGATATTGGATGATATATAAATGGAAGTTTTCTTATTGTATGAATTAATTATATCCTTTATTTTTACATATTATTTAGGACTTTTCTTTTATTAACTCTTATTAATTTATCATTATTATACGAGTTCAAGTTTTATGAATTTATCTAGCTCAAAACCCACTAGTTTTAGTTTCAGAATCTATAGAAATAAATGAAACATATTCATTATCACTTGAAATTTTTAAAACAATTTGTAACTTTTTCTTAGGATTGTACTTCTCAGTAGCCTTAGTTTATTCAGCATGAATCTCCTCATTATTTTTATAATATTCTCACATGGTCTTCAAGATGTTTTTATATTTAAGATAATTATATTCTCCCTCATGTAGGCATTCTTATTTTTCATATCATTTTGCAATGATATCATCCAAAATCTTATATTTTTCAATAATTTTCACATCTGAAGTTTTGATATCTTATAATAGATCACTCTACTTTACATATTTAATTATTTTATCCTTTTAAAATAGATTAATTTACTTATTTTTAATGGTTATTTTCTCAATTCATGCCACTATTTTAGATCGTAGCACATACTCAGTGTATCCTTCTTCTTCTATATCATCATGTTTGGACTTGTCTTCATGTATTTAAACCAAATTTGTAAAGATTTTATGATTTTAAGATATAATATTAACTAACTCACTATATGTTGACTAGTATTCACATTATTTCTTTCTTATTAAATTTCCCTTGAACTTTCTTGAAGATTCATTCTTCTATCTAGAGATATTTTTTCAAGATATTACAGATCATACCTTAGAATAGTCTTCTTGGTCATCATCATGTTCAATTTCATAAAATTTATTATTTAGAAGATAAATTGAAAAATTATCAATGTAACGCCCCGACCCTAGTGACCCAGATTCGGTGCATTATTTTAATACATTGTCATGATTACAAGGAACCAAGTCCCAAAGAATCGATCAGTTTAGGAGTCTTGGAATATAGATTACATACATAAATGTTACATTACACTTCATAACATACAAAACAACATAAATAATCCTTTATGAATGCCATTATTCCCTTGTCTTAACCCTGCATATCAATCACATTACACTACGTGGAATCCTGGGAAAAATAAAACATAGAAAGGGGTGAGCTCAAATGCTCAGTAAGGGTAAGCAATACAGCGGGAACTTTCAAAAATAAGCATAAACATTTAAGGAAATGTATAAAACTAAAACAAAAGACTTTTAAACTTGAACTTCAGCATAATTTGGTAGAAATAAAATGAAATAATGGCATTTACTTATTCACATGGATATTCTACTAATCGAATAATCACATGCAATATCAGTAACCACTTTCATAATGATGGAATCCATAATGCCAGACTATCATAACCACATATCCAAGGCCTCATGCCAAGACTACAAATAAGATTTTTTCAAGGCCTTGTGCCTAGACACTAGTTTGTCTCATGAGACCTACCGATGCATCGAGGAGCTAGAGCGGGCTCCACCCGTCACTTACTAAGTCCAATGCATTCCCATATTAAAAGGTTTAAACATAACATAAACATTCCTATTAAAACTATCCTACGAAAAGTCAATGATTTCTCCATAAACCATGAATGGTATAAAAATAACACATCCACAGATAAACATATCACAAAACATCAATACAATACAAAAGTATTTTATCATAATAAATCAACTTCAAATAAGCTTAAAATCCATCAAAGGATGTTGACATAGATGAAATCAAAACTATTTGAGAGAAATATCACTTTTCTTGAAATCATTGAAAATTCACACATTTTTAAAGGAAGTAATTTAAAAGATATTTTTGAATAAAAGTGTCCCATACCACTTTGAAACTTTTGAAAAGAAATATCATTTCAAAACATTCATGTCTATATAAATAAATCCTTAAAAGCATTTTGAAAACAACGACATTAATTGAAAAGATTTAGAAAGATAAATCTTTAAAACATTTGAAATCTTGATCTTGATAAAGGGTACCTTTAAAAATCCTTAAAATCTTAATTTTGAATTCATTTTTATGAAAAATGTACATAGATGATAAAAATGTCCCAGTAAATACTTACACACAAACAATCTCAGATAATGATGAGATTGAGGAATTAACCCTTACCAATTTGGTAACTTACGAAACATACAACCCATGAAAGAGGTATCATACAATGAATATGTAAATACACATAAATTAAATTTTATTACACAAATAATACAATTATGGGCAGTACATACACCACACAAAAGGTAATAGTGGCAATATGGCATGAATCTCACGGGAATAAGGAGTGAGATGAAAACCCCTTACCTTGCACTTTCCTTTAGCCGAGGGTACGTTTAACCTCTTGTACGAAGATCGTAGTATGTTATTAAATTATACTAGAACCATATTAATATTTATGATATCATACCTGATTCATTTATAACTTTATATTAACCATTTAATAATAATTTCCATGTTAAGTTGACATTTTGGGTAATAATCACTTTCTTTATCGTACGTGTTTTAACTTGTCACTCTTGGTTGTATCACTTAGATAATGATTTAAATACTTCCAGAATATAAAACATGATAAATATATCATATATATTTAGAATATAAATATGTATAATAGACATATATATGAAATGGAAAACACCGTTTATGGAGACAGTAGTCCGTACGTACGCATAAACGCTGTTTCTGTTTTCATATAGTATTGAACGGAAGTAAATGAATAAGATATATGTAAGTACATAAATCCCAATATATATATATATATATATATATATATATATCCAGTATCATTACTATGTGATATATTACATACTTATTATTAATATATATTTTTATAATCGTCGATGAATGGTGAACTTGGAAATGAATCTCATCGCGTCATGGAGACGGTAATCCGTACGTACACACGAGCGAAAATATCATTCTTTTGATATTAAAATAATATATAATTGGATGTTATATCATATATACAGAATAATTATCATGTTATATTTATTATTTACATGAATTAGAAATCATTATTATACCCATCCAAATAATAATATATTGAATAACAATTACACCACGACGTGGAGACGGTAAGCCGTACGTACGCACGTATGGTCACATGTCATTCAAAGGATGGATAGAATACTGAATATTGTTGTACCATATTTATAATAATATTACAGTATATAGTAGATACTGGATTCATTATTTTATAATGGTAATAACAAATAAAGAAGAAGTGGAATAAGAAAGGAACATGAAAAAGGGTGGTGAAATCATTACCTCTTCTTCGGGTTCTTCCTTTTGATTTGATCAAAAGGGCTCCTTAAGTTGGATTTATGACTAAATTAAGTCCTCTAGGATGAATTGAGGGAAGTTGAGATAGTATTTGGGCAGAGGTTGGCTGACCCAAAATGCTTTGAAGGTGTGAGTTAATGAGAAGGGAGAGTGCCCTTTTATAAGAGGGGTGAGGGGCACCTTTGGAAAATCTAGAAATATTATTTTATAATAAATTCATATTAGGTTTATAATGGCTCCAAAGTGGATTCTTTAAAGGTTAACTTGGGTAGGGTTCGAAAACCACTCAACCAATAGAATTTAGATAGGTTTGGGTCATTATATTGACCTTATCTTTAAGTATTAACTCTTAGTTAATTAGTTTCACTTTTACAATGTCTCTTTGTATTTTTATATTATATGGTTCATAAACTTACTATATACACCCAATAGACCCCAAAGTGGTCCATTAATGATACACCTATCATGATATAAGTCTCTTGGCTGAACCTTAGATTTTTTGGAATTTAATATCAATTGATAATATAATATTTGTTTTAAAAACTCTTTTATGTCAATTTTGACACTATTCAATAATTTATTTTTGTAAAACTCATAACAGAATTATTACTTCAAAAAAAGTTAATTAAATCAATACTAACATGTCATATTAACCTATAAAATTATTTTAATTCATAAAAAGTATCCAATTATATTTATTTTGGTATTTATAATATCAATTATTCTAATTTTTCATTAATTAGGTAATTACTACATCATCATTGTGTCATAAATATATTAAATTATTTAATGTATAAAAATTATAAATAAAATATCATTATGTATGAAATCTTTTTATCTTTCTAATGAATATTTACAATCGAATTTATTTAATGGATAACGCTATATTAAAAATTGTTTAGTAAATAAACTTTGATTTTAACTCTTTTAACTCTTCTTTGAATTAAATAATAATAAATGTCCTAATCTAATCCAAGTGGACCTAAATGATAATATTTTATTTCTAAGGTTGTTTTTTGTCGATATAGACTTGTCCAATAGAATTAGGACATGTGTTAGGGTAATATTAATATCATTTTTACCCTTAATTAACCTATTTACTTTTAACCGTGGTAAATAAAAGTAAAAAGTTACTATTCATCAAAAATTATTTTCATCTCATTGAACCACATTTTACGCCTCGATATTAACCATGTCTCTTGGATTTTCAAAATTCCAATCACCGAAGCAGTAAAATTAAGTTTTATGAAAAATTCAGTTTTATAACTACCACTTAGTAGTTTCACTATTCATCAAAAATTGAAGTTTTTCAAAACAATGCCAAAATTTCACCCTAAGCTATAATTGATATTATGAATTCAAAAATGATGCCTATTTTAAAAAATTCCAAACATATAAGTTGCATAAATTAATTTTATAATTAATTCCCGTTGTCACAAAAAATAGTGTGTTTTTAAGAAACAATATATATCAAAAGATTGACAATTGTTTATGTCCAATTTCGAAGTGAAATTAATTCTAATGAACACAATTGTATAAAATGGTAAAAATATATTCTAATTATACTTTTAAAACACTCAAATTCATAATTTATCACCATTAATTATTTTCATTAAAAAATTGTTTTTAATTAAAATTTAGTAATTTTCACTATTCATCAAAATATTAAAGTTATCCGAAAGGTACCAAAATTTCACCTTAGGGAAAATTCGATACTTAGAATCCAAAAATGAAGTCCATTTTGAGAGATAAAATTTATAAAATTTTAAAAAGTAGGTATTACTATTCATTACGGCTAGTTTGATTGGTTGTACTGTGTGTTAGAACTCGAAGTTGCGTACAACACACGCTACTGTATTATTCAAAGAGAAGCGTACCGTGGAAGCTTGGGGTGTTACATTATAAATTTTTTTATGTCCCCATTCTAAAGAATAAATTTATTTAGTCAAATTGAATATATAAAATTTTAAAATATTGGATTTAAAAAGGGTTCACTACTAAAGTTGGTAAAAGTGCATTTTTGTAAAATACTTCTTTTATCTGAAGAAAAGGAATTTGTTCTTACATTTTGTCTAAGAAACTCATAATATAGATACTAAAATTATAATGATTATATAAAGTTTAAAATTTAGTTAATACTATCCATAACCTCTTTTGAACGGCTTGTTTGGTAAGTTATGGTGTGCTTTAACTCGGTGTTGCGTGTAGTGCAAGTTATTGAATTATTTTGAAGAAATAACACACTATGAAATATTGGGGTGTTACACTCTCCCCTCCTTCAATAAATTTCGTCCTCGCAATTTGAAATTGTTCTTCGAAAATAAAAGGTTGAAAATAGAAAATATCTTTGTGGGAAAACCCACATCGGAAATTGGGTTACTAAAATTTAGTCTTAATATGAGGAAAAGAGAAATGAAAGGGTCACCACCAAATTATGATCTCTATTAGGAGAACATTGGTGGAAATTAGAGACATATAATTTGAGGAAAAACGTAAATATTTATAGGTAGTGATTGAGGTCATCAATCACAAACAAGTGTAAAATTGAGGTCTATAAATTCATCAATCTATGATGATTTGAAATACCATCGGTTCAACAAAACATAGGGTATTAGGATAACACATTTTTGGTTTTCGGATTTCTTAAATAAAGTATAAGAATTAATTTCTTCATAGAATAAGAGAAGAAGAAAAATATATTCTTGACAAGTAGAGTTCCATCCATTGACTAATTTCTACCACAAACTCATCTTTCACTCTAAAAGATAATAGAACGTAAAAAAATATTCTATTTATCCAATTTGTATAGGGTTTCAAAAATATGAATTTATAATTCATCTACCAGATATTTTAAAAAAACTAAATAATTTAATCTCGAACATTACGTGGGCCAGTGGTAGGTGATACACCCTTGTCGCCCTTTCGGTAGTGGGTTCAAGTCTCGCGGCCTTGCCGGACGCGACAGGTTGCCGCCCAACCTCCGGGTTGTCCTTTTTTGGAAATTCAAAAATAATCCAAACTAGAACTATCCAAAATGCTTTAGTCTAAAAATTAAGATCCTTTTTACTGCGTAATAACATGTAAACACCTTCATCATGTATTCTTTTAAAACACTGCAACATCCTGAATTACCATAAAACCTTATTGATTACATTCATGATCCCTTATTCCTCAAATAATAATGGATATACTCCTTCAATCCAAAACTGTTGTAAACCCCAACAATGATGGAATATAAACATCTTTAATCGGTTTCAAAGCATTCAAGAATATCCAATATAATTTACCCAAATCAACCATATCTTATTCCAAAATAAGTACCTCAATTTTAGGACAATATTAAGGTTTATCTTTCCTTCAACCATGTAATTTTTAAAAAGTTTAACTTGCTGTAGAGTCACTTTTCTTAGTACCATAAAATCTCAAATCCTCAATGAAATAGTACTGCAGTACAATCCTTATATACTCCATAATTATTATAACAAGTACATTGCTGATACAACACTCAAATGACATAATCAACATAAGAACTCTAATCATTCCTCTTCATCTGTGGTTGTATCATAACTTGATTTTTATCCAATAGCATCATTTGTGGAATAGTCTGATGATAGGTTCGCGTAGTGTCCACACTCCTTGCAAATGAAGCATTGTACATTTGAAACCATTTTCTTACCCTTGAAGTCACTTACTTAGTGAACTTTTTCCTACACACATATAACAAACTCACATTCCTTTCAGGAAAGTTACAGGGTGTTTCTTCCCACAGTTATCACAAATGGGGAAATTATTCTTTTCCCTCTTCCCTTTATCCATCTTTCTCTCTTCCATCCTTTTCTTCTTTTGCTTCCCTTCAAAGCCATAGGACTCAGTAAACTCTTTAGTTATCTTATCCACACATGATACTATTTCTTCATATGATGATAATACATGGGAGATGATTTCCCTTCTAAATGATGGCTTAATAACATGAAAGATACGATCCTTCTTACTCTTTGGATCATACGTATTACTGGAGTTCTCATTCCTTCTACTGGGCACTATTTTTATTTAATAGCACAAACTAGGTTAGTTTATGAATTGCAATGAATAATTCCAAACTTGTAAAATACCTAACACAAATTGAACAGTTTATGGATATAATCCATAATCATAAAAATGTTTTCTTTGATTAAGTATATACTCATGAGCCCTTCATAATTGTTTGTAAATAAAATGAGAATTATCCTAAGCATATCCCCCGGGAGTGTCGTAACCAAGAGTGCAGCAAGGCCCGTTGTCTTGCACCAGTTCCTGTTCGAGTCTAGCTCAAACCAGTGTTTTCGGGTTTTACCCCTAGGTACATATGTGTCAGAGCCGCCTCTACCTGCTCGTATCCAGACAAGGATGTATTGCTCGAAAAACTCACAAAATCTCTGCAATACCAAAATTCTAGGACGTTCTTCTATACTAATCCTGAAAGTCTATCTTAGGGCTATGTGCTTTAATCAGAGTTTATCTAAATCTAGTTTCCAAGTTTATTGCTAAACTTCCTCTGATACCAACTGTAACTCCCCGACCTCAGTGACCCAGAGTCGGTGCATTATTTTAATACATTGGCATGATTACAAGGAACCAAGTCCCGAAAAACCGATCAGTTTAGCAGTCTTGGAAAATAGATTACATACATGAATGTTACATTACACTTCATAACATACAAAACAACATAAATAATCCTTTATGAATGCCATTATTCCCTTGTCTTAACCCTTCATATCAATCACGTTACACTTCTTGGTATCCTGGGAAAAATAACACATAGAAAGGGGTGAGCTCAAATGCTCAGTAAGGGTAAGCAATACAGTGGGAACTTTCAAAAATAAGCATAAAAATTTAAGGCAATGTATAAAACTAAAAAAAAATCCTTTTAAACTTGAACTTCAGCATAATATGGCAGAAATAAAATGAAATAATTCCATTTACTTATTCACATGGATATTCTACTAATCGAATAATCACATGCAATATCGGTAACCACTTTCATAATGATGGAATGCATAATGCCAGACTATCATAACCACATATCCAAGGCCTCGTGCCAAGACTACAAGTAAGATTTTTTTCAGGGCCTTGTGCCAAGACACTGGTTTGTCTCATGAGACCTACCGATGCATCGAGGAGCTATAGCGGGCTCCACCCGTCACTTACTAAGTCCAATGCATTCCCATATAAAAATGTTTAAACATAACATAAACATTCGTATTAAAACTATCATAGGAAATGTCAATACTTTCTCCATAAACCATGAATGTTATAAAAATAACACATCCACAGTAAAACATATCACAAAACATCAATACAATACAAAAGTTTTGTATCATAATAAA
The DNA here is from genome assembly GCA_963277665.1 of Viscum album. Lineage (NCBI taxonomy): Eukaryota > Viridiplantae > Streptophyta > Magnoliopsida > Santalales > Viscaceae > Viscum > Viscum album. The sequence goes on from OY728145.1 coordinate 941,994,690, forward strand.
TCAACTTCAAATAAGCTTAAAATCCATCAAAGGATGTTGACATAGATGAACTCAAAACTATTTGAGAGAAATATCACTTTTCTTGAAATCATTGAAAACTCACACATTTATAAAGAAAGTAATTTAAAATATATTTTTGAATCAAATTGTCCCATACCAATTTGAAACTTTTGAAAAGAAATATCATTTCAAAACATTCATGTCCATATAAATAAATCCTTAAAACCATTTTGAAAACATAGACATTAATTGAAAAGGTTTAGAAAGATAAATCTTTAAAACATTTGAAATCTTGATCTTGATAAAGGGTACCTTTAAAAATCCTTAAAATCTTCATTTTGAAATCATTTTTATGAAAAATGGACATGGATGATAAAAATGTCCCAGTAAATACTTACACATAAACAATCGCAGATAATGATGAGATTGAGGAATTAACCCTTACCAATTTGGTAACTTACGAAACATACAACCCATGAAAGAGGTATCATAAAATGAATATGTAAATACACATAAATTAAAGTGTATTATGCAAATAATACAATTATGGGCATTACATACACCACACAAAAGGTAATAGTGGAAATATGGCATGAATCTCATGGGAATAAGGAGTGAGATGAAAACCCCTTACCTTGCACTTTCCTTTAGTCGAGGGTACGTTTAACCTCCTGTATGAAGATTGTAGTATGTTATTAAATTATACCTGAACCATATTAATATTTATGATATCATACCTCATTCATTTATGACTTTATATTACCAATTTAATAATAATTTCCATGTTAAGTTAACATTTTGGGTAATAATCACTTTCTTTATCGTACGTGTTTTAACTTGTCACTCTTGGTTGTATAACTTAGATAATGATTTAAATACTTACAGAATATAAAACATGATAAATATATCATATATATTTAGAATATAAATATGTATAATAGACATATATATGAAATTGAAAACACTGTTTATGGAGACGGTAGTCCGTACGTACGCATAAACGCTGTTTCTGTTTTCATATAGTACTGAACGGAACTAAATTAATAAGATATATGTAAGTACATAAATCCTTATATATATATATATATATATATATATATATATCTAGTAGCATTATTATGTGATATATTATATACTTATTAGTAATATATATTTTTATAATCATCGATGAATGGTGAACTTGGAAATTAATCTCATCGCATTATGGAGACGGTAATCCGTATGTACGCATGAGCGAAAATATCATTCTTTTGATATTAAAATAATATATAATTGGATGGTATATCATATATACATAATATTTATCATGTTATATTTATTATTTACATGAATTACAAAACATTATTATACCCATCCAAATAATAATATATTGAATAACAATTACACCACGATGTGGAGACGGTAAGCCGTACGTATGCACGTATGGTCACATTTCATTCAAAGGATGGATAGAATACTGAATATAGTTGTACCATATTTATAATAATATAACAATATATAGGAGATACTGGATTCATTATTTTATAATGGTAATAACAAAGAAAGAATAAGTGGAATAAGAAAGGAACCTGAAAAAGGGTGGTGAAATCATTACCTCTTCTTCGGGTTCTTCCTTTTGATTTGATCAAAAGGGCTCCTTAAGATGGCTTTATGACTAAACGAAGGACACTATGATGAAGTTATGGAAGTTTAGAGAGTATTTGGGCAGAATTTGGCAGAACCAAAAGGCTTTGAATGTGTGAGTTAATGAGAAGGGAGAGTGCGCTTTTATAAGAGGATTGAGGGGCACCTTTAGAAAAGCTAGAAATATTATTTTATAATAAATTCATATTCCGTTTATAATGGCTCCAAAGTGAATTATTTAAATTTTAAGGTGGGTATGTGTCAAAAAACACTCAACCAATATAATTTAGACAGGTTTGGGTCATTATATTAACCTTATCTTTAAGTATTAACTCTTAGTTAATTAGTTTCACTTTTACAATGTCTCTTTGTATTTTTATATTATATGGTTCATAAACATACTATATACATCCAAGAGACCCCATAGTGGTCCATTAATGATACACCTATCATGATATAAGTCTCTTGGCCGAACCTTATATTTTTAGGAATTTAATATCAATTGATAATATAATATTTGTTTTAAAAACTCTTTTATGTCAATTTTGACACTATTCAATAATAGATTTTTGTAAAAATCATAACAGAATGATTACTTATAAATAAGTTAATTAAATAACTCCTGCCATTTCATATTTACCTATAAAATTATTTTAATTCATAAAATATCTCAAATTATATTTATTTGGGTATTTATAATATCAATTATTCTAATTTTTCATTAATTAGGTAATTACTGCATCACCATTGTTTCATAAATAAATTATATTATTTAATGTCTAAAAATTATAAATAAACTTTCATTATGTAGGAAATAGTTTTATCTTTCTAATGAATATTTAAAATGGAATTTATCTTATGTATAACCCTATATTAAAAATGTTTTAGTAAATAAACTTTGATTTTAACTCTTTTAACTCTTCTTTGAATTAAATAATAATAAATGTCCTAATCTAATCCAAGTGGACCTAAATGACAATATTTTATTCCTAAGCTTGTTTTTGGTCGAGATACACTTATCCAATAGAATTAGTACATGTGTTAGGGTAATATTAATATCATTTTTACCCTTAATTACCCTATTTACTTTTAACTGTGGTAAATAAAAGTAAAAAGTTACTATTCACCAAAAATTATTTTCATCTCATTGAACCACATTTTACTCCTTGATAATAACCGTGTCTATCGGATTTTTGAAATTACAATCACAGAAGCGGTAAAATTAAGTTTTATGAAAAAATCAGTTTTTTAACTACCACTTAGAAGTTTCACTATTCATCAAAAATTGAAGTTTTTCAGAACAATGCCAAAATTTCACCCTAAGCTATAATTGATATTCCGAATTCAAAAATGATGTCAATTTTACAAAATTCCATACATATATATTTCATTAATTAATTTTAAAATTAATTCTCGTTTTCAGAACAAATAGTGTGTTTTTAAGAAACAATATATATCAAAAGATTGGCAATTGTTTATGTCCAATTTCGAAGTGAAATTAATTCTAATGAACACCATTGAATAAAATGGTAAAAATATATTCTAATTATACTTTAAAACCTCTCAAATTCATAATTTATCACAATTAATTATTTTGATTAAAAAAGTTGTTTTTAATTAAAATTTAGTAATTTTCACTATTCATCAAAATATTAAAGTTATCCGAAAAGTACCAAAATTTCACCTTAGGAAAAATTAGACACTCAGAATCCAAAAATGAAGTCCATTTTGAGAGATAAAATTTACAACATTTTAAAAAGTATGTATTACTATTCATTACAGCTAGTTTGATTGGTTGTAGTGTGTGTTAGAACTCGAAGTTGCGTACAACACACACTACTGTATTATTCAAAGAGAAGCATACCGTGGAAGATTGGGGTGTTACATTGTAAATTTCTTTTATGTCCCCATTCTAAATAATAAATTTATTTAGTCAAATTGAATATATAAAATTTTAAAATACTGGATTTAAAAAGGGTTCACTATTAAAGTTGGTAAAAGTGCATTTTTGAAAAATACTTCTTTTATCTGAAGAAAATGAATTTGTTCTTACATTATTTATAATAAACTCATAATATGGATTCTAAAATTATAAGATTATATAAAGTTTAAAATTTAGTTAATACTATACATAACCTCTTTTGAACGGCTTGTTTGGTAAGTTATGGTGCGCTTTAACTTGGTGTTGCGTGTAGTGAAAGTTATTGAATTATTTTGAAGAAATAACACACTATGAAATCTTGGGGTGTTACATTCTCCCCTCCTTCAATAAATTGCGTCCTCACAATTTGAAATTGTTCTTCGAAAATAAAATGTTGAAAATAGAAAATATCTTTGTGGGAAAACCCACATCAGAAATTGGGTTACTAAAATTTAGTCTTAATATGAGGAAAAGAGAAATGAAAGGGTCACCACCAAATTATGATCTCGATTAGGAGAACATTGGTGGAAATTAGAGACATATAATTTGTGGAAAAACGTAAATATTTATAGGTAGTTATTGAGGTCATCAATCACAAACAAGTGTAAAATTGAGGTCTATAAATTCATCAATCTATGAGGATTTGAAATACCATCGGTTCAACAAAACATAGGGTATTAGGATAGCACATTTTTGGTTTTAGGATTCCTTAAATAAAGTATAAGAATTGATTTATTCATAGAATAAGAGAAGAAGAAAAATATATTCTTGACAAGTAGAGTTCCATACTTTAACTAATTTCTACCACAAACTCATCTTTCACTCAAAAAGATAATAGAACGTAAAAAAAATATTCTATTTATCCTATTCATATAGGGTTTCAAAAAAACAAATTTTTAATTCATCTACCAGATCTTTTAAAAAAACTACATTATTTAATCTCGGACACTACTTGGGCCAGTGGTAGGTGATACACCCTTGTCGCCCTTCGGTTTTGGGTTCAAGTCTCACGGCCTTGCCGGACACGACAGGTTGCCGCCCAACCTCCGGGTTGTCCTTTTATGGAAATCCAAAAATAATCCAAACTAGAACTATCCAAAATGCTTTAGTCCAAAAATTAAGATCCTTTTTACTTTGTAATAACATGTGAACACCTTCATAATGTATTCTTTAAAAACACTGCAACATCCTGAATTACCATAAAACATTATTTATTACATTCATGATCCCTTATTCCTTAAATAATAATGGATATACTCCTTCAATCCAAAAATGTTGTAAACCCCAACAATGATGGAATATACAATTATTTAATCAGTTTCAAATCATTCAAGAATATCCAATATAATCTACCCAAATCAACCATATCTTATTCCAAAATAAGTACCTCAATATTAGGACCATATTAAGGTTTATCTTTCCTTTAACCATGTAATTTCCAAAACGTTTAACTTGCTGTAGATTCACTTTTCTTAGTACCATAAAATCTCAAATCCTCAATGAAATAGTACTGCAGTACAATCCTTATATACTCCATAATTATTATAACAAGTACATTGCTGATACAACACTCAAATGAGATAATCAACATAAGAACTCTAATCATTCCTCTTCATATGTGGTAGTATCATAACTTGATTGTTATCCAATAGCATCATTTGTGGTATAGTCTAATGATAGGTTCGCGTAGTGTCCACACTCCTTTCAAATGAAGCATTGTACATTTGAAACCATTTTCTTACCCTTGCAGTCACGTACTTAGTGCCCTTTTTCCTACACACATATAACAAACTCCCATTCCTTTCAGGAAAGTTCCAGGGTGTTTCTTCCCACAGTTATCACATATGGGGAAATTCTTCTTTTCCCTCTTCCCTTTATCCATCTTTCTCTCTTCCATCCTTTTCTTCTTTTGATTCCCTTCAAATCCATAGGACTTAGTACACTCTTTAGTTATCTTATACACACATGATACTATTTCTCCATATGATGATAATACATGGGAGACTATTTCCGTTCTAAATGATGGCTTAATACCATGAAGGATACGATCCTTCTTACTCTTTGGATCATTTGTATTACTGGAGTTCACATTCCTTCTACTGGGCACCATTTTTATATAATAGCACAATCTAGGTCAGTTTATGAATTGAAATGAATAATTCCAAACTTGTAAAATATCTAACGCAAATTGAACAGTTTATGGATATAATCCATAATCATAAAAATGTTTTCTTTGAGTAAGTATATACTCATGAGCCCTTCATAATGGTTTATAAAGAAAATGATAATTATCCTAAGCATATCCCCAGGGAGTGTCGTAACCAAGAGTGCACCAAGGCCCGTTGTCGTGCACCAGTTCCCATTCGAGTCTAGCTCAAAGTGGTGTTTTCGGGTTTTACCCCTCGGTATATCTGTGCTAGAGCCGCCTCTACTTGCTCATATCCAGACAGGGATGTATTTCTCGAAAAACTCATAAAATCTCTACAATACCAAAATTCTAGGAAGTTCTTCTATACCAATCCTCAAAGTCTATATTAGGTCTATGTTCTCTAATCAGAGTTTATCTAAATCTAGTTTCCAAGGTTATTGTTAAACTTCCTCTGATACCAACTGTAACGCCCTGACCCCAGTGACTCAGAGTCGGTGCATTATTTTAATACATTGGCATGATTACAAGGATCCAAGTCCCGAAGAATCGAGCAGTTTAGATGTCTTGGAAAATAGATTACATACATGAATGTTACATTACACTTCATAACATCCAAAACAGCATAAATAATCCTTTATTAATGCCATTATTCCCTTGTCTTAACCCTTCATATCAATCACATTACACTTCTTGGAACCCTGAGAAAAATAAAACACAGAAAGGGGTGAGCTCAAATGCTTAGTAAGGGTAAGCAATACAGCGGAAACTTTCAAAAATAAGCATAAAAATTTAAGGCAATCTATAAAACTAAAACAAAAGCCTTTTAAACTTGAACTTCAGCATAATATATCAGACATAAAATGAAATAATGCCATTACTTATTCACATGGATATTCTAATAATCGAATAATCACATGTAATATCAGTAACCACTTTCATAATGATGGAATGCATAAGTCCAGACTATCACAACCAAATAGTCAAGGCCTCGTGACAAGACTACAAATAAGATTTTGTCAAGGCCTTATGCCAAGACACTAGTTTGTCTCATGAGACCTACCGATGCATCGAGGAGCGATAGCGGGCTCCACCAATCACTTACTAAGTCTAATGCATTCCCATATGAAAAGGTTTAAACATAACATAAATATTCGTATTAAAACTATCATACGAAATGTCAATACTTTCTCCATAAACCATGAATGGTATAAAAATAACACATCCACAGTTAAACATATCACAAAACATCAATACAATACAAAAGTTTTGTATCATAATAAATCAACTTCAAATAAGCTTAAAATCAGTCAAAGGATGTTGACATAGATGAAATCAAAACTATTTGAGAGAAATATCACTTTTCATGAAATCATTGAAAAGTCACACATTTATAAAGGAAGAAATTTAAATGATATTTTTGAATCAAAGTGTCCCATACCACTTTTAAACTTTTGAAAATAAATATCATTTCAAAACATTCATGTCCATATAAATAAATCCTTAAAAGCATTTTGAAAACATGGACATTAATTGAAAAGATTTAGAAAGATAAATATTTAAAACATTTGAAATCTTGATCTTGATAACGGTTACCTTTCAAAATCCTTAAAATCTTCATTTTGAAATCATTTTTATAAAAAATGGACATGGATGATAAAAATGTCCCAGTAAATACTTACACATAAACAATCTCAGATAATGATGAGATTGAGGAATTAACCCTTACAAATTTGGTAACTTACGAAACATACAACCCATGAAAGAGGTATTATACAATGAATATGTAAATACACATAAATTAAAGTGTATTACAGAAATAATACAATTATGGGCAGTACATAAACCACACAAAAGGTAATAGTGGCAATATGGCGTGAATCTCACAGGAATAAGGAGTGAGATGAAAACCACTTACCTTGCACTTTCCTTTAGTCGGGGGTACGTTTAACCTCCTGTACAAAGATCGTAGTATGTTATTAAATTATACCAGAACCATATTAATATTTATGATATCATACCTGATTCATTTATGACTTTATATTACACATTTAATAATAATTTCCATGTTAAGTTAACATTTTGGGTAATAATCACCTTCTTTATTGTATGTGTTTTAACTTGTCACTCTTGGTTGTATCACTTAGATCATGATTTAAATACTTCCAGAATATAAAACATGATAAATATATCATATATATTTAGAATATAAATATTTATAATAGACATATATATGAAATGGAAAACACCGTTTATGGAGACGGTAGTCCGTACGTAAGCATAAACGTTGTTTCTGTTTTCATATAGTATTGAACGGAAGTAAATAAATAAGACATATGTAAGTAAATAAATCCTTATATATATATAAATATATCCAGTATCATTATTATGTGATATATTACATACTTATTAGTAATATATATTTTTATAATCGTCGATGAATGGTGAACATGGAAATGAATCTCATCGAGTCGTGGAGACGGTAATCCGTACGTACGCACGAGTGAAAATATCATTATTTTGATATTAAAATAATATATAATTGGATGGTATATCATATATACAGAATCATTATAATGTTATATTTATTATTTACAAGAATTAAAAATCATTATTATACCCATCCAAATAATAATATATTGAATGACAATTACACCATGACGTGGAGACGGTAAGCCGTACGTACGCACGTATGGTCACATGTCATTCAAAGGATGGATAGAATACTGAATATGGTTGTACCATATTTATAATAATATTACATTATATAGGAGATACAGGATTAATTATTTTATAATGGTAATAACAAATAAATAAGAACTGGAATAAGAAAGGAACTTGGAAACGTGTGGTGAAATCATTACCTCTTCTTCAGGTTCTTCCTTTTGATTTGATCAAAAGGGCTCCTTAAGTTGGCTTTCTGACTAAAGGAACGCCTCTAGGATGAAGTGAGGGAAGTTGAGAGAGTATTTGGGAAGAGGTTGGCCGAACCAAAAGGCTTTGAAGGTGTGAGTTAATGAGAATGGAGAGTGCGCTTTTATAAGAGGGGTGAGGGGAACCTTTGGAAAAACTAGAAATATTATTTTATAATAAATTCATATTCGGTTTCTAATGGCTCCAAAGTGGATTATTTAAAGGTTAAGATGGGTATGGGTCGTAAACCACTCAACCAATATAATTTAGACAGGTTTGGGTCATTATATTAACCTTATCTTTAAGTATTAACTCTTAGTTAATTAGTTTCACTTTTACAATGTCTCTTTGTATTTTTATATTATATGGTTCATAAACTTACTATTTACATCCAAGAGACCCCCAAGTGGTCCATTAATGATACACCTATCATGATATAAGTCTCTTGGATGAACTGTAGATTTTTAGGAATTTAATATCAATTGATAATATAATATTTGTTTTAAAAACTCTTTTATGTCAATTTTGACACTATTCAATAATTGATTTTTGTAAAAATCATAACAGAATGATTACTTTGAAACAAGTTAATTAAATCAATACTAACATGTCATATTAACCTAGAAAATTATTTTAATTCATAAAAAGTCTCAAATTATATTTATTAGGGTATTTATAATATCAATTATTCTAATTTTTCATTAATTAGGTAATTAATGCATCATCATTGTGTCATAAATAAATTAAATTATTTAATGTCTAAAAATTATAAATAAAATATCATTATGTAGGAAATCTTTTTATATTTCTAATTAATATTTACAATTGAATTTATCTTATGTATAACCCTATATTAAAAATGATTTAGTAAATAAACTTTGATTTTAACTCTTTTAACTCTTTTTTGAATTAAATAATAATAAATGTCCTAATCTAATCCAAGTGGACCTAAATGATAATATTTTATTCCTAAGGTTTTTTTTGGTCGAGATAAACTTTTCCAATACAACTAGGACATGTGTTACGGTAATATTAATATCATTTTTACCCTTAATTACCCTATTTACTTTTAACCGTGGTAAATAAAAGTAAAAAGTTACTATTCACCAAAAATTATTTTCATCCCATTGAACCACATTTTACTACTTGATATTAACCGTGTCTCTATGATTTTTTAAATTCCATTCATAGAAGCGGTAAAATTAAGTTTTATAAAAAATTCAGTTTTTTAACTACCACTTAGTAGTTTCACTATTCATCAAAAATTGAAGTTTTTCAGAATAATGCCAAAATTTCACCCTAAGCTATAATTGATATTCCGAATTCAAAAATGATGTCTATTTTACAAAATTCCAAACATATAAGTTGCATTAATTAATTTTATAATTAATTCTCGTTGTCACAACAAATAGCGTGTTTTTAAGAAGCAATATATATTAAAAGATTGGCAATTGTTTATATCTAATTTTGAAGTGAAATTAATTCTAATGAACACAATTGGATAAAATGGTAAAAATATATTCTAATTATACTTTAAAACCACCCAAATTCATAATTTATCACCATTAATTATTTTGATTAAAAAAGTTGTTTTTAATTAAAATTTATTAATTTTCACTATTCATCAAAATATTAAAGTTATCCGAAAAGTACCAAAATTTGACCTTAGGAAAAATTCGATACTCAGAATCCAAAAATGAAGTCCATTTTGAGAGAAATATTTTATAAAATTTTAAAAAGTAGGTATTACTATTCATTACGGCTAGTTTGATTGGTTGTAGTGTGTGTTAGAACTCGAAGTTGCGTACAACACACGCTACTGTATTATTTAAAGAGAAGCGTACCGTGGAAGCTTGGGGTGTTACATTGTAAATTTTTTTATGTCCACATTCTAAATAATAAATTTATTTAGTCAAATTGAATATATAAAATTTTAAAATATTGGATTTAAAAAGGGTTCACTATTAAAGTTGGTAAAAGTGCATTTTTGAAAAATACTTCTTTTATCTGAAGAAAAGGAATTTTTTCTTAAATTATGTCTAAGAAACTCATAATATGGATTCTAAAATGATAAGGATTATATAAAGTTTAAAATTTAGATAATACTATCCATAACCTCTGTTGAACGGCTTGTTTGGTAAGTTACGGTGCGCTTTAACTCGGTGTTGCGTGTAGTGTAAGTTATTGAATTATTTTGAAGAAATAACACAATATGAAATCTTGGGGTGTTTCATTCTCCCCTCCTTCAATAAATTGTCTCCTCGCAATTTGAAATTCTTCTTCAAAAATAAAAGGTTGAAAATAGAAAATTTCTTTGTGGGAAAACCCACATCGGAAATTGGGTTACTAAAATTTAGTCTTAATATGAGGAAAAGAGAAATGAAAGGGTCACCACCAAATTATGATCTCGATTAGGAGAACATTGGTGGAAATTAGAGACATATAATTAGAGGAAAAATGTAAATATTTATAGGTAGTGATTGTGGTCATCAATCACCAACACGTGTAAAATTGAGGTCTATAAATTCATCAATCTATGATGATTTGAAATACCATCGGTTCAACAAAACATAGGGTATTAGGATAACACTTTTTAGTTTTAGGATTCCTTAAATAAAGTATAAGAATTAATTTCTTCATATAATAAGAGAAGAATAAAAATATATTCTTAACAAGTAGAGTTCCATCCTTTAACTAATATCTACCACAAACTCATCTTTCACCCTAAAAGATAATAGAACGTAAAAAAATATTCTATTTATCCTATTCGTATAGGGTTTCAAAAAAACGAATTTATAATTCATCTTCCAGATCTTTCAAAAAAACTACATTATTTAATCCCGGACATTACGTGTGCCAGTGGTAGGTGATACACCCTCGTCGCCCTTCGGTTGTGGGTTCAAGTCTCGCGGCCTTGTCGGACGCGACAAGTTGTCGCCCAACCTCCGGGTTGTCCTTTTATGGAAATCCAAAAATAATCCAAACTAGAACTATACAAAATGCTTTAGTCCAAAAATTAAGATCCTTTTTACTGTATAATAACACGTGAACACCCTCATCATGTATTCTTTTAAAACACTACAACATCCTGAATTACCATAAAAACTTATTGATTACATTCATGATCCCTTATTCCTTAAATAATAATGGATATACTCCTTCAATACAAAAATGTTGTAAACCCCAACAATGATGGAATATACAAATCTTTAATCGGTTTCAAAGCATTCAATAATATCAAATATAATTTACCCAAGTCAACCTTATCTTATTCCAAAATAAGTACCTCAATATTAGGACCATATTAAGGTTTATCATTCCTTCAACCATGTAATTTCCAAAAAGTTTAACTTGCTGTAGAGTCACTTTTCTTAGTACCATAAAATCTCAAATCCTCAATGAAATAGTACTGCAGTAAAGTCCTTATATACTCCATAATTATTATAACAAGTACATTGCAGATACAACACTCAAATGACATAATCAACATAAGAACTCTAATCATTCCTCTTAATATGTGGTAGTATCATAACTTTATTGTTATCCAATAACAAAATTTGTGGCATAGTCTGATGATAGGTTCGTGTAGTGTCCACACTCATTTCAAATGAAGCATTGTACATTTGAAACCATTTTCTTACACTTGCTGTCAAGTATTTACTTCCCTTTTTCTTACACACATATAACAAACTCCCATTCCTTTCAGGAAAGTTCCAGGTTGTTTCTTCCCACAGTTGTCACATATGGGGAAATTATTCTTTTCCCTCTTCCCTTTATCCATCTTTCTCTCTTCCATCCTTTTCTTCTTTTGCTTCCATTCAAATCCATAGGACTCACTAAACTCTTTAGTTATCTTATCCACACATGATACTATTTCTTCATATGATGATAATGCATGGGAGACTATTTCCCTTCTAAATGATGGCTTAATACCATGAAAGATAGGATCCTTCTTACTCTTTGGATCATACGTATTACTGGAGTTCACATTCATTCTACTGGGCACCATTTTTATATAATAGCACAAACTAGGTCAGTTTATGAATTGCAATGAATAATCCAAACTTGTAAAATACCTAACACAAATTGAACAGTTTATGGATATAATCCATAATCATAAAAATGTTTTCTTTGATAAATTATATACTCATGAGCCCTTCATAATGGTTTGTAAAGAAAATGAGAAATATCCTAAGCATATCCCCCGGGAGTGTCGTAACCAAGAGTGCAGTAAGGCTCATTGTTGTGCACCAGTTCCCGTTCGAGTCTAGCTCAAAGCGGTGTTTTTATGTTTTACCCCTAGGTACATATGTCCCAGAGCCGCCTCTACCTACTCGTATCCAGATAGGGATGTATTTCTCAGAAAACTCACAAAATCTCAACAATACCAAAATTCGAGGAAGTTCTTCTATTCTAATCCTCAAAGTCTATCTTAGGGCTATGTGCTCTGATCAGAGTTTATCTAAATCTAGTTTCTAAGCTTATTCCTAAACTTTATTTGATACGAAATGTAACGCCCCGACCCCAGTGACCCAGAATCGGTGCATTATTTTAATAAATTTGCACCATTACAAGGAACCAAGTCCTGAAGAACCGATCAGTTTAGCAGTCTTGGAAAATAGATTACATACATGAATGTTACATTACACTTCATAAAATACAAAACAACATAAATAATCCTTTATGAATTCCATTATTCCCTTGTCTTAACCCTACATATAAATCACATTACACTTCTTGGTATCCTGGGAAAAATAAAACATAGAAAGGGGTGAGCTCAAATGCTCAATAAGGGTAAGCAATACAGCGGGAACTTTCAAAAATAAGCATAAAAATTTAAGGCAATGTATAAAACTAAAACAAAAGCCTTTTAATCTTGAACTTCAGCATAATATGGAAGAAAAAAAATGAAATAATGCCATTTACTTATTCACATGGATATTCTACTAATCGAATAATCACATGCAATATCAGTAACCACTTTCATAATGATGGAATGCATAATGCCAGACTATCATAACCACATAGCCAAGGCCTCGTGCCAAGACTAGAAATAAGATTTCTTCAAGCCCTTGTGCCAAGACATTAGTTTGTCTCATGAGACCTACCGATGCATCGAGGAGCTATAGCAGGCTCCACCCATCACTTACTAAGTCCAATGCATTCATATATGAAAATGTTTAAACATAACATAAACATTCATATTAAAACTATCATAGGAAATGTCAATACTTTCTCCATAAACCATGAATGGTATAAAAATAACACATCCACAGTTAAACATATCACAAAACATCAATACAATACAAAAGTTTTGTATCATAATAAATCAACTTCAAATAAGCTTAAAATTCATCAAAGGATGTTGACATAGATGAAATCAAAACTATTTGAGAGAAATATCACTTTTCTTGAAATCATTGAAAAGTCACACATTTATAAAGGAAGTAATTTAAAATATATTTTTGAATCAAAGTGTCCCATACCACTTTGAAACTTTTCAAAAGAAATATCATTTCAAAACATTCATGTCCATATAAATAAATCCTTAAAACCATTTTGAAAGCATGGACATTAATTGAAACAATTAGAAAGATAAATCTTTAAAACATTTTAAATCTTGATCTTGATAAAGGGTACCTTTAAAAATACTTAAAATATTCATTTTGAAATCATTTTTTTGAAAAATGAACATGGATGATAAAAATGTACCAGTAAATACTTACACAGAAACAATCTCAGATAATGATGAGATTGATGAATTAACCCTTACCAATTTGGTAACTTACGAAACATACAACCCATGAAAGAGGTATCATACAATGAATATGTAAATACACATAAATTAAAGTGTATTACACAAATAATACAATTATGGTCAGTACATACACCACACAAAAGGTAATAGTGGCAATATGGCGTGAATCTCACGGGAATAAGGAGTGAGATTAAAACCCCTTACCTTGCACTTTCCTTTAGTCGAGGGTACGTTTAACCTTCTGTACGAAGATCTTAGTATGTTATTAAATTATACCAGAACCATTTTAATATTTATGATATCATACCTGATTCATTTATGACTTTATATTACCCATTTAATAATAATTTCCATGTTAATTTAACATTTTGGGTAATAATAACTTTCTTTATCGTACGTGTTTTAACATGTCACTCTTGGTTGTATCACTTAGATAATGATTTAAATACTTCCAGAATATAAAACATAATAAATATATCATATATATTTAGAATATAAATATGTATAATAGACATATATATGAAATGGAAAACACCGTTTATGGAGACGGTAGTCCGTACGTACGCATAAACGTTGTTTCTGTTTTCATATAGTATTGAACGGAAGTAAATGAATAAGATATATGTAAGTAAATAAATCTTTATATATATATATATATATATATATCTAGTAGAATTATTATTTGATATATTACATACTTATTAGTAATATATATTTTTATAATCGTCGATGAATGGTGAACTTGGAAATGAATCTCATCGCGTCGTGGAGACGGTAATCCATAGGTACGCACGAGCGAAAATATCATTATTTTGATATTAAAATAATATATAATTGGATGTTATATCATATATACAGAATCATTATCATGTTATATTTATTATTTCCATGAATTACAAATCATTATTATACCCATACAAATAATAATATATTGAATAACAATTACACCACGGCGTGGAGACGGTAAGCCGTACGTACGCACGTATTGTCACATGTCATTCAAAGGATGGATAGAATACTGAATATGGTTGTACCATATTTATTATAATATTAAATTATATATGAGATACTGGATTCATTATTTTAGAATGGTAATAACAAAGAAAGAAAAGTGGAATAAGAAAGGAACTTGAAAAAAGGTAGTGAAATCATTACCTCTTCTTCGGGTTCTTCCTTTTGATTTGATCAAAAGGGCTCCTAAAGTTGGATGTATGACTAAAGGAAGGCCTCTAGGATGAAGTGAGGGAAGTTGAAAGAGTATTTGGGCAGAGGTTGGCTGAACCAAAAGGCTTTTATGGTGTGAGTTAATGAGAAGGGAGAGTGCCCTTTTATAAGAGGGGTGAGGGGCACCTTTGGAAAAGCTAGTATTATTATTTTATAATAAATTCATATTCGGTTTCTAATAGATCCAAAGTGGATTATTTAACGTTTAAGGTGGGGATGGGTCTAAAACCACTCAACCAATATAATTTAGACAGGTTTGGGTCATTATATTAACCTTATCTTTAAGTATTAACTCTTAGTTAATTAGTTTCACTTTTATAATGTCTCTTTGTATTTTTATATTATATGGTTCATAAACTTACTATATACATCCAAGAGACCCCCAAGTGGTCCATTAATGATACTCCTATCATGATATAAGTCTCTTTAATGAACCTTAGATTTTTATAAATTTAATATCAATTGATAATATAATATTTGTTTTAAAAACTCTTTTATGTCAATTTTGACACTATTCAATAATTGCTTTTTGTAAAACTCATAACAGAATTATTACTTCGAAAAAAGTTAATTAAATAAATCCTAAAATGTCATATTAACCTAGAAAATTATTGTAATTCATAAAAAGTCTCAAATTATATTTATTTGGGTATTTATAATATCAATTATTCTAATTTCTCATTAATTAGGTAATTACTGCATCATCATTGTGTCATAAATAAATTAAATTATTTAAAATCTAAAAATTATAAATAAAATATCATTATGTAGGAAATCTTTTTATATTTCTAATGAATATTTAAAATCAAATTTATCTTATGTATAACCCTATATTAAAAATTTTTTAGTTAATAAACGTTGATTATAACTCTTTTAACTCTTCTTTGAATTAAATAATAATAAATGTCCTAATCTAATCCAAGTGGACCTAAATGACAATATTTTATTCCTAAGGTTGTTTTTGGTCGAGATAAACTTGTCTAATAGAATTAGGACATGTGTTAGGGTAATATTAATATCATTTTTACCCTTAATTAACCTATTTACTTTTAACCGTGGTAAATAAAAGTAAAACGTTACTATTCACCAAAAATTATTTTAATCTCATTGAACCAAATTTTACACCTTGATATTAACCGTATCTCTCGGATTTTCGAAATTCCAATCACAGATGTGGTAAAATTAAGTTTTATGAAAAATTCAGTTTTTTAACTACCACTTAGTAGTTTCACTATTCATTAAAAATTGAAGTTTTTCAGAACAATGCCAAAATTTTACCTTAAGCTTTAATTGATATTCCGAATTCAAAAATGATGTCTATTTTACAAAATTCCAAACATATAAGTTGCATTAATTAATTTTATAATTAATTCCCGATGTCACAACAAATAGAGTGTTTTTAAGAAATAATATATATCAAAAGATTGGCAATTGTTTATGTCCAATTTCGAGTCTAGCTCAAAGCGGTGTTTTCGGGTTTTACCCCTAGGTACATTTGTACCAGAGTCGCCTCTACCTGCTCGTATCCAGACAGGGATGTATTGCTCAGAAAACTCACCAAATCTCTACAATACCAAAATTCTAGGAAGTTCTTCTTTACTAATCCTCAAAGTCTATCTTAGGGCTATGTGCTCTAATCAGAGTTTATCTAAATCTATTTTCCAAGGTTATTGCTAAACTTCCTCTGATACCAACTGTAACGCCCCGACCCCAATGACCCAGATTTGTGCATTATTTTAATACATTGGCATGATTACAAGGAACCAAGTCCCGAAGAACCGATCAGTTTAGCAGTCTTAGAAAATAGATTACATACATGAATGTTACATTACACTTCATAACATACAAAACAACATAAATAATCCTTTATGAATGCCATTATTACCTTATCTTAACCCTGCATATCAATCACATTACACTTCTTGGAACACTGGGAAAAA
The DNA here is from genome assembly GCA_963277665.1 of Viscum album. Classification (NCBI taxonomy): domain Eukaryota; kingdom Viridiplantae; phylum Streptophyta; class Magnoliopsida; order Santalales; family Viscaceae; genus Viscum; species Viscum album. Next base: position 942,012,215 of record OY728145.1, read on the forward strand.
TAAAACATAGAAAGGGGTGAGCTCAAATGCTCAGTAAGGGTAAGCAATACAGCGGAAACTTTCAAAAATAAGCATAAAAATTTAAGTCATTGTATAAAACTAAAACAAAAGCCTTTTAAACTTGAAATTCAGCATAATATGGTAGAAATAAAATGAAATAATTCCATTTACTTATTCACATGGATATTCTACAAATCAAATAATCACATGCAATATCAGTAACCACTTTCATAATGATGGAATGCATAATGCCAGACTATCATAACCACATATCCAAGGCCTCGTGCCAAGACTAAAAATAAGATTTTGTCAAGGTCTTGTGCCAAGACACTAGTTTGTCTCATGAGACCTACCGATGCATCAAGGAGCTATAGCGGGCTCCACCCGTCACTTACTATGTCCAATGCATTCCCATATGAAAAGGTTTAAACATAACATAAACATTTGTATTAAAACTATCATACGAAATGTCAATAATTTCTCCATAAACCATGAATGGTATAAAAATAACACATCCACAGTTAAACATATCACAAAACATCAATACAATACAAAAGTTTTGTATCCTAATAAATGAACTGCAAATAAGCTTAAAATCCATCAAAGGATTTTGAGATAGATGAAATCAAAACTATTTGAGAGAAATATCACTTTTCATGAAATCATTTAAAAGTCAAACATTTATAAAGTAAGTAATTTAAAAGATATTTTTCAATCAAATTGTCCCATACCACTTTGAAACTTTTGAAAAGAAATATCATTTCAAAACATTCATGTCCATATAAATAAATCCTTAAAACCATTTTGAAAACATGGACATTAATTGAAAAGATTTAGAAAGATAAATCTTTAAAACATTTGAAATCTTTATCCTGATAAAGGGTACCTTTAAAAATCCTTAAAATATTCATTTTGAAATCATTTTTATGAAAAATGGACATGGATGATAAAAATGTCCCAGTAAATACTTACACACAAACAATCTCAGATAATGATGAGATTAAGGAATTAACCCTTACTAATTTGATAACTTATGAAACAGACAACCCCTGAAAGAGGTATCATACAATGAATATGTAAATACACATAAATTAAAGTATATTACACAAATAATAAAATTATGGGCAGTACATACACCACACAAAAGGTAATAGTGGCAATATGGCATGAATCTCACGGGAATAAGGAGTGAGATTAAAACCCCTTACCTTGCACTTTCCTTTAGTCGAGGGTATGTTTAACCTTCTGTAAAAAGATCGTAGTATGTTATTAAATTATACCAGAACCAAATTAATATTTATGATATCATACCTGATTCATTTATGACTTCATATTAACCATTTAATAATAATTTCCATGTTAAGTTAACATTTTGGGTAATAATCACTTTCTTTATCATACGTGTTTTAACTTGTCACTCTTGGTTGTATCACTTAGATAATGATTTAAATACTTCCAGAATATAAAAAATGATAAATATATAATATATATTTAGAATATAAATATGTATAATAGACATATATATGAAATGGAAAACACCGTTTATGGAGATGGTAGTCCGTATGTACGCATAAATGTTGTTTCTGTTTTCATATAGTATTGAACGGAAGTAAATGAATAAGATATATGTAAGTACATAAATACTTATATATATATATATATATCTCCAGTAGAATTATTATGTGATATATTACATACTTATTAGTAATATATATTTTTATTATCGTCGATGAATGGTGAACTTGGAAATGAATCTCATCGCGTCGTGGAGACGGTAATCCGTACGTACGCATGAGCGAAAATACCATTCTTTTGATATTAAAATAATATATAATTGGATGGTATATCATATATAAAGAATAATTATCATGTTATATTTATTATTTACATGAATTACAAATCATTATTATAGCCATCCAAATAATAATATATTGAATAACAATTACACCACGACGTGGAGACGGTAAGCCATACGTACGCACGTATGGTCACATGTCATTCAAAGGATGGATAGAATACTGAATATGGTTGTACCATATTTATAATAATATTAAATTATATAGGAGATACTGGATTCATTATTTTAGAATGGTAATAAAAAATAAAGAAGAAGTGGAATAAGAAACGAACTTGAAAAAGGGTGGTGAAATCATTACCTCTTCTTCGGGTTCTTCCTTTTTGATTTGATCAAAAGGGATCCTTAAGTTGGCTTTATGACTAAAGTAAGGACTCTAGGATAAATTGAGGGAATTTGAGATAGTATTTGGGCAGAGGTTGGCCGAACCAAAAGGCTTTGAAGGTGTGAGTTAATGAGAAGGGAGAGTGCCCTTTTATAAGAGGGGTGAGGGTCACCTTTGGAAAAGCTAGAAATATTATTTTCTAATAAATTCATATTCGGTTTCTAATGGATCCAAAGTGTATTATTTAAAGTTTAAGGTGGGGATGGGTCTAAAACCACTCAACCAATAGAATTTAGACAGGTTTGGGTCATTATATTAAACTTATCATTAAGTATTAACTCTTAGTTAATTAGTTTCACTTTTACAATGTCTCTTTATATTTTTTATATTATATGGTTCATAAACTTACTATATACATCCAAGAGACCCCCAATTGGTCCATTAATGATACACCTATCATGATATAAGTCTCTTGTCCGAGACTTAGATTTTTAGGAATTTAATATCAATTGATAATATAATATTGTTTTTAAAAACTCTTTTATGTCAATTTTGACACTATTCAATAATTGATTTGTGTAAAACTCATAACAGAATGATTACTTCAAGAAAAGTTAATTAAATCAATCCTAACATGTCATATTAACCTACAAAATTATTTTAATTCATAAAAAGTCTAAAATTATATTTATTTGGGTATTTATAATATCAATTATTCTAATTTTTAATTAATTAGGTAATTACAGAATCATCATTTTGTCATAAATATATTAAATTATTTAATGTCTAAAAATTATAAATAAAATATCATTATGTAGGAAATCATTTTAGATTTCTAATGAATATTTATAATCAAATTTATCTTATGTATACCCCTATATTAAAAATTTTTTAGTAAATAAACCTTGATTTTAACTCTTTTAACTCTTCTTTAAATTGAATAATAATAAATGTCCTAATCTAATCCAAGTGGACCTAAATGATAATATTTTATTCATAAGGTTGTTTTTGGTCGAGATAAACTTGTCCAATAGAATTAGGACATGTGTTAGGATAATATTAATATCATTTTTACCCTTAATTACCCTATTTACTTATAAACGTGGTAAATAAAAGTAAAAAGTTACTATTCACCAAAAATTATTTTCATCTCATTGAACCACATTTTACTTCTTGATATTAACCGTGTCTCTCAGATTTTTGAAACTCCAATCATAGAAGTGGTAAAATTAAGTTTTATGAAAAATTCAGTTTTTTAACTACCACTTAGTAGTTTCACTATTCATCAAAAATTGAAGTTTTTCAGAACAATGCCAAAATTTCACCCTAAGCTATATTTGATATTCTGAATTCAAAAATGATATCTATTTTACAAAATTCCAAACATATAAGTTGCATTAATTAATTTTATAATTAATTCCCGCTGTCACAATAAATAGCATGTTTTTAAGAAACAATATATATCAAAAGATTTGCAATTGTTTATGTCCAATTTCGAAGTGAAATTAATTCTAATGAACACCACTGGATAAAATGGTAAAAATATATTCTAATTATACTTTAAAACCACTCAAATTATTAATTTATCACCATTAATTATTTTGATTAAAAAAGTTTTTTAAAATTAAAATTTAGTAATTTTCACTATTCATCAAAATATTAAAGTTATCCGAAAAGTACCAAAATTTCACCTTAGGAAAAATTCGATACTCAGAATCCAAAAATGAAGTCCATTTTGAGAGATAAAATTTATAAAATTTTAAAAAGTAGGTTTTACTATTCATTACGGCTAGTTTGATTGGTTGTAGTGTGTGTTAGAACTCGAAGTTGTGTACAACACACGCTACTGTATTATTTAAAGAGAAGCGTACCATGGAAGCTTGGGGTGTTACATTGTAAAATTTTTTTATGTCCCCATTCTAAAGAATAAATTTATTTAGTCAAATTGAATATATAAAATTTTAAAATATTGGATTTAAAAAGGGTTCACTATTAAAGTTGGTAAAAGTGCATTTTTGAAAAATACTTCTTTTATCTGAATAAAAGGAATTTGTTCTTACATTATTTCTAAGAAACTCATAATATGGATTCTAAAATTATAAGGATTATATAAAGTTTAAAATTTAGTTTATACTATACATGACCTCTTTTGAACGGCTTGTTTGGTAAGTTATGGTGCGCTTTAACTCGGTGTTGCGTGTAGTGCAAGTTATTGAATTATTTTGAAGAAATAACCCACTATGAAATCTTGGGGTGTTACAATAAATAACTCTATAATTGAATTATTTAAGAGGAAGAGTAATTTTATATTTTCCTCTCCCTATTCTATTGTTATTAGAGATAATGGCTATGTCTTTCTTATACTCCTCACTTTATTCATCATCACATTCAAACCTTAATTTAATTATAATTTTATTCTTTCTTAAATTTTAATTATATATCCTTTTTTCGTTCTCCTAAATATTCTTGTTTTCCTCATTTCATAATTTAGGAGAGTATTATGAGACTCATCATGGTAAAGGTCTCTTATCACCTCTACAACAAATATTCTTTTGTCAAATATATCACAAAAATTTCACATCAACTTATTTGTAATTATTTAATCCTCCATATTGAATCCAAATTATCTATATGGTTAATATCTCATTGATCCATGTAATGTAGTTATACATAGTATCATCATCAGTCGTCTATATACCATCAAAATTAGTACTCCAAATCTAAATCCTATCCTTCTTACCATTACATTTACTTTATACATATTTTCCTGTTTCTCTCACACCTCCTTCATAATTTTAAGTCTGATTATCTTGGAAAGGACTTTATCAGTCATCAAATGGAATTTATATCTTTCCCATTTACATTAAAATTCATATTGTTAGAATAATTCATGTTAGAATATTTTCTAAGTGGAATAAATCCCGCTATAATAGCATCACTTACATCAATTGTTGACATAATCGAGATTCTTTATGAAACTCCTTTAAATATTCGATCATTCAAAAGGGAAATGTTATATCTTGGATACCACTTAATGTTCCCATGTTTGGTTAGATAACTAAGAATGGGTGTGAATCATTTATCCTATTTACCTTTTATTATTTCCTCTTTTTAAACCAAACTTCATGATTGGTTAACATTTCTACCCCCTCATTATTATTTGTCTCACACTTTCTTATATGCATGAAAGAAGATAAAGCACAAAAGGATTTATATTTGTTATCCTTGAAAGGCTAGTTCTTTATTACAGATTTTATAATCTCATAATATCTCATTAATATTATTTTCTTATTTTGAGTAAGGAAGAACTATGATTTTTAGAAGATCTTCTCATTAAATTATCCCTCAAATCTCAATCAATGTATTCCTATGGCGTGAAAATAATCTCATAAATCAGCTTTATCTTGATTCAATATATTATATTGAATTAGAAAATATTTTTTTATATTTAATTACCTACATAAATTCAATTAATCATCATCTTATATGAATCATGAGAAGTCTCAAATCACTCATATGGATCCTTGAGATGATATACACAGTCTCACAAATAACACACAATAAAACTTCCTTAGACACAAATGACCCATATTTTTTTCCTCAAATGACTTGTATGAACCCTTAAATGTCTCATATTCATAGTTGAATGAATCATACATAGTTTGAAATGACTTTTATGTAGTCCAATGACTCTCACACAATCTTAATTGAATCTTACATTTATTTAATATTTCAAAAAAAAAATATAAATCCACTCATACATAGCTTATGGTTATAGTTATATAGATTCAAAATTCTCATAATTGAATCATACAGAGTCACATAATAACACATACATAGATGTGAATTTTTCTTTAAATGGCTTATATAGAATCTAAGACTTATCCAATTTTATATATCTGTAAATTCAAGACTTTCTTTAAATAATTCCAAAACAATTAAGTCCATATAAGATCCTTTTTACTCAATTAAAATTTACTCCACACATCTTTAAATAACATTTATTAGTAATTTCTAGAATTTAACCTTAAATCAACAGGATGTTCACCCTAATTTTTACTATATTTTTTCACTCTAATGATATTAGGCCTTCAATCCACCTACTAGATATCTTCTAAACCTCCACTTGGAAACTATTATAAATGGTACCACTTATCAATAATAATTACATGTCTAGATTTTAAAAAATATTGTCTTCATGATCATCACATTTTGGGCCTACTACACAAATATTTCTAGGTAGGATATTCAAGATAAAATTAGCCCACTTTCCATTATATCTATCCTTAAATACCTAGAAAACAACTAAATTGACTTATTTTAACATCTACAACACAAATTAATAGCTTTAATTATCATGTAATACTTAATTATTAATAGTAAATACAACCAAACACATGGGATCTTCAACATCCACAACACTTGAGTGAAATAGCTTCCAAAAGACACATATTCATGATCAGTAATGGAAAGTGAGACTGAAAATTGTTTCTTTCTATACCATGAAACTAAATAATCTCTAATAAAATAAAAAGTTCTAAAAGTTTTGTATAATAAATTATATATCCACCAAATTCTACAACAGAAAAACTCTTAAGAGTATGCTCAATTCTATAGTAGTAAATTAATCCAAGTTCTGAAGTTCCTTTAAGGAATAAAAAGATCCACTTGACTTCCTTAAGATAGGATTCATTCAATTTTTCATGGAATATTTCCCAAAAGAATATTGAATATATAATTTCTGGTTAAATATCCATCAAATAGAGTAAGATTTATATCATCAATCTAAACTTTTTTTAACTTACTAGTTTCTCAGATTTATCATGGCCATGTTACAGGAGGCACTTACTAGAGTATTAATACTTGAAGCATTGTAAAAAATGTATTTAATAAATATATTATTTACCTAGGTTGTGTTAGGATTATACCATTAGGGATTTGATTTATTTGTAATAGAAGAAAATAGCTAATTTTACTCATCATGTTTATATATAACTAACTCTAAATAAGTTTTGAGAAACTACTTGCAAGAGTTTTTGGATTTTATCCAAATATAATGTCATACACATAAATTTCAATAATGATATTGTCCTTGAAAAAAATATTAATAAAAAACATTGGGTTTTTATTTCCTTTACATTTTTTATGAAATACGAAACTAGAAAATTAGTCATACCAAGATCTTAACACTTGTTTAATTCTGTAAAGATATTTGGTGAGATTAAAAATAAGTTCCAAAAAAATTAAATTTTCAATACTATGGGTTTTCAATATAAAAATATTCTGAAATATATCCATTAAGAAAATAATTCCTTACAACCATTTGAAAAAAATTAAATATTTGGTGAGATGAAATATCTTGAAGTATATGGATGGACTCGAGCATATATACCATATTAGAAGTTTCTCTACAATTTATGTCCTTTCTTAGTTATAAACTATATAAACTATTTTCTTCTTATTCTAGACAATAATTTAATTTTTATCATACTTATTCTAGAAGACCCATTTAATACCTATAACCATAAGACCCTTCATATGGAAAAATACGGCCAAAACCTTGTTCTATTTGAATTCACTAAGCTCCTCCTACATCATAACTATCCATATTTCATTACCAAAGGCATTATCTTCCATTTAGGTTTAAATAGGGATAGGTATACAAGATGTTTACATTCATTTCTAACAAAACTTTTCATTATTTAAAAGTATCATTTATGAACTGATTTTTTTTAATAAATAAGGATTCCATAATGATATGGGGAATATTAATAAGTATTAGAGATGTATGGAAGTTTAGAATAAGGTTCTCCCATTATAAATGGAAAAAGGAGTTTGTATTGTTATAGCATGAATAACATGGCTATAAATCTATAAGTATAATCCTCTATAATTTGAAAATTTTAAAGACAGTCTCAAGTCAAAGGCGCATACTGAAGTTGGAAGTGATCTATAAAATAATTTTTTAAGGTTGAATAGTTTTCTATATAGTGATATTGAAGATATGTGTTTAAAGAAGTCAAAAATATAGTTGATTTTGTAAGAAATCATTCAAGGAGTAAAGAGCTTCTAGGCCAATGGATATAAGTAATTGCATCAATTGGGTAAAGTTTTGAGAATATTAGAGATTTCTTAGAGACATGTGAGGATTTTATGATGTGATACAACAAGTTATAAAATTAAATGTAGTGAATCTATAATTCTAGCACTTAAGTAGACAATTTTGGAATTCCATGATCCACCATATGTTGTGTAAGGATCATTCAAAGAATCCAAGTTGAAATTTTTCAAAGGAATGAGTTATGTAAGGATTATACTTAAGCTCAAAAGAATAATTGTCTACTGAATAATTATGGATCAATTAAGTATGCAAGGAATATTAAATTTTTAATTATCATTTATAGTTCGTATAAAGATCATCCATCACTGTGTAAACATAATTTTCTATGTAAGTGTCTTTTTTACCTGTATTAGGATGACCAGTGTTTTCATAAATATAATCCAAGAAATTAATATAGATGAAGGTATTAATTAATATCATCAATTATATACATAAGTATGGTTCTTTTCTGTGTAAGTTTAAACATTTAGAAAAAAATTCTAAATCCCAAATGATGAAAAATAAAATTTTACAGAATTTATATTCTGAATATATAACTATAATGGGTTGATTATAAGTTTCTCACTTGTTCATAAATCATATGTTAATAAATTTTTTAGGAAGGATGATTTTTTCAAGTGCCTGAGTTATCAGAATTTTTTTTCACATGAAAATTTATTGTTTACATAAGCAGGTAAGAGAATATATAAGAAGATTCTAGACTAGTTGAAAATAAGAAGTGATCTACAATGGGTAATTAAGGAATACAAAAATAAACTAATTTTTGTGTTATTTTTATGAGGTATTCATCTTAATTATTTTGTAAAGTTGTTAACCACTTGAAGGGAAAAAGGTAAATTTTTAATTATTTTATGAGAGGTTGTGGGAGTCTAACCCATCTAAAGAGGTTAGTGGTTAGTGTATGAGAGATTATGCATGATAAAAATGGTTATTTAATCATCTTTATTTCTAAAGGTAAGAATGAAATATCCTATAATATATCCATTTTCAGTATATTTAAATAAACCTTTAATTAAATCTGTCACCTATATAGGAATTTTGTTTTGAGGAGAAAGATGAAAAAACTAAGAAAAATTAAAGAGATCATGTAGTGGAATATGGGTGATTAAGTAGTATGGGAAGTTAAGACTAAAGTGGAGAGTCTTTAGATATTTGAAAATTTTTGAGCCTAATAAGACCTTAAAATATACACATGTAGTAAGCTATAACTAATAGTAATGTTTCCAAGAATATGTGAGAAAAGCTTGTAATACTTTGGAAGAACATGATTCATTGAATTAAAGAAGAACAAGGATGACACACTACTCTAAAATACAATAGTTGGAGTAAAAAACCAATTCATGGGAGTTTAGAGGACCATATGAACATTGGTGGGATCCAATTCAAAGAAATGATTGGGATACTATAGATGCAAAATATTTTTAGGAGATAGCTTTAACTAGTGTGAGACGATATAATGAACCCATTAGGTAGTGGCCACTTGATCACTGGGAACCAAACACTTTGGGATATTTCTCAATAGACGTTTTGGGAGATAGTTTTTACCGATACTTTGGATGATTAATAGTTGAGAAATTGGGTATCAAAACTTGACCTGAACCTATAAAGTAGTACTATCTTCTATGAATTTTTACTACTATAATATTTTGGTGGGATTTTGATATGAAAAAGTGTGGATTAAGGATATAACTAACCATATAGGTTAAAATAAAGGAGTAATTTATAAAAATAGAAAAATATAGGATTGATTCACCTCATCTCTCTCTTAGTGATCTCACCATACCTGGGCACTAAAAGTTCTATCAGAGTGAATCCATGTTACTTATAAAATATCTATGTAGTATTATAAAAAATCAAAATCTATTTAATAGTAGAGGAGAATAATTTTATTATAATAATTTTCATGGATATAAGAACTGAATTATTCCATATTTACTATCACAAAGATTGAATTTAAGTGAGGTTATCATAGTGGGATTTAACACACTTGTAAGAGATTCTCCCATGAATTATATTGAAAAGATAAATCTTGAAGTGGATAACAAAGAAATTTATTTCATCCCATCAAATATATTCGATAAAGTATACACCAATATAATAGGTCTTTAAACTATTAAGGATACATGAAAGAGGATAGAAAATATGTATGAAGGTAATGTGATGATCAAGGAATCCAAACTTCATATTTGTAGAGAAAATTTTGAATACAATCATATGGTTGATTAAGGGGTATATATGACAAATTTACCATCATTAACGAAATTTTCATCCATATTAGAGGGTCTTTAGATAAATACGAAGATTCAATAGTTGTAAATAAGCATATAAGAAACTTACTAGATATATTCGACCCAAATGTTTCAACCCTTGAGGAGAATAGAGATATATACCTTAATGATCCACATAGTACCATCCTTAATTATGAAATTAGGAAATCATGAGTATTCAAAAGGAAATAAAAGGATGATATATAATTTAAAGATATGAAAGAACAAAATATCAAGTAAATGAAGGTTGGATCTAAGTCGAATTCAAAAATTAATGATTAAATAAGTAAAGTGTGCAATAAATCCATGGAATTTATCTCAAGATCATTAGAAGAGGGAAAGGAAAATAAAAAGTTTTGTTTACTATTAAATAATTCAATTATGGATTCATTATCTACTTTGAAATTAACTCCCCAAATGAGAAATATATTAAGGCTAAAAGTGGTGAAGATAAAGAGGAATTCTATGGATGAAAACCTATAAGAACCATTATAAAGAAGAAGTAATTTGGAAAATACTGAAGAAACCTAATGATTAGAGAATAAAGTGGATACTTATCAACATAGAGTGTGTCAAAAGATGATGGTATTCATCACAAAACCTTTATAGATTATGTTAGAAATCATAAATACATATTAAATAGTAAATAGAATGAAGAATGAAATGGATACACTGAATACATGTTGAGACTAAAAATTATATCCTATATTGAGAAAAAATATGAGTTAAATAATAGGGTAAAGTTATTGAAAAGAGTGAAATCAGTGAAAATGTGAAAAAAATCCATCTCATAAAGAAGAAAAAAATTACAAGGAGAAAATTAAAGAAAAGGATAAGAATTGGAAGATCATGTTAAAAAATTTGTTAAATAGAAAAAGAGGTACATTAAGTGTAATATGAGTATCTTAAAGATAAAAAACCTTGAACACCATGATAGAATACTATTAAAAAGTTGTGTAGATTTGGACCGAATCATCCAAAGATACTGAGAAGACCATCCCCAAGAAAGGGTATAATTTGTTTTTATTTTTAAAAATTATACTAAATCTATATTTTCTAATTATACATATTATAAAAATAAAACTAGAGGTTTTTAGGTTGAAAAAATTCATAAAATTTGTGCTCATACTATAAAAAGAAACATATATAAGCTTAGAAATGAAAAATACCCTAAGAATATTGAAAAATAAAGTCCAGAGTACATCGAGACAATAAACAGTTTTTCTCCAATTGTTTTATAAAAATAATGAAATATGGATCTTTAGTGGGTATTGTTGGGTTGAGGAAAATAGGGTAACAAATCCTTTAACTTATATTACAATATGGCACTCAAAAGTAATTGAGTGAAGTAATGGGAGGAAATATAGAAACAAGTGAATAGGATCTATTAGAATAAGAAACACTATTATAAAATAAAATTCTGAAGTTGTAAAATCTATAAGACTATCTATACAATGTAAAAATTTATTACTTGAGGATATTTTGGGAAGATGTGACTAATAAGATCCAAATGATGAATTTTTTAGGAAATTCCTTCTAGGACAAGGATTATTGGATATTGGAGTGAAGAGAATGCAAAAAAAGGAAATGAGAAGCTGGACTATGTTGGTCAAGGTGAATATTGTCAAAATATGAAGGTGATAAAGGTACAAGGTAATTATTATTCTAATGATTGAAAATAATGTTCATAAGAAGTTGAAAGGTTATAAAAAATAGATAACTACAAAGAACATGAGATATTGTTGGGTATATTTAAAAAATATTAATAAAACTCAAAAACTAATTTATTAATCGTATCATTTCATTCATATATGTTAAAACGAAGAAAAATAAAATATATAAATTTTAATATTCCTTTATTTCTCATAATAAGAAGTACCCATATAAGGAAATAATTGAAATAAATAAAGAAATCATGCAACAAATGAATAATAATTATAAATAATTCAACCAAGGAGATATCAAGATCTCATGAAGAGAAAAATATAAAAATCATAGAGGATCCTAGTTGAGAGGAAACTATCAAATTTACTGCTATCATTGAAGAGTAAGAAGAATACCCATCCTTATTACCTTGTTTATTTTTTGCTTGAAATAAATTATAGGAACATGAAGAAAATAAATTAATGGGGATATGGATGATTTTTTTTCCTACTAGATAACAAGAAAATAATCTCTTCATAGATTGTTGAAATCACTATGAAGAAGAGGAAGTGAGTTCATCCCTTAAGGGGGTGAAAATATGAAGAGAAATTTTCTATAGGTATGTTTTTATAATTCTGGAATTTCTAGAAATCCCTTTAAAACCGTAATTTGAGAAAAGATAACAACACTATCCATACTTTTTTTGAATTTATAAAACATGTTTGTAAACACTACTAGAAAAACAGGTATTTGCGACGGGTCATTTGCGACGGGATCCCGTCGCAACAACAATTTTTTGCGACGGGCCCGTCGCTAAAACTATTTTTTGCGACGGGGATTCTCCCCGTCGCAAATAGTACTTCGTATATTTGTAAAAAACTTTTAAAATAGTTTTTTGCAACAGGCAATAAAAAAATATTAATAAATTATTTTAATGCATATAATAATAATACTATTTGCGACGGGCATAGTATCCCGTCGCAAATACTATAAAAAAATAAAAAAATAAATTATTAATAAATTATTTTAATTAATCTAATAATAATCCAATTATAATTCAAAAATAAAAAATAATAAAATATTAATAAATGATTTTAATTAATATAATAATAGAATTATAATTTACAAATAAAAATAATAAATTATTTTAATTAATATAATAATAATAGAATTATAATTCAAAAATAAAAAATAATAGAATATTAATAAATGATTTAATTAATATAATAATATTAGAATTATAATTCATAAATAAAAAAATATTAATAAGTTATTTTAATTAATATAAAAAAAATAGAATTATTTTACATTCAAATATTAAAATAATTCAAGTATTACAAAAAAATATAATTAAATTATAATATTATAAAATTTTAATATATATATAAAATTTAATATTATAAAATATAAATAATATTATTATTCATATTAATATTGTTATTTAAAAATATAATATTATTAATATTTTATAGTGAGACAGAAACTACGAATAGAAAAAAAATCATATTTTGATTTCACAAATTTTATAACATAAATACAAACACTAATCTGAAGGAGGGGGGAGGTGGGGGATCTGCAGATGGTGGTGGAGGAAAATCCATCCCTAAAGCATGAGTGAGTCGGTGCATGTACTCCATCTGCTCCTGATGCTGCTGTTGCCACCGACTCGTCTGCTCCTCGTACAGCTGCTGCTGGCATCGACGCTCCTCCTCATGCTACTGACGCATCTGCTCCTGCTCCTGTCGGAGACTCTCTATCAGTGCAGTCTGAGATCGCAATTGATCCTCATACTGTGTAGCAGAAGAAGATGCATGAGCTCCTCTCGAGCTGGACGCCGACATCGCAGCACTGCCATAATAATCTCCGGGAGTCAGTCGAGAGTCGATACCAACTACCCGGCCCTTCTCGAAGGCATACTAGGTGGCCTGCATCCATGCTGCCTCATCAAACTGACGGCCAGTGGTCTGATCTGATGACTCGGCCTGACTCTCAGGCCGGGCTTGTGACGCTACGGCCTCATATGACTCCTGTAGTTGCAATTTAAAATTAAAATTGTGAATATATTATATGTAGTTAATTTTTAAACTTGAAAAGAAATAATACTGACCGCGATGTGATGCTGACGATCACCTCTGAGCTCCCCAGTAGCAGGATCACTATACATCCTCCGATATACGTCGTACTCCATAATATCGGGGTTCTCGACAGCCTATAAGAATAAAAAATAAACTGTTAATATTTATAGTTATATAAAATATTTATAAATAATGTACGTACCAGATGTTGTCTATGAGTACTGAAAGAACGACTCCCAGCTCGATGAGTCACCTCCTATCTCCCCCGATTCTGCCTCCCCACCGATGATCTCCTCTGAAAGGCACCACTCAACCAGTGCGTACATAATCCATCCCATACATGGGATGAAATGTACTCTGGTCGGTGTGCTCTACATGACTCGTCAAAATCTGACACTCCTGCTTTCTTCATCGCAGCTTTTCTTAAATTGTGAAAAAACTGACGAAGGCGATCACGCATGGCCACCTCCCATGCCTCGTGGATGGCGTCACGCATGGTATCCTTGATCGGATACCATAAAACCTACAAATAAATCAAAATATCAAGTTAGAAATGAAATAATTTTCAAAATAAAAATTATTTATTTACGTACGTACCAACCAATGGCCGAACATGGCCTGCTGCACATCAATGGGAATCTACTCCAATGTGGTCCACAGCTGAGAGAAATAGTTGCACAAAATAGCGCTGCCCTTTCCGACTGCTATATGCGGAAAACTGTAAAAATAATAAACATTTATTATATGAATAGATTAATGAAATCTTAGTCAAATCCATAGGTTATCACACAGGTTATCACACCTCTGTGTGCATGGAAGAAACCCAAGACGTGGACGTCACTCGGGGACGGGGTCAGGAATCATCAATCGTGCAAGACCGCGCCCCCTCCTCGTACTCCCTGGAGCGCCTGTAGGATGAGGGTCATCTGTCAGCAACTCATCTGCATCGAAAGTCAGGTCAGCATCCGCCAACTAACGAAATGTGGCGTCGTCCATCTGAAACAGAAAATGTTAATGTTAGAAAATAATTGATAATTACTATTATATATACATATATATATATTATGATTGTATATAAATACCATGGAATTCTATCAGTGTTCATCTTCATCATCATCTTCATATATGTCAATGTCATCTTCATATTCCTCCTCAACATCATCGATATCCATTCGAGTTACAGTTGCTTTATCTCTTACCATTTCAAATTCATATGTGACATCATTAACATCATCGTCATCACCGACTCTTAAATGTGGGGTGTCTTCATCTATACTCATGTCTCTTTGTAAAAAAGATTGATTTTGAGTACTCTCTTGAAAAACTTTAATTCTTTGCACATCAGTGAGAGCACATTCACTTTGACTAAACTGATTGTCTCGAATTTTGATTTTTATTACACTCCACCAATCAGTCAAGTCTCTTGATGTAGCACAGTACTTTGCGTAATAAACTTGATATGCCTGTGGATCCAATAAGAATGGTTCATTTACTGCGAGAACACTTTTACATTTAATATCGATGATTCCATGAGTCGGATGAACACGCACGCCTCTCTCTGTATCCAACCACTGACATTTGAACATGGTTATGTAATGTTTTCCAAGATAACAGAGTTCAATGATTTCATCAAGTATGCCATAAAAGTCAAATTCATTTTCTCGATGATGAGATCCTCTCAAGCTAACTCCACTGTTCATTTTTTTTTTCGATTCCCCATATGCATGTGTGTGGAATCGAAATCCATTCACCACATATGCATTATAAGTTTTAACAAGTTTGGAAGGTGGGTTACTCAATACACACAACCGTTTGTCAATTTTATCAGCATGTCGAGACACCTGAAAATTTGTGAAATAATTATCAATATAGTAAACTATACATTGAATGAGTTGCTAAAAGATAAAGAATTTATGTTACCAGTTTTTGAAACCACTGAGAGAAATTTTTCAGTCGACGTTCTTCGAGAGAAGCTGCTGTAATTTGTGAAATTTGTTTCTTGATATGATTATCATACAACCTATAAAAACCAAAGTTATTTACTGTAACATAAATGATAGAATAAGTGATATAAACACTTACAGTACAACTGATGTCATCTCTTCACAGTTGATCAGAACATATGTATGAGCTCTATGATGTTCATCATCTGAAAGCCAGCGTTCAAAAACTCCACCAAAACCAAGCTCTGACTGGTTGAAAACAGATAATTGATTGTCGATTTCATCAATATTCCTCTCGTTCCGTCCCATTCGGTTGTGTTTTGAAGGATACTCCGATTCAAAATAATGGGAGCAGAAAAAAGATATTTCCTCTTGTAAATAAGCTTCTGCAATAGATCCTTCAAAAGATGCTTTGTTACGTACTTTTCTTTTCAATTTTAGCATGCATCTTTCAAATGGGTACATCCATCGAAACTGTAATGGACCTCCACATTTGGCTTCACATGGAAAATGTAACATCAAATGTTCCATTGAGTCGAAGAAAGACGGCGGAAATATTTTTTCCAGTTTACATATAATTACAACAACATCTTTTTCAAGTTTTCCTAGAGCATCATAATCTACTATAGCCACAAAAATTTCCTGAAAAAAATGAGACATGTCAGTTATGGAATCCAAAATCACAGAATTCAACAGACCTCTTAATCCAATGGGTAGAAGTCTTTCCATTATAACATGAAAATCATGACTTTTTAATCCAGTAATATGACCATTCTTTACACATCTACCCAAATTGGAAGCACATCCATCTGGAAGTCTCAAATCTACAATCCACTGACAAAATAATAAACGGTTTTCTTTAGACAGTGTATAAGCTGCTTTTGGTTTCAGTAACCTTTCTGTTCTGACATTCTCAAACAGTTCCAATTCTGGACACCTGTAAATTTGGGCAAGATCTAAACGTGCATTTACATTGTCTTTGCTCTTTCCTAGTGTATCCAAAACTGTATGAAACAAATTATCAAAATAGTTCTTCTCAATATGCATGACATATAACATGTGTTGGACCAACAAATCAGACCAATATGGCAAATCCCAAAATATGCTACGTTTAATCCAATTGTGTTCTTTCCCAAAACCAGAAATTTTTTGTTGGTTTATTGTGGGACCAAAAGTGATGGGAGGTAATGAAAATAAAACTGATTTTAACTCCGAACCTGATAGCATTTTTGGAGGTCCATCCCTTTCAACTGTTCCTTTTCTGAAATGAGATCTGTTTCTGCGAAAAGGATGATCAGCTGGAAGAAATCTGTGATGACAGTAAAAATAACAAGGTTTCTTTCCATGAATGACCATAAATGCTTTGTTCTCTCCCATATAGTAAGGACGTGATTTCTGACCATGTGTACTCCAGCCAGATAACATCCCATAAGCCGGGAAGTCACTTATTGTCCACATCAATGCTGCTCTCAGTATGAAATTCTGTTTCGTTGCAACATCATATGTACTGACACCAGTACTCCACAATAAATTTAATTCATCAATAATTGGTTTCAAATAAACATCAATATTTTTCTTCGGATGTCCTGGAATTAGTAAAGTCAAAAAGATATATGGCTCCTTCATCAACATCCATGGAGGTAAATTGTACGGAGTTAAAAAAATAGTCCAATATGAATATTGACTACCATAATATCCAAATGGACAGAAACCATCAGTGGAAAGGCCCAGTCGAACATTTCTAGCTTCTAAAGCAAAGGATGGATGCACTCTATCAAAATGTTTCCATGAATCACCATCAGCTGGATGATTCAATCTTTTATCGGTTGAAATATTCTCTTTATGCCACGGCATCATTGTCGCTGTATTCTTAGACATGAATAAACGATGAAGTCTGGATGTAAGCGGAAAATATCTCAACTGTTTTACAGGAATCAAACCAGACTTCCCGTGTTGTCCTTCTTTATATCTCTATTGCCCACATGTGGGGCAACTATCCAACGACTCATTTTCCCCTGAATATAAAATGCAGTCATTTGAACATGCATGAATCTTCTGACAAGTAAGTCCCAAATTTCAAACCAGCCTCTTACTCTCATAGTAATTTGCAGGTAAAACATTTCCTTCGGGTAACAGTGTTTTAAGCAAAGAAAATATCTGGTCAAAACAGGTGTTTGACATTCAGTTATCTGATTTGATAGCCATAAATTTTGCAACTGATTCTAATTTACTCATCTTGCAGCAAGGATATAATGCATCCTTAGCAGACTTCAACAACTCATAAAATTCAGACGGTGCCAACTCAGGATTTGAAGCTATATCAGCCGGAATTTCTGTATGTTGAACAGATGAACCTGCAACATCATGTACTAAATCTTGAAACCGGGATGGATCTGGAATCAAGTTGGTATCACCTGCTCTAGAACTGCATTCACCGTGTTGATACTAAAAAACATAATCTGGTTGAAAACCAAAACGCAAGAGATGTTCTCCCACTTTGTCAAACGTGTCAGACGTTCTCAATGCACATTTTCTGCAAGGGCATTTTATTTTGCCTTCTGAAACAAATTCTGGATTTGATACCGCAATTGATAAAAAAGTCTCCACACCCTCTACATATACTGGATTTAAACCAGAACTGTTTGGATTTCTACGTTGATTTATCCATATGCGGTCACCTAATAATGATTGTTGACGACCTCGTTGTTCCATATTTCTCTATAAAATATAAAAGCATTACTTTTTTTGAATAATTTGTTAGAAAAAACACTCAAGCTAGGATAATTATAGAGATTAGATCATACACGACTGACGCAAACTTTTTACTGAGATAGACCTAAAAATTGACCCTTAGAATTAAATATGTTGAGAACAAAGCAAAACATGTTACAAATATTGATAATTTTAATATTATATAATTTTTTTATTATTTTCATAGTACTAATATTATTGGTAATTATTCCTAATTATTGTTAAATATTACTAATTATTACTAATTATTACTAACTATTGGTAATTATTACTAATTATTGGTAATTATTACTAATTATTACTAATTATTACTAATTATTGGTAATTATTACTAATTATTACCAATTATTACTAATTATTACTAATTAATACTAATTATTGGTAATTATTACTAATTATTGGTAATTATTAGTAATTATTGGTAATTATTGGTAATTATTACTAATTATTGTTAATTATTACTAATTATTACTAAGTATTGGTAATTATTACTAATTATTACTAATTATTGTTAATTATTACTAATTATTGGTAATTATTACTAATTATTACTAATTATTACTAATTATTACTAATTATTACTAATTATTGGTAATTATTAATAATTATTGGTAATTATTACTAATTATTACTAATTATTACTAATTATTGGTAATTATTGGTAATTATTACTAATTATTACTAATTAATACTAATTATTGGTAATTATTGATAATTATTACTAATTATTGATAATTATTATTAATTATTACTAATTATTACTAATTTTTGTTAATTATTACTTATTATTGGTAATTAGTACTAATTATTACTAATTATTACTAATTATTACTAATTATTGGTAATTATTACTAATTATTACTAATTATTACTAATTATTGGTAATTATTGGTAATTATTACTAATTATTACTAATTAATACTAATTATTGGTAATTATTACTAATTATTGATAATTATTACTAATTATTGGTAATTATTAGTAATTATTACTAATTATTACTAATTATTACTAATTATTGGTAATTATTACTAATTATTGGTAATTATTACTAATTATTGGTAATTATTACTAATTATTGGTAATTATTACTAATTATTGGTAATTATTACTAATTATTGGTAATTATTACTAATTATTGGTAGTTATTACTAATTATTACTAATTATTACTAATTATTACTAATTATTACTAATTATTACTAATTATTACTAATTACTACTAATTATTACAAATTATTACTAATTATTACTAATTATTGTTAATTATTACTAATTACTACTAATTATTGGTAATTATTGGTAATTATTACTAATTATTGGTAATTATTATTAATTATTACTAATCGTTACTAATTATTGTTAATTATTACTAATTATTGTTAATTATTACTAATTATTGGTAATTATTACTAATTATTACTAATTATTACTAATTATTACTAATTATTGGTAATTATTACTAATTATTGGTAATTATTACTAATTATTGGTAATTATTACTAATTATTACTAATTATTACTAATTATTGGTAATTATTGGTAATTATTACTAATTATTACTAATTAATACTAATTATTGGTAATTATTGGTAATTATTACTAATTATTGTTATTATTACTAATTATTGGTAATTATTACTAATTATTAATAATTATTACTAATTATTGGTAATTATTACTAATTATTGGTAACTATTACTAATTATTATTAATTATTACTAATTATTGGTAATTATTACTAATTATTACTAATTATTACTAATTATTACTAATTATTGGTAATTATTCCTAATTATTGGTAATTATCGCTAATTATGGGTAATTATCGATAATTATTACTAATTATTGGTAATTATTACTAATTATTGGTAATTATTACAAATTATTCCTAATTATTACTAATTATTACTAATTATTACTAATTATCGGTAATTATCGGTAATTATTGGTAATTATTGGTTATTATTACTAATTATTGATAATTATTGGTAATTATTCTTAATTATTGGTAATTATTCCTAATTATTGGTAATTATCGGTAATTATGGGTAATTATCGGTAATTATCGGTAATTATTAATAATTATTGGTAATTATTGGTAATTATTATTAGTTATTGGTAATTATTGGTAATTATTGGTAATTATTACTAATTATTGGTAATTATTCCTAATTATTGGTAATTATTCCTAATTATTGGTAATTATTCCTAATTATTGGTAATTATCGGTAATTATGGGTAATTATGGGTAATTATTACTAATTATTGGTAATTATTGGTAATTATGGGTAATTATTACTAATTATTGGTAATTATTGGTAATTATTGGTAAATATTACTAATTATTACTAATTATTACTAATTATTACTAATTATTACTAATTATTACTAATTATTGGTAATTATTGGTAATTATTCCTAATTATTACTAATTAGTGGTAATTATTAGTAATTATTACTAATTATTACTAATTATTGATAATTATTATTAATTATTACAAATTATTGGTAATTATTACTAATTATGAGTAATTATTACTAATTATTGGTAATTATTACTAATTATTACTAATTATTCCTAATTATTGGTAATTGTTCCTAATTATTAGTAATTATATGAATAATTACCAATAATTAGGAATAATTACCAATAATTAGGAATAATAACATTATTAATATATTTTATTATTAATATTAAAATAATATAATTTTCTAATTTATATACAATTCTCCTTTCATCTGTGTGTTTTCTATCTCCACATACAAATAATACATGTGGAGACAGCAAACACACAGATGAAAAGAGAATTGTATATATATAAAAAATTATATTATTTTAATATTAATAATAAAATATACTAATAATGTAATAATGTTATTATTCCTAATTATTGGTATTTATTACTAATTATTAATATTTATTCTTAATTATTAAAAATTATTACTAATTATTCCTAATTACCATTAACTGTGAACAATACTAATAATTTAAATTTATTAAATAACAAAACAATGTAAACATAATTAAATTACAACTAATTAAGAATAATTAAAACTAATAAAAAATTAAAAATAAATATTAAATTAAAATGAACATAAATACCTTCAAAATTGATCTGAGTTTGATCTCTGATCGTTCTTCAAAACTTTAATATCAACTCCGGAGAAAAAAATTAAATTTGAGAAAAACTGAACTTTAGAAATAAAATTTTAAGAGAAGAAGAAGATGGAGTTTGAGAATGATTTGAAAAAAACGGATGGGGGTATTTATAGGTTAGATTATTTGCGACGGGTATCCCGTCGCAAATAGTATTATTTGCGACGGTACCCGTCGCAAATACCTTCGCCATCATTTATTACGGTCAACGGTTAAATAGTTATATGCGACGGGTCCCGTCGCAAATACCTTTTACCGCCGCCGGTTATTTGCGACGGGAATATTCCTCCGTCGCAAATATGTTTCTCGCGATTTGGCGCGCAAACCACGCCAGTTCTTTTGCGACGGGGAAAGCTTTCCCGTCGCAAAAGGATACTTATTTGCGACAGGCAAATACCCCCGTCGCAAATAAGTTTTTAACCGGGCTATTTGCGACGGGAATAAATCCCATCACAAATACCCATTTTTCCCGTAGTGAAAGTGGGGTATTTATTGATGAGGAAACTAATAAAAGTGGGGAGTAGTACATCTTCTACTTGAATTATTTTGATGTGTTTATTAATATGAGTGTAAGATACATGTGTTCATGATATATTTATTTTACATCCCCAAAATAAAGAATTTTGAAATTTTTATCACATGATGGAATTAAAACTAGACAACTTTGATGTCTTGGGAAAAAAACTCTTGTTTTCTAAATTGGGTTTTCCCAAGAAGAATTATAATTGGTCAACTAAAGGCACTTTTCCAAGATGTGTGTGGTATCATCATCTTCTCTATAAGAAAATCAAGCTGGTATTTTTGAAAAAATATAGGAGAATAAGGAGTCACTGAGTGACGTAAAACCCCTATATGACCTTTTTATTTATTATCATTAAGGGGGAGAAGAAAATAGTTCATTAAAGAATACATATTGACTATGTGGTTTAGTGGTATTACCAATAAATTAAAATGGGGATATTGATCATACCATTTATGATTTTAATTTATTATTAATAGGGATGGTTTCCATGATGATATGTGAACTATCAATATATAATGGAGAAGTGTGGAAGTATCCTAAAATATTTTTCCATTATAAATAGAAAAATAGTTTGTGTTATTTCTATTTAAAGAACTTAGATAGATAGAGTTAAGTAGTTTCCTCTAACATCAGATAATTATAAAGTTATTTTTTAAGTCAAAGGCATATACTAAAGTTGTAAATTCTATCTATAGTAGTTTTTTAAAGGATAAGCTACTAGCTAAATGTGGATATTGGAAATATGTGTTTATAGAAGTCACAAAGCTATAGGAAATTGGAAGAAACCATTCAAGGATTATTGAGCTTCAAGGATGATGGATACAGTGATGTGCATAACTTGGGAAGAGTTTTAGAAATATTGGAGATGGTCTGGAAATATTGAGAAGTAATGAAGTGATAAAAATAGCTCTAATATTAATTGAAGTAAATATTGAATTCCATCACTGAATCAGAAAAATGGATAAGTCCCTAATCTATGCTATACTGTTTAAATATCATTCAAATAAATTGGTTTGAAATATTATAAAGGAATGAGTTGTATAAGGATCATCTGGAAGTGAATAATCATCATTGGACACTATGTAACCATGAATCATTAAAGTGTGTATGGATGATGTAGTTTATAAGGATCATTTCCTATCATTGTAAAGATTATCCAACACTACGTAAACATCATTTGCCTCTATGAAAGCATCATTTTGACCTATGTAAGTATGGTCATTATTTTCCTAAAATAATCTAGTAATTTCATAAGGGTGTTTTGATATGGAAGAATAATCTATTCTCTATATAAGAATGATTATTTTTTTATTAGTATCAATACATAGAGAAAATTTACAAAGTCTAATGGATGAAAAATATAATTTTCAAGAATTTATATTGTGAAAATAAAAATATAATGGGATAGTGATAAGTAGTTCTATATTTATTAAATCCCATGATAATGACGTTTTGATGTAATATAAGTTTTTAAAGTGTTTGATTTATCAATTTTCATTTCACAATGAAGAACTGTAATTTCCATGTGCAGGTTAGAGAATATAAAAGATGGTCCTGATCTAGTTAAAACAAAAAATAGATATTTGATGGGTATTTATGGAATGGAATGATAAACTTATTTTTATGTTATTTTTATAGAATATAAATCTGTTTTTTTCTGAAACTTATCAGCCTCTTAATGAAAAAAGGGAACTTTTACGATGTTTTATGATAGGATGTGGGAATTTATCCCATGTGAAGAGGCTAGTGAGTGGTACATGAAATATATTGAATGATAAAAATGGTTATTTTACCATTTTTATTTATATAGGAGGGCTCAAGACACCCTATAATTTATCAATTTTTGAAATTTTGAAATGAACCATGAATTAAATGTGTCACCTATATAGAAAATTTGGATCAAGGAGAGAGAAGAAAAAAATTGAGAAAAATTAAAGAGAGTATGTTGAGGAAAGTGGGTGAGGAATAAGAAGTTGTGACTAAAGTAGATAGGCTATATAGATTTGAAAATCTATTAACTTAAGCTTTCTGTGATGATAAGAAACATACCTTATAGGATCTACATACAACAATCTTGAGCTAACATTTTTAGTTCCAAGAACAAGTTTATGAATGAATCAATCCTTTAAAAGACTAGGATGCACTGACTTAAGGGACAATAAGTTTGAAAAACCACTACACTAGAAAATAGAGGGAGTTTAAGACCTGTTTATTGGATTATAGAGCACCACATGCACATTAGTGGGAGCTAGTATAGAGAAATTTTCAGGATACTGTTGAATGAGAATATTTTTTAGAGAAATCATAAATTGGTAGATATGGTATGAAGGACTCGGAAAGTGGTGGCCACTATATCACTAAAGAAAAGAAACATTGAGATATCTACTAATATAATTTCTAGGATATAGTTTTTACTTATACCTAAGATAATTAATAGTAGAAAACCATGTATTGAAACTTGTCCTAAACCTACCAAGGATTTAGATTTCAAGGTCAAACCTTTTAAAACATTTTATTCTAGGTCTTTATATTACTACATTATATAGCTGAGACTTTGAAATACAATAAGACTGAATCAAGGATTTAATCAGACACTGATATTGAAGTAAATAAGTTATTTTTAAAAAGAAAAATAGATCATGGATTCACCCCCTCCCCCTCTCAGTGATCTTAATAAACTTGGGAACTATATTCTTACAGGTTTATCTACATCGTCAATGATATTATAACAAGTATTATTCCTTAAGATCGAATTATTTCTTGGTTAATGTATATATTAATAATCATCTATTAAGAAATTACCTTCTATTAAGACAACTTATGATATCTGAGCTTTAATTAGTATATATTTTGGTATATTAATTTCTAATGGATGAGAGTAAACATTTGGTAATAAAATATAGGGGTTTTTAAAAGTAAAATCCAAATGAGTATCTTAAAGAAATTTTAAATTAATATAAGGATCGCTTTTATTAATCTTTATATTTAACATTTCATCAATGGTTTTGATCTATTTTTTAAAAAATTAATAAGACTTACTGGTGATAGAATGGCCATGAAAAAATATTTTATCAACCTTTGAATCAAATTTATGAATATTATATTTAGTATTTTAAATGAATAAATTTTGATAAAATACTCTTAAGTGATAAAGTTTAATTTTCTACCATTCCATAATGACTATAGGGTCTTACCTAAAATCAGATAAATAAAAACTCAATTTATTTTATAGATAAATACACTCAAAGATTCTACACAAAAATAATTAGTGACTAAATATTCACAAAACATTAACCAGTTAATTTCATTAAGGGTTATATTCCTTCACTCAACTACACTATTCTATTTTTTAGTTCTTGGTGTGGAAAAATTTTAAATAATTACTTTTTCACTTTAAAAGGTATTAAAATAAAAAATCACAAACTCACCACCGTTAACACTCAAGATAGTGAAAATTAGTATAATTTTTAAATTTAAAAAAATGGAAAAAATTATAAAATTCAAGAGTGATTCTAACTTATGGGTTATAAAATAGGTCCATGTATACCTAGTGTAATCATTAACCAAGATATAGATGTAATTTTTTCCTCTAAGACATATAGTTCTTATAGTTATAAAAATTTCTATATGTACTAACCATAAATCCTCAGACTCGGTATGATTAAAGGATCCTTCCATATGACCTATTTGGAAGCCTCGGTGTCTCCTAATCCTATTCTCATTGAGAAATTTGATATGGTTTAGGAGTTAATTATGGGGTGTATCTTTAATTGTAAAAACTAGTTCTTATACTTTAGAGGCAGACTGACCATGATTAATTTTTTTCTTTCTTCCATTGCCATGCATATCCTATCAACTCTAAAGGTTCTGAAAATATTGATTTATAATATTGAGAACTATTGATTTCATTTATTTTGGATAGTCACTTTGAAGTTCAGTATCATTGGGCATCCTGGAACCAACTTTCTAGACCTTTTGTAAGAGGAGGAATCAACCTGAAAAGAATTTCAAAAACCATGTGTGGTCTGCAGGCTAAACTTGCTAATGAAATTTTAAAAGGAAAATATTTATAGGGTATGTATATAAAAGGTACTTATGGTTCTGAAGGGTGTTTTTCCAGAGTGAAACTATCCAAGATTCAGAAGATGGTCCAACCTTATATGTCAATTCTTCAACAACATTCTCATTGGTTAATTGGGAATGGATAGATTAGTTTCTGGAAACACAACTCGGTATGGGATATTCTTGGTTTCCTGAGTTGTCCCGGTCTAGATATTAATTTTAGAGAGACAAGTCTTTATCCCATCTTTATGCATGCCATCTTGGATAATAATTAGAGAAAGTTTTTTGATGGAATTTTCTTGAATGATGAATAGGATAAGTTCATTTTCATAGGATATGTGGATGGTTCCTTTACTGCTAAGGATTTTCTTAATCCTCAAGTTGTGAGACATATACATGGTCAATGGGGAGAGCTATTATGGTTTAAATAGATTCCATATAAGTATTTTTTTTCATGTTTGGCATGTTAGGAATAATGTGATGTCTATGGAGGTTTGTATCCAGCAGTGTGGGATCAATCTTGCTTCTAAGTGATGTTGTTGCAGGGAATTGAGACTAGAGTGCAAAAGGCATCTATTTTTCTCAAGTGAGTGGGGGAAGGTGATCTGGGGAGTGTTTGGGAATTTTATATCATGATCTGAGTAGGCATATTCTATAGAGTTATTCCTACAACAATAGTTTCGGGGTGTGGACAATCTTGGTGTGGAACGAAAGGCCAGGTTGTTAATCTTTATTACATGATACTGGATAATTTGGTCATCCAGGAAATAAAAATGACAACAATCTACTAGGATTTCTGATACCGATATCATTTTAAAGACCAAAAACATAATACTTGATATGTACAGTTTGTGTAAAAACCTGGGAAATACTTCTTATGTTAAGACGTTGATTCCTTCAAACTTCATTTGTAACCTTGCTAATGCCTAAGGAAAATGTATCAAATGGGTTCCTCCCTCTTCAAGGATCCTGTTAAATATTGATGGTTCCAACTACATGGGATTCAAGCATGGTGGTGGGGTGGTCAGAGACACTCAAGGGTCAGTGGTAATAGTGTTCTCGGCATTCTTTGGGGTTAGTGATTCCTTGCAAGCGGAAGCCCTTTCTATTCTCACAGGTCTCTTAATCTATAAGTAGATATATATTACTATCATAGAGGATAATATGAATTAACTTGTTATTTTCAATTCTTTATTAGGTAAGGTTCATCTCCCTTGGTATATTATGTATTTTATCAGAAGATGCAAACAATTAATGAACAATCCCACGAGCATTCTTCACACTTGGTGTGAGGGTAATGTTGTGGTAGATTTCCTAGCTTCAAAAACTTCACCAAATTATGGGGGTTTTATCTTATCCTCTCATGGTTCTTTTCCTCCTAAGGGCATCGAGTTTGTGTGGGTGGATGCCTAGGGATTTCATTATTCTCAGCCCCCATTAACTTTCTTGTATCTCTTTTGTTGTTCTCCTTTTAATAAAAGAAAAAATTATTTGGCTAGGTTGTGATTAAGTCATAAAACATAAAGGAGATTATAAATTAAATAATTTCCATGTAATAAAACAACCCCAATACCAATAATCTGACCTCACACATTATATCCAAATGTGACTCATTTTCCCTTCACTTTTTAAAATTTTTAGAAATAGGACTATCCTTTTTTTCATATAAAGAGAATAACCATTGTCCATATACCATATATTATGGATACGGGTACTCAGCCTATCTTCTTGAGTGATTAAATGATAAAAGTTGTGTTCCAATATTTTCTTGGGTCTATTAATGTTAGAAAATAGAATATTATAAACCCACATATGTGCAACTCTTCATTGTCATACAAATATAATCTCTTTAAAATATTTTATTTATGATGTATAAGATATTGAACGATGTTCAATTAACAATTTTTTCTTCAATGAACTCTTCTTGGACATTTATTACAGAAAGGATAAATCTTCAGTACAAAATAATTTGACTTAAAGTGTAAATTTTTTGGAAGTAAAACCAATTTTGAAAGTTGTATGTCTTGGTTTCAATTGTATTAGGAGATTATCCAACTTTCCTACACCAAAATTAATGTTAAATAGAATCTTATTTAGAATATTGATTTTTTTTCTTTAGTTTATCAAATAACATATGATCATTATGAGTTGATTCATTTTTAGACTTAATATCTATCCTAAAACTAAACATATAAATTTAAAAGGTAATTTTATAAATCCAATAATATTATTTAGAAAAATTTTCCTTATCTTGGTCAAGTTCATTAATTAACCTTTTATTTTTTTCTTTTCCAATAAATTCATATATCTAGTCATTTCATCTAATGATGGAATATATTATTCATATTCTCATAAAGTATAACCATAGTTATCATATAATGTTAATAAACAAACAAAATATAAATATAACTATAAAAGTGAGGTCAGATTTAACCTCCCCATAAATTACTAATCGATCCAAGGATAATTTGAATAAAATATGAAAATATTTTGGATATCTTCACTTTCTAAGTCACTACTACTTTTGGGTGATGGGTTCTCACTAGCACTTCATGCGTCATTAGTTACTCTAAAATATTTTATTTCCTTTGAATATTTCTTATCCGTTTTATTCTTTATCAACCTAGTACACTCAAGTATTATATTTCCTAGTTTCTTGCACACATAAAATATTATTTTTGAAGATTATTTCTTCAAATGTTTAACATTTCCATTCTTACGACAGTTATATTGGAAGATCTTTTTTCTGGTAATCTTTTTCATACACCATACAAGATATGTGATATATCCTTCATTATCTTCTTAATTACTAATTTATGGTTGATATTTATATTTATTCTTCATAGTATTAGTGTATTTGTTTTATTTGATAACTTAAAGTTAAAGCACGATAATATGAAGTGAATGAAACCCCATTCTTCCTCTTCTCATTTTTAGTGTCTCTCTTCAGCTAATTCTCATATTACATAATAGAAATAATAAAATAATAATTACTAAGATTTGATAAAAACATAGTGTTTTTTATTTTCTTCCACTTGAATACCCATCCCTTCATAAGAATATCAATCACCTTTTTTACAATTTGTTCATCAATAATTTCTTTCTCACCAAAATATTGAAGTATGTTAACAAGAATCATGAAATGTTGATGCAAATTCTACTAGTTAGAAAGTAAAAAATTAAAATAATCATCACTCAACATAGATATTTGAGTTTTGAGAAATATTAAATTCCCAAATTGAGTAATTTATAGATTCTTTTATATTTTGTCTGCATCCTCACAACATGAAATATGTGTGATAACCAATCTATTTTTAATAATACATCTCTTTTTTGGTTCATTAATATTCCTGATTATGAATATATATATTTACTTTAAACATGTATATAGGTTTATATCATGACTTAAATGATGTTATATAATTAATTAGATACATATTATATAATTAAACTTATTATGTTTACTTCATAACATAAAATCTAATTTATATAAATGTTAAATATAATTTACTAAACATGGTTTATTATTTTTAAATATTTAATAAATTATTTAAATATTAGACATTTTAAAAATAACTATTTATGTTAATTATATGGATTTACATTTATATTTACCATTATGATAGTCTTATAAATAATTTTAAGGTATAAGATAGGAATATGGTTCTCATTTGAGGAAAACGTATTCTATATTAATTTTTTTTCATTGGACCATTTTTTTTTATTTAAAGGTTAAATTTATAAAAATTAGAATTTTGATTTCATAAAATGGACATCATTTTGGTTATCAAAATTTAAAAATTATCTTAGGGTGAATGTTTTTATTCTTCTAAACATGTTATTTTTTGTGAATACTAAAAAAATAATTTTTACAAATACTGTAACTTTTACGAAACCATCATGATAAAAATTTAACGTAAAATTTTATTAAAATTATGTAAATTATCTTAAATTATTATATAATCAATATATAATCTAAATATTAATTAATTAAAAAAATCAATTTCAATATAAATATGAAAATATTTATTGTTGCTGATGCAATGTTTGTGCAACCTTAGAAAAGTGAAATTGTAGTCTTAAAGATAGTATACAGAACGGTATAGGAATTTCCCCAGATAAAAGAGATAAAAATTAGTAATAATGAATCATTTTTACAAATATTAAATAATTATAAAATTATATAACATGTTAATTAACCAAATGGTTACCCAACGTTTGTGCATGGTAATAAAAGTCAAAACAATTATCTTAAATTTTTTATCAAGATATAAATGGGAATAAAAAATGTTATGGATAGTTTTATATGATTATATTTATGAATAATAAAATATATTTATATTATTAATTCAGTTTTTAATATTATGTAATAGGATATTTATAAAAAATGATAATGCATCATCGATGTGGTGCTTGTTCAAGAATGAGAAAGATCAAATAAATGATTTTAAAAATATATATTGTGAAAAGGTTTGGATGAGTTATGGTTTTGCCTAAAATTTTGGGATAAAAATATAGGTAATAAATTATTTAAATGATTATAATTTAATTCCATATTTATATATATAATTTTAAAATCAAAAAATGTGAATAACATTATAAATGAATTTAAAGGGTATTTAATGTTAAGCAATAATTTATAAATTGATAAAAAATAATAAAATCATGTTTTGAGTCAATTTGGATGTTTAATTTTTATAATATCATATTTTTCCATTTATAAACCACTTCACTTTTAAAATTTCATTCTTGACTGGAAATGACCTAATATTTGTGAAAATGCCATTGAATTTTGCAAATAAAAGGGGACTCATTCTATCATTTCCAAAACACATCTCAAGTTTTATTTTATCAAAATTTTATTTGAAACTACTTCTATAAACATCCATTTTTACATTAATATGGATTTTTTATTAACAAAACGATTTAGACCCAATCCGGAGGAGGCACTTCAAAGAGTAAGGTAATAGTTCTCAAGCCTCTTTCTCCTTTCTTATTTATGATTCATTATTTTATAAATATTTCAAAAATTATATTTTTTTCTTAAATTATTATATTATCATGGTATTATTATAATTTTCATCAATAAATTATGAGATATCATACACTACCTCTCACTGAACTCATTTTATAAGTCGTTATTAAATCAAAATATGAGTTTTTCAAAAAAAATGTTTTTCATTTCAATTATCCACATACTATTTTAAATATAATTATAAATAATTATAAGTAACCCTAAAATAGTATATTATTTATAATATTTTTTTTTTATAAAACAAAAATATTTATTGGGTTTTCCCTTCTTTTAAACTCTTTTGAAAAACATTTCTTATCTTAGTAGTTTTACGCAATATAAGTAAACGATGATAGTTACATAAATTTAAGTATTTCATAAATACTCCTAAAAACTGATTTTATTATTTTATATAAAATTAATATTAAATTATTATTATTATTATTATTATTATTTATTATTAAATTACATGTTATAATAATGAAATTATAAGGTAATGATCGTAGTTGTTTTTAGCCATAATAAACAGGCACACCAAAGAAGACTCTCTAAATGGTAAATATTTCATAAAATGTTAAACTTAATTTATTATGTAATTATGTGTATAAAATTCCTTTAAAATTGTTTATCATATGTAATTATTGGATTTAGACCTTATACCATTAAAAATATACCAAAATGTCTTTAGATATTATGAACTGAATGGCTTCAAAATGACCAAAGTAAACATATCTCTTTATTACATGAATTAAACATGATAAAAAATTAAATAATAGGAATAATAATAAGGATATTAACATGAAAAATTTTCTTAATTAGTTAAATAATAAAGATAATTTTATTATTTATGAGGTATGAGGATGTATGAGGCAGGTTGGGACTCGATGTAAGGGTTTTTTTAACCATTACTTTAAATATTTTTAAATATATTAATATTATTTATTTTGTGTTATAAATATTCTTATATATAATTAAATGATTATTTAAGCTCATTTTTTATTATACTTTAAATTATTTATAAAAAAATCTTTTTTCACTTTTTTTGCATGAGTCATTTCCAATTTTTTCTAATAGTTTTAAAATAATATCTTTGTAAATGATTTACGTAGGATATCATTTCCTTAAAATCATTGTTGGATATATTTTATAATATTAATATTTAATTTTTGTAAGTAATTTTTATTCTTATTTTTTTAATAAAATTTTTTCTTTCCAAAAAATGTTGTTAAAAGGTTAAAGGGAATTTCTTCTTGTTTTTATCGGTTAAAAGAAACATAATTGTACCAATGGGATCAAATGTAATTTTTTAATGAGTCTAAGGATTAATAATTAAAATATATAACTATTTTTTCAAAATTATGGTTACTTTATATCAAATATGAAGGTGTGTGAGCTCAGGATAAATCTCTCCATACATTCGGTAATGACTTATTCTCTTAATAAATTATATTAGAATTAAGTGATTATAGGTTATTTAAATAAATATGAATAAAATTGAGTATTGGTGATTAATATAATGTTATAAGATACTTACATGTTTTTTCTAGGCTTTTTATGAGTTTTCATATAAATATTTTGATTTTATGAGATAAGAAAAAGAGTTCCTAATTGAAGAAAATTTTATGATCTTTTAAAAGTGAAAATTTGGTTTTCAAGGGAATTATTTTTCATGGGTTCTCATGTTTTCCCAAGATTAATTCATATTTTTCTATGATTTTTATGAGTTTTAATGATTTTCTTTGAGTAATGGTTATTTTCATCATGTGGTATGGGTTTTTTTGAGTTCAATATATATTATTAAAAATATAAATTGTTTCATGGGTTCCCAAACTTTTTCATTAGAATAACAAGTTTACTATTTCTTTTATAACCTTTACTATGATTTATGTGCTCATCCCTTATTTTCAACTTATTTTTATAGGTATTAAGTATGATTAGAAATTATTATAATGTCAAAGTTTCAGATATAACATTTTATCCATCAATGAATAAGGTGTAGCATTTGAAGAGTTTTGTTTAGTGAAAAAATTTCCATTTTGTGGAATAATTATAGGTTTTTTATATAATATTCTTTATAAATTCTCTAAAACTGTAAACCTAAAAAGTTCTTAGAAATATTAGAATTTCACTATTTTCAATAAGTCATGAAATTATGAGATGGTTAAGTCTTGGGAGTTATAATTATTATTATAGTAGGGTTTAGATAAATTTCTAGGTAATGATGTTATTGGTTGAGGATAATTTAAGAGTTTTGAATATCATCAGGGATTGATGAGTTTAAGGTTGATCATAAATTTAAAGGCACAAAAACCCTTTGATGTCTTATATGATTAGATTTTTTTAATTCCCATAGATTTTTCGAGATGTTTTATGGTTCAATTTGGGATTATAAAAGTGTGATCTATTCATTTTTAGTTGATAGAATCTTTCAGATAGTTCAAGATAAAGTTCAAGAGGAGTGGGATGAAGCTATATATATTTGAGAGCTAAAAAAATCAATTCACTGTGTGAATCACTATTTCACACCGTGAAAATCATGGCCAGGAACTTGGGAGTGTTGGCCAAAATTTTAATAGTGTGAAATGGTGGTTCATTTTATGAACCTCTTCTAGGAAGTATTTTGGGTATTTTAAAATAGGTGGATCTCTTGGAAAATGTATCTTTTCATTCTTCTCGAACTCCCCCTTGTTTTTAATGAATTTTGGATTATAAGGTCTATTCTCATTCAATTCTTGTTGAATTATAGTATTTTTTATTGTGATTGATTTCTCTTTGTAAGTATAAGTCTCTTTATGTCCTAGATAGTTCTCTTATTCTCTATTTATTATATCATTTATCTGAATCCATAATATGTTTTCATTGCAAGATGGTTATAGGGAATTGTTTTGTTGACCTTGTTTGGGTTGTGGTTTTTGATGATTAATCACTATTATGCTTGAGGTTAATGATTCTAAAGATTTTACATATATTTTGGTTGTGTGTATGATGTGATATTGTGATAGTATGATGTGTTCTTGACTTAAAGTAAAGAATAAACACTGCATACCTTAACTCATGAAATTAAACCTTTCCACAAGTCAGGAACTGCATATTGGCTAGTAGAATAGAACTCTAGCCACCAATGGGGTGTGAGTGGCTATGTATTTAAATGGGAAAATTAAAAATGGAACCCATGGGGGTGTTAGGGAATAATTGATTTGACTATAATTAAGTAGTGAGGTATTCCCAAGAAATACTGTTGGATACAAGATAATAGTTAATTATAAAATATCATTTGAACATGAAATTAGGAATTATTAATTTAAATGCTTATTCAATAGAACTGTGATACGAATTGTTCCATCTTGGATTTTATCCAAGGGTTTGTAATGACTATAGATACCAATTTGGTATGATTTAGAATTGATTTAAGGGTTTGGGATGACTACTAATACTGATTTTGGATTCTTTAAATTTGATCCAAGGGGTTGATATGACTACTAATGTTTCTTTGGGGTGCTTTGGATTTGATCCAATAGGTCAGGATGACAATTTATATTATTTTGGTCCAATTTGGATTTGATTCAAGGGTTTAGGATAACTACTGATATCAATTTGGTCCACCTCAGATTTTATATAAGGGGTTGGGATGAATACTATTACCAATTTGGGCTGCTTTGGATTTGATCCGAGGGTTCTAGAGGAATACTTATACCAATATGGGCCACATTTAATTTTAACAAATGGGTAAATATGACTACTTATATTGATTTGGGATGCTTTTCATTTGATCTAAGGGGTCAGGATGACTAATGATACTGATATGGGATTCCTTAGAAATGACCTATGGGGTTGATATAACTATCTATTTAGGCTACCTTGTATTTTTTTCCCCTTCAACTTGTATGACTACTGATTTTGGGTTGCTAGGACTCATTTCTTATACCCAATTTTGACTCTATGTATAATATGGATAGATTCATCTGGCATATGCATAAGCAAGTATGGATGACTATGGTTGTTACCTTATATCCTGAAGGTTTATGGTGGTTATTTATTTACATATTTATTATTTTTCATTTTATTATGCACATCAACATGAAACTATTACTCAGACCAGATATTCTTTATATACTTTTGGTAGTGGAGTACTCAGTCATACTAACACCTTGATCATGCTTTTATAACTACATGAGAAGACATCATAAAAACATAAAATTATAAGGCTAAACACCTTGTGGTTTACACATGATTTGTAATTCTAGGGTGGAGCATATGAGTTTGGGACCAAGCTAGGACTCCTAACTATTTTGATTATTCTTCCTATTTTTATCTTTTTCTTATTAAGTATATTTATGGATGTGTTGTATTGTTGTATGAATGTTTGACATACATACATTTCATTTTTTTATAGTATAAGCTATGAATAATTATTTTCACTTGTATGGATATCTGTTTACTTCTCATTATGGATTCTTCTATGATTATCTTTATTTCCACAATTATTTTACTCTGATTAGAGTGTATATTATACTCTCTATTTCTTTATAGGCCCTCACTACTAGTCGGTAGCCATTGACGCACTAGGAGGTGCACCTTAGGTCAAGTGACACTCCTACATAGGCACTACTGAGTGCATCATGAACCAGGGGACATCAAAAAGTGATATCGAAGTTCTATTTATTTATTTTGACTATTTAGGTAAGGTATACATAAGATAGGGAATTGTCTAGACTTGGTATGAAATCATGCATGGGATTATCTATACCCTATTCAAGGAAATTTTAGGTTATTAGGGATGGGATTTATGTTCATACTTTTTATTTTTACTATTAGTATATTTTCACTTAGAGTGATACACATGAGTTTGAAATTTTTGATTACGGTATTTTTTCACATGGATGGAATTATAAGAGGGTGTATGTCTATGGTCATATTAGGCCTGTAGGATTTACATGTAATCTGTATGATCACTTATTTAAATTATCATGTGGCATATGATAAACAAAAAATCCAATTGTAACTTATAAATTGTTTTCCCCTATAACTTGTGATCTCTTTTGATTTATCTTTATTATCAATTTCTGGTAAAATTATAGCAGAAAAGTGTGATGATATGAATCCATTTTGTATGGTGTGGACCTTAAATATTATGATTACCCATTTTACAGGTAGTTTGGGGATACTGAGAGTACCAATTTTTTGAGTTTTTTATATTTTAAGATATTGAAAATAGTATAATTTAATTTCTATTATCATTGTCCTTGAACTATGTTTTCAAGAACTGGTATATTGATGTGTTCTATGTCATGTGTTTAGAATTGTATAAAAATTCATTCATTAAGATCTCTGGTAAATTATATGGAGGGAGTTGATGATCACTCCCTTGAGGTTATTGGTCCAAACCCTCATGAAATATCAAAGCAAGTGATAGATGGTCAGCTCCAAGTATGATTTATTTTAGTTTCTCATATTATAGAACGAGAGGATCTATAATCTGTATTAATAATGACTAAATTAACTAATGATTTTTCGTTTCATCACCCACTATTTTTTTTAAGGGTAGAACTTGGGATGCTATTTATTGGATTGATTCTATTATAAATATTTTTGATCACCATGATGCACCTCAATATTGGAGATTGAAGTTATCTATTTATATTCTTTAGGGATCTAGGAAGAGATGGTAGGATGTTCTAGTCTGGGAATATCATCATGTGGTATTGTCTTGGAAAGACTTCATGACCTCTTTCTTTGAAAAAAAATCCATATACCCTGAGAGGTAATAGGGATAATAAGTTCATGAATCTTACAAAGGGTAATATGTTGGTCATGGATTATGTCAATCATTTCATTAATTTACATCATTTTCCCCCTATAATGGAAGATGATGAGGTTGCTCGAGAAAGACATTTTGAGGATGGTATGTGGTATGGGATTCTAATCCTATTGAACGCATTTAATCTTAGCTCTTTTTATAATATTGGGCATCAAGAACTTATATCAAAAAGGAATATGATTGAAAGTAGAGGCTCGGGGT
Source organism: Viscum album (assembly GCA_963277665.1). Lineage (NCBI taxonomy): Eukaryota > Viridiplantae > Streptophyta > Magnoliopsida > Santalales > Viscaceae > Viscum > Viscum album. The sequence continues at coordinate 942,049,973 of OY728145.1, forward strand.
AGTTAGCTTCTATTGGAGGGTCTTTAGGAAGTGATAAGCTCTCTTTGGGTAGTACACGCCAAAGTGGTAGTGTGTAACATAGTTAGGGTGGAGGATCATCCTTTGATTCTCAAGATGTCAGTTCAATGACATGTCATCAGTGAATAAAACATGGCCACTACCATTCTCAATGTGACTAACTTCCACTAGAGTGTCGTGATTATGTGAATATGGGTCACCTATAGAGATTCTATAGAAATACAAAACATGTACCTACCAACAAAGGGTCTATATAGGTATAAGGTTCTGGAGAAGGATCATCTATACTACAGCTAGTGGGTGGTTGGAGTTAGATCGGACATTCAACTTAGGGTTGTGGTCAAATTAAATAAGTATAAGAGCAACACCAATAGGGTAGTACCATGCAAGAAATTCATATGAGATCTTAGGTTCATGGTTTAGTTAAGATTCAAACTATACAACCTACTACTATAGGCCACGATGTGAATCCCTCTATGGTTTATAGTAAGATAATGGTAGATTCTACCTTAAAATGTGACTTATTTGACATGGGGATTCACATTCTATTGTATCTTTATAGTATTTTAATAGATGAGGGTTGGATATGAATTATATATATAGGTTGATGTCTGTTTACATGTCATTGGGGGTGATATCATAGGTAATTATCCATTGTAGGGAATGTTCCATGGAGATCGGAGGCTACCAATTTTTATGTGAAATATTTGTATTAGAAATGATCAGATTTAAATTAATACATGGGATGGATTGGTTAGTGCCATACCATGATCTCATCGATTGTTACCATTGATGAGTGTTCTTCACATCACCCAAGATAAATGAGTATGTTCGTGTTGGATAATGGAAATAAGAGGAAGGTCACGTATGACCTAACCATAGGGAACTATTTAGGATCATGGCCCATGTTTCAAACTTGATGATGGATAATGGGTGTTCACTATGAGATACTTCTAATGTCCTGGTATATTGGTTTTAGGATGTTTTTTTTTGAAGATTTATTTGGGTCACCACCTGAGAGAGATGTTGAGTTCACTATCAAGATTAGGTCGAGAGATCGTCAATTTCTCTTCCACCATGTAGTATGGATCTGGTGGATCCCATGAGCTGGAGTCTTAGCCAGAGGACTTAGATTCCAAGAGGTTCATTCATCCAATCACATTCTCTTTGGGATCTCCTACCCTATTGGATAAAATGATGGACGGTTCCTTACGGTTCTGTGTTGAATATTTTTCGTTGAATCAGATGATAATTAAAAATCATGTTATTCCCTCTGGGTCATGGGTATGTTTTATTTTAGTCTTAGTTTATAAATTTTTAGGTTTGGAAGACTTTTGGGATCCAGGGGGTAATAATGTAGAGTTTTGGGAGAAATAGGCTAGGTGAACGATCTACGAACAGTTAGTAGTAACCATTGGATAACTTTGCGGTAAAACTCTATTGGTTTGATGGACATTTTTCATAGTTTTATAATGGTATTTAAAACCATAATAAGGTCCATAAAAACTTTTCATGTATATGTTTTGGGTCCAAAATCTATCACACGTATTTTGTATGGTTTTTCTAATCATGCAGCAATTCCTAAGTAACTATGTGCTTCAGTGTTTTAAGGGATGATAACTACTGCATGGTTAGTCAGTTTTTTTCTAACCATGAGACTCATACAACATTCATAATAATAGATAATTGCCTTTATACCCTTATTAATTTTTAACTATAATCACCTCTTAAATTTTTATTTATCTTAAACCATCTATTCCGTGATGCTCATGGAGTTTCTTCCTTGGTCTCTTAGTGATTCTCCGTCAATTTGATTGGATCTCTAGAAGGTATGTGTGAATATTTTCTTGATTTATCATATATTCTCTATATATTATATCATTATATCTTCCCCTTTTTTGTAACCCTAATGGAATGTGAATTCTAGATATAGAGTGTGTTATGGGTAATTGATGATGTTTCTTATGGATTTAGACTTGTAAGGACTGAATCTATTTGTTCCCAATTCTTTTTTTTAGGATGAATAGATTCCTCTATTGGAGAGTTAGGTGTCTTTATATAATGGTTATATTTCATTATTTACTTGAGGTTCATATAAATTACTTTTTTTTATGAAATTATTGATTAGATATAAAAGAGTATTTTTTGTGAAACTACATCTTTGGTGTCTTGGAAATGGTTTTAAAAGGGGTTTTTCATTAAAAACAGTTTTATGCACCCCATGTGTTTGATGAAATTTCTCATAGATGGTTTTTAATATATAATAGATTTCCAAGAATGGGATAAGTGATTATTTCCTTATTCAATAGTTTAATAAAATGGTGAACATGGTTTACTTAAATTTTTTGAAGAAAATATAGCAAATTGGGAACCTTGTGTATGTTGGGTTATGGACATATGCACGTTTCTAATTAGTGAGGAACCACTAGTTCTTATGGATAGTAGATCATTATGTTTTGATAGCTAATGATTATCTAGATAATGAAATATTATGTAAGGAATTGTTTACATTAGGATTAAAATTAAATCGGCTTAGTGTTCCATGAATTTCCTAGTACATATTCTCATAGTCTAGATCCCAACATGTTCTTGGATTTATTAATTATGGTATAGTTTTATTTTTTATTGATTAATTTTTTATCCTATGAAACTTTCATGGATGGTTTTGATTATTTCCTCTATTTATCTTTCAAGCAATTTTTTAATGTTCTTGGTTTATTTGAATATGGAATGTATTAAAGGAAATCAAATGATGTTTTTTAGAAATTATTTTAAAAAAATGATTTATAAAATAAGTTATGTTTTAAATCAAGGATTAATAGTTACATGGTGATAGGAATTTTATATATTCATGGTGGTATCCCACAGACTGTTTACCTCACACCATGCATATTGCTTTGAGCATATGTTAATTTTTTTTGTAGGATACAGGTAAAGAGAAGGGTGTCTTATAGCTTGATGGATTCTCTTGGATGACATTACTTCATATTGGTATGGGATTAGGTTGACAGATGGACACATAGAGACATGGTTTGTTCTTTGGTCTTTGCTTTTTGTTATTTACTAAATATATCCTTTATCTTGATTTTGTATGTATCATGGTTCTATACTTTTTTTTCTACATTATACTCTGATTTTTTATCTTTACCTTGTTATAAATGATACTTATTCTATTTTTTAAGGTAAAATCATTCCCATGGTTTATATATTGATACCTAGGTTCTTGTCACTATCCCATGGTGATCGAGAACATGTTATGGTCCTTATGGTGGTCCAGCTTTGCTGATGTGTTATCTCGAACCGGTTTAGTTCATTGCAAAATGATATAAAAGGAAATTTTAATATGATAAATGATTACTCCCATGTGACAAACGACCTTTATTAAGGTAGTTGATAAAGAGTTAATGGTTAAGGAAAACTTATCCAGGAAGATAGGTCATGGTGGAGTTTCAGTTGTGGTAGGTGGTAGCTGGAGTGTTTCATTTTTCCATAAAATGATGTGCCGCAAGGGTGATCAGTTTAAATTAGGACAAATTTTAATGAATTATTAGGGTTAACACTAGGTAGTTTACTATCACTGTGGGATACCTAGTTATATAAAGCCTGATTTTATGGAAGTACCTAGTATTTCCCATCATTTTGGATAGTCTGGTAATCTTAATCATTTTTTAGGAATGGTGTCCCAGGATAGTGGTGATAGATCCAACCTTAGAAAAGGATCCCGGGTTTCATCTGATGCAGTGACAAGTGGTGGATCTAAATCACATGATAAGGGGGATACTCATGAAAAAAAACTCAGGGGAACAGAGACTGTATGCCTTTATGTAGCAGAGTTTTCACTGTAGGAATCTGATGTAGGGCCAATTACTATGAGATTTACTATTTTTATTTCATGGTCTATAGTAATGTATCTGTTTGATACTAGTTTGTCTTGTTATTTTATATCATATAATTTTTTTTATGTGTCTGTATTATTCTTAGAGCTTATACCATTCCTAATGGATTTTTCAACTCCCTTAGGAAGGAGTAAGGAACAAGGTTTTAAGTGTTTCTAATGTTGGGTTATGACCATCGACCACAAGGTCATGTGGGATTTTTTAGCTTTCTATCTTTATATATTCAACCTCATATTTAAAAAGGATTGGATGATTATTTTTAAATCCCAGATTGATTATTATCATCATTGTGTTTAGTTTTTATCTTCTAATAGAGTTACTCACATCTTTCTGGGTGAGTGGGATCCTAGATCTAGGATAGTGGGGAATGTTTTTCTTAAGACTAAAATGATATCATTCCAATTTTTAGAGATTTTTATAGACACCCTTGACTAGGGTTTTAGTGTTCTTCTTCCTATCAATGCGGATGAGTACCCTGAGCTCTTTCTTGATGATTTTTTTGGGTTACTTCCCAATAGAGTGGTGAAGTTTAATATTGAACTACTTTTGGGGACAATTCCTATCTATTTTACATCTTATTAAATGGAACATGAAGAGTTAAAGTAGATTGATTTTAATATTGAGGATCTTGAGTCAAAAGAATTTATTCATCTCAGCATGTCACCTTGGGATTCACTATTTTTCTTTACAAAGAAGAATTATTGATTCCTACATCTTTATGTTGATTACTGAAGGATTAATTAGGTTACTATTAAAAATAGGTATCCTTTCATAAGGATTGATTATCTATTTGATTAACCTAGTGGAGCTTGATGGTTCTATAATATTTATCTGAGATCAGGGTACTATTAATTAATATTCCAAGAGGGTAATTTTCCTAATACATACTTCAAGAGTAGGTATGGAAATTATGATTATTTTTTTATTCCATTTGTTCTTAATAATGCTTCTATAGTGTTTATGTATTTTATAAATCATATTTTTCATTGATTATTTGACTCTTTTGTGGTTGTTCTATTGTATGATGTTTTGGTTTATTATAATAAAGAGGAAGAAAATAGAGATAATATGTATATTTTTATCATAACTCTAAGATAAAATCAACTATATGAGAATCTTTTTAAAATGTGAGTTTTAGATCTAGTAAGTGAAATTTCTAAGACATATAATATTTGGGAGGGGTATCTCATTGAATCATAAAAAAAATCCAAGTAGTGGTGTCATGGGTGTGACATGGATATGTGTTTTAGATTCAGATCTTCTCACTTTTAGCTAGTTATTACAAAAAAAAATTAGGATTTATCTTAACTTTCATATCTTATGATTGAGTTTACCCATAAGGGTGATATGTTTGAATAGAATGATAAGTTTCAAAGATCATTTGAGGGACTCAAGGGGAGATTGAATTAATTTCCAATTTTGATTCTTCTAAAACTAGTTTTAGACTATGATGTTTTCTAATATACATTAGGTATGGTATTGGGATGTGTTATAATTCAAGGAAGGTGGGTGGTGGGCTATATATCTTCCCAACTATACCCTTATGAGAAAAATCACCCTACCCAAGATATCTAGTTGGTTTTCATGATGTGTTCTGTCAAAATTATCACCACTATCTCTTTAGAGAATGGTTTATTGTATATTTAGATCATAATATCCTAAAGTATATTTTTTCCCATATAGATCCAAACCTAGGAAGGATATACTAGGTTGAGTATCTTTAGCATTTATATTTTTATATTTCATACACACCTGAAAGAGTAATTTTTTCTATGATGCATTGAGAATCAAATTACCAATGCAAGCCTTGAAGGAATCAGTGGAAGAGTGGTAATTGATGAGTTTGTTCATTGATATGTGCTTACATGTGAAAGAATTTGATTGGAATGTGTGCTTGGATTGTGTGGAAGATAATTTTCCATTTTATTGTTAGATTTTTCTTAGACAAGAAACAGACACTAAGTTTCATAATTTTATTAAAATAATTAATGGTGGGGAGACATCAGGTGACTAGTCTCAATCTTTTGATTGAGTTTTATGTTTCTGAAGTAGATTCATTTTTCTAATATCTTTGAGAGAGGAGTTTCCATATAGTGTAAATTATTCTAATTATTCCATGCATCCCATGACTACCAAGATGTATCGTTATTTGATATTTTTTTATTGGTGGAAAGGAATGATATGACTAATTATAGACTTCATTTCCTAATGCCTTACCATCCAAGATATCAAGGCATAGCACAAGATACCTACCAATTTGTTACATCCTTTACCCATTATAGTGTGAAAGTGTGATAAGATATTCATAGAATTCATTATTTTTTTACAACATACTCCTAGTGGAAGATATGTGACTCGGGTGATCATTGATCAACTTATGAAATCATCTCATTTCCTTCCTATTAGGGATATGAAGATGGTGGAAGAGATCGGGAAATTGTATGTATGAGAGATGGTGAAGATCCATAGATTTCCTTCTATGGTTTTTTTTACAGGTACTCATGGTTTACATAGAGGGTTTTTAAGGTTTTTCAAGAGGTAATGGGTACTCAATCAAAGTTAATCCTGGCATATCACCCTCAAATGGATGAGAAGACTGAGTGAGCCATTTATATTCTAGAGTATATGCTTTGGGAATGTATATTTTATTTTGGTGGTACTTGAGAAAAGAATATTCCCTTGGTAAAATTCACCTATAACAATATTTATCATGTCTTGATTAAAATTGGACCTTTGAGTAATTGTACAGGTGGTCATATACAACTCCTTTTTTATGGAATCAGGATAAAAGTCTTCCGTTGGACAAAGTCTTATTCAGGAGATGACGGAGGAAGTGAAGTTGATCAAAAAGATATTAGTGATGGTTTTAAAGTCAAAATAAATCATATGTAGACCATCATCATCACCCATTGGTGTTTGAATTGGTGATCAGGCTTTTCTTGGTGTATCACCTCATATGGGACATCGTTGTTAGGGTAAGTAGGATAAATTGGCATCAAGTTTTATTAGCCCTTTTGAGATCATTGAACGACTTGGAAAGTTGTCTTATCAGTTGGAATTTTCATCTTTATTAACATTTATACATTTCATGGTTCATGTTTCTCAATTGAAAATGTATTAATTAGATCCTTCATATATGATAAAATGGGAGGATGAAGATCATGATCCAGATACCTCAATAGTTGAGCATCTAGTTCAAATTCTGGATCATTGGGATAAGGCGTTGCATGGTAAAATAATTTCCTGGATCCATGTACTCTAGAATTGTAGCAGGGATATCCATGTGATGTGGGAGGAGGAATAATTTATCTGGTAGTAGTGGACTTCTCTTTTTTTAAGTTCAGGATCATGAGTACTTTATGAGGATATAAAGTGTCTTGGTAGAGATAATTTTGATTCCATTTGAATCACATGTATGTTTTATTTTGTTCTTAGTCTATATATTTTGATATTTAAAAGGATTTATAGAGTTAAGGGTTGAGAATTTTGAGTTTTGGGAGAAATATTCCAAGTGCATGGTCGGGACATAATTAGTAGTAACTTTGTGGTTTGGCTCAGTTAGTTCCAGTGGCATTTTTCACAATTTATCAAAACAAGTAAGGGTTTATGTAAACCATAAAAGTATATGGGTTTGTTCTATATGTATTTTCATTGTTATGTAATGGTTATCCTAACCATAGATCTATCCCTAGGTAATTATGAACTTTGGTTTTCAAGGGACAGTAACTATTGCACAGTTAGCACAAGATTTGTTTAACCAATTGGCCTAACCATGTGACATGTACTAATTTCTTAAAAATGAAAAATAACTCTAATAACCTTGGATATTTTTAAATATAATATTATTTTAATCTATCATTAGCTTACCCAATAATTCCATTATTCTTTATGTGTTTACCCTTTGGACTCTTGGTAATTCTCCATCAATTTGGGTGGACCTCTTCAAGGTATGTATGAATCTTTTATCGATTTATCCTCTATTCTCTAGATCTTCTCTAGATATATCTCCCTCTTATTTCATTGGAATCATAATAGGGTGTGATTTTTTTATCTATAAGGTTTTATGGGTAATTGATTGTGTTTCTTATGGCTTATACCTTGTGAGGAATGGATCTCTTCATTCCCAATTCCCTTTTTCTAATGAAACTATATTTCTTCCAATGGAACGATAGGTGTCTCTATACAATAGTTCAATATCATGATTTACTTTATGTTCTTTCAAATTAATTTGGTTTTTTTGTGTAAATGTTTGATTTTATATCAAATAGGGTTTATTTTATAGAATTACATCTTCGGTGTCTTAGAAATGGTTTTGAAGGGGTTTTTTCTTTAAAATTGTTTTATGAACTCCATGTGTTCAATTAAATGCCTTAAATATAGTTTTGGCTCTAAAATGGATTTTCAAGCATATTAGTGGTGATGATCTATAGAGACCCTAGCCTTTTTCATATATTATTACATTATTTTAAGGATAATTAACCATCAAATAACAAGCCAAAGATCACAAAGTCTAGTGTATTTGTAATATTAGGTACATAATTAAATATCATGAAACAAAAATAAAAAAAATATTTTTATTTAATCTCCATAATGATCTCCATAATGATATCCTAACTTACATTGATCTCATACATCCACGTATGATAACCTGGGGAATACAAGAAAAAAAGGGGTGAGCAAAAAATCCTAGTAAGGGAGTAAGCATAGGAATAAAACATAGAACATGGGTTATAAGGCATAACATGATGACATAAAAGGAATAAAAATGAATAAACATAAGTAATAATAACATCTATTTCATAGTAACATATAATCATGGAATCATAGGAATTTTTCAACAATATGTAACATGGAATAAACATGAGTCAAGGTTAACTACCAAGACTATATAACTTGTTAGACAAAATCCCATAAAGGAATCATGTTCACTCCCTATCCCAAAATGATGTATCATGAGACTAAAAATTACCCAATTCATTGAATCACTATATAGAAACACCCATTATAATATTTTTATGAATATTTATGCCACATGAAGAATAAACATAAGGGTTTCTCATCGAAAGAAATGGGTATCCTAATCATGTCACATGGCAAAAAATGATCATATCATAAATGTTTCCATGAAAGAATAGATTCAAAACATAAATATACATTTATAAGGTAAAATTGGAATGGTTAATAATAATTTATATCCAATTAAAGTGGAAACATGTAAAATAATTCTTTAAGAAACATTAGAAATGAAACATTTTAGTGTGGCTTAAGGAAAATATTAAAGAGAATTTAAAGCGAAAAGGCATATTTGTTTTCACAAAACCAAAAAATGAACCAAAATACATTTTTTATGATAAAATTTGTTATTCTATAAAAATAATTGTGGCTTAAAACAAATTATTCAGTGCACTTGGAAGTGGGTGAGAAATACGAAAGTTCCCTTGAATCGGGCTTGCTTATCGGGAATAATTAAAAAGGAAACTTTTCTAAAACATGTATTACCCCATCAAAGAGAAATGATCTGATCTGGATACATGAGTTTGGAAAATATAAACACAATTTATTAGAATTATATAATAATAAATAGTAATTACATTTCATTAAAGAGAGATAAATAGTAACCTGAAGGAAGAATCAAGGTTCCTCTAGAATCCCTTACCATATGTCTGAAATGGTTATGCACTTGCTCTTAATGTCCTGGATAATCAAATTATGTCCATTAATTAATTAATTAATAATATTTTTTACATTTAATTTATTTATTATAATTTTATTAAGTTCATTTATGGCATTTTTTATGAGTTATAGTGTTCAATTTCATCATTCAGGAGTTCTCATTTTCTTAGGTTTCAAGATCAGTTTGCTTGTATAAGAGTATGGAAGTTTATATAAAATGGAAATAGAAATATAGAATTGAAGTTACAAGTTATTAATTAAAATACATAAGGTTAAATGTTTATTTAATTAATTTTATTATTTTGTGTTAGGATTAATCTTTAGATAAGATGTTAGTGATAATCATTTGGATTATTTTAGGCGGGTTTTACTCATAATAAACTTGTTTTGTTTTATTATTTAAAAAAATGTGTATATAATAGTTAAAAAATATTACATAGTATGTAATACATATATTATAATTTTTTTATCATAAAAATATTTGTTTACCATCCATGAAGGTGTTAATTGAAAATAAAAAATAATAATCCTTAAAGGTGATGAATTTACACCTCACGAACAACGTTTTCATTTTTTAATAAAATGAAGAGAAGAAGGGTTTAATGATGGATTATTACATTTAAATAATATAATTATAATATATGTGTGGTAATGGAATTATCATACCATTTATATGAGGGGAGGTGATGATAGAATAAGAAAATAACTTGAAAAGAAATTAAAAGAAAAATGAAAGACGAATTTACCACTTGAATTTTGCCTCCATGAAAACCTAATTTAAAGAAAAGGGTTTTGGTCTTTTGATGAGACCAAGAGCTCATGGACATGGGGGGGGTATTGGGAAGATTATTGGTAAAAATATTGATAAGGATAAAATCTTGGAAGGTGTGAGGTGAAGAGGTGGCGAGGGGTGGTATTTATAGTGGAGGAGAGGAGTGTTTTCTGATTATTTAATCATTAGTTTATTATTTGGGCTCAAGAAAAGAAATAGTGAAGATTATTATAACTAAATAAAGTAACTATTTTATGTGGGTTATAAATAATGGTGCTTACCTCATCCTTACATCAACAAAGACTCAAAAATTCATGTATTTAGCATTTATAAAAAATTGTCATATTTTACTATTCACCAAAAATTCAAGTATTTTAGAAAAATCCAAAAAATTAACCCTAACCATTTTTAAATGTTTACAATTAAAAAATGAATTCCATTTTATGAAAAAAAAAATATTAATATGAGAAATTTAATTTTTAATTAGAATCATCATTTACTCAAAAAAAATACAAATTTTAAAATTATAAGTGATTTTATAACACTTTGAAAAATTAAATAAGGTCTCATAAAATTATTTTAAAATATTAAGACAACAAAATATTAATTTATTAATAAATTCTATTAAAATAAATTTTCTTTTAAATAATTATAATAATTACAAAATTTTAATTAAAATTTTATAACGTATAAAAATACCACACTTAATTAATAATTTTCAAAAAAATTATTTACTTATACTGTGATATAATGATATCATACTTTCATTTATATGATACTTAAATTTTATTTATAGTTTCATAGGTGATGTTACTATTCTATTAGCTGGTTTATTATTCATAAGGGTCACATCACTATTCCAAAGGTCAAGTTACTATTCCACCGGTAAATGTTCCATAACTTCTAGAAATGCATATTATTTTCTTAATTATTCATTTATAATGTTTGTATTGGGTTATTAATGTGATTTTATGTGATTATACTATATTAAATAATTATAAGAAGGGAATTTCCATTGATAAAATTCAGGTATGTTACATTCTTCCCCCCTTATGAAATTTTTCCCTCAAAATTTCATTTTACAAACAATGATGAAAACAAGTGAGGGTATTTTCCTTCATAGATTCCTTCAATTCCCATGTTTCCTCTTTGTACTTATGGTTCCTGCCATAGTACTTTGACCTGGTGAGTATTCTTGTTGCGTAGAACATTATCTATACTGTCTAAGATATTCACTAGTTGCTCCTCATAAGAGAGATCATTCAAAAACTATATCACGTAAGAATTAAATACATGTGAGTGATCTGATATGTACTTCCTAAAGAGGGATACATGGAATACATTGGGTATACAATACATAGTAGTTGTAAGTTCTAGTTGATAGGACATAGGTCTCACATGATCAAGTATCTTGAAGGGGATGATGTACCTAGGACTTATCTTTCCTTTCTTCCCAAATCTCATGATCCTTTTCAATGGTGATATTTGGAGTAATAACATGTATCTAGTATTAAACTCAAGGTCCCCTTGACAATTGTCTACATAGCTCTTTTCTCAACTTTGGGCTCTATTGATGTGATTCTAAAAGGTTTTCACTATTTTCACCATTTCTTCATCCATTTCTAGTCCACGAAACTTCCATTCACTGACTTGATCCCATCACACCTATTCTCTGCATCTTTTACCATAGAGGGATTCATATAGATCCATTTGGATGCTTGATTGAAAACTACTATTGTAAGAGAACTCAACTATATATAGATGTTGGTCCCATCCTCTTTTAAAGTCCATATAACATTCTCTCAACAATTTTTTTAGTGTCTGGATAGTCCAATCATAATATACATTAGTTTGAGGATGATAGGATGTACTGAAGTTTAGCTCAGTGATTAGAGCATGTTGGATACTTTTCCAAATTTTTGAATTGAATCTAGGATCTCGTTCGAATAAAATTGATAGTTTTACTCCATGAATCCTTATTTCTTATTTGATGTATATACACGCATGTTGATCCAGTAAGAAGTCCTCTTGAATTGGGATAAATTGAGTTTTCTTTGTAAGAATATCTACAACAACTCATATAGAATTGTTTCCTCTAGATATACTTGGAATTCCATTGACAAATTCCATGGTAATGTTATCCGACTTCTATATTGGTATGGGTAGTGGTTGCATAATCCCTTTATAATTTTTTCTTTTAACATTCACTTGCTGACATACCAATAACTTTGACTTATATTCAATGATCACCTTATTTATATTTTCCCACCAATAGTTCTCTTAGATATGTCAATACATCTTTGTACTTATTGGATGAAGAGAGAAGGTCGATCCATGTGAATCATTTATAATATCCTTCTTTATCTCTAGATTGGATGGTACACATAGTCATGACCCAAATCTCATAACTTCTTCCATATCCATTTTAAACTCTGAGGGTTTCCCTTTTCTCATGGATTCTAAATTCTTCTAAGTTTAATCACCATTTCTTTGAGAATCATTTATTTTCTCCATAATGGATGGTTGAGTAATCATTTGAGAAAATATTGATGATATTCCTTCCTTAACAATTCACATGTCCATATTTTGTAGGTAAAAGAAGATTGGATCCTTTTCAATTCTCATCATTGATAATGATGTAGGATCTTTTCTACTTAGAGCATATGTTGCCTTATTTTCCTTACCATGATGGTAGTGGATTGATTGGTAATAATCATTGATGATCATTAACCATATTTTATGGTGAATATTAAGCTCCTTCTGTTTGAATATATATTTTAGACTCTTTTTATAAGTATATATCTCACACTTCTTCCCATAGAGATAATGTCCCCAGATTTTCAACCCAAATATCACAGATGCCAACTCCAGATCATTCATGGGATAGTTTTGCTCATGATTTTTCAACTACATTGAGGCATAGTCTATAAATTTATCATTTTTGTTTAGTATATAGCCTAATCCCATCTTTGAATCATCATTTTACAACATAAATATTTCTCCACTTTTCAGTATTATGAGTATTGGTGAAATGATAAGCCTCTTCTTCAACTCTTTGAAGCATCCTTCACATTCACTGGTCCAGAAAAAATTCACTCCCATCTAAGTTATATTGGTTAGTGGGTTTGAAAATTGTGATAAGTTATTCAAAAATTGTCATTAATACCCAGTTAGACCAAGGAAACTATGGATCTTAATTATAGATGTTGTTCTAGTCTACTCTTTGATTGCCTTTGTCTTGTAAGGGTCCACAGATATCCCATTACTAGTGATTACATGCCCTAAGAATGATAATTCCTCCATATAGAACCAACATTTACTTTAATTTTAATATATTTTATCCCTCTGCAAAGTCTTTAGAATAATATACAAACACTCCTAGAGTTCTTCCTTACTATTGGAGTATATTATAATATCATCAATAAAGACTACCACAAATTTGTTGAGGTAATATCTAAACACTCTATTCATTAAATCCATGAAAATTTCTGAATCACTAGTGAGTTTGAAGGGCATAACTATGAACTCATAGTGTCCATGAATTGTTTTAAAGGTATTCTTGGGAATATATTTCTTCCTCACCTTTAATTGGTAATATCCCAACCAAAGGTCCACCATAGAGAGATAACTGGTCTCACATAGTTGATCGAACGAGTCATCTACCTATGGAGAGGGATACTTATTCTTTATCATGATTTTATTGAGATCTTGATAATCAATTCATACTTTTATTGATCTATCCTTCTTCTTAACAAAAAAGACTGGTGCACCCCATAGTGAAGCACTCGGGTGTATAAAACTATTGTCAAGATTCACCTATAACTACTTCTTCATCTATTCTAGCTTAATGGTGGTCATTCTATAACGTTTATTTGATATTGTAAGAGATTCAGGAATAAGTTCAATTGATAACTCAACCTATCGATCTATAGGAAGACCTGGAAACTCTTTGGGGAACGCATCAGTGCAGTCTCTCGTGATGGGCATGTCTTCAAGGATTATTCTCTCCTTTGTCTCAATCATTTCATCTTGATATCCTTACTGATAAGACAACAATATCCACAATTAAGATAATGATTCTAAAGGAGATTCATCCTCCTAATTACACTTGTACATAATTGGAGGGCGCTTTGGGATATGAAGAGTGATCTCCGTTTACCAATAGTTCATGCTCGATTTATATAAATATAGTCAATCAATGCCCAAAATAGCATCAAACTCTACTAAAGGGAGTATGAAAAGATTTTTTGGGAGGTTCATTCCCTAAACATTAACTGGGCAGGAGTTAAGTACTTTAGATTCAAAACATTCCCAATTTTTTGTTCTTAGAGATAACTCAATATCCATATTTTGAGGGGGTATTTGAATAGTTATACTAAACATTCAAGATATTAAAGAATTCATAGAACTAGAATAAAATAGTACATTCTCTATTCTTGAATGAATAACCAGCGTATCTTTCACCACATCATTATAGGGTTTTAAATCCGTACTAGTGATAGAATATGAACTTCCTTGATATCTTAGATGTTATTTTTTATTGTCTCCAATAACCCTTGTCTTAGGGAAATGGATCACATATTAAACTCCATTTTCCTATATTTTTTCCTGAGCCCATGAGACCGCTGAGAGTCTCTGATATCCATTTCAAACTTAAGGTCACAACATAAAATCTAATTCTAGTTATCAAAGTCTAAATTCACCAATGGTTTTTGTAGACTCAGATTTAATATACTAAATAAGTGATCCACCTTAATTTTGTTGTTCATGAAAACTTTGAAGGTTTATCTTTCAAGCCTTGTGAATATTGCCTCATATTCCCCAATAGACTTGTCTTTCTTTTTCTTAATTCTAAGGAAAACCCTTTCCATATTAAGACATAGGGTTCGGGGAAAATATTTATTAAGAAATATTTTCTTGAAATATTCCCATTACAAGGAATCAATTTCCTCCTTGGAATTTTTGTTCTTAATTAGTATCCACCATTAATGAGCTTCCCCATCAAAAAGATACACTTCTAGCACAACTTTCTATGCTTCTGAGAACTAGAGGATAGAGAATATTTTCTCAATAGATTTAATCCATTGTTCTGTGAGAAGAGGGTCAGATAATCTACTAAACATGGGAGTCCTTTTTCATATAAATGATTCAACCAAAAATTCCTCTCCCTTAGAAGGAGGGAGTTCCACATGATTCAAGTTATTATTCATAACTTGATCCATTAGAGAAAGTATTATCATAAAGTTTTGGGTACCTATTCCCAACATATTTGGCATATCATTAGGGAAATTATCACATTGACAATCACATTTATTATTGGGATGAGTTCTACTATTTCTATGCATTAAATAAGAAAAAAAAGGTAAAATTAGGGAGCTTGAATACTTAGCTAATAATTATAAAAAAGGAAACTTTGAACATAACAGTATAAACTTGGGATTTCATAGGTTTCAATCTAGGTTATCCACGATCTATTTCCTAACATATATTCTTATAGTTGTTTTTTCCCTTAATAATGGCTTGTAATGAGCTTATGAATTTACAAAATCATATCGCCTGAGAGTGTCAAACTAGGTAAATATTAAGGTCCGTTTTCATGTACTAGGTTACCCTGAGTTAGACCCAGGACACCTTATCAGAGTTTTTACCCCTAGTTACTTCTATGCGAGAACCATTTCCACTTGTAGTATCCAGTCAAGGATATATTTTTTGGATAAACCACTAACTCTATACTTACCAAAATTTTGGGATTTTTTGTTATACTTAGTCTTATACTTAAGGTTCTAGATAGAGTTTTATAATCTTAATCCCAAAAATAACTAGATATCCCAATAATACCAACTATAGTGACCCTAACCATTTAAAATATTATTAAACAATTTTAAGCATAATTTACCATAAAATTACAAGTCAAGGATTATAAAGTCTAGTATATTTAGAATATTATGTTCATAATTAAACATCAAGAAACTAAAATAAAAAAACAACTTTTATTTAATTTTATAATAATCTCCTAACTTCCATTGATCTCATGCATCTGCATATGATAAATTGTGGAATATATGAACAAAAGTGATGAGCTAAAAGGCCTAGTAAGGGAGTAAGCATAGGAATAAAACATATTACATGGGTTATAAGGAATAATGTGATGAAATAAAAGGCATGGAACATAAAAAAATAAGAAATAATAACATGTATAACATGGGAAAATATAATCATGGCATAATAGGAATGTGGAAACAACATATAACATGACATAAACATGTGTCAAGGCTAACTGCCAAGACTATATAACAAGGTAGACAAAGTCCCAAAAAGGAATCAAGTTCACTTCATGTCCCAACATGACCTCCCATGAGACTAAACATTACCCAATTCATTATATTGATAAATGAGTGTACCCATCATAACATTTTCATGAATATATATGTCATATAAAGAATAAACTTAAGGGTTACCCATGGAAAGAAATGGGTATCCTAATCATGTCACAAGGAATAACAAATGATCATATTATAAATGTTTCCATGAAATAATGGATTCAAAACATACATGGACATAAATAAGGTAAAATAGGCACGTATCATGATAATTTATGTTCAATTTAAGTGGAAACGTGTAAAAGGATTTTTTAAGAAACTTTAGAAATGAAACATTTTAGTGCGGTTAAAGGAAAATATTAAAGATAATATAAAGCGTAAAAGGAATATTTATTTTTTTAACACCATAAATGAACTGAGATAATTTTTAATGATAAAATAATTGATTTTAGAAAAATAATGGTGTCCTAAAATAGATTATGGATTTCACTTGGAAGAGGGTAAGAAATTAGAAAGTTCCCTTGAATCGGGCATGCTTATTAGAAATAATTGAAAAGGAAACCTTTCTTAAACATGTATTAACCCATAAAAGAGGAATGATATGATCTTGATACATGATTTTGTAACATATAAAAATAATTTAAAATAAGTATAAAAAAATAAATAAGAATTACATTGGGGTAAATAGAGAGAAAGAGTAACCCAAAAGAAAAAATGGAGGTTTGGGTATAATCCCTTACCTTATGTTCAAAATGGTTCTGAACTTAATCTTAATATCATGGATAATAAAATTAAATATATGAATTGATTAATTCGGAATATTTTCTCCATGTAATTTATTTATTATAATTTTATTAAGTTTATTTATGGCCTTTTTTATGAGTTATAGTGTTCAATTTCATCGTTCGAGAATGCTTGTTTTCTTAGTTTTCATGATTGGTTCACTTGTATAAGAGTATGGAAGCTTATGTAAAATGGAAATATAAATATAGAATTTAAGTTATGATTTATTAATGAACATACACAAGGTTAAAGGTTTATATAAGTCATTTTTTTATTTTGGTTGTGGATGAATCATTAGATAATATGTTTGTGATTGTTGTTTGGATTATTCGGGACGGTTTTTGCTCACAACGAACTTGTTTTGTTTAATTATTTAATATCATGTGTATATAATGATTCCAAAATATTAAATAGGCTGTAATAAATATATTATAATTTTTTAACCCTAAAAATGGTTTTATGACCATCCTTGAAGGTGTTAATGGAAATTGAAAATGTGTCATCCTTGAAGGTGATAAATTAACACTTCACGATTGACATTTCCATTTTTAGAATAAATATTAGAGTAGAGGGGTTTAATGATGGATTATTCTGTTAGAATAATAAAATTATAGTATATGTGAGGTAATATATTTGTAATACTATTTGGATGATGGAAGGTGAGAAGAGAATATGAAAAGAACTTGAAAAGAAATTAAAAGGAAAAGGAAAAAAAGAATTTACCTCTTGAATTTTTCCTCATTGAAAACCTCCCTAGGAAAAGGTTTTAGTATTTTTATGATACCAAGAGATCCTGGACGTGGGTTAGGGTCTTGGTAAGAGTATTGGGTAGAATTTGTACAAGGATAATACCTTTTAAGGTGTCAGGTGAAGAGGTGGTGAGGGGTGGTATTTATAGTGAAGGAGAGGAGTGTTTTCTCATTATTTTGGCTCAAGGAAATCAATAGTGTTGATTCTTATGACTACATAGAGTAAATAGTATATGAGAGTTTGAAATAATGGGTCTCAACCAAGCTTTAAAACAAAAATAAATCAAAAATTTATGTATTTATCATTTATCAAAAAATTTCATATTTAACTATTCACCAAAAATTCAAGTATTTTAGAAAAATCCTAAAACTTCACCTGAAATTTTTTTCAAAATGTATAATTCAAAAATGAACTCTATTTTAGGAAAATAATTTTATAAATATTATAAATTTAATTTTTAAATAAAATCAACATTTACTCAAAAAATACATATTTTAAAATTATAACTTATTTTATAACACTTCAAAAAAATTAAATAAGGTCTCACAAAATTATCTCAAAATAATAATACAAAATAATATTAAATTATTAATACATTTGATGAAAATTCATTTTTTTTGTAATCATTGTATTGATTATAAAATTATAATTAAATATTTATAACTTACAAAATATGAAGACTTAATTAATAATTTTCAAAACATTTATTTAAAACTATCATATAATTATATCATACTTTCATTTATAGTATTCCTAAATTTTATTTATACTTTCATTGGTGAGGTTACTATTATATTGGTCGGTTTACTATTCATAAGGTTCACATTACTATTTCAAAGGTCAAGTTACTATTCCACCGGTAAATTTCCTTAACATCTTGAAAACCCTATTATTTTTTTAATTATTCATTTATAATGTTTGTATTGTGTTCTTATGTGATTGTATGTGATTATACTATATGACATAATTATAATAAGGTAAATTCCATTGATAAAATTCAGGGTCGTTACATGCTCTGCTTGTGAAAAGGTTTTATAAAATATTAAGCATGGTTTAGTTAATTCTTTAAAAGAAAACATATAACATTAGAAACCTTGGGTGTGTGGGGTTATGGACATATAAATGTTTCTAGTTTGTGAGGCAGCACAATTAATTATTTATAGGTTCTCGTTATGCTATGATAGCTAATGACTAGCTAGATACTAACATATTGTGGAAGGACTTTGTAACATCCCAAGTAAGTAATGAATAATAGATGTTCTTATCTATGTCTATTTATGAATAAGATTGTGTTTTAGAGGCTTAAAATGAGAATAAATCCAATCTTAAGCATAAAATATACTAATATTTTTTAAAAGATTGTTTTATGCCTTTTGATGGAAAACCATTTTTTTAAATCAAACTTTTGACAATTTTATAAGATCTATTTGTAAAAATAAACTTATTATTTATGATTGGTACATTTAAATTTACTTTGGGAAAATTTTTGGTATTTTTCTGACAATGTTCATTTTTTTAAGGAATAGTGAAAAATACTGCATTTTACATCAAAACTAATTTTTCATCTAATTTAATTATATTGTTAGATTATCTTTCTAATTGTTATTAAAGTGTAATTTGAATATATGTTTAACATTTAATCCAATGGTGGTCATTAGGATTAATTTCACTTTGGAATTTGGCATAAACTAATGCCAAACTTTTCATAGATATTGTTTCAAAAAAACCCACTATTTGTTTTGACAACGGGAATTATTTTTAAATTAATTATTGCAATTTCTATGTTTGAAATTTGGTAAAATGGATTAAATATTTGGAATCATAAGTTCCAAATTATTTAATCAAGACTCTTTTGTTTTTGGACATTATGAATAGTAACGTCGGTAATTATCTTTAATTATCTTGATTAATGAGTAATCAGGTAGTTAAGGATAATAAAATAATATCATAATAATAAGAAAATGACACCAAAATGTGTCCCAATTCTACTATTTGTCTCATGGCCGAACATGGGATTCCTTGTGCCAATCTTGGGTACCCCATGGAATCACTTTTGTGGTAAAGTGACTTTTTATCTTTTTATTTTTTTAAAGAAAGTAAATATAACAAAGAATGTATCACCTGAGTAAATGATTTTTAATTTTTTATACATAAACGATATATTGGACTATAAATAGTCATTGGAAAGATAAAAAGTTTTCTTAAATCATAGTAGTTTTTTTATAATTTTTAGACATTAAATAAATTAAATTACTTATGACATCAGGATGATGAAACGATTACCTCATTAATAAAGGATTTAAATAAAATGAAAAGATAATGTTAAAACTATAACTTACACTTGTCAAAGACCTATTGGATGAGTATATCGCAAACCCTTATCACCTTATCCTCAATATAAATAAATGTGTTACCTTTAAAATCTGAAACTCATTTGAAAATAAAGTAACCTTTTATAACCTTCCAAGAGTGCCCCTCCTCTCCTCTTATAAAAGGCCCCCACATCTACCACCTTACCCACACCTCTCAAGCCTTTGGCTTGGCCAACCCTTGCTCATTTTGTGTCTCCACATCCCTCTATTACTCCTATAAGACTCACTTTGGGCATAAGTCTTCCCAAGGAAGCCTTTGATCTCAAATCAAAGAGAGTTACTCGATTTTAAGGTAATGTCTTCACTCGTGTTCTTTTGTTTTATTTTTCTTCTCCAACCCCTTAAAAACTTTTTATTCATTACTTTTGTAACAACTCCAGTATCTTAAATATAATAGGATGTTGTTATAAGAATCATTCAAGCTACACTTACACACATCTACATCTAATGGTTAAAGAACATACTGTTTCTGTGGATGGCGAATTTCTACCTCACGAAACGATGATTGTTCAATATTCTTCTAACAACTTCAAACGTGGACATTAAGATGTCACTATATTTATATATGATATATAATATGTTTATGTTTTCCTTAAGCTTCTGTATTTTTCATTTATGGCATACTTTTATGGCTTCCATTATGGGTATACACGATATCTTCATTTTAGGAAGTGCGGACTACCGCCCCCTCAAAGTGATTTGATTCGTTAATACCATATGTGGTACGTATAAAGGATAGATTTAATGATATTATATATGATACCATACTGGAATTAAAATATTATTATGTATCATTATGTTTTAATTTTATTAAATATGAAATATAAATGGAAGTAGCGTTCATGCGTACGTACGGCTTATCGTCTCCATGAACGGGGCATTTCATTTCTTACCTATAAATGTTATGTAATATTATAAATGCATGAATATAATGGATATATATGATATATATGATATCTACATCATGAATATAATTCTGGATATAATGGATATTTTACCACATGAACAACTTGTAATTATAAAGAGTTTCTTTTTTACTCAAGTACCAATGATCGTTAAAACAACCGTTATTAACTTAAATAATAACATAGTGTTCATGACATGGTAATAAGTGATATAAAAGGAATAATGAACTTGAAAAAGGTTCTTAATCAAGTATAAATTAACCCAAGTTTATTATTCAGGAGATTAAAGAACTATCGAGTCAAGTCGGACCCGAGGTATGGGACTTCGTCCCAATATCCTTTCATTGAGACATATTTTGTTTTATACACAACCTTCTTTTATACGGTGTATAAACCCCTTTGACTTTTATTCTTATTAAAAAGGAATCCTTTTTTATACAATGTGTTTTACTAAATGTCAAAAGGAATGTTTTTTTGTCGTACGTATGTGGCGACAACGACTTCTCCACCGCTGTGACCATTATTTGAGTTTCGGCTTCCTCTACAAGCCATACCCTTTTTTTAAAATGAAAAATAAATACCATGTTTTAATTTTATTTTATTTTGGTATTGAAAATGGTTTTCATAATTTTTTTATTATATCAATGTTTTGTATTGATATCTTGTGATTGAAATGTGGAAATATTATGTTTCCTTTATGCATGTTTTATGTGATACGATTATGTTATGGTTCTTGGCCATTGTTATGGAGATGGGTGGTTCCAGGATAAAATACGGGCAGGTGAGCCCGATATAGCTCTCCAATGCATTGGGTAACGTGAATGAGTTAAAAGTTAAGGTTTCTCTGAAATATCTAGGGAATATACTGTGATGGGTATTCCAAACGTAACCAAGAGGGTTACTCCCTATGTAAGAATGTTATGAATGCCTCAAGTTACATTTATGTCTTATGATTTCTATGATTTATTCATGATTTGATGAGGTATGTTAAAGTGCTTATGTTTTATGAGTAAAGTATGATTTCATTGATTCATATGTATATATGTACTCATGTTTCCTTTCCATATTTTCATATCCCTTACTGAGCTTTTTATGCTCATCCCAAGTTTTTGAAATGATTTTCACAGGTCAAGGGAAAGGTACATGATGTGATGATAGTGTCAATGAAGTGTCAAGAAAGAATCCATGTTTTATATTAAATATGTTTTCATTGATGGTAAAAATTAATACTATCTTTTATGTAACCACTTTGTTTAAATGTGGAATGTAATACAAGTTTTATGATCTAATTATCTAAAACTCTAAACCTGAAAAGATCCTCAATGTGTAATCTTGTAATAACTCAATATTAAGTAAGGTTTAAGGCTGGGGCCTTATAGTTGGTATCAGAGGTCGGTTTAGATAACTTTAGGAGTTATAATTATATTAAATGATTATCCAAAAATATTTTTTTTATGGTCAAATTGAAATGATATAGCATTTGAAGATTACCATGTTGCTTTATCTAAGACATGTTTGTTCAGAATGGTTACTCACAGAGGAAACAGGGAAGCGGTGCTAGGAAGGCATACAGAAGGAAATAACCTTCCGAATCAGTATCCTGAGATGGTCAGAATTGGAACTAAACAGTTTGTTGCAGTAACGGCGCAGTTGACTCAAGCGATAAATAGTGGTGGTATCCATGCACGAGATCAGCCAGATCAACCGCAGAGGAACATGTCAGTGGTGGAACATTTCATGAGGAAACATCCCCCATAATTCAGAGGATCATCTGACCTTGTGCTAGCTGAAGGGTGGATTAAAGCACTAGAGAAGATTTTCGATGTCATGGGGTGTTCAGACAATCAAAAGGTTCGTTTTTCTATTTACTGTTTGGAGGGTGAATCAGATCAGTGGTGGTCGATGGTTAAAAATATCAGGGACGCTGATGAGATTGATGCTCTCGACCGGGATGAATTCAAAGGTATGTTTCTGGAGAAGTATTTTCCTAAGGTTGTTCGACTTAGGATGGAAACAAAATCCTGGAATTGAGGTAAGATGAAGACTCAGTGGATGCCTATGAAGAAATGTTCACTCGATTGGCAAGGTATGCTCAAACTTTTATCCGAGACCTTGATAGTAAAATCAATCGTCTTTACTCAGGATTAAAGCCAAAATATCGAAGGGAATTGGCTTCTCATGAGTTTAAAAGTTATGAAAAGCTTGTTCGATGTGCTGAGAAGGTGGAAATGGAGTTTGCTGATGATCAAGTGTTCTATAAAAACCGGCAGAAGAAGAGACCGAGGTGGCAGGAGAAAGGAAAGAATTCTTCAAAAAGGTTTGATGGTAAGAAAACTAAGTTTCCAGTTTGTGATAAATGTGGTAAAAGGCATGTTGTGGAATGTCTTATGAATTCTGGAAAGTGCTACCGATGTGGTAAGATGGGACATAAGTCTCGTGATTGCACTGAAAAAGATTAAGGTGATGGTAAGTCCAAATTCGATTTACAGTTAGTGAAATGTTTTAAGTGCAATGAGATGGGTCACTATGAAAACGAGTGTCCAACAAAGAGATCGAGTGATGGGAAGTAGTTAGACTACAAGCAGAAAGGGGTGGTGATATCCTTTGCAACTACTTCAGCAGATGTTGGGCCATCAAATGAAGTGGTATCAGGTACTTTTTTTGTTTTTTCAGATTATGCCAGTGTGTTTTTTGATTCGGGGTCTACACATTCTTTCATCTCTGAAAATTTTTCTAATAAAATTAGAATACCATCTCAATAAATGACACCTGAAATTGTGGTAAAAACACCTAGGGGAAATGTTGAGGCAAAAAGAATTTATAAGAATATTCCTATCCTTATCCGTGGAAAGAACCTACTTGTAAAGCTTATTGTTTTACCTCTAGTAGAGTTTGATGTTATCCTGGGTATGGATTGGCTCTCTATTTACCAAGCTAAGATTGACTGTAGAGCTAAAGAAGTTTCTTTTCAGAAATAATTTTAGTTTGTTTACAAGAATGAACCCTTACTATTGATAACATATCAAGAGGCTGAGAAACTTGTAAAATATGGAAATGAATGTTACCTTGCACAAATCATTGAAAACAAAGGAACTGTTCAAATTAATGATGTGCCAGTGGTAAATGAGTATCCTGATGTTTTTTCTGATGAGTTTCCTGGAATAATGCCAGATCGGGAAGTTGAATTTATTGTTGACTTAGTTCCTGATGCTAAGCCAATTTCAAAACCCCCTTATCGAATGGCACAAACTAAACTTTTGGAGTTGAAGGAGCAATTGCACGATTTATTAGATAAAGGTTTCATTTGACCTAGAACATCACCATGGGGTGCTCCTATTTTATTTGTTAAAAAGAAAGATGGTTCTATGAGACTTTTCATTGATTATAGTGCCTTGAATAACATCACTATTAAGAACAAATATCCTTTGCCTCATATCAATGATTTGTTTGATCAGATCTAGGGAGCTCATTATTTTTCAAAGATTGACCTGAGATCGGGGTACCATCAGCTGAAGGTAAAGGAAGCAGATTTTTCGAAGACCGTGTTTCATACAAGATATGGCCATTATGAATTTGTAGTAATGCATTTTGGTCTAACCAATGCACCTGCTATATTGATGGACTTAATGAATAGAATTTTCCATGAGTTCTTGGATAAGTTTGTGGTGGTTTTCATTGATGATATTTTGGTGTTTTCTAAAAGTAAAGAGGATCATGAAATACATTTAAGGGTTATTTTGAAAACCTTAAAAGAAAAGAAATTATATGGGAAATTCGGTAAGTGTGAGTTTTGGGTGTAACAAATTTCTTTCCTTGGTCACATTGTTTCTAAAGATGGATAACTATTGATCCTGCAAAAACAAGGGTTGTTGAATAATGGCCAAGACCCACAAATGTAACTGAGATTCGTAGCTTCCCTGGTTTGGCAGGCTATTACCGAAGGTTTGTTAGAAATTTTTCACGGTTATCTAGTCCAATGACTAAGCTAACTCGGAAGGGTGTTAAGTTTATCTGGAAAAAAGAATGTGATGATTGTTTTCAGGAATTGAAAAGAATATTGGTGAATGCTCCAGTTTTGGCACTACCTTCCAGGAATGGTGAGTTTGTTATCTACAGTGATGCTTCGTTGAAGGTACTTGGTTGTGTCCTTATGCATAATGATAAGGTAATTTCTTATGCTTCACGTCAGTTGAAAACTCATGAGGTAAATTACCCTACATATGATTTGGAGTTAGCTGCTGTTGTTCTTGCTCTAAAAATTTGGAGGCATCATTTTTATGGAGTAAAGTGTGAAATATATACTGATTACAAAATTTTAAAGTATATATTCACTCAGAAATAATTGAACATGAGATAGAGGATATGGCTAGAATTAATCAAGGATTATGATTGTACAATTCATTACCATCCGGGAAAAGCAAACAAAGTGGCTGATGCTTTGAGTCGAAAAAGTAATGCTTCATTAACAATGTTGTGTTTGGAACGTGATCCTTTGGTTAAGGATTTGATGAACTTTGGCATAAAATTTTTTGGTGCAGTATGTCCTTCTGTTTTGTTTCAGGTATCAGTGAAATCTTCTCTATCAGAAAGAATCAAGCAAGCAGAGAAGCAAGACAGTGAGTTGAAGAAAAAGGTAGAGCTGGTTCAGAAGGGTAAGTTTCCTGAATTCAACATTAATAATGATTGTGTTTTGAGATTTTGGAAGAGTTTGTGTGTGCCTTGTGATTCACAGTTGAAGAGAGAGTTGTTATGTGAAGCTCATAGTTCTCTGTTTTCAGTTCATCCAGGCAGTACTAAGATGTATAGAGATCTTCGGGAGTATTACTGGTGGGACGGAATGAAAAGGGATATTTCCGACTTTACTGTGAAGTGTTTGACTTGTCAACAGGTAAAAGCAGAGCGGCAGTTATCGAAAGGGATGCTTCAGCCTTTACCAGTACCAGAGTGGAAATGGGAGAATATATCCATGGACTTCGTTGTGGGATTGCCGAAGACACCTCGAGGTAATAATGCAATCTGGGTTATTGTCGATCGCTTGACTAAATATGCTCATTTCCTTGCTATACGAGATACTTTTTCCCTAAATCAACTTTCTCAATTGTATCTTAAAGAGATATTCAGGTTTCATGGAGTTCCCCTATCCATTGTATCTGATCGTGATCTCAGGTTTACTTCTAACTTTTGGAAAGGCCTTCAGAAGTCGTTGGGTACTGAATTAAATTTTAGTACAGCTTTTCATCCTCAATCAGATGGGCGGTCAGAAAAAACAATCCAGACTTTAGAGGATATGCTACGTGCTTTTTCGATGGATTATCAGGGAAGTTGGGACAAACATCTTTCTTTGGTTGAATTTTCTTATAATAACAGTTTTCATTCTAGTATACAGATGGAACCATTTGAGGCATTATATGGGAAGCGGTATCGAACTCCAGCTTTTTGGGATGAAGTGGGTGAAAGGAATTTGATGGGACCAGAATTGGTAGAAGAGATGGTAGAAAAAGTTCAGTTGATTCAGAAACACATGAGAACAGCTCAGAGCAGGCAGAAGAGTTATGCGGATAACCGGAGGAAGGATCTATCTTTCGAGGTAGGTGATCATGTTTTTCTCAAAGTTTCACCATGGAAAAGTGTGATGCGATTTGGTAAGAAAGGAAAGATGAGTCCAAGGTTCATTGGACCATATGAACTTCTGGAGATAGTTGGATCAGTTGCTTAGCGATTGGCTTTACCTCTGAGTTTATCTCAGGTACACGATGTTTTTCATGTTTCGATGTTGAGAAAGTATGTGCCAGATCCATCTCATGTTTTGAGCTCGGAGGTAGTTCAGTTGGAAGAGAATATCTCCTGTGAAGAACAACCAGTCCGGATTCTTGACCATAGAGAGCAAGTGTTGAGGAATAAGATAATTCACCAGGTAAAGGTTTTGTGGAAAAACCATATGTTTGAAGAGGCAACATGAGAATCTGAAAATGCTATGAGGGATAAATACCCCCACTTATTCGATAATTAAATAAATTGTGGGGATGCAATTTTCTAAAGGGGGGAAGGATGTAACATCCCAAGTAAGTAATGAATAATATATGTTCTTATATATGTCTATTTATGAATAATATAGTGTTTTAGAGGATTAAAATGAGAATAAATCCAATCTTAAGCATGGAATACACTAATATTTTTTAAAAGATTGTTTTGTTGCCTTTTGATGGAAAACCATTTTTTTAAATCAAAATTTTGAAAATTTTATAAGATCTATTTGTCAAAATAAACTTATTCTTTATGATTGGTGCATTGAAATTTACTTTTGGTAAATTTTTGGTATTTTTCTGACAATGTTCATTTTTTTAATGAATAGTGAAAAATACTGCATTTTACATCAAAACTTTTTTTTCATATAATTTAATTATATGGTTAAATTATATTTTTAATTGGTATTAAAGTGTAATTTGAATATATTTTTACCATTTAATCCAATGGTGGTCATTAGGATTAATTTCACTTTGGAATTGGGCATAAACTAATGCTAAACTTTTCATAGACATTGTTTCAAAAAAACCCGTTATTTGTTTTGACAATGAGAATTATTTTTAAATTAATTATTGAAATTTTTGTGTTTGGAATTTGTTAAAATGGATTAAATATTTGGAATCAGAAGGTCAAAATTATGTAATCAAGACTCTTTTGTTTTTGGACATTATGAATAATAACGATGGTAATTATCTTTAATTATCTTGATTAATGAGTAATTGGGTAGTTAAGGATAATAAAATAATATCATAATAATAAAAAAATGACATCAACATGTGTCCTGATGCTACTGGTTGTCTCATGGCTGACCATGGGATGCCTTGTGCCAATCTTGGGTACCCCATAGAATCACTTTTGTGGGAAAGTGACTTTTTATCTTTTTATTTTTTTAAAGAAAGTAAATATAACAAAGAATGTATCACCTAATTAAATCATTTTTAATTTTGTCTACATAAATTATCTATTGGACTATAAATATTAATTGTAAAGCTATAAATATTTCTTACATCATAGTATTTTTTTATAGTTTTTAGACATTAAATAAATTTAATTATTTATGACATCATGATGATGCAACGATTACCACATTAGTAAATGATTTAAATAAAATGAAAAGATAATGTTAGAACTATAACTTACACTTGTCAAAGACCTATTTGATGAGTATATCTCGAAACCTTATCACCTTATCCTCAAAATACATCAATGTGGGACCTTTAAAATCCGAAACTCATTTGAAAATAAAGTAACCTTTTATAACTTTCCAAGAGTGCCCCTCCTCTCCTCTTATAAAAGGCCCCCACCTCTACCACCTTATCCACACCTCTCAAGACTTTGGCTCGGACAAAACCTGCTCATTTTGTCTCTCCACATCCCTATATTACTCTTAGAAGCCTCACTTTGGGCAGAAGTCTTCCCAAGGAAGCCTTTGAGCTCAAATCAAAGAGAGTTACTCGATTTTAAGGTAATGTCTTCACTCGTGTTCTTTTGTTTTATTTTGATTCTCCAACCCCATAAACTCTTTTTATTCATTTATTTTGTAACAACTCAAGTATATTCAATATAATAGGATGTTTTTATAATAAGCATTCAAGCTGAACTTACACACACCTACATCTAATGGTTAAATAACATACTGTTTCTGTGGATGGAAAATTTCTGCCTCACGAAACGATGATTGTTCAATATTCTTCTAACACCTTCAAAGGTGGCCATTAAGATGTCACTATATTTATATATGATATATAATATGTTTATGTTTTCCTTAAGCTTCTGTATTTTTCATTTATAGCATAACTTTATGGCTTCCATTATGGGTATACGCGATATCTTCATTTTAGGAAGTGCGGACTACCGCCCCCTCAAAGTGATTTGATTCGTTAATACCATATGTGGTACGTATAAAGGATAGATTTAATGATATTATATATGATACCATAATGTAATTAAAATACTATTATGTATCGTTATGTTTTAATTTCATTAAATATGAAATAGAAATGGAAGAAGCGTTCATGCGTACGTACGGCTTACCGTCTCCATGAACGGTGCATTTCATTTCTTACCTCTAAATGTTATGTAATATTATAAATGCATGCATATAATGGATATATATGATATATATGATATCTACATCATGAATATAATTCTGGATATAATGTATATTTTACCACATGAACAACTTGTAATTATAAATAGTTTATTTTTTACTCAAGTACCAATGATCGTTAAAATGACCGTTATTAACTTAAATAATAACATAGTGGTCATGAAATGGTAATAAGTGATATAAAAGGAATAATGAACTTGAAAATGGTTCTTAAGAAAGTAGAAATTAACTCAAGTTTATTATTCAGGAGATTAAAGAACGATCGAGTCAATTCGGACACGAGGTATGGGACTTTGTCTCAATCTCCTTTCATTGAGGCATATTTTGTTTTATACACAGCCTTCTTTTATATGGTGTATAAACCCCTTTGACTTTTATGCTTATTAAAAAGGAATCCTTTTTTATACGAAGCGTTTTAATAAAAGACAAAAGGAATGTTTTTTTGTCGTACGTATGCGGCAACAACGACTTCTCCGCCGCCGTGACCATTATTTGAGTTTTGGCTTCCTCTACAAGTCATACCCTTTTTTTAAATGAAAAATAAATACCATGTTTTACTTTTATTTTATTTTGGTATTGAAAATGGTTTTCATAATTTTTTTATTATATCAATGTTTTGTATTGATATCTTGTGATTGAAATGTGGAAATGTTATGTTTCCTTTATGCATGTTTTATGTGATATGATTATGTTATGGTTCTTGGGAATTGTTATGAAGACGGGTGGTTCCGTGATAAACTAAGGGTGGGTGAGCCCGATATAGCTCTCCAATGCATTGGGTAATGCGAAGGAGTTAAACGTTAAGGTTTCTCCGAAGAGATTTAGGGAATATACTGTGATGGGTATTCCAAACGTAACCAATAGGGTTACTCCCTACGTAAGAATGTTATGAATGCCTCAAGTTACCTTTATGTCTTATGATTTATTCATGATTTGAGGAGGTATGTTAAAGTGCTTATGTTTTATGAGTAAAGTATGATTTCATTGATTCTTATGTATACATGTACTCATGTTTCCTTTCCATATTTTTATATCCCTTACTGAGCTTTTTATGCTCATCCCAAGTTTTTGTAATGATTTTCACAGGTCAAGGGAAAGGTGCATGATGTGATGATAGTTTCAAGAAAGTGTCAAGAAAGAATCCATGTTTTATATTAAATATGTTTGCATTGATGGGAAAAATGAATACTATCTTTTATGTAACCACTTTGTTTAAATGTGGAATGTAATACATGTTTTATGATCTAATTCTCTAAAACTCTAAAACTGAAAAGATCCTCAATGTGTAATCTTGTAATAACTCAATATTAAGCAAGGTTTAAGGCTGGGGCCTTATAGTTGGTATCATAGGTCAGTTTAGATAACTTTAGGTATTAGAATTATATTAAATGATTATCCAAAAATACTTTTTTATGGTCAAATTGAAATGATATAGCA